>JALJCO010011646.1:0-600000 GCA_023101725.1 Atherinomorus stipes
CACACAAACCTCACACACACACCTATATACACACAAACCTACACACACACCTGTATACACACACAGCTATATACACGCATACCTACACACACCTACACACACATACATACCTATACACACACCTATATATATATATATATATATATATACACACACACACACACACACACACAATTGTGAAATCTGTTTTAATGTCATGCGGTCTTCAGAAGAAAAGAGGAAATGAAGAGTTCACAATGCAGCAAGGCTGTGCAATTAATCGAAATTTGATTGATCCAAAAATGTAAATCACAAACTATCTTGAAACTCTTGAAACTGAGTTAAAATTTTGCCATTTTCCATTATACAACTTCTGAAGGTAATTCTGAAGTTAAAATTGAGTTTTCGTGGCTTCTCACCGATGCAATTTGTTGGTTGTCATGATAAACATGTTAGATGTCGCTGCATTGCACGAAAGCTTAAAGTTTTTTTTTTTTTTTTTTTTTTTTTTTTTAATGTATTCAAATATTAAATTGCGGAACAGCTGGGCAGTTTATTTTGGATAGATTTATGTTCCTCCGTGCCTTATTTAATCAGTATGTTTTATTCATTTCATGTTTGTACATTGAAAAACAGCGGTAAGGTATACATTTGTAGTCTGTTTTTAAATTTGAATGTTTTGTGTAAAATATGAATAACTGTTTTTGACAGAGAAATGCTAAATAATTCATTGTGTAATTAAAGAAATTGTGATTTCAAGATTGACCAAAATAATCGTGATTTATTTTTTTTCCCATTATTGGAACAGCCTTTACAATACAGCTAGCCGCAGGGAACAGGCAGAAGCTGTAGCACACAGCAGCAGATAGTTGTTACATACACAATGGAGGTGGACAAAGGGCTGAGAAATGTAGAATGTAGAGCCAGCTTTGATACTCTTATTTGAGCCGAAGATTGAGAGAACCATACATCCAACATGTACCAACACCATGCTGGGTCCTTTCTGCCTGTGAAACTGAATAAAATGTGAAGCTTTAAAATGTTTTGATTTCTAATATAATTATGTCACTGTAATATGTGTGCTTTCTCAATAAAAAGTTTTAATCTAAAAAAAAATTTTTTCATTTCTGTCAATTTCTTTGGTTCTGTAAAATGTAGAAAATATTCACAACATAAATTTTAAAAAAGGATGCAAAGTTACAAGTTAATGATCTCCATGAGTACAAACATGTTTGACAAACCAAAAACTGTAGTAATGAACAGCTGCTTTTCATAAAACGGCCAAGACAAATGAGGGAGACTCAGACAGCCATCATGGCATGTGTGGTCTGCGTGATCAGTGTTGTGCATGGGTAGAATAACATCCAAATTACACACCACACAAGACCCAGAGGTGTTGCAGGTAAGATAGAGGAGCAGCGTCTGAGCTCCAGGAGAGACCCACAACTTCCCAGAGCCTTGGTTGTGCCAAGAGAGAAGGCATGACAGCATGGGAGCCCGGGAGAAGGGTCATCACACTGCTCTCTCAGTAGCATACAAAGCTGAGAATTCTCAAATAAATTACCTGTTAAAGATTAATTAAATTACTTTAATCACACATTCTTTTCTTTTTTTACTTTCCCATTCATAACAGTCTAACAGCCCCACTTTTCAAATATATCTACACATTGTAATCTTACACATAAGCACTGATTTCTATTTTACCTCATAAATTTTTGTCCTGAGTGGGGTTCTTTTCTTGTGGCAGAGCCAAAGAGACTTTTCAAAGTCAATCCCTATTGATTAGTGGTAAATATTTTTTTCCAAGTCTGAAGATGCCAGCTTTGTTGGACTAATTGACTGACCACCAAAATAAGGGTCAACAACCTGGACAAACATGCTGGCATACAGCTGTCAAAGAAGAATGCTGCAGTGGCCACTTGTGATCTCACGCAAAGCACTGGGACACCATGCATCCAAAGAAGACGACATGTGCTCTGGATCTCAGCTTGTCTAGATACATTGAGGAGAATGACAGAGGCTTCAGCTATCCCACCTGCACGCCTCACACAACCACAACATCAAGTTTATTATATAGTAGTTATACTTCCAATGGTCATTGTTTTTTAGTGAGGACTTTATGGCTTTATAAAGTAATACTTTGTAAGGTAAAATGTTAGAATGGACTTTATGCACAGCTCCAATACTTCCTAACTTAAGATAGCTGCTTTGTCTCTTGTCTTTGATTATTGGACAATTGTATTAATCCAGGTGTGCATGACCTCAGTAACCATAAAGACAATGGTCAGACACACTTGGATTAGTTAGTTAGTCCAGTAATGAAAGGCGGGAGGCAAAGGCTGGCTTAAGTTTGGAAAGTAGTGGAGTTGTGCATAAAGCTTAATAAGCCAACATGTCAAAGGTCAATTTGACCCTGGGACATCATAGGATTCCCACTTAAAACACAACAACAAAACAACAAAAATCAAAATAATAACAACAGCACCAACAGTGATTATATGCCTAATAATAATAATAACAACAATAACAACACAGTAATAATAATGATAATAATAATAATAATAATAATAATAATAATAATAATAATAATAATGATAATAATAATAATAATAATAATAACAATAATAATAATGATAATAATAACTTTTTTAATAAGAGCTGTGGAGCTATACAGAACAACAATTTTATGATTTTCTTCGATTTTTATTGCTGGATATTTTCTATGTTCAGTACTTTGGAGACATGCTCTGACTTAAATGTGCATGATAAATAAAGTGTATTGGATTGGACTGAATGTGTTGACATGTAGGCTATAGTGATACATAGTGTACCTAGTTTATAGTGTTGAGGGATCGTTTATGTCAACTTGTCGTTATTTGTTTATTCTTTTCTCTCTTTTACTTGTGCCTATTTTATTTTCTTATCCGTTATCTCATTAATTGTTTAACTGCATGCTCGAAATATAGGTAAATAATACCAAGTGTGATCAAGTGGAAGTTACACGTTTAAAACATTTATCTACTTTCCCTTTAAGAGGCGTGTCGTAGGGTGGGTGCGTCATCAAGTGACGTCACTCGACGACACGCCCACACTACGACACGCCTACACTACGACACGCCCACACTACGACACGCCTCTGTCTTGCAGGCCGCAGATGGATACACTTGCAATTTTTCAGTCCAAACTGGTCCAGGGCCCATTCATATTTTAACATTGTATTGGTGTAATGATCTAATTTTTGGTTTATTTATTTAATAACTAAACCAAATCTACCCGTCTTTAACAGACTGAACCAAGTGAAATGTGGTGTGATAAACATGAATAACATAATATAAAAATATATTATGAGATTGTCACAAACACATTTACATCTCATAAATAATTCATGGAATAAAATCAGACTCCCACAAGGACAAATCATATTAGGCTATAAACACAAAATCTACAACTTTTTACAACAAAAGTGGGAGTACAGAACAAAAAAAAAGATGATGGAAAATGATTTTTTAAAAGAGATAAAATGGTGCAGTAATAGAAAATAAAAAGGCTCTATTTAAATCTAACATTTATTTAAAACGAAAATCATGCAATATTATTACATCCATTTTTTAAAGAACTTCCAAACACAATAGACACTTTCTGCATCAATAGCTGATTTTCTCTTTTTTTTTTCTTAAAAATCCTTTCTTTCCAGCAAGTGTTAGATGTTTACTTTCAAGATGAAGCTTGCAGATAGCGTTAGCATCAGCGTTAGCTGGAGCTCTATCCACACTTCTCAGCTCTGCTTTATCTCCACTTACTAATCCGTATTTCATAAATTGGACTGGATATTTGCCTTTTTAGGGATGATTTAGGACCATATTTGTCTTTCTTATTTAGTTTTAATACTTCTTCACAATGTTTGCTACAGGCTAACGGCTAGCTGAGTGTCTTCTTCTGCTTGTTTGTTGAACTCTGACTCTGACTCTAATAACATCACCAGGTGGGGGGAGGCCACATTGCAAGTCATACAGTGATAGATAACAGTGAAAATATATGGCCCTCGCAGCCCACATGTGTAAAAGGAAAGTTTTTTCACAGTCCTCTAGGTGGTGCTCGAGGCCCAAGCGTGGGCTGTGGCCCCATGGTTAAGAATCACTGCTCTAATTTGTCTGCGACAAGTTATTTTTAAACCACAATTCAAAGTCAATGTTTTCTTTTACTAAATTGTAATTTAGTAAATTGTTATTACCTGTTTTTTCACTTTCCTGTTATTTTAATTAGGCAAGGCAAGTATTTGTATGGCACATTTCATGTATACAACAATTCAAGGTGGTCTACATAAAACAAAAGCATTACAGGAGTGTGCAGAAGAAAAGAAGCATACAAAGTAAAATAATAAAAGCATTATAAAAAAACAAGGCTGTGCAGATTTGGACTTCTGTATAAAACTTTATTTAAATGCAGCTGAGAAAATGTGGGTTTTTAACCTGGATTTAAATAAACCGAATGTTCCAGCTAATCTGAGGCTTTTGGGGAGTTTGTTCCAGACATGTGGAGCATAGAAGCTGAACGCAGCTTCTCCATGTCTGGCTCTGACTCTGGGAGCTGATAAAAGATCAGATCCAGATGCTTTTTTTCATAGTTTGGCAGCTTGTGCAAGTTATAGTCCAGTGCGACTTATATATAAAAATATATACAATTTAACACATTTTTAAGTATCAAATCATGTTGACTGACATGAGCCAAGCAGTAAATATTACCGTCTAATGTCAAAAGAGGGCGCTTTAGGCTTGTGAACTATATTCTGCAAAGGGCAAACATCCCAAAATAGCCACATCTCAGTGAGATGAGTTCATTTTGGACATCTGGCTTTTCTGCCTGTGCGGTGGAACAAATCCTCAAAAAACATGTTTATCCTTCTTAGTTATGATGCTTATGATCATATACAAGAATTAACTTTGGAATTGGACTGATTGGGTAATTTTTAGCAGTAACAAGGATATAAAAAATCTGAAAATCCCAGTATTTTAAATAAATAAATACAAATTATAGTCCAGTGCCGCTTATATGTGTTTTTCCAGTTCATGATGCATTTTTTAACTGATGCGACTTATATTCAGGAGCGACTTATAGTCCGGAAAATACGGTGTCCCTGAATGAACAAAACAAACGTTTTTTTTTTAATTCAGCCCTTTCTTTAATGGGAGGGTATGAAAACTTTCAAACACAACTAGATGCTGACAAGGATTTGCACATTGCACATATTTCCGAGGCCTTCTGAAGTGCACATGGTTTGAGATTTTTTTTTTCTAGCTTTTTCTGACCAAAACTTTTAAGATGAAATTAAAACAGTTGAGTGATTAAAGGGACATTGTGTAACAAATTCTGTTATCTATTCACAAAATAGATTATTTCTTTCAATAGTGTTTTCCATTAACCAGGAATCACTCCCATCAACAAACTGGAGTGTTCCTAAAGCTCTGAATTTGCCATTTATATCATTCATTTAGACATGGAACTATAGGCTCGGTGCTGGCTGACATGTCGTGTCACCATGTTTTTACGTTAAGTGGAAGCATGACAGTAGGAAACCACAGAAACTGGAGTTGCTGACAAAGGCTAAGGTAATGCTTTTGAAAAGTCACTGCAGTGCTGTGAGGAGGAACCTTACTAAAGTAAAATGTTCCTGACCCATGTTACGAGTAAAACATGAGTCAGGGAAAACAATATGACATCACCATGACAACATATCAGAGATGGGGACTGAAGTCACTGTAAATGACAGACCGCTTCTTCACATAGAGGCTTGTTTATGCCTTTACATGCAGCGGCTGTCGTCCGTCTGCCCGCTTTCATGTGAATCTAGCATGAAAAATACAAATGAGTTGCTTGTGATAAACAACTGCTACACAATGTCTCTTTAAACGTGGGATAAATGTTCCTTAAGGCATGCAAAAAGTTGTTTCTGGTCTTTCATGAATCTTGGGGTCAGAACTCACCATGAGCCCCTATCAGACTTGCGCTGGATAGTGATAACAGTGCAGACTTTGTCTTTTATAAGGCTTGCATTCAGACATAGGTTCTGCTCTATTACCTCAGAGATGTAGCGGGCATGTACCGGCTTGTCCTCATGTCATAAGATATGTTGCGGCACGTCGTTTTGGCTGAACGCACAAGAAAATGGTCCAGACAGGGTTGTCTGAAATGTCTGAAAGCGCCGCGACACAATAAGTCTGAAAGGAGGCGGCATGTTTGAAAAGACGAGTCTGTTTAAAGAGTGGATGGACTTTTCCGCTCATGTTCCGTAATGCAAATCTGAAAGCAGCTGCCAGATTAGCCAGTTATCAGCATTACATATTTACAAAATCTTTTTTTTTTTTTTAGAACCAATCTCTGGTGTTGTTTTGTATCATTAGGGTTACACATCGTTTCTGTTTGGGGCTGAAGCGCTGTTGCTGTAGTACTTGGCGGTTCCTCCAGAGCTGCTGGACTGGGGCATGCTGAAGCAGCAGAGCAGACCTCCACCCAGGATCAGCAGCACCCCAGCTGCCCAGCCCACATAGATGCAAGCTCCCAACTCCTTTTTATTGGACGCAGGTACAAAGGGGTCGTTGAAGTGTTTCACAATATTATGTGCGGACCAGCTGACTGGGATGAGGGCCAGGAGACCAGCCAGCAGCAGCCCCACAGCAGCCACCAGGCTGATCTTAGGCTTGACGTCTTCGTTCTGCACGCAGGTGGTGAAGTCAGCGCCGCAGAAGAGGATGAGGAGGCTGAGGCAGCAGAGCATGCAGCTGATGATGGTCATGGCTCTGGCAGCCTGCAGGTCAGAGGGCAAAACCAGCAGGGAGTCGTAGTTCTTGCACTGTTGCTGCCCGGTGCTCTGCACCACACACTCCACCCACAGGCCCTCTTGAGTGGTCTACGCACACATAAAGAAACACGGTGGGTCATTTTACATTTCCTTTTCTTCAGTATGAACTAGTAAACATTCAGCTAGCATGACACAGCACCAAGGTTATTATAGTTTACTAAAAACTAACGAGAAATCAAAAACGAAAATTGAAAAAAACATTTTCGTTAACTGAAATAGAAATAAAAATGACAGTTTTGTAAAAAAACGATAATTACAATACAGTTTCAGATTACAGTTTACAAAACTAACTAAAAGTAACTAAATTATTGCAAATTATAAGCCTTTTGGGTTGATTCGAAATCTATTTAATCTATTTACTTTGCTCTTCCAGTTTTACTCCGAGTGACTTTCTGATGATTTTGAATGTCACACCAGACAAATACCTATATTTCATGAAAAAAACTAAAACTAACACTGAAACTAATAAAAACTAAACTAAAACTAAGCATTTTCCAAGAAAAAAAACTAGCAAACCTGCTCAAAAAACTAACTGAAACTAACTTAATAAAACCTGAAACTACATAACAATCCAAAACTATGATAACCTTGCACAGTACTGTCTTCAGTTTATGTTAATGAATAGCCTACTGGATGATAAAACCAGTTCATCTTCCTTCCCAGCCAGATTTCCATGTGGGGCCAAAAGGGGAAAAATTTTCTTTGAATAGGGGGAAGGGGTTGGCCCGGTTTCCATGGGGGGCCCACCTTGTTTCCCATATAGTGTAGGGATGGGGGGAGAGGGGAAAATTTGGGATATATAATATAGGGGGATGGGGGGGAGGGGGGGGGGGAATGCAAACCATAACAAAAAAAAAAAAAAATACCCACCCATCTCGGTTCATTTATTTGTTTCATTACCTGCGCTGTCACAATGTTGGATCCGATGAAGGACGACACCTTCCAGCGAGGAACAGCGCAGCAAATAATGACGCCAACGAGTCCGAGGACCCCAAACGCCACACACACGATCTGAACTGCAGAAGATCCCATTCTGGAAAATCAAAGCTGGAGAGAAAACAGGAGGGGAGGGAGAAAAGAGTAAATGAGATGATAAAATTGATTTTTACCACCTTATACCTTGTCTTCTCCTGGATTTAGCACTTTCTGCCAGTGCACTTGGTATGAAACGTCCCCCCCCCCCCCCCCACAAAAAATAAGCAGGGGGTGCACTTTCTGCCAGTGCACTTGGCAGGAAAACGCCCCCCCCCCCCCCCCCCCAAAAAACAACAAAAAAAATTAGCAGGGGGTGCACTTTCTGCCAGTTCACTTGGGAGGAAATGCACCCCTGCCCCCCAAAGCGGGGCTTTCTCCCAGTGCACTTGGCAGGAAACAAAACAACAAAAAAATAGCAGGGGGTGCACTTTCTGCCAGTTCAATTGGCAGGAAAAATCACCCCCATAAAAATAGCAGAGGGGTGCACTTTCTGCCAGTTCACTTGGAGAAGAAATGCACCCCTGCCCCACAAAAAAAGCAGGGGGTGCATTTTCTGCCAGTGCACTTGGCAGGAAATGCCCCCCCACCCCCCCAATGCCCTTGGCATGAAAAATCACCCCCACAAAAAATAAGCAGGGGGTGCACTTTCTGCCAGTGCACTTGGCATGAAAACTCCCCCCCACAACAAAAAAATAAGCAGGGGGTGCACTTTCTGCCAGTGCAATTGGCAGGAAACGCACCCCCCCCAAAAAAAATAGCAGGGGGTGCACTTTCTACCAGTGCACTTGGCATGAAAAATCACCCCCACAAAAAATAAGCAGGGGGTGCACTTTCTGCCAGTGCAATTGGCATGAAAAATCACCCCCAACAAAAAATAAGCAGGGGGTGCACTTTCTGCCAGTGCAATTGGCAGGAAACGCCCCCCCCCCCCCCACACCCCCCCAAAAAAAATAGCAGGGGGTGCACTTTCTGCCAGTTCACTTGGGAGGAAATGCACCCCTGCCCCACAAAGCAGGGGGTGCATTTTCTGCCAGTGCACTTGGCAGGAAATGCACCCCCCCACCAAAAATAGCAGGGGGTGCACTTTCTGCCAGTGCACTTGGCAGGAAACGCCCCCCCTCCCCCCCAAAAAAAAAAAAAAATAGCAGGGGGTGCACTTTCTGCCAGTTCACTTGGGAAGAAATGCACCCCTGCCCCACAAAGCAGGGGGTGCATTTTCTGCCAGTGCACTTGGCAGGAAACGCCCCCCCCCCCCCACCCCAAAACAAAAACAAAAAATAGCAGGGGGTGCACTTTCTGCCAGTTCACTTGGAAGGAAATGCACCCCCCCCCAAAAACAAAACAAAAAAAGCAGGGGTGCATTTTCTGCCAGTGCACTTGGCAGGAAATGCACCCCCCACCAAAAATAGCAGGGGGTGCACTTTCTACCAGTGCACTTGGCATGAAAAATCACCCCCACAAAAAATAAGCAGGGGGTGCACTTTCTGCCAGTGCACTTGGCAGGAAACGCCCCCCCCCCCCCCCAAAACAAAAAAAAAAAAAAAATAGCAGGGGGTGCACTTTCTGCCAGTGCACTTGGCAGGAAACGCCCCCCCCCCCAAAAACAAAACAAAAAAAATAGCAGGGGGTGCATTTTCTGCCAGTGCACTTGGAAATTTCATGCGGGGGGGGGGTGCAGAATACGGCACATCACCGGCTCCGACCGCCACCCCCTGAGCTAAACACATCTGTAGAAGTCAGATAACGAAGGAAAAAAAAGACCTCTTTAAAGCAAAAAGTGGTTCAACCTGACTTATAAGTGTTTAAAATATATAGAAAAAGGGATAGAACAATAAAAACTAATTTCATGTGAGCAACTGGATTAAAAATAATATGCATTCATCTCTGAACACTTATTTCATATTCATAGTGACAGTTTTATTCTACCTGAACCCACATTGATGATAATAAATTCTTGGAAAAAACAAACAGCAAACTAACAAAAAAGAATGGAAACTTTTTCTGCTCGCTCGGTTATTTATTCGTCTTTTTCTTGTGTCCATCTTATTTTCAGAGTTTATTCCCGACATTTCTACCAAAAATCAGACAAAAAAATTCTTACCTTTCTGAAAATGTATGAACGGAGGTTTTTTCTTTGTTTCTTCCCGTGTATTTGAGATGCTGCTTTATGTTTAACAGTCCTTTACGTTCCTCTCAGGTAACTACAGTACTTCTTCCTCTTTACAGCAGATACTGAGAAAACTTTTTTTTTTTTTTTTTTTTTTTTTTTTACGTAATCTCGAAGAGGAAGTGGGTTTTACATGTGTCTGTTTGGTTTGAGCTAAAAATTTGCTTTTCAACCTCAGAACTACTTTTAACTGGTCGTGCTAAATGCTACATCTCTAAATACTTTCCAAGCCCAGTTTTTTGTCGCGTTTACATCCTGTGAAAGTAAACGGTACAATATCAGCTTTAAATGATGCTCCTGCTGACAGCAAAATTTGTAAAATGGGGTTTATTCAGCTTGCCATGTTGCATGCCACAGTAGCCCCCCCTACCCCTACAAAACCCCCTGGCTGTAGAACCGATGGTAGGTTTGTTTAACAGCACAGTGATTTGAGATTGCTGGAGCTGAGTATGAGAGTCAAACTGAGAAACATCTCCTTCTTCTGGACAAATGCAAAAATCACAGACGTATATTTTATGTAACAACTTGAAACAACCTAAAACATATCCCTTTACTTTAAAAGCTCACAATCTGTATATATATACATAATACATATATAAACGGTATATATATATATCTTAAAAATAAAAATCTCCATTTAAAAACTACAGTACATTTTGTGTTTACTTGTGTTATCTTTGTCTCACATTTAAATTTGTGTGATGATCTGAAACATTTAAGTGTGACTAACATGCAAAAAAGTAAGAAATCAGGAAAGGGGGCAAACACTTTTTCACACAACTGTATGTATATACAGGTACTACCCCAAAATTAGAATATCCTGAAAAAGTTTATGTATTTCTATAATTCAACTTAAAAGGTGCAATTTACATATTGTTTAGACAAATAATATGTGAATCAATATACAGTATTTTAAGCTTTTATTTGTGTGGATGTTGCTGATTAGGACTTGCAGCTTAAGAAAACCTCAAATTCTAAAACTCAAAAATTTAAATACTGCATGAAATCAATTATAAAAGGATTTTAAAAGCAAAAAAATCAGGCCTCCTAAAATAAAATCTTGTATCTGTACTTAATACTTGGTTTTGGCTCTTTTGCATGAATGACTGCCTTAACCCGGCGTGGCATGGATGCTACCAGCTTGTGGCATATCTCAGCTGTTATGGAAGACCAACATGCTTCCATCACAGCCTTGAGCTCTTCTTTATTGTTTGCTCTCTTCCCGTTCAGCTTTCTCTTGACGATGCCCCACATGTTTTCAATGGAGTTCTGGTCAGGTGAGTTTGCGGGCCAATCAAGCATGGTGATCTCATGGTTGTTGAACCAGGATTTTGTAGTTTTGGCAGTGTGGGCAGGTGCCAAGTCCTGCTGGAAGATGAAGTCTGCATCCTCATACAGCTGGTCCACTGAAGCAAGCATGAAGTGCTCCAAAGTGTCCTGGTAGACGGCTGCATTTACGCTGGACTTGATGAAACTCAGAGGACCAACACCAGCAGCTGACATGGACCCCAGGTCATCACAGACTGGGAAACTTAACACTGACCATCTTCTCCAGGCTGCTGTCAGCCCTCCGGCTTGTACACCGTTTTCTTCCACACTTCTTCTTTCCACTTAACTGTCCATTCATGTGCTTTGAGAACACCCAGCTTCTTTTGCTATCACTTTTTGTCTTTCCCACCTTGTGCAGGGAGTCAGTGATGGTTTTCTGCACAACCGTAAGATCAGCAGTCTTCCCCATGATTGTGAATTGTTCTTAACCCAAGACAGGGACTTTTTTTTAAAGGCTCAGGACACTTAAGCAGATGTTTTGGATTACCTAGCTGATTAGAATGTGACAGTCTGAGCCTACAATACTGGAGCTTTTCACAGTTTTTTGAGTTTTTGAATTTGAGCTTGCTGCAAGTCCTAATCAGCAACATCCAAACAAATAAAAGCTTGAAATATACTGATTTGCATATTATTTATCTATACAATATGTAAATTGCAACTTCTAAGTTGAATTACAGAAATAAATGAATTTTTTCCGTATATTCTAATTTTTTGGGTAGTACCTGTATACATACATACATACATATATATATATATATATATACTGTTATATATATATATATATATATATATATATATATATATATTATACATTATAACTAGATCTTTACCTATACTGTATCTACAAAATCCTTCTCTCGCCCTTCTTCCATCTCCCTTGATTGGATGGGTGGCTGTTCATCTCAAGGTTGGGTCCAGAGGCCCGGGAGCTTGGTACCTCAGCTCTTCCTTGGATCTTTTCTGGGCCGGGATCTGTGATGTTTCTCCAGGTGGAGCCTCTTCTCCTGTCTGATAGTCACTGCCCCAGTGCTCTGATGACCACTGCTGTCTTCACCTTCCAGGCTCTCTCCAATTCTTCTAAGTCCTTGGTATTTCTTCAGTGTCTCTTGCTCCTTTTTCCTGATACTGCCCTTGTTCAGGGTGGCTACATTGATTATCAATTAAATTTACAGCCTTTGCTTTCATACCATATTTTTTTTGTATGAAAATCAATTCTATTCTACAAAAGCTGATATCAAAGGAATTAATATTTTGTTGGTCGGAATGTGGCTCAAAACCATAGGAATTTTATTATGTGCACAGCAGAAAAAACCAACAACCACCTCAGTTTCCTCAACAGTAGATGCAGCCATGTTTGTGACAGTTTACGTTGCCCTTCATGACAAACCCTAAATAACTCCCCCTTTTCCTGTCTATCCTTGTCCTGTTTATTGGGTGGATGATGTTTTCCAGGAGGATTTTTTACTATGTTGCTTAAAATCTCCTTCACACCCTGATTGCAGCCAATAAATTAAATGCTCTGACACAAAAATAAAACATTTAGGCACCTGTGGAACAGACGGGACTGAAAAAACCCATCCAATCGTCTTAAATGGCCCTTTCTTAATGATTGAATGAATCAGTACTCTGTTTGCCGTCATGTAAATCTGGTATCCTCTTGTCTGTTAGTATGCAAGCGCACTGCAGTTTCATCTTTGGAGGGTTTGGAGGGAAAACTGTGTTTCATTCCTTGGCATTTTATCAACTTGTGTTGTGGCAAGCAAATATTTATTCATTTGCAGAAGCAAAACGCCAAGGCTCTCTTTGTCAACGTTTGCAGTTCAGCACCGGACAGCGCCGAGTCAGGGACTCTTATGAACACGTTTCCTTCCATGGGAAGCTTTGTCGGGTTGGTGGGACGTCCATGTGTCGGAATAATGGCATTTCTGATTGGTGGTATGTCTGAATGATGGTATTTCGAAATGGCCGAATGTTGGAAGGTTATTAAATTTCTTGCAATGTGATTTATTAAGCAGTTGGATAGTCGTAATAGGAAAAAGTTTTGTTTCTTTCTTCCTCTTTTTTCTTTTTAAAGGAACAGTAGGTAAACAAATGAATCATTTCCAGGTTCAAGGAATTTAAAAAAACTGGAATGTGAAGCTCTAGATGTGTAAATTTATCTGGAACATAGTGTTACCTCACACACCATCTCTCTGTGTAGATATTCAGCATCCTGTTTACAAGGCGCATCTAGTGCATGTTTGTGCATGGAAATCCTCCTCCCTTCTGATGCAAGCCAGAAAGAATTTGCAATTGTTTCAGTAAAACATAGCCAGGTGTATTGGCTCATCATCGGCAACTACTACAGTACATGTATGTACTTCAAACCAAGAACTTTGTTTTTATTTTCAATGCCGTCATAAAAATATTATGTGTGCTTGTTCAATACGTGCTCCACAAGCAGCATTCTGATCAGCAGGGGAGGGGAAAATATGTGAACAGTTGACCCAATAATTTCAAATTTATCTTGAGTTTTTGTAGCCTGGAAGCGGTGTATATCGCAAGTGCCTTGCGTTTGTGTATATTGTGGTTGTTTGTCTCCACTTCCATCATTCAAACAGCTCAAATGTCCGACCAGTTGCACAATAATCAGGTCCAGAGAAAAAACATGCACGCTTTTCGTCGAGGATGAAACTGACAAAAACTGTCAATCATGACACATCGACAGCACATCTAGCAGTGAGTAAAATCATGTTTAGTCCCTTTAAGGAAAAAGAAAAACAATTAAGCAAATTAACATAAACACCATGAAGGGATTTTATTCACTTTGTTAAAGTGGTTTTAATTCTCAACAATTCGTGTAAATTCATTTGCCAAACGTAAAGTCAGGAGATTAGTAAATATCAAATGATAACATTTCTAAATCAATTAACCAGGTGATTTCTTTTAATTATAACCTAAATTTGCCACCGTTGAATAAGGAAATACAAAGATGTTATAGTTTATATGCATGAATGTGCATGAAAATAATTTTCTTGGGACAAACAAGGCACCCAGTCTATGGGAAGTCCCTCTTCCTGAAGTGGCAGAGGAAACTTCCCCCTGAAGCCAGCAGCACACCAGCTGCACCACCCACAAAGATGCCTGCTCCCCTGGAGCCAATTCCCACAAGATTCGGAAACGAGGAGACTGAGATGATCACCAGGAGGCCAGCCAGCAGCAGCCCCACCCCGACCGCCAGGCGGACTTTAGGCTTGGCGTCTTCGTTCTGCAGAAAGGTGATGTGGTTGGGACAGAGACCCAGGGTGAGGAAGATGAGGATGAGGACGCAGATGTAGGTGAGCAAGCAGCTGATGACAGTCATGGCTCTGGTGGCCTGCAGGAAAGCGGTCAGGATTGGGTAGTTTGTGCATATTTGCACAGTCTCTCTCACACACACCTTCCACAGGCCATAGTGAATCACCTTGCACACACAGAAAGACAGCGTGGGTCATTTCATGCATCAGGGGGAACCTTTAATCAATGTTCCTCGTTCAGCAACTGTTCTTAAAATTTGTTTCATAATCCTTCTTATGAACTTGTTATGAAGATTGGGTGAGACAGATGAGGAAAAATAACACACATCATAACAAAAGGATGAATGGAAAAAAAAAAAGACATGCAATGAAACCTGATTTTTCTCATTTTCAGTGTTAACTTCGTTATAAATGATCACATGATGAGTTGCAAATAATATGAACCAACAGGTCATTAATTCCTCCTGAATCTGGACAGCAGCCTGTAGTTTGATCCCACAAGCACATCAGGATGCACATCCTTGTGGTTTCGTGGTTAAAGGAGAAACTGGTACGTTGTAGAACAACTTGTCATTACAAAGCCTTACAAAGCTACTGTAGCTTCTGCTGTTGGTAAAGCAAATGTCCACCTGCTGTGGCGTCATCTACGGACAGTGTGCTGCGTCTGATGAATCATCCAGGTGAGTCTGGCAGGCTGTCATTAACCGGGCAGCCAGGACATAACCTTGATTTCAAAGTAAAATCTGTCATTGGAATAAAAAACACTGCTGTACTAAACTTTAATGATTAAATGCACATTCAGCAGGTAGGCGACTGTAGATGAGGAAGGAACGGATCTATGCGTGTGCAGTCTTGCACCGATGGTTTTAGGAAGAGCAGCAGTCTGTCTCGACTGCAGCTTGTTCTTGAATTAATGAAATGAATGAAAATTTGTAAACTTTATTTCCTAGAGGGGAAATTATAATAGGTCACAAGGTATTTATCTTAAAATAACTAAATTAAGGTTGCCACAATTGGTCGAATATTGTCAACTATCAAAATAGTCGGTGACTAACTTCATAATCGATTAATGGTTTAATGTTTATAGGTGCCGTTTTACCTCTCAAAATTGCCACTGTACCTTCTGCTGCCTTGTTTGCCTTCCTGTCAGCTTATTAAATTGTGTATTAGGTTCAAAAAGGAAATTTCCGCACTTAGTCTGTGCAAAATGTCACTTTATCACTGAGCTTTCGGTCTAAGAAGACCTTCACCAAAGCATTGTATTGTATTGTACATTGTACAATTGTATATTGACATACACACTGTACCAGTCAAAAGTTTGGACACATTTTCCCATTATTTCCAATGAGAAAGTGTCTAAACTTGCAACTGGTACTGTACAGTAAATATGCTACAATTTGCTAGGTGACTAGTCGATTATCAAAATAATTGTTTGTGGCATCCCTAAAGTAATTGCTCTATAACTGATGAAGTTATTAAAAACTAAAAAAAAAAAAAAAAAGTCTGTAGTTTTATTATCTTTTTTCTTAATGAACTGAACAATTGGAAACATCAGAGGCTGATTTTGTTTAAAGATGTTGACATTCAGATGTTCATGAGAGTCCTCCTGAGCATTCATAGAATTTGTTCTTAAAACAAATAGAAAGCTTTTGGTGCATGCTACAAGTTTCAGAAAATGTTTGTACGTAGGATTTAACATATTTATTCATTTACTGTTGGATGAATAAGGCACTATGAATTTTACAAAAGCCTAAAAAAACATTCTGCAGTTTATTTGTCTTCAGTTTATGTTAGAAACAACAGATTATTTATTCTTATGATTAGGTTCCTTCATTTCTTTGTTTCATTACCTGTGGTGCAGTCCCAGGTTTGTTTGGAATGGACACCACCACCCAACTGGGAAGCGCACAGCACACAGTGACCAAAATGACTCCAATGACTCCATAGGCCACACATCCAATCTTAAAGGCAGAATATCCCATTCTGGAAAATCAAAGCTGGAAAGAAAACAACGATAAATAATGAAGGAAATCGTTTAAGCCATTTCTCATTTTTTCAAATTTACTTTTTTTTTTTTATCTTGGATTCAGTTCAATTATTTAAAGATTGCTTTCTCAAATGTCCTTATTTCAAACTGAGATCACGCAGTCAGAAATGGACCATTTTCTAAAAAAAAAATTAGGGTGATGAGAATGTTTCAAAAGTGGATTTACAATATTTCCATTTATACTTTTTTTTTTAAAAGTTAATTTCATATCTAAAGTGATAATTTTATTCTACTTAAACTCATTAAACCCTTAAAGTCTTCTGCTTGTTCTGTTATTTCTTTGCTGGTTTTTCCTTTTCAATCTGTTGCTTTTCAGAGTTCACACCAGACATTAAGCTGAAAAACTGATTTTGATAAAGGACCTACCTTTGTGGAAATTAGTTCAGGATTTTCCTCCTTTTCTGGCTGTGTGTTGGTTGAGATGCTGGTTTTTATCAGTTTTCTTCCTCCGACTTAAGAGAGTTTCATTCAGTCGCTTCTCCACAGTGATGCCAAGAAAACTTCTCTTTTAAAGCATTTGGTCTGCAGCAGATAAGCTCAAAGAGGAAGTGGGTTTCATTGTTCTTTCTGGTTTGAATTTCCAAAATTTAAAGGATGACTGATAACCACAAACAGGTTTCAACTGGTCTTGTTTTTTTTTTTTTTTTTTTTTTTTAAATGTTGCATCTATTAATCCCCCACAGACTCAATTTTTTATTTTTTGTTTATCAAAAGTGTAAATTATAGCATCACATTTTACAACAACACATTTTGACAGCAAAATTATTCACTAACCCAATATTTCTCCATTCTGGACTTGAAGTACCACTGCCCTGCATGCTTCAGATATTATCCTACTCCAACACACCCAAACCAGATTAATGGACCTCCTCCAAACTCTTTGCAAACTGTTAAACTATGTCTAAGAGACACTGAAAAATTTGAAAACAATTTAAAAGTGCATCAAAAGAAATGATTAATATACAATAAAAAGAAATAGAAAAACATAATACATGGGTAGAAATAATTAAAAAAAAAAAAAAACAAAACAAGAATTTTACAGAAGCTGAGAGCGGTCATTTTCTGACACTATTTTTTTTCCCACTATTTTCTCGAGATAACGAGTTAATTTTCCCTTTTTCCCGGGATAACAGCAATTGTTAACAAGATAATTAAGGTGGGCTAAAAAGTTAGTGTTTACTGTGTTACAGCTGATTTATTGATCAAATTAGACCTGATGGCAGCCAGGAGGGCCCATGTGCATTCAGGCAATTTGTTTTTTCGTTTAAAACCAAAATGAAATAAATTCTGTTTTTCTGTTTTTTTCATTTACAAATCAAAAACGGAAAGCAAAGCTGATTTTCCTTTCCTGTCCCCAACATTCAGAAATGACAAATGAGAAAAACTGAATGAAAAAACGGCCTGGTTTTGAAGATTTTGCTAATTCCTTTTGGCATCTTCAGAGTTGAAAGATTACCGGGATACAACACCCACAGAATGATGTGCCTTCATTTTCCACTCACCCTCATGCTGAGCAAGACTCTGGAGCACTTTTTAAAGGGACATTGTGTGACAATTGTATATCGCAACAACTCGCTAGTGCTTTTCATGCTGCGTTCACGTGAAACCGGGCAGACGGACGACAGCCGCTGCATGTAAAGGCATAAAGAAGCCTCTATGTGAAGACGTGGTCTGTCAGTTACAATGACTTCAGTCCCCATCTCTATGTTGTCATGGCGACGTCGTATTGTTTTCCCTGACCCATGATTCACCATCTTTCTCTCGGCTTCTGTGATTAAAATAGTATCTGGTTTGTTACTGATGGCCGTCTGCCCGACTGCACATGAAGCATCAGAGTAAAGGCCTTTTCACACCGGGGCCGATGCGAATAAACGGCACGAAATTGCGAATAATTCGAGGGGAGAAATATCGACACATTTGTCTATACACACCTGCTCTGAAGCGAAATTATGAAGATGCAAAAACAAACTTGCATTTGTTATTCCAGAGGAACGTGAGCACATGCAGCAGTGACGAAGGGAGGGGCGGCTGCAGGTAAACTCCTGGATGCTGAAAACAGCTGATCTCACCGTGGAGATGCCAAATAGGGATTTTAAATAGAACACATGTAGCTAGTAACCTCAAATGTAGGGAAAACACTGTTACTTCAGCTGTGACACCCCCAAACCCCCGTTTGCCAAACGAGAGTGCTGCGACACAAAGGTGATAACACCTGAGCCTTAATGATGCAGTAGCAGGGACCAAGTGACCTCTCTCTTTTTCCTTTCTCTTTTTGCTTGATACCAGCTCTGTGACGGTCAGAGCGCCTTCTCTGATTGCTGGATTGTGTATCTGTTGGATGCGAATATTAAGAAAATCGACCTCAGTTCGAAAAAATAAACATTGCAAAATCGCAAGACGGAATATTGTCACTGATGTGAACGCTCCCATTGACTTGATATTAATTTGATTCAAGCTTTTGCCGTGCGAATCTTTCGGACGAAAAATTCGGAGTAGGTGTGTAAAGGCCTTAATGCTCGGTTGCTCCTCACTGCACCGCGGTGACTTTTCAAAAACATTATCTCGACCTGAACCGACAACTCCGGCATCTCCGGTGAGTTTCTGTGGTTTACTGTCACGCTTCTACTGAACATAAAAACATGGCAACACAACATGGTAGCCACCACCGAGCTTATCCATTGTAAATTTGAATGATACAAACAGCAAATTCAGAGCTTGCAGGAGCACTTCAGTTTGTTGATGGGAGTGATTACTGATTAATAGAAAAACACTTTTGAATGAAATAATAAATGTTTGTGAATAGATAGCAGGAGAACTTACACAATGTCCCTTTAATATCTCAAATGCAGCTGGAGACCCGGGGGTATTTTCATTATCCGCCAACTTTCATATAATGAGGTTCACCGATGCCTGAAACAAAAAGGTCCATAAAAGTCCACAAAAACTTGTCAATATTCCTCCATACTGCTCGTCCAGTGTAATCCAAGTGTCCTAAGTGGGTAGTGTCCATAATTTACTCGAAACAACATCATTTATTCTATGTTTATAGCCTAAACTGTACTACATTGTACTTCCACAATGCACGTTCATGCAAAGTTCACGACACTACAGAAACGATGGCGTTCAGTGCCTACTCTGCCAATATTGCAAGCATAGACAAAAAAATTTGCTGTTTACATTGTGCCAAAAGTGACCAAGCAGCGAAAAAACACAATAGAAGGTTGGCTATTGATTTAAAAGAAAGAAAGAAAGAAAGAAAGAAAGAAAGAAAGAAAGAAAGAAAGAAAGAAAGAAAGAAAGAAAGAAAGAACACACGCAATCTCGCCTGCCACGGCTTCCTTAGTGTCGTGAACTTGCATGAACGTGTATTGCTGAAGTACGATAAGTGGGCGAATCTCAACTCTCGCCTTCACGTGGTCACGTGGTGCATGAAAGCTGAACAGGGCCTGGCAGAGGCAGCACAAAAACGTCCACTTCTCCAAAATATTGACCAATAATGTGCATCAATTACTGCACTGACTTCTATCAGTGTTATTTCTTAAAGCAACATTTATCACAGTTTAAACTTCAGAGAGAAGTGAGACTGTAAATTAGGGCTGGGGAAATAAATCGATACACTGAAATATTGCGATATTTTCATATGCAGATTTCATATAGAGATTCAAAAATGCAATATTGATCTATTTTACCAACGAAATCTCGCGAGATTTCACGAGATTTCGTAAGATAACGGTGAAATCTCTGGAGATTTCACGAAATCCCGCAAAATTTCGTGACTGAACAATTAAATCTTGGGAGATTTCATTAGTAAAATAGATCGATACCACATTTTTACATATCAATATGATATCAGCATATGAAAATATCGCGATATTTCAGTGTATTGACTTTTTTCCCCAGCCCTAGTGTAAATACATACATCACTGAATACACTTACAGAAAATCCATGTTAGTTGTTGCAATAAATTCATCAATAAAAGTTTGGCTGCACGGTGGCATGGTGGTTAGCGCCGCATCCTCACAGTAAGAAGGTTGCTAGTTCAAGTCCCAGAAGGGGGTTCGAACAATTTCATCAGCGGCCTTCCTGTGGGGAGTTTGCATGTTCTCTCTGTGTATACGTGGGTTCTCTCTGGGTACTCCGGCTTTCTCCCACCGTTCAAAGACATGCATGTTAGGTTAATTGGTCACTATGAATTATTTCTAGAAGTGAATGTGAATGGTTTATTTTCTTTGTTGGCCCTGTGACAGACTGGCGACCTGTCCAGGTGTACCTGCCTCTCGCCTGATAATAGCTGGGATAGGCTCCAGCAACCCCCATGACCCTCAACTGGATAAGCGGTACAGAAAATGAATGAATGAATAAAAGTGTGTCTGTCGCAGATTACAACATTGTACACAATGGAGGGGTGGGGGCGACCCACTGCAATTATAACAGCTGTGTTGAAGCTGTCTCCCTGGTTTTCTCTGCATTCTGGCATTGGGATGCTACACCACACCCACTCCTACAGTGGGCCAGAGGTTCCTGCCCTGCTGAGATTCACCTACACATCTTCATCCTCACCGCCCTGATGATGCAGTCTGGTCTCAGGAGTTACTTCTTTTGTCCTAAACACTCCAGCTGTGGAGGATGTTGTATCTCTGTGGTATTAGATGGAAAATGAACTGAAGGGAAATACTGTAAGTGGCTAATGCTTTGAACGATAACTTGGAATTAATTTTTCTAAGTTGTAGCAGACACTATTATTTATTACATTACATTTAACGTTTGACACTTTGTTGCATGAACTGATAACAGACAACCCTGTTTAGAAATATTGTATAGTAAAATATTGAAACAATCTAAATAAAACATTTTCTGGTTAATATACAATAATAAATGAGTAAATGAGTTTGTCAGGTCTGCAAAAACTAC
This sequence comes from Atherinomorus stipes, assembly GCA_023101725.1. NCBI lineage: Eukaryota > Metazoa > Chordata > Actinopteri > Atheriniformes > Atherinidae > Atherinomorus > Atherinomorus stipes. The sequence continues at coordinate 21,541 of JALJCO010011646.1, forward strand.
AGATTTCATCCAAACATTATACAATATAAATATTTTATTGTACAATATAATGTAATTCTCCAGGCCCAGAGATGGAAAGGGAATGCGTGCTACATGGAGGAGATGGAGCTTCAGTAATGAACAGGAAAGCTTTCTGGGATGCAACATTTGTGGGACATACAGGAGCAGCAACACATTCATGTTTGCAAGAACCACAAGATGGAAACAAGTGGGTTTTTACCAGTTCTGTGGAAATTCCACTTCTTCTACGACTAAAGACACACAGATTTATGTGCCCTGAATCACAGCGACCCATCCTCGTCATTACTTTGTTGGCTTGCCTTGATGAAGTTAAAGCTTGGGTGGCCTTGAATTTTTTATATTTTAATGAAAGTAAGACTGAGGTCATGGTTTTTAGTGCTGATGCTCACTCGTCTCCAGGTAAAGGTAAAGGCTCCACAGGTAAAGGCTGTGGTTAAAGCCAGTTTCTTTCAATTGAGGCGTTTAGCGAAAGCAAAACATTTTTTTATCAAGCCATGACTCTGAAATAATGATACATGCTTTTATTACTTCAAAGCTCGATTATTGTAATGATCTCTTGATTGGTGTACCCCCAAAACATTTGTCCTGTCTTCAGCTGGTGCAATGTGCTGCAGCTCGCTTGCTGACTGGTGTCCAAGGACAGAGCACATTTCTCCGGGTTTAGCTTCACTGCACTGGCTCCCTGTTGTTTTTTGGATTCATTTTAAGATTCTTTTTTTTTTGTTTTTAAATCTTTAAATGCCCTTTCCCCTTCCTACCTCTCAGAGCTCTTATACCTATGGAACTCGCTCCCTCTAAAAGTTAGGGAAGCTCTGCCTAGTTTTAAAACCCCCTTTAAAACCCACAATTTTTCTTTGGCATTTTAGATCTCGAGCAATCTTCTTTTATTTCTTTTATTGCTCTTTATAGTTTGTACTGTGTTCTTATTTATTACTTGATTTTTTTATTATTTGATTATATTTATTGTGCTTGTACTGCACTTTGTTCAGCTGTTGATGTCTTACAAGTGCTCTATGAATAAAATTGGCTTGGCTATAAATGTCGAAGTCACCTGTGACTCCCCGATCTACTTGCTGAATGTAACATTCAGTTACTAAAACTTAAAGGATCTAGGGGCAGGATTAAGAAATGAGACTTGTGAGTGATGTGGCTGGTACTGCCGGTAACTGCAGCCACCAGCCAATCCGGCACAGGAGCGTGCACAAACCGATGCTGTAATGTTGTTTATACACTGATAAAATCTTTTTCTTTGTAGTGCCACTTTTTAGTGGTCTTTAAGTAGAGTCATCGAAGCAAACTCAAGGATGAGATAGTGAGAACTATGTTTAGATGGGTTGTTCTCACCCCTTCAGTAGAAGAGGAGACTGCGTGAGGGGGTATTTTTTTGGCAGCAAGGCCGAGGAAGATAAGGCAAGAACTATGTTTGGAGGGTCAATGTCCACTATCCCCGGCACGGGTCATTCAGATGAACCACCCTCTCTCATGGGAGTGTGAGGGTTAAATGACGCCACAGCAGGTGTACATTTGCTTTACCAACGGTGGAAGGTGCAGTAGGCTTTGTAATCAAAATTAATTCTACGATGTTTTCCCCTTTAGCCATGACACCATTAGGATGTGCGCCCTGATGTGCTCGTGGGATCAGACTACAGGCTGCTGTCCAAACTCAGGAGGAATTAATGACCTGTTTGTGTTTATATTATTTGAAGCTCATATGTGATTATTTATAACTAAGTTAACACTTTAAAAATGAGAAAAATCAGGCTTCATTGTACACCATTTTTTCATTCATCCTTTTGTTATAATGAGTGTTATTTCTCCTCATCTGTCTCACCCAATCTTCATAAGAGGTTCGTAAGAAGGATTACGGAACAAATTTTAAGAACGGTTGGCGAATGAGGAACATTGACTGGAACAACTGAGTAAAAGTTCCACCAGGCTTCAATGATGCATAAAATAAACTATATTTTCTATTGTATGCATGTACATAGATTCAATATGGCCTGTGGAAGGTGTGTGTGCGAGATGGAACTGGGAAGCATTCATGCATGGACTACCACCCGCAGGTCAAAGACTACCTGCAGACTACCAGAACCATGACTGTCATCAGCTGCTCACCAATCTCGGTTTCCTCATCTTCCTCATCCTGGGTTCCTGTCCCGACCGCAACGCCTTTCTGCAGAACGAAGACACCAAGCCAAAAGTTCGCCTGGCGGTCAGGGTGGGGCTGCTGCTGGCTGGCCTCCTGGGGATCATCCCAGTCTTCTGGTTTTCTACATATTATTCAGAAATATTTGTTTTTAATGACCTGATTTTAACAGTGGACTCTGGTAATCCAGCTGCCCTTCTACTTTTAGACCTGTCAGCAGCCTTTGACACAGTCGACCATCAGATTTTACTGTCCCGGTTGGAGACGTGTGTCGGACTTAGAGGCTCAGCCTTAAACTGGTTCCACTCTTACTTGTCCCAGAGGCCTTTTAGGGTCCAGTTAGGTCCCTATACCTCTGACACAACCCCTCTTGACTGTGGAGTGCCCCAAGGTTCCATTTTAGGTCCAATTTTGTTTGTTTTATATATGCTGCCTTTAGGGTCAATTTTAAGGAATTACAATATTTCATTCCACTGTTTTGCTGATGACCTCCAGATGTACCTTCCCCTTCGGCCTGATCCAGGCTGCATGCAGAACTTAATCAAGTGTCTGCATGCTATTAAAACCTGGATGGGGTTAAACTTTTTAAGTTTAAATGATGACAAGACAGAAATCATTTTATTTGGTCATCCTTTTAACCTCGCTGGTGACAGTGTGCTGGGTCCCCTCGATTCTTTTACTCGCACTTGTGCAAGAAACCTCGTTGTTTTCTTTGACAGTGCTTTTAAATTTGACAAACAAATTTCTTCTGTTGTCAAAAATAGTTTTTTTCAGTTGCGTCTTTTAGCGAAGGTGAAGCCTTACATCCCTGTAAGTCAGTTTGAACATGTTGTTCACTTATTTATTTCCTCGAGACTGGATTATTGCAATTCTTTATATTATGGGCTGGACCAGTCTTCCATCCACCGGCTGCAGATGGTCCAAAATGCAGCGGCCCGTCTTCTGTCTGGAACCAGGAAACGGGACCATATTACCCCTGTTCTGGCTTCCCTCCACTGGCTTCCTGTCCTTTACAGGATCCAGTTCAAGATTTTATTGCTTGTTTTTAAGTCCCTGAATGGTTTGGCCCCCCCTTACCTTTCAGAACTTTTAACTGTGCATGTTCCGGTCAAACAAACACGTTCCTCAAATTGCTTGCTTTTAAAAGTGCCACGCACCCGACAGAAAACAAAGGGTGACCGAGCCTTTTCTGTAGCGGGTCCGAAGCTCTGGAACGCTCTGCCCCCCACATTACACAGGCCCGGTCGGTTGAGCATTATAAATCTCTTTTAAAGACGCACCTGTTTGCACTGGCTTTTAACACTAGTGTGTGATTTTGTTTTATTTCCTGATTGTTTAAATCTCTTATATATTGTATTATTTCTTTTACTAGTTCTTATGTATGTACTGTAGGTGTCTGTGTGTATGTGTGTATATGTGTGCATGTGTGTATGTATATGTGTATATATACACATATACATTGACAAGAGTCAAGGTGGACAATCTCACTTTAAAATCCGCCTCACTGAGCACAGAATCCCCTCGTGGCTGCATCCTGAGCCCTCGGCTTCTCAGCCTTCTCATCATGACAACAAACACACAGTCAAATGTGTTGTTTACAGGATCGTGGCTTCTGGGTTTGAGAGACATGATGAGAGCGCAAACAGGAAGGTATGAAGCAGCTGCCACTGCGGTACAGTGCACATAATCTCCACCTTAAAGACGCACTCCAGTCCTTCTTTTAGTGACTTTTAAACATTCTCAGTGGTCTTTAATGATTATGGTGTTAGTGATTATTCAAACTGTGCTCAGCTGTGTTTGTCTGGAGCAGGTCTGGGCAACTCCAGTCCTCGAGGGCCGGCATCCTGCATGTATTAAAGGATAACTTTCTTTTTTTTCAACCTGGACTTCATTTCTAAGAGTTTATACGTGCATTTACTCACCGGTTTCTGCATCACTTTGAGTCCTTCGGAAGATCTTACGTTGAGTCGCTGTTCTACGAGCAGCCGTGGGAGAGACAGGGCAGCTTCTATTTAAAAGGGGAATTTTGTCTTTTTTTTTTTTTCAATCTGGACCTCTTTTCTAACATGAAATACATTAATTTACTCACCCAGACAGTTTTGGTGCAACTTGAATTCCTTCGGTAGATATTTAGATCCATTCGAGATCAGTATGTCCAATATAATGGAAGTGATGGGGCAACCTCGCACAGCCTCTAAATAAGGCATTATCTGCCACAAACTCCTCCATTTCACCAATGTTTTGCTATGAAACATTAGTCGGACCCCCCCTGTGAGCTGTGGTGATTTGTCCTTATTTACAGACATTTTTACTGCGGCAACTTTGTTGACGTCACTATTATGCAACACCGTAACAAGTAAATGTCTGTAAATAAGAATGAATCACCAAAAAAAGCCGCCTTGAGCTCACAGGGGGTCCGACTAATTTTTCATAAGCCCCTTTCAGACTTGCACTGGAAAGCGGTAATATTGCGGAGTCTGTCCTTTATAACGCTGCATTCAGACATGCATTCCGGTCTTTTACCTCAGAGATGCAGCGGACATGTACTGGCTGGTCTCCATGTCATAAGAGCGGAAATGTTGCAGCACGTCGTTTTGGCTGAAAGCATAAGAAAATGTTCCGGACAGAGTTGAAGGGAAAGCGGGGCTGTGCTGACTTTTCCGCAACATTTCCTGATGTCTAAAAGCACCCAGGATGCGATAAGTCCTCAACGAAGCGGCATGTCTGAAAAGACGAGTCGGTTTGAAGAGCGGATGAACTTTACCGTTCATGTTCCACAATGCAAGTCTGAAAACGGCTGAAACAAGACATCGGTGAAATGAAGGAGTTTGTGGCAGATAATGCCTTATTTAGAGGCTGCACGCGGTTGCCCCATCACTTCCATTATATTGGACATACGCTGATCTCGAATGGATCCTAGAAATAAGATCCAGGTTGAAAAAAAGCAAGTTATCCTTTTAAGAGCTTCCAGGTTGGAACACACCCGACTCCAATAAATGGGTAGCTGTGCAGAGCTTGATGTGAGGCTCTGCACAGGTCACTGCTGCACATGAGGGCTTTCTGCTGTGCTAAAAGTCATTGTTTTTTCCTTTTTTTTTCTGGAGAGGGGGGGTGCAGTAAGTCTTTGGGTTGGGTGTTGCTGTGACAGTGTGGGGTCCTGTCACTATGCCTCCATTAGATCATGCATCCTGGCTACTTGGCCACAGAGATGTCCCTTTGGCTGACTGGTTAGCACGCATGACTCTCACCCGGGAGTCTGGGGATCAGATCCTGCCCGGGCCCTCCGTTGTGTATCTTGCCCGATATCTACTGTAGTGACATCACTGATGACTTGTCTGGGGAAGCCACCCCCTCGCCAATCAGTGACCTTCAGTCTGTAGTTGTCATGCTGTCAGACCTACTCAGCCCGCTTGGAACCTCAGCAGAGTAGGGCCCAATCCCAAACTGGCTCCTAAACTCTACCGCTCTGTGTGCGTGTTCCCGCGGAGGCTCTGCCATATTAAGGGCTGTCCCAAACCGCGTAGGGTGGAGGGCGAGTGGACTGTTCAGCCCTTATAAAAGAATTTTGTCTCTTTCTAAACCCTCCTGCCCTGTTCAGTTCATGTAATGGATGTTTGTCCTGGATGTTACAAAACCAGTTTTATATTAATACAAGATGCAGTACAACTGAAATAAATCATTTTAAAAAACCTGAAAAAAAAAAAATCCCTTCTGTCCATTCACTGAATTTTTTTGGTTGATGAAAATGAAGTCTTAACACTTCCATTGTTGAAAACTTTATTTTATTGCATGTTTTTCATATCTGCCTGCAACTTCAATACTGTATAATTATGGTGTGACTTTAAGGAACACAATTTATTTTATGTGTTTGTGTATATGCAAAAAATCTTAAATCAAAGGTGGGAAACATTTTGAAGTATTTTTATTGCAGTTTGAGGTTTTAACATCACAAAAAACTGGCATTTAAACAGATAAACACTTCTTTATCTAATGTTTGATGGAAATTAAATGAAATTTAAGCGAAAACAAAAAATTGTACAGCATAATGATGTAATAGGTTTTTTTTTTTTTTTTTTTTTAATACAGTGATGTAAATGGGACAAATTTATCATAAAGAACTTATCTTTTTCTGTGCCGCCGTCTCAATTTGCAACAGAACTGGTGTTTTGTATGCAAGAGCCCCCTCTGCTGGACTTGGGAGCCTAAATCATGACTGGAGTTTCTCACTTCAGGACTGACCTGATATGACTGTTTATCACCAGTTTGTTTGACTGTAAACCCCTCTATTTTCTGATAACCAGAGTATAAACGACAACTAAAGGAAATGTAAAGGCAGCAAACTTCTTATATCATGCAGAACAACTTTACTGTCCTGAACTTAACAGTTTAAACATTTTTAAATATATGAAATCCAATCAAATTTTGTTATTCTCAAAAATCTTTTTCTTTTGCTGACATTTCTGGTCACTGATTGCAGTTTAATGACAGGAGGATCGAATACATGTGCAGGCAAAGTGAACATTTAAGCAACAGAAGTGAAGACTGGCGAACAGGAACATGCACCATGTAGGTATTGTATGCATTTAGTCAAATTAGCTTTAATTCTCAATTATTTCAGTAATTTTGATTGTCAAACTTAAAAAAATCAGGTGACCGATTAAATATTTACAAGTTGTGACATTTTTAAATTAACCACATGACTCTTTTCAACTACGCAATCAGATCGATGTGTAAACGCTTTGTAGAGTAAGAAGATATTTTTTGTTGTTAATTTGCATGCAGATTCATACATCATGTAATTTAGGGCCAGAAATGGCAGCCGGTCTATGGGATGTCGCACCTCCTAAAGCAGCAGAGCAGACCTCCACCCAAAAGCAGCAGCCCACTAGTTGCCCCACCCACATAGATGGCTGCTCCCTTGCTAGTTGTAATGGAAACAGATTCAGGGAAACCACCTCCAGGCATGAAGGCCTTAGGTCTTTGGTCAACAATATGTGGGAACCAGCGGAGTGGGATGATCATCAGGAGGCTGGCCAGGAGCAGCCCCACCCCGACCACCAGGCGGACTTTAGGCTTGGTGTCTTCATTCTGCAGGGAGGTGATGAGGTTGGGACAGAAACCCAGGATGAGGAGGATGAGGAAGCCGAAGTAGGTGAGCAAGCAGCTGATGACCGTCATGGCTCTGGTGGTCTGCAGGTCAGGGGTCAAAGCCGGCAGGCCTTCGTAGTTCGTGCATGTTTGAATCCCACTCATCTCTACACACACCTTCCACAGGCCAACCTACAAAGAAAAACAGTGTGGATCATTTCTGATGGTGGAAATTTAACTTTGTAGTTCCAGTCATTGTTCCTCATTCACCAACCGTTCTATATGTTCTCAAACCCCTCTCACAAACATTTTATGTAGATTATCTGTGACCAATGAGGAAAAAAATAACAAGCATAATTACCAAAGGATGGATGAAAACAAAATAATAATAAAGATGTGCACTGGAGCAGGGTTTAAAGGGTGGCAGCTGCAAAGTGTGCAAACTAGGACCAGCTGGTCCATCCTTTTAAACTATTAAAGGTGTCATAACCTGCTGTTTTACATACACAATCCTTCCTAAATGATCTTCAAATTAATTTTTAATTCTAGTTGGGTGGGACGAAATTTAATGAGCTCATTTTAACCTCTGTTTATCCCCAACTTTTGTTTGTCGCGAGAATACGCACGAGAATCAGACCTGTCTGTAAGTGCGTTCACGAGGCAAACGTCAAAGCCAAAACAAAGTTTTATCAGGACAGAGCAGGTGAAGGAAATGATGTCCCAACAGAGAAAAACGTGATAAAAACGTAACGGTGCGGTTGATGGAGAGGATCCGCGGAGTAAAAGGGCTGGACTCTGATGAATATAAGGAGCGGACGTCTGACGTGAAGTTAACTAAACAGTGTTAGCTTCTGTAGCTACATTAGCAGCTTGTCAGCTCGTCAACCACCGTTTACTGGTCTCTGGCGCAAAAGATAATAAGTTGCACAGCAGCAACACTTACCGACTGCACATCCTCACTGATAAATATAATCCACTGCTCTCTGGTAAAGCTGTCCCTCCTGTTAAAGCACTGAAAACTGCTGAATTTCTGCCGAGGCAACTCAGCATGGCAATCTCCCTCCTCCTCCTCCTTGTCGCCGGCGTCCTTTCTGACAAAGCTGGTCTACTCCGTGGCAGGTAATCAGCTGCCTTCAGGTGGTGCTAAAGACGCTAGCTTAGCAGCTCGCTCGCAGCCTTTCTAGTTCACGTCATAACAGCTGATCATAACGACTCCACGGCAGGTAATCAGCTGCTTTTAGGTGGCGCTAAAGAGGCTAGCTTAGCAGCTAGCAGCCTCTTTAGTTCACGTCATTCGGAGAAAGCAGTCTAAACCGCGTACTGTGGAGAGCGCGTGCTTGTGGCCGATTCTGGTGAGGAGAGAGAGCCCGCACTCAAAGACGAAGTTACTTTCACTTTCCAGAGTTTCTGGCACGTTATAACTGAGGTCCTGTTCCAATACACGTTTTAACATGAAAAAGTGGGATTTCCGGGTGATGGCACCTTTAAAGATCAGTTCCTATCTAACCCTGTGTTCACACCGGATGCAAATAAAATTATTCGTGGGTCAAAATTACATGTAAAGTCAAAGTACAGACTTGCTTGGGGCGACGTGTTTAAGCAAAGTTGCGTCACGAAAAGCCCCAATCACACGTCTTATTCGCGTGAATGAAGCGTTTTACTCGTGCAAATGAGGCGTCCATCCTTTTAATTTCCATTCTGAGACAACTCATCAAAGGAAGATGGACAGACGCCCTGCAGCCAGAATACAGCGCCAGTAGTTTGTATCATGGAGGGATATGCGGGCACCGACCCTCCCCAACAGATCATCAAACTGGGATCGAGAAATTCCCCCTGGAAGCAACCATCATCCAGATGCAACTCCTGGATCAGGTGATGAAATTCACGGAGCTGCGAGAATCTGGAGGACTCAAACACGGTGGCGTCTTCGGTTTTTCGACTTCCAAAGGAGGTGCAACACCACAACTCTCAAGGTACTCAAAATAACCGGGTTCTGCCATGTTCACCTGACTGAGGTGACTGACGAGTGACAAACAATCATCCCCCACTCCAGAAAGTTAAACGTGAATGAAGCGTCTTTCTTCATGCGTACTATACGCTTCATTCCTGCGTATTATTCGCTCCATTCACGCAAAAAAAAAAACCAAAAAAAAAACGCCCAAATCAAGCGAGTAACATCCAGCATTCGCACGTTTAAGTCGAGGCGCATATGTGAATGGAAGCGTCCGGTGTGAACACCCTGTAACTTTAAATTATCAGAGCAGGGACCAAGTAGAGAGTTTGCAATGACGGTGGTCAACCAGAGCAGATTCCTTAGTGGGGGCCCACCTTCACCTCAGGTCTTGGTTGAGCAACAGTGCGACTCATGAAAGTTGTACAACACAATGTATGGTGAGTGAAGATTTGCAAAAGTGTCACATGAATTTGTGATACTTTTGCAAATCTTCATTCAGAAAATATTTAGAATATTAAACATCAAAATTATGTAGCCTCTATTAAAGGTGCGATACCTGATTTTGCAACCATGAGCGAGGTGAACAGTGTAGTTTGAACTGTAGGCCCCGCCCCTGTTTCTCCCAATGAGAAACGTTCCTACTCTCCTTTTTCTCTCCTCCCACTCGACATGCATGAAATAATAACACTCGTGCACAAAGAAACTCTCCAGAGAAAATTTGCATCTTCCAGTGAATTTCCTGTTTTGGTTGCAGTAAACGGCTGCAGATCAGCTAAATGACATTTTCTGTTATAACCTGTAGTTTAACGTAACTACCGTAACTTCTTGCAGGGCACTCAAAGCGCTTGCAGTAAGTCCATTATTCTTTCACTCCTCATTCATACTTGGTAACGATGGAAGCGTGGCAGCCATTTCGCGCCTACCGGCCCTCCGACCACCACCGGAAACATTCACACACATTCATACATTATGAATAATTCAAGCACTAAACAGGACAGAACTCAGATTTATACAACAAGATCCTCAAATTTTACAAAAGCCAAACAACATTATGGAATTTATTTCTCTTAATTTTATATTAATCATAACAGATTGGTCTTGTAGGGTCCAGGGTAGGTTCCTTCATTAATTTACCTGTATAATCCTGGGTTCAGCGTAGGGTTTAATGTTTGGTTCCGCCACCACCCAATTGGGAATAGCGCAGCACACAGTGACTAAAATGAGTCCAAGGACTCCAAAGGCCACACATCCAATCTGAACGGCAGAAGATCCCATTCTGGAAAATCAAAACTGGGGAAAAAAGAAAACAAAAGAAAAACATGACAGATTATCAAAAGTAGTCAACTGTGTGTACACCTTGCCTCCTCGCTCACAAGCAACAGGTGTTGCTTGTGAGCGAGGAGGCAAGGTGGAAATTAAACTGTGAGGAGAGGTAAAACAAATTATTGAAATATTAAATGATCCAAATAATTTTGGATACATTCAAAATGTATCCAAAATAAACAATGTATTCAGATATTGTGCAGTTTCTCTATATTTGAACAATAATATGTGTATATATATAAATGTATATGTATATATATATATATATATATATATATCCCTAAATAAACTTCGTTAAGCTTTAGTGCAGTGCTAGAAGATTTCAAATCTAACATTTTTGTTTGACACCAGACAAATTGCCTGGGTGGAAGCCACTGAAATGAACTTTAACTTAATAACTTTCAGAAATTGCGTAAAGACAAATGGCCAAAAAAAAAGAAATAGTTTCAACTCGATTTATAGGGGTTTGAAGATTGTTTGACACAAAAATTGAAATCATGATCAAATTTCGATGAATTGCACAGCCCTAATTTACTGGCTGCTTCCTGAAATTTCTTTTTTAAAATCATTATTATCATCATTTCTTCTTATTTTCTTTGCAATAATAACTTTGTGCGTTTTATATTGTATCAGCTGCATACTGCAGAAGCAGAGTTTTAGGCAGTAACCGTAATTTTGACCATGCTACCATGCACTAATGAGCATGCATGTGAAGCACAAGTGAAGTTGCAGGGCAAAGACAGAAAATATGTGGAAACAGCTAAACCTGAACTTCAATTATTGATCAGCAGCTTGTAACAATCTAACATAATAATTAATATATTTTCATCGTAACCACTCTTCACTTCTCTCGTGAGTTTATTGCAGCAAGATGTTTTATTTTCAGTATATTTTAGATTTTACACATATAATTTAAAATAATATAATTTACATACTGTACATAATTTACATATACCCTGGGTGCTTTCCCGCTTTGCCCATAGCAAAAAAAAAAAGATTAGAAAAAAGTCCTTACCTTCCTGAAAATGTATGATTTAGTTGAGGTTTTCCTGTTTTTCTGTCTGTGTTAGAAATGTGTTTTAATTTATATCAGCTCGTCCTGTCCTCTCAGTTGACTTAAGAGTACTACAATGACTTTCTTCCTTGCAGTGCATGCCAAGAAAATGTTCTTTTGTCTTCTGTAGTATCTTTTGTAGCAGTAGTCCCTCAAAGAGGAGGTGGCTTTTACCTTTTGAGTTTCCATACTGTCAACTCACATGACCTATATGTTTCCACTGACTGTGGTTTGTGTATTTTCTTTTTTTTTCTCATCTATACCTCGTTGTAGCCAAGTATATAGTTGTGTGAAAAAGTTTTTGCCCCCTTCCTCATTTACTTAACACATTTTTGTATGTTAGTCACACTTAAGTGTTTCAGATCATCAAACAAATTTAAATGTGAGACAAAGATAACACAAGTAAAAACAAAATGAAGTTTTTAAATGAAGATCTTTATTTTTAAAGGGGGGGGGGGGATTTACAGAATTCCTCCACAGCGCTGTAGAAGACTCACTGCTAGTTATCACAAACGCTTGATTGCAGTTGTTGCTGCTAAAGGTGGAACAACCAGTTATTAGGTTTAGGGGGCAATCACTTTCTCACACAAGGCCATTTAAGTTTGGATTTTTTTCCCCCCTTAAAATAAAAATCTTCATTTAAAAACTGCATTTTCTGTTTACTTGTGTTATCTTTGTCTCACATTTAAAAAACTTTGGATGATCTGAAACATTTGTGTGACTAACATGCAAAAAAGTAAGAAATCAGCAAAAACTTTTTCACACAGCTGCACTTTTATGATAAGTGTAGTTGCTGTTAACAGTAAAAATGAACTATATTCTTTCAACAAGATTTTTTTTTAAAAGTTTGGTGATACAAAGTTATGTATAATATATCAGTATATATTATATATCAATATACTGCATAATATTGAATCCAAATCTGTTGTTGCAAATTTACAAACTTCTGGTCAATAAAAAAAGCATATTTTTATTTGGTTTTTATTTCTTAATTTCTTCCAGCGTTTTTTTTTCCCATTTTCATATAATTGCAAATAAATTTGGATATGAAGCATTTCAACAGTAGAAGTTCTCAGACTGCTTCAGTCGATACTTTTATATTCTTGTTAAAGATTTCTGAGGTTTCATTCTGCTGAAACCCCCACTGAAACTATTTTTTTTTCCTTTTGCGGTATTTTGTGTATCAGCATCAACCAGAACTGTCATACTTTTTTTTTTGTTGTTCTTTCCAATCATGAAAGGAAAACCTATTTTTATGTTTAGTACGTTAACCTAGTTTGAAATGTCCTTGATTTTAACATGCATGTGAAGCACATCAAAAGACATCTCTAAAAAACAAAGACAGAAAAACAGGAACCCCAAGTAAATCATGGTTTTTTCTTATCTCTTTTTTGCTATGGGCAAAGTGGGCAATCATCCAGGGCAGGTGCAAATTATGTACAGTATGTAAATTACTATCATTATTATTATTAATCATTCTGACAGCGACTGTAGGACGGCAGCTATGGTGGTGAAAAGTTGGAGTGTTTTGTAGTCAGATTTTTCTGTTCTTTCTGTTTGTATTTACTATAAAGAAATATTGAAACAGTTTCTTATTAGTTTTTTTCTAGTTAAGTGTTTCCTTTAAATTAGTCTTGTACTTTCCTGAACCCCTTTTAATATGCAATAAGAAACCACCCTGTATTATTTCACTGCGTATTTTCATATAAAAGGCGCTTTACACAGAACCTTATCAGAGCTGAATGCTTGATAATGACCTGTAACGTTAAACATTTTATTTAGTCTTGATAAGAATGTGTACGAGAGTCATAAACGGTGTAAATCTAGTTCAAGTATCTTTAGCATGCTATAGTCAGCTTTAATCATGTTAAACATAATTTAATTGTAGCTCGTGAAAATAGAAAACCACTTGTCACAGTAGCTGGTGAGCAAAAACTGTTGATGCCACGCCCTGCTCGTGCCCAGCCCAAACTTTCAAAACTTATAAATACAACAGTTCTCTTACAGTTTTTCCTTAGAGGCACAGAACATAGAATATTTGGTTGTCTGGAAGTCCAGCGAGAGTCTGCTGATACCTGTAATGCCTGCAGTTTCCTTTCAGCATCCAGCGGGTGGAGGCATGTCTGTGATCTCCAACCGAGCGATGCAGGAGACATTGAGGTTTACCTTAATAGGAGTCGCGATGCAAGTTTGGCTGATTTAAAGGCCTTGGAAGTTATCCAAGAACCAAGGGACAAACACTTGGAAGGAAAAGTGCGCAGTAATGATCAAAACACTTACAGAAAAAAGGCAAACACCCACAAACTGTTTACCAGATTTTTTTTTTTTTTAAAGGGCAGAAAAGGGGGGGTTGGGGGTGAATTTCTCTCAAATAGAAAGAGACAAACATGCACACAATGGCCTGATACCCCTTAACTGTTCAGGGCCGTTTTTTTTTTTTTTACCTATTTTTCAATATAAAGTCTTATAGAATCTGATAAAGGCATCATATTTCAATACTACAGCGTGTGACGGACCAGGAGAGATATCCCTTTTGATTGACGTCTCATTTGACCAACTGGGTGGATCTATGGTCTCTACTCCACCAATAATATCCACCAAACTCTACCCCGCGTGGTGGGTGGGCTCTGTAATCTGATACTTACAGATCTGGCCTATCAGGTCTGACGCTAGCTCTGACATCATGCACGTATAGCCAATGAAATTCCCATCATGGCCAGGTGTATTTTGTTTACCTGGATAGCAAGATGACCTGAATACTCCTCCAAACGTGCGCTTCTGTGCGTAAAAGCGGAGGAAGCCCCGTATTGTGCACTTTTTCAGTATAAACGTGGGGAAACAAAACATGCCGAAGAATGAAAATGCGCTGCTTAAGAGTTGCTGAAGGGAATTACTCAGAGCAGAGCAGCATGTGTGCGTTTGGCTAAGGAGGCGCTCTGGACTGGACCAGTAAGTGGAAACTTCTACCTGCAGTTTCTGTGTGTTTATAATCTATTTAGATGGGGATAATTTCTAAAAAGTAAGGACATGAAAACGTGTCGATGTTTGCCTGGTTAGGGAAAGAGGTGCTTTCTCAAGTGCATATGTGTGGCAGCTTGGCTTTCTACTGCGCTCTTTTACTGCGGGCGTATTCATGGTGGTGTTTTTGGACACTAAAGAAGTGAAACCTGTCTGTTTGAAAGATGGGGCTCTCTGTTTATAACACAAGACCCCCAGGTTTGTGGATTTCACCTGCGTGTGGATAAAAGCTAATGGTCTGGTGATGGCAGAGTTGCAGCAGCTTCTCTCCATCTGATCAGACTGCACTGGAAAATTTCTGTTGAAAATTAGTAGTAGTAGTTTTCAGTCCTGGTCAGTTCATGAAAAATTGCAGGTATGTAAAAAGTTTTCTGTGTTGTGGTGTTTTTTATTTTTCCTTTTTGTTGACATTGCATAGGCATTATATTGTTTACTTTATATTGTAGACACAGCACTTCTGATTAGCTACCAGAGGGGCTACGCGACCACATGCGTTCCACAGGTGATTTTTTTTTTTTAATTTTTGTGTCAGAACATTTAATTATTTGGCTGCAATCGGTGAGTGAAGAAGACTTGAAGCAATAAAGTAAAAAATGCTCCTGGAAAACATCATCCACCCTGCCTTTAACCCCCCTTGCCTTGTACAAATGTGTGTGAATGTTCCGGTGGTGGTCGGCAGCCACGCTTCCCCAGTGTGCCCCAGGGCAGCAGCTGTGGCTACATACATAGCTTACCATCACTATGTATAGGAGTGAATGGATAATGGACCTACTGTGAGCGCTTTGAGTTCCTTGATAGGGAAAAAAAAAGCACAATATAAATCTGATCCATTATTATTATTATTATTATTATTATTATTATTATTATTATTATTATCCTAGAAATAAGGTCCAGGTTAAAAAAAAAAAAGCAAGTTATCCTTTTAAGAGCTTCCAGGTTGCAACACACCTGACTCCAATAAATGGGTAACTGTGCAGAGCTTGATGTGAAGCTCTGCACAGGTCACTGCTGCACATGAGGGCTTTCTGCTGAGCTAAAAGTCATTGTTTTTTTCCTTTTTTTTTTCTGGAGAGGGGGGGTGCAGTAAGTCTTTGGGTTGGGTGTTGCTGTGACAGTGTGGGGTCCTGTCACTATGCCTCCATTAGATCATGCGTCCTGGCTACTTGGCCACAGAGATGTCCCTTTGGCTGACTGGTTAGCACGCATGACTCTCACCCGGGAGTCTGGGGATCAGATCCTGTTCGGGCCCTCCGTTGTGTTCTTGCCACACTCTACTGTAGTGACATCACTGATGATTGTCTGGGGAAGCCACCCCCGCCAATCAGGACCTTAGTGTGTTGTCATGTTTAGACCTACTCAGAAACCTCAGCAGAGTAGGGCCCAATCCCAACTGGCTCCTAAACTCTCCGCTCTGTGTGCGTGTTCCCGGGAGGCTCTGCATATTAAGGGCTGTCCAAACCACGTAGGGTGGAGGGCGAGTGGACTGTTCAGCCCTTATAAAAGAATTTTGACTCTTTCTAAACCCTCCTGCCCTGTTCAGTTCATGTAATGGATGTTTGTCCTGGATGTTACAAAACCAGTTTTATATTAATACAAGATGCAGTACAACTGAAATAAATCATTTTAAAAAACCTGAAAAAAAAAAAATCCCTTCTGTCCATTCACTGAATTTTTTTGGTTGATGAAAATGAAGTCTTAACACTTCCATTGTTGAAAACTTTCTTATTTTATTGGATGTTTTTTATCTGCCTGTAACTTCAATACTGTATAATTACGGTGTGACTTTCAGGAACACAATTTAATTTATATGTTTTTGTGTATATGCAAAAAATCTAAATCAAAGGTGGGAAACATTTTGAAGTATTTTTATTGTAGTTTGAGGTTTTAACATCACAAAAAACTGGCATTTAAACAGATAAACACTTCTTTATCCAATGTTTGATGGAAATTAAATAAAATTTAAGTGAAAACAAAAAATTGTACAGCGTAATGATGTAATAGGGTTGTTTTTTTTTAATACAGTGATGTAAATGGGACAAATTTATCATAAAGAACTTATCTTTTTGTGTGCCACTGTCTCAATTTGCAACAGAACTGGTATTTTGTATGCAAGAGCCCCCTCTGCTGGACTTGGGGGCCTAAATCATGACTGGAGTTTCTTACTGCCGGACTGACCTGATATGACTGTTTGTTTATCACCAGTTTGTTGAACTGAAAACCCCTCTATTTTCTGATAACCAGAGTATAAACGACAACTAAAGGAAATATTAAGGCAGCAAACTTCTTATATCATGCAGAACAACATTACTGTCCTGAACTTAACAGTTTAAACATTTTTTAAATATATGAAATCCAATCAAATTTTGTTATTCTCAAAAATCTTTTTCTTTTACTGACAATTCTGGTCACTGATTGCAGTTTAATGACAGGAGGATCGAATACATGTGCAGGCAAAGTGAACATTTAAGCAACAGAAGTGAAGACTGGCGAACAGGAACATGCACCATGTAGGTATTGTATGCATTTAGTCAAATTAGCTTTAATTCTCAATTATTTCAGTAATTTTGATTGTCAAACTTAAAAAAAAAATCAGGTGACCGATTAAATATTTACAAATTGTGACATTTTTAAATTAATAACCACATGACTCTTTTCAACTTCGCAATCAGATCGATGTGTAAACGCTTTGTAGAGTAAGAAGATATTTTTTGTTGTTAATTTTCATGCAGATTCATACATCATGTAACTTAGGGACAAAAATGGCAGCCGGTCTATGGGATGTCGCACCTCCTAAAGCAGCAGAGCAGACTTCCACCCAAAAGCAGCAGCCCACTAGCTGCCCCACCCACATAGATGGCTGCTCCCTTGCTAGTTGTAATGGAAACAGATTCAGGGAAACTATTAGGAGGCATCAAGGCCTTCAAACCTTGGTCAATAATATGTGGGAACCAGCAGAGTGGGATGATCATCAGGAGGCCAGCCAGGAGCAGCCCCACCCCGACCACCAGGCGGACTTTAGGCTTGGTGTCTTCATTCTGCAGGGAGGTGATGAGGTTGGGACAGAAACCCAGGATGAGGAGGATGAGGAAGCCGAAGTAGGTGAGCAAGCAGCTGATGACCGTCATGGCTCTGGTGGTCAGCAGGTCAGGGGTCAAACCCGGCAGGCCTTCGTAGTTCATGCATGCTTGAAACCCACTCATCTCTACACACACCTTCCACAGGCCAACCTACAAAGAAAAACAGTGTGGATCATTTCTGATGGTGGAAATTTAACTTGGTAGTTCCAGTCATTGTTCCTCATTCACCAACTATTCTATTTGCTCTTAAATCCTTCTCACAAACTTTTTATGGAGATTATCTGAGACCAATGAGGAAAAAAATAACAAAAAAGCATAATTACCAAAGGATGGATGAAAACAAAATAATAATAAAGGTGTGCACTTGAGCAAGGTTTAAAGGGTGGCAGCTGCAAAGTGTGCAAACTAGGACCAGCTGGTCCATCCTTTTAAACTATTAAAGATCAGTTCCAATCTGACCCAGTGTTCACACCGGACGCAAATCAAATTATTCACGGGTCAAAATTACATGTAAAGTCAATGGGTCTCATTCATGAAACGTTAGTAAATTTACTAACAGATTTACTCGTAAAGGCCTTCTTACTAAAAACTTACTCCGGATTCAGGAACACGTTCGAGAAACTCAGATTTGATCGTAAACACGTGTGTAGGATCATGAATGCCAAATGATTGTAAATTGACAGCACGCCCCCGGTAATCAGTCGTTTGCATAAATCTCCACCCATGAATCACTCCAAAAAAGAAAGCAAATAAATAAATAAAACAAACAAAAAAAACCCTCTGTGTAAAAAAGGTGATGTGGACATTTTTCTGAAGGGGTGGGGGCATGCGGCATGCGTTTTGAACTGAATCTGTCCATAATAGAGCGCAATATGAATTGAAATTGTAATTTACAACAGGGACAAGCATTATTTATATATGTTTGTAAATTTACACAAGCGCTAAACACAGGTGAGAGCATGTGTAGAGTTTGTCAGTAGCTACGAACAGATCGGAGCTACTAAAATGTTGATGAATGCCAGATTCACGTAAATTTATGTCTACTAACACTTTACACACAAATTCGATCCGCTCACGTTTCATGAATGAGACCAAATGTACAGGCTCACTCGGGGCGGCGCGTTTGACGCGAACTTGCGTCACCAAAAGCCCCAAGCCCCAAAACTACTTCACCAAAAGCTTCTTTTTTTCAGTCCGTCAGTCATTTTCTGTACTGCTTATCCAGTTCAGGGTTGCTGGAGTCTATATCAGGCGAGAGGCAGGGTACACCCTGGACAGGTCGCCAGTCTGTCTTATTTTTTTACAGACTTTAAAACTTCTAAAGACAGGGGGTGGGAAAAAATATCGATAGACTGAAATATTGCAATATTTTCATATGCTGATATCATATTGACATTTGAAAACGCGGTGTTGATCTATTTTACTAATGAAATCTTGCGATATTTTATTGTTCTGTTATGAAATCTCGTGAGAATTCACAAACATTTCGCAACATTTTCATATGCTGTTATCATATTGACATTAAAAAAAGCAGAATCAATCTATTTTGCTAACAAAATCACGCGATATTTTACGGTTCTGTTAAGAAATCTTGCGAGAATACACAAAATATCGTGAGATTTTGTAACAGAACGATAAAATCTCGCAAGATTTTGTAAGTAAAATTGAGCGATAACGCTAAGCAATGACTGCTTATTTTTTTCAGCTCTAATATTGGTATCGATATCAGTTATCGGCCACATGAGTTTTGGAATATCGGCATATCAGATACCGGCCAAAATTCCAGTATCGTGCATCCCTCAACTCGTTAAAGTTCGACAAACACATAAACATAGTTGTCAGAAACTCATTTTTTCACTTGAGGATGCTCGCAAAGATAAAATCATACGTTCCCAGTTACGACCTTAAGAAACTTGTTCAGCTCCTGATTTTTTCACGTCTCCATTATTGCAACTCGCTCTTTGCCGGCCTCAGTAAATCCTCCCTACAGCGTCTTCAGGCTGTTCAGAATGCTGCAGCGTGTCTTCTCTCCGGCTCTCGACGCTATGAGCACGTCTCCCCCCTCCTAGCCAGTCTTCACTGGCTCCCTGTTTGCTACAGGGTTCAGTTCAAAATCTTGTTGTTGACCTTTAAAGCGTTGCACGGTTCTGCTCCCAGTTACCTCTCTGCGTTATTGTCCCGCCACGTCCCTACCAGATCTCTTAGGTCATCCTCCTTATCCCTTCTGGAGGTACCAAGACACAGGTGCAGTTCCAGGGGTGCTCAGGCTTTCTCTGTTGTTGCCCCGCACCTCTGGAACGCACTCCCCCTCAAACTCAGGTCAACGCAGTCTATTACGTCTTTTAAAACCATGCTCAGATCCCATCTTTTGGCGCAGGCTTTTCCTTCTTAATCTTTTTCTCTCTTATTATTGCCTTATTAATTCTTCTCTTTTTAAGTTATGTTTATGTTTTTAGCCATGTTTTTTGATGTCCTGCTCTGTAAAGTAGTTTGGGCATCCAGCTGGATGAAGAAATGTGTGCTAGATAAATGAAATAAATGAATGACTAAACACAATGTATGGTGAGTGAAGATTTGCAAGTTTCACATGAATTTGTGATACTTTTGCAAATCTTCATTCAGAAAATATTCAGATTATTAAACATTAAAATTATGTAGCCTCTATTAAAGGTGCGATACCTGATTTTGCACATTTTCGAACATTATAACATATAATATAATATATTATATATATATAATACATTATAACCTGTAGTTTACAGTAACTACTGTAACTTCTTGCAGGGCACTCAAAGCGCTTGCAGTAAGTCCATTATTCTTTCACTCCTCATTCATACTTGGTATTGATGGAAGCGTGGCAGCCATTTCGCGCCTGAGGCCCCTCCGACCACCACCGGAAACATTCACACACATTCATACATTATTAATAATTCAAGGACTAAACAGGACAGAACTCAGATTTATACAACAAGATCCTCAAATTTTACAAAAGCCAAACAACATTATGGAATTTATTTCTCTTAATTTTATATTAATCATGACAGATTGGTCTTGTAGGATCAGTGTAGGTTCCTTCATTAATTTACCTGTATATTCATGGGTCCAGGGAAGGGTCCAGGGAAGGGTCCAGCGTGGGATTCAATGTTTGGTTCCACCACCACCCAACTGGCAATAGCGCAGCACACAGTGACTAAAATGAGTCCAAGGACTCCAAAGGCCACACATCCAATCTGAACGGCAGAAGATCCCATTCTGGAAAATCAAAACTGGGGAAAAAAAAAAGAAAACAAGAGAAAAACATGACAGATTATCAAAGCGGTAAACTGTGTGTACACCTTGCCTCCTCCATGGATTCTGGATGGGTGGCAGCCTGCATGGTGCATGAGGACGTGCTTGTGGAAAGAGAGGGAGAAATGTGACAGTGGGTCCTGTCACTATGCCTCCGATAGATCATGCACCCTGGCTACTTGGCCACAGGGATGTCCCTTTGTCTGACTGGTAAGCGCATGTGACTGTGGGACAGAATCCCGCCCGCCCGCCCGGGCCCTTCGTTGCGTATATTACCACATAACTTTTTTTTTCTCTTGGATTAAGTTGAATCATATTTAGTGTAGAGATGCTCGATTATTGAAAAAAAAATCATTATCATGATTATTTTGATCAATATTGAAATAACGTTTTTCAAACAATTATTGTTCTTTTACGCGATGCATTAATTTAGCATTTCTTTCTCTTTCAAACACCACTTCATTGATAATTTATGCAAAACGTTCAAACTGAAAATATAGGCTATAAAAATGTACCCGTTTAGATGTTTTGGAGTGTATGAAATATTAAATGAATGAAACAAATATACTTTGAGCATTAAATTATGCAAAAAATGTAAAAAAAACACACATGTATCCAAAATAAACAATGTATTACCCAGCTGTTCTGCAGTTTCTCTATATTTGAAGAATAATGTGTGTGTATATATATATATATATATATATATATATACAGTGGGTACAGAAAGTATTCAGACCCCTTTAAACTTTTCACGCTTTGTTTCATTGCAGCCATTTGCTAAAATCAAAAAAGTTCATTTTATTTCTCATTAATGTACACTCAGCACCCCATCTTGACAGAAAAAAAACAGAAATGTACAAATTTTTGCAAAGTTATTAAAAGAGAAAAACTGAAATATCACATGGTCATAAGTATTCAGACCCTTCACTCAGTACTGAGTAGAAGCACCTTTTGAGCGACTACAGCTATGAATCTTCTTGGGAATGATGCAACAAGTTTTTCACCCCTGGATTTGGGATCTTCTGCATTCTTACTTGCAGATCCTCTCCAGTTCTGTCAGGTTGGATGGTGAACGGTGGTGTTCAGCCATTTTCAGGTCTCTCCAGAGATGCTCAGTTGGGTTTAAGTCAGAGCTCTGGCTGGGCCAGTCAAGAATGGTCCAGAGTTGTTCTGAAGCCGCTCCTTTGTTATTTCAGCTGTGTGTGAGGGTCATTGTCATACTGGAAGGTGAACCTTCGGCCCAGTCTGAGGTCCTGGGCACTCTGGAAGAGGTTTTCTTCCAGGATCTCTCTGTACTTCGCTGCATTCATCTTTCCTTCAACTGCAACCAGTCGTCCTGTCCCTGCAGCTGAAAAGCACCCCCATAGCATGATGCTGCCACCACCATGTTTCACTGTTGGGATGGTATTGGGCAGGTGATGAGCAGTGCCTGGTTTTCTCCACACATACCGCTTAGAATTAACTCCAAAAAGTTCAATCTTGGTCTCATCAGACCAGAGAATCTTATTTCTCACAGTCTGGGAGTCCTTCATGTGTTTTTTGGCAAACTGTATGCGGGCTTTCATACGTCTGCACTGAGGAGAGGCTTCCATCAGCCACTCTGCCATAAAGCCCAGACTGGTGGAGGCTGCAGTGATAGTTGACTTTGTGGAACTTTCTCCATCTCTCTACTGCATCTCTGGAGCTCCGCCACAGTGATCTTTGGCTTCTTCTTTACCTCTCTCACCAAGGCTCTTTTCCCATGATTGCTCAGTTTGGCTGGACGGCCGGGTCTAGGAAGAGTTCTGGTCGTCCCAAACTTCTTCCATTTAAGGACTATGGAGGCCACCGTGCTCTTAGGAACCTTTAGTGCTGCAGAGATTATTTTGTAACCTTGTCCAGATCTGCGCCTCGCCACAATTCTGTCTCTGAGCTCCTTGGACAGTTCCTTTGACCTCGTGCTTCTCATTTGCTCTGACATGCACTGTGAGCTGTAAGCTCTTATATAGACAGGTGTATGCATTTCCAAATCAAGTCCAATCAGTTTATTTAAACACAGCTGGACTCCAATGAAGGAGTAGAACCATCTCAAGGAGGATCAGAAGAAATGGACAGCATATGAGTTAAACTACAATGACTTTCTTCCTTGCAGTGCATGCCAAGAAAATGTTCTTTTGTCTCCTGTAGTATCTTTTGTAGCAGTAGTCCCTCAAAGAGGAGGTGGCTTTTACATTTTGGCTGAGTTTTCATACCTTCGGCTCACACGACCTATTTGTTTCCACTGAGTAAGGTCTGTGTTTAGTTTAAGTTCCAAATTTTATAAACTCCTTTTTTTCCCTCATCTATACCTTGTTGTAACCAAGTATAAAGTTGTGTGAAAAAGTGTTTGCCCCCTTCCTCATTTCTTACTTTTTTGCATGTTAGTCACACTTAAGTGTTTCAGATCATCCAACAAATTTAAATGTGAGACAAAGATAACAAGTAAAAACAAAATGGAGTTTTTAAATGGGGATCTTTATTTTTAGGGGGGGGGGGGTCCAAACCCACATGGCCCTGTGTGAAAAAGTGATTGCCCCCTAAACCTAATAACTGGTTGTTCCACCTTAGCAGCAACAACTGCAATCAAGCGTTTGTGATAACTGGCAGTGAGTCTTCTACAGCGCTGTGGAGGAATTTTGTTCCACTCATCTTTGCAGAATTGACCTATGGCTAAACCACGCCCCCAAACGCGATGAGCCAATCACAGTGCGCACAGCTTTCCCATACACTCGGACATTCTCTGCTTGAACGTCCATTGAAATGCATTGAAGTTAGTCCGTTTTTGTTCGTTTTTATGTGTTCTTTTTAGTTTAAAATGGTCAAACGTGTGCATGGGGTACATGCAACTCCGATACTAGGTATCCTGAGAGGCTGGGTGACAGGGCGTATTTTTTTGCCTTTTACCAAGTCACATCAAGCCAAAGTTATGCAGCAGACCTCAACATCAACTAAACGTGGATAAAATGAACAAGGATGTCTACATCTGTTCTAAGGTAAGGCAACATCGTATTCGAGGCAACATGTTGTCACTTTGCTTGAAAGAAATATGAAGTTACCTTCCCTAACGTTAGTTTAAGTTGGCTAACGCTAGCTAAACATGCTAGTTTTGGTACGTGGTAACGGTACATAAGACGCTGTCGTGTAGTACAGGTGTGGTGTAGTAACGTCGATAACGACACGCCTCTGGCTTCCAAGCTGCAGCCAGACTGCTCCGCTTCCGTGGCTGTTTGATCAGTTTTTGTCAGATGATCACTTTTTTGGCACAACAACAGCAGCCGTGCAGCAGTTTGTGCAAGAAACTGAGGAGCGACACGAGTCACATCCAGAGATTCACAGGCTGATTTCTACTCCCAGTTTAAGACTTCTGAACAATTTCTTTTTGTTTGTTTGTATTGTTTTTATGTTTTTTAATTTATCTTGTCATGATCTCTCTGTCTGATCACGCGTCTGTTGTCCGTGTTGACAGCTGTCATCTCCCGAAATGTCACATAGCGCCTGTCACCGAATGTTGTTTGTCCGAGTGAGTGGAGGGGGCGGGGCTTAGCCATAGGTCAATTGTTGTCAGAAAGGAGGCTTTTCCAGCATGAACCGTCTTTTTAAGGTCATGCCACAGCATCTCAATGGGATGGAGATGAGCTGATATACAGTTTTGCAATATAGGTGCATTACTTGAACTTAATTGTTATAGTTTAGTGGCTGTTAATATTTTGTAGGGCTTTCAAGACAGAATTTAGTGACAGATTTATAATACAAAATATTTTGCTGATAGTTTTTATCGTCACTTATCGTTACCATGATAAATAAGAGAAATTATCCTGATACATTTTTTGGTCCATATCGCCCATCCCTACTACAGGACCATTCAAAGTGGTTTAGATAAACCATAAGCATTACAGCGGGGTGCAAATGGGAAAATAATTAAGAACAAAAAAGTAGAAGTATGATTTTAAAATGATAAACATTAAAAAATATTTAAGATTAAAAGGAGAGAGCATAGAGCCGTGCAGATTTTAACTTTGGAATAAAATCTATGTAAATGCAGGTGAGAACAGGTGGGTCTTTAACCTGGATTTAAATAAACTAAGTGTTTCAGCTTATCTGAGACTTTCTGGGAGTTTGTTCCAGACGGAATAATAATAATGACAGGATAATTTAATGAGAATAAAGATGGAACATTCTCCGACACTAAACTGATTCTGTGGCGGCGTTTTGCGCAGGTCTGGAGGATGTGAGCTGCTGCTGCAGTGATCAGTTTACTAACTTGGTGCAGACAGTTTTTGCACTGCGGTCAAGCCAGCCGCCTCTTGCATTTACGTGGTCAAACCAGCCGCACCTCCGTTTACAGTGCGCAATTCATAGCGAAACTATGCTAATAGGGGATTATCACGCTTACCGGAAGTTCCCGGATTTTGGGCACTTCCTCTTCCAGGCCATGTTAATGACAGCCGTTCCTGCTCTGTTATACTGTTTAAATCGGATAAACTCCAAACATACTCAAGTTTTCATTCTAGACTGAAATGATACTAAGGAAGAAGTGGATCAAAGCGATCGATTCGCCGTGGTGAAGGGCCGAACTTTATAATAAAACACACGTTTGTTTGTCGCCGGTGGGGCACAACACTGGCACTTCACAGCATGCTAGCATTAGCCAGCTAGCGTTTACTGACGTGCTTAACATTGTGCGTCTTAAAACACACAAACATCTGAAAATCGGGTCTGTACCTCCCCGTTTCCAGTAGAACAACTAGGGACTGCCAAGAAAGGAGACGCTTTCAGATGCTTGTGTGTTTTAAGACGCAAAAAAGTTAAGCACGTCGGTAAACGCTAGCTGGCTAATGCTAGCATGCCGGTGTTGTGCCCCACTGGCTACAAACAAACATGCTACGTTGTTTTATTATAAGGTTCGGCCCTTCACTCTGGTTAATCGCTTTGATCCACTTCTTCCTTAGTATCACTTCAGTCTGGAATCCGTGAAAATTTCAGTAGGTTTGGCGTTTATTCACCTTATCTATGAAGTAAAGCAGGGACATTGAACTGGGCCGGAAGTGGACCCTCTAACCGGAAGTTCGGAACACGGAAGCGTGATAATCCCCTATTGTAGAAACAACGGGGGTGGGGGTGGGGGGGGATGGTCTGATCCCATCTCAAAGTCCCCTGAAAACACCTGGAAATGTGTCTTTCTGGTTATCTTTGCAGAAGTATAAAACACTCATTTTAAATAAGTAGTCCAAGGCAATGGTACTGCTGGACTCAGTACTTCATGGACTATCACCACAGCTACTATCAAGTACTTTTACTGCATACTTTCTGAGTAATCCCTTCTCAAAGTCCCATGAAAACACCTGGAAATGTGTCTTTCTGGCTACTTTTGTTGTGGCTTTTACAGTGGGTACGGAAAGTATTCAGACCCCTTTTAACTTTTCACTCTTTGTTTCATTTGCTAAAATCAAAAAAGTTAATTTTATTTCTCATTAATGTACACTCAGCACCCCATCTTGACAGAAAAAAAAAACAGAAATGTAGAAATTTTAGCAAATTTATTAAAAGAAAAAACTGAAATATCACATGGTCATAAGTTTTCAGACCCTTTGCAGTGACACTCATATTTAACTCACAGATTGTCCATTTCTTCTGATCCTCCTTGAGATGGTTCTACTCCTTCATTGGAGTCCAGCTGTGTTTAAATAAACTGATTGGACTTGATTTGGAAATGCATACACCTGTCTATATCAGACCTTACAGCTCACAGTGCATGTCAGAGTAGATGAGGATCATGGGGTGGAAGGAACTGTCCAAGGAGCTCCGAGACAGAATTGTGGTGAGGCACAGATCTGGACAAGGTTACAAAAGAATTTCTGCAGCATTAAAGGTTCCTAAGAGCACGGTGGCCTCCACAGTCCTTAAATGGAAGAAGTTTGGGACAACCAGAACTCTTCCTAGACCCGGCCATCCAGCCAAACTGAGCAATCATGGGAAAAGAGCCTTGGTGAGAGAGGTAAAGAAGAAGCCAAAGATCACTGTGGCTGAGCTCCAGAGATGCAGTAGGGAGATGGAGAAAGTTCCACAAAGTCAACTATCACTGCAGCCTCCACCAGTCCAGGCTTTATGGTAGAGTCAGTGCAAGACACATTAAAGCCCGCATAGAGTTTGCCAAAAAACACATGAAGAACTCCCAGACTATGAGAAATAAGATTCTGGTCTGATGAGACCAAGATTTAACTTTTTGGCGTTAATTCCAAGCGGTATGTGAGGAGAAAACCAGGCACTGCTCATCACCTGCCCAATATGATCCCAACAGTGAAACATGGTGGTGGCAGCATCATGCTATGGGGGTGTTTTTCAGCTGCAGGGACAGGACGACTGGTTGCAGTTGAAGGAAAGATGAATGTGGCCAAGTACAGAGATATTCTGGAGGAAAACCTCTTCCAGAGTGTTCAGGACCTCAGACTGGGCCGAAGGTTCACCTTCCAGTAAGACAATGACCCTCACACACAGCTAAAATAACAAAGGAGCGGCTTAAGAACAGTTCTGGGACCATTCTTGACTGGCCCAGCCAGAGCTCTGACTTAAACCCAACTGAGCATCTCTGGAGAGACATGAAAATGGCTGAACACCACCGTTCACCATCCAACCTGACAGAACTGGAGAGGATCTGCAAGTAAGATTGACAGAAGATCCAAAATCCAGATGTGAAACACTTGTTGCATCATTCCCAAGAAGATTCATGGCTGCAGTCGCTCAAAAGGAGCTTCTACTCAGTATTGAGTGAAGGGTCTGAATACTTATGACCATGTGATATTTCAGTTTTTAATTTTTAATAAATTTGCAAAAATTTCTACATTTCTGTTTTTTTATGTCAAGATGGGGTGCTGATTGTACATTAATGAGAAATAAAATTAACTTTTTTGATTTTAGCAAATGGCTGCAATGAAACAAAGTGTGAAAAGTTTAAAGGGGTTTGAATACTTTCCGTACCCACTGTATATTATAAGATTTCTGAGGTTTTATTCTGCTGAAACCCCCACTGAAACTTTTGTTTTTTTCTTTTTTGCGTTATTTTGTGTATCAGCATCAACCGTAAGGGAACTGTCGTACTTTTTTTGGGGTTGTTCTTTCCAATCATGAAAGGAAAACCTGATTGATGTTCAGTACGTTTGAAATGTCCTTGATTTTAACATGCATGTGAAGCACATGAAAACACATTTCTAAAAACATAGATAGAAAAACAGGAACTCCAATCAAATCATGTATTTTCCAATCTCTTTTTTCGCTATGGGCAAAGTGGGCAATCACCCAGGGCGAATGCAAATTATGTACAGTAAATGACTATTATCATTATCATTATTGTTAATCATTCTGACAGCGACTGTAGGACGGAAGCTATGGTGGTGAAAAGATGGAGAGTCTTTTGTGGTCAGATTTTTCTGTTCTTTGTTCGTATTTACTATAAAGAAATATTGAAACAGTTTCTTATTAGGTATTTCTGGTTAAGTTTTTCTTTTAAATTAGTCTTGTACTCCCCTGAACCACTTTTAATATGCAATAAGAAACCACCCTATATGATTTCACTGCGTATTTTCCAGTGTTGTATAGTAACTAAGTAGAAATACTTCGTTACTTTACTTAAGTCGTATTTTTTCATTTTTGTACTTTACTTTACTACTTCTATTTCTGATGACTTTTACTTTTACTTCACTACATTTTCCGAGAAAAATCAATACTTTTACTCCATTACATTAACCTGAGCATCTTAGTTACTCGTTACAAAATAACAAGGAACCTAACAGCCAATGGACAATCTTTGTTTTGTTGTAGTGGGACTAGCAGCCACTATAGCAGCCTTGTGCAGCCGTCTCTGAAGCTAAACACACCTTTACCTGCCTCAGCAGCAGGTGAACGGCTGTTCAGCATCCCTGGTCTGATCTTCAGTCCGAGAAGAGCGAGACTGAGTTCTCACCATTTTGAGACACAACTTCTTTTGAGGTTGAACAAAAAGTTTTTCAGGGTTCAGTAACGACTGGATGGACAGTTCATGCACTGTCGCACTGCAGTCACGTTAAAGTTCAATCAATCAAGTTTTTGGTTTGTTCGCATCACCTCCGAGAACCAAGAATATATTAGGAATGATTATACATTGAATGCACGTGGGTATGAATGTTGGTAGGCATGCACGCAGGTCTGTAAGGATGTTTGTGTGTACAGTATTTTTCTATATGGTTGGGTTTATGTTAGGAGGTATTGAAACTCCTTTGCACTTTGCAAATTAAAACTTATAAAATAAATTAAACAGAAATAAAGAAAATGTTAAACTCAAATTTCTGATTGCGTTTTATTAACAGTACTTTTTACTTTTGATACTTAAGTACAGTAAATACTAGCTACTTTTTTACTTTTACTCAAGTAATATTCTAGCAGGCGACTTTCACTTTTACTTGAGTCATTTTCCAGTAAGGTACTTTTACTTTTACTCAAGTATGGCTTTTGGGTACTTTATACAACACTGGTATTTTCATATAAAAGGAGCTTTACTCAAAACCTCGGAGCTGAATGCTTGATAATGACCTGTAACGTTAAACATTTTATTTAGTCTTGAATGTGTACGAGTCATAAACGGTGTAAATCTAGTTCAAGTATCTTTAGCATGCTATTGTCAGCTTTAATCATGGTAAACATAATTTAATTGTAGCTAGTGAAAATAGAAAACCACTTGTCACAATTGCTGGTGAGCAAAAATGGCTGATGTCACGCCCTGCTCGTGCCCAGCCCAAACTTATAACTGTAACAAACACTTACTTGCTTAATGTGTAATTTGTTTTAATTTGCCAAGGTTAACAGTTAAACAGGGTATATCACAGATCAGCTAGCTTAATAGCAAAAATAATGCACGTGGTGAACATATGAAATTTTCTACAAATTGGTTATTTAGCATTCAAGCTTTAGAACGGTCTTATTTGGAGAGAAATACAACAGTTCACTTACAGTTTTTCCTTAGACCCACAGAACAAAGAATATTTGGTTGTCTGGAAGTCCAGCGAGAGTCTGCTTGTAATTCCTTTCAGTTTCCTTTCAGTTTCCTTTCAGCATCCAGCTGGTGGAGGCTCGTCTGTGATCTACAACCGTGCGATGCAGGAGACACTGACTTTTACCATAATACGAGTCGCGATGCAAGTTTGGCTGATTTAAAGGCCTTGGAAGTTATCCAAGAACCAAGGGACAAACACATGGAAGGAAAAGTGCGCAGTAATGATCAAAACACTTGCAGAAAAAAGACAAACACCCACAAACTGTTTTACCAGATTTTTTTTTTTTTAAAGGGGGAAAAGGGGGGATGATTTTCTCCCAAATAGAAAGAGACAAATATGCACACAATGACCTAATAAAAGTTTTTAATGAAGTCTTTTTTTGTATCCTAATATTTACAAGAGTGCCAAGAGATTTCTATATAGTCCAGCTGCTTCTGTGCATTGTGAAATGATCTTCTGGAGAGATACTAACAAAATCAGTTTCAGTTAGAAGAATGTTTGAACATAAATGCCAAATAAGATGACAGGTAAGACAAACTGAGGATGTTTACAAGCAGCATCCAAATACCTTTTTAACTTTGTCCTTTTTTGTATTTTCTTCATTAAATATGAACATATCTGTATCATTTTTTTCACCGTGAATGTAGATTATGAAACAATTTGTGAGCAACTGTCTACTTTTTTTTCTGTTACTGTCTACATTTGTCTTGTGAGCAGTTATCATGGAATTGGAGAGAAATGGAAGTGTGTGTGTGTGCACGTGCATGCATAGTTACTGCCCACTAAAGTCTGCAAACATCTTCCACAGGCCATTAGGCCATATCGATTTTTGTAAACACAGAGAAAGACAGTGGGTCATTTCATGCATCATCCAAGCCTGATGGTGGAAATTTTACTGTCAATGTTCCTCATTATGAATTTTTTATGAAGATTAGGTGAGATCAACGCGGAAAAATAGCAAGCATGACACAAAAAAAGTATAATGTACCACTTCTCCCTTTAGCCACTAGTATGAAACAGTTCAGAACCCAGATTTATGCTACAAGAACTCGCAATTTTATAAAAGCTAAAAGATATTCTGTAATTCGTCTTCATTTTATATAAATAATGACCAATTATCTTGTAGGATCCCTCATCAATTTGTTTTGTGACCTGCATTGTATGGGGTCTGGTGTTGAAAACCACCATCTATAGGAACAGCACAACACAGAACAACTAAAATGAGTCCAAGGACTCCAAAAGCCACACATCCACTCTGAATAGCAGAAAATCTTACTCAGGAAAACTGAAACTGGCTGAAAAGAAACTCAAGATTATTAAAGCATTAACACTTTTTTTTTCTTCATATTTATTGACTGCTTTCTGAAATGTCTTTCTCTCTGTTTTTTATTTGCAAGAAATGTCTCATTTTATAATTTGATAAAGTGTTACTTTAAATGTTGATAAAAAAAAACAGTTTGTCTTTCCTTTTAAAGTTATTCCATATTTAAAGTAACAGAGTTCTGAGTTTTATTACTTAAACCCACAATGAATACTGTAGCTGGCTCAGATATTATGCATCTCCAATTTACGCCAGCCATTTAACTGAAAAACGAATGAAAAATGCTCGCCTTTCTGACAATTTATGATCCAGTTCATGTTTTCATTTTCTGCCTGTGTGTTAATTGAAATGTGTTTTGATTTATGTCAGCCTTTTCCTTTCCTCTGTTGACTTAAGTATTGTAGTCATGCTTCCGCAAGTGTGCGCCAAGAAAACTTTCTTTTGTCTTCTACAGTATCAGCATCTGGTCAAAGAGGAAGTGGTTTTCACATTTTTAAGTCTGTTTCCATTATTTTAAAAAAGAACTGTGGTTAACAGAACCTCCTTATAGTTTCCACTGATCATGTATTATTATTTTTTAAAACCTTTTAATACTTTCCAAGTTTTTTCTCATCTATTCCTTGTAATATCCATCCAAATATGAGGCAACTTTATTTGTACAGTACATTTCATGTACAAGACAATTCAAAGTGCATTACATAAATCATTGAAACCATTGAAAAGGTTGTAACTACTCAAAACAGCTGCAATGAGGTGGAAGCCTGAACTGAAATCATCATAATGCTCTGTGGGTGGTTGAAGATGGATAAGATATTTGAAGAATAGCTGAAAGGGCCTTGAAAGACTCAAAGATGCAAAAGTGCATTAAAAGAGCATCAAAAATGAACTTTAAAAAGAAATAAATTCAGGAAAACCAGGAAAAAACTCAAATATAGTCTAATGATATATCCTCTAAATGATGTGATACCTGCTGAAATGTCTGTTTGACTGAACTGCAAACGAAATTTAACAAAAATATTCACAAGTGTATATTACCCAAATCATCTAAGTGTAGTTATCATTAAAGGAGTGACACACATAAAACTCTTTCAACAAGATTCTTCGATTTTTTTTAAAATCAGTATTTATTACCGATACAAAATTATTATACATATTAGTTTTTATTTGTAGTACTGTAACCTTGATGTTGCAAATTTGCATCAAACTTCTGGTTTTCTAATAAAAATTTCATTTCTTTATTTATTTGCTTTTTGCTAGAATAAATTATCATAATGATACAGCTACTATAGCTTTATTTTCTTCTGAGTTATCACTGATATGATCATCTATCTACCTATTGATTATGTTGCTGATTGATAATGTCGTTGTTTCATGCAGTCATTTCTGGAGTTGATTACTGCATGTCTCATCTTGCTAATACAAAGACACTTTTATACTGAATGTGCAGACAACTTTCTGCTCCATCCTGTAGAGCTTTGCTCTCTTCAGTTTGTATCTTGTCTTTGTGCAACATGCAAGCTCCTCCTCAGTAAACTCATTTACCGATCCTGCTGGTCTGTCTATCCTAATTTTACAGTAATTGAATTTCTCCAACAATTTGGTCCTTCGAGCCGGAACCAGTGAGCTAAGGAAATTTAATCACTCAGACTGTAAAATTTAGATAGATAGTGGGTCGGTGAATGAGTTTTCTCATGAGGAGCTTGCATGTTGCAGACACGGTTCAGACATGCAAAAAGCTGCTCTTTCTGCAACTACAGCAGGACAAACGTGTAAATAATAAGCAATGCAGTGTAGTATACATGCCCCATGATTAAGTGAAGTAATGATCATGAAATGTGCTCCAGTGAGCAACAACAACAAAATAAGATGAATCAATGCATAATAATGGAGCAATAATTAATAAATTTAGAAATCAGGCAGGAATTCTCAACCTTGAAAGGTCCAGTAATCAAAGTAAAATGGAGTAATAATGATTAAAAGAGAGCATAAAATATGAAAATATTGTGAAAGAAAAACAGAAATGAAAATGATCAATAACAGAATGTGTGTATATCTCTGGATACACAGTTGTGTGGTCACCTTTTTACACTTGGCATGGTTTTTCATAAAGAGGATCATGTAAGGTTCACTTGTACTGTACATCCCGTTTACATGTCATAGAAAGTGTCTGGAACAGGTCGGTCTAAATCATTACATTCCACTGGTGTGAGCACAAACTGGGAAACTGTGTCACCGACCACATAAGTGATCATCTTTCTGAAAACACAGCAACACTCAGGATGAGAACAGACAGAAGATGCGCACCACTATGATAGGTGCGCACATTTTGAGCTGCAGCTGATACCAGGGACCTGAAGTCAGCCACGCCCAGGCATCCCAGCCTGGGCCACCATCAGCAGAGTTCCTAGCTCCCAAGGAGACCAGCAGGTCACGCAGGTGTTGCTGTACAGAAGTCAGATTAGCTGTAGAATCTGAGATCCAGGTGCAGCATGCATCCAATCACCCGACATGTGCCACTTTGCTGAGCTAACAATAAGTCTAAGACCATACGTTTTTGCAGGGTCATAAGGCGTAATTCAGGGCGTAAAAACCCAAAACCCATGTCCACCAGAGCTGTGAGGTTTTCTAAATCCATAGCTACATCATTAAGAGTATGAGCAAGCTTAACCACACACAGACCTCCAATACCAAAGTGAAACTTCTGGCCAGCTGTAAGTTGTACTTTAAGCTCATTCTTTGTTGCAGCCCTCTTGTGCCTGAGCAAATGTGCACGTGGATGCTCAGTGATGTCAGCTTACACCTGGTCTCCAGGAAACAGGCCAGATGAAAATGTCCACACCAATTCAGAGGCAGATAGAGATAACTGGGGTGGCTACAAACCCAGACCATATTATCGGACAGCTGTAGCTTTCATTCCAAGGGGTGTAGCTGACAGTGTTATTATTGTTTTATTTTCATTTATTCTCACATTTGCATCTGTCTCAAATTATACTGGTCTATGTGACCAAACACCATCAACGTAATTGATTTAAGTGGAACTTAGCGAAGCGGAACTCATGTTCTGTCAGACAACACAGTTCCTTTTTTCATGCGACACAGGAAGAGTTGAGCTTACCATGTTTTAGCGGCATCCTACCGCCACCACTGCTCAACTGGACTGAAAGCGGTGATAATACAATGATGGACTCAAAGTGATGATAATATGACGATACTGATGGTTCTAAGGCTGTTTTTGATATTAATTGAGCCACGATCTTCAACGTGAGGTTTCTTTGTAAAGAAGAAGACATTTTTCTCCCGTTCGATAACAGCAGGCAATGAGGTGCGTTCAATGCCAGCTCGGTTATTTCAGTTCATATATTTAATTCCGAATAAAAGTGATTTATTGGAATTTGTAAACATTCAACAGTTGCACTTGTTTAATAATGAAACAATACAAACTGTGTGTTGTTATTAAGTTGATAACATGCTTAAGTTTATTCATTTATGCCTTTATATTTGTAGTTCTCACGATGGCAACGCTGAGTGACCTTGATGGCGAGCTTGGAATAAACCATCAGTAAACAAAGAGCTTGTCCGTGCGGTTATTGGAGGGAGTAATAGTGAGAACTCATCTGCTCTTTGCGAGTGGACGAGAAGAAAGAGGCCAAAGGACAACTCCAGGGTGCCTACATGTGATGTCCTAGCCCAGACTTAACCAAGAGTAAGCCACCATGTCTCAGTAATCCCGGTTGAAGATTCACACGTCTCCATGAAGATACTGCAAGAGCCAAGATTGAAACCATCTACAAGGAGAATGAACGCTATAAGTGCAAGTAACGCATCTTAAACTGCTTCACCGTAGTATCTTCAGGCAAGAACACTCAAGTTTAGGATATTTAAATACTGGTGAATATTAATGCACAAGGCATTAACAAGAAAAGGACTGGTTTAAAGCAAATGGGCTGTTAACCATTTATTGCACATGTGATAAGATTATCTATGTGGTTCCATTAAGTTTGCTCTACCAAGTGATCTAGTTACAGTTATTGGCAATTAGCAGACACTTAAGAGTTTTATCCCTTTATATTCATGCAAGTCAAGATATTAACTACATTTGACATATGTCTGTGACCAGTGAGCATCAAAGGGGTGACCGAGAGTTGGTTTATGAGGTCACCAATATGCAGAAGCAGTCTTCAGCCAGCAGTCTTACACTCAAAGAGACTCATGGACAAGGAGTCCAAGCAAGTTCAAATGCCCAACCATCAATGGGTGATGGCCCACTGGCTGCTGAGAACGCAATACCAAATTCCCGCAAAAGTCACCGATCACGTATATTGACTGAAAAGGGAAGAGAGCTTCATGATAAAAAGCTGAAGGAATTCGAGCAGTGTTTCAAGAGCAATTATGAGAAGTGGAAGGTTCTGGCTAAAGATGCAAAACGTTCACTGGCGGATTCTTGTTCAGATAACAAACTGACAGCTATTATAGACAACGTTGGTACTGCTTCAAATGATCTAAATGCAGTGTATGAGAGTTGGCGTCAGGTTGACACTCCAGATAACAATGCACGTCGCAGAATCGACACATGTGAAGCAATAACAAGAACTATTATTAAGACTGCAAAATCCCATTTAGATGGAAAGACACCTCAGCCCCTAGCAGAAGAAATGCAGTTTTCTGAAAGTGGATCTATACTCACGTCTGAAAATTCACAGAGGTCAAGTTATGACACAAGGTATCCCAGGTCCTCCAAACAGTCACATCCATCTTCAAGAGTCACCTCCAAACGCTCAAGTGCGACGTCAGCTAGCAGACAAGAGGCAGCTGCTGAAATTGCCGCAGCTCAAGCTACATTAGAAGTCATACAAAGGCTAGAATGTCAACAAGAGGAGCTTCAAAGACTTGAAGCCGAGGATAAAAGACAGATAGCAGAGCAAACAGCTGAAGCTTGTAGACGACGGCTAAAAAGAGAGGAAGAAGAAGCAAGGCTGCAAGCAGTTCTTGAGGCTGAAAATATTGCCAGACGAAAGATTCTGGAGGACAAGCGCAGACAACTTGAACGATTAGAGGCACTGAAACAGCTAAATGCTGCCAAGGCTCGTATGCAGGTGTATGAGCAAGAGGAAGATTCAGATGAAGAAATTAAACGGTTATTACATGATCGTGAGTCAAAAAGGGAAGGAAGAGAAAACAAACACAGATGCCATTCATCACACTTACCAGAGTTGGTTGTCCCACAGCAAACTGTAATACGACCAGATGACAGTATTGCAGTTCTTGCTAAAGCATTAGCAGACTCTATAAGTGTAAGTCGTCTTCCTGTGCCAGAACCAGCTATTTTCAATGGTGACCCACTTAAGTATAGAAACTGGAAGGCTTCTTTCCACACCTTGATAGATGGAAAAAATATACCAGCATCTGAAAAGATTTACTACTTGTGTAACTACGTTGCTGGGCCAGCTAAGAAGGCTATTGAAAACTACTTCCTTTTGGGCACTGAGTCGGCCTACCATGCTGCATGGGATGTTCTAGAGGAGAGATTTGGAAATTCATTTCTTGTAGCTAAGGCATTCAGAGACAAGCTCAATGCATGGCCAAAAATAGGGTCTAAGGACAGTCTCGAACTGAGAGAATTTGTGGATTTTCTTCGAAGCTGCGAAGCTGCTGTCCCACAGATCAAGGGCTTGGAAGTATTGAATGACTTCAATGAAAATCAGAAAATCCTCACCAAACTTCCCGATTGGCTGATTTCAAGGTGGAACAGGAAGGTCTTGGCAATTGAAGAAGAAACTGGTGGATTCCCTAACTTCAGTCAGTTTGTACAGTTTCTTATAAGAGAAGCCAAGATTGCATGCGATCCTGTGACATCACTTCACGCCTTGAAGTCACAAGAAGTTGAAAGGACTAAAACATTGGGAAGCCACTCACCTGCAGCCAAGGTGTTAACAACAAGCAGTGATGAGAAGGTTGCTGCCACAAGTTGCAACTTCTGTGAAAGACCAGGTCACAGCCTGCACACGTGTTATAGATTTCTAGAAGAATCGGTCTCTGAAAGATACGGATTTGTTCAAGATAAAGGGTTATGTTTTGGCTGTCTAAAGCCAGGACATCGCTCGAAGGACTGTGTGAGCAGAAGCACCTGCAGCATCTGTCAGAAAAGACATCCCACTTGCCTGCATCAAGATCACAGAGAAGAAAGGAAGAAGTTCAAGGTTGAAAGGCTATAGGAAGGAGAATACTGCAGAGAAGGTGACACAGAGTCTTCCAAAGAAATGAGACAAGGAGCAGCATGTGACGCTACATCCAACCGAGTCCAGCGTGATAGTAGCTGTACTCAAACATCCACCATCATTCCAGTGTGGATTTCAACTACAAGAGAACCTGAAAGAGAAATACTTGTGTATGCTCTCCTTGACACACAGAGTGATACAACATTCATATTTGAGGAGACAGCACATTCTCTTAATGCAAAGGGAGAACAGGTCCAATTAAAGCTTTCTACAATGGCTGCCAAAACCACCGTTGTACCATGTCAAAAGCTCTCTGGACTGCAAGTTAGAGGGTTTTATTCAGACAAGAAAATAATCCTTCCCACAACTTACACAAGAGAGTTCATTCCTGCCAACCGAGATCACATTCCTACACCAAAAACTGCAAGGTTATGGTCTCATCTTGAGCATGTTGCAGATAAGATAGCTCCTCAGCAAAGTTGCGACATTGGCTTGCTCATTGGTTACAACTGCCCCCAAGCTCTCCTGCCAAGAGAGGTGGTCCCTGGCCAGGAGAACCAACCATTTGCTCAGAGAACTGACTTGGGGTGGAGTATTATTGGGTATGGAAGTCCATGCATAGACTATGGAGATGCTATTGGAATGAGTCATCAAGTCATCATGAAAAAGGTGACACCACATCTGAAACAATCTTCTGGAGAAAGACATGAGGTGCACTATATCTGTAGGACACAGATCAAGGAAGTTGTGGCATCATCTGACATAATTAAGGCACTTGAAGCTGACTTTAACGATAAAATAGCTGAGAATGACCACATCTCTCAAGATGATCTACAGTTTTTGTCGACACTGAAGGAAGGAATCAGACTCAAGGATGACGGCCATCTTGAGATGCCTCTGCCATTTAAAATCAAAAGGCCCAACTTACCAGATAACATGGTGTGTGCAACTCGCCGTCTCCAGTGCCTGGAAAGAAAACTCAGAAGAGACCAGCACTACTGCAAGGACTACACATCCTTCATGGAGAAGATCATTACCAGCGGAGATGCTGAGAAGGTTCCACAAAGAGACCTGCACAAACGCCCAGCCTGGTACCTCCCACATCATGGGGTTTACCACCCACAAAAACCTGGGAAAATTCGTGTGGTCTTCGATTGTTCAGCAAGATTTCAAGGAACATCTTTGAACACTCATCTGTTGACTGGCCCAGAACTGACAAACACTCTTGTTGGTGTTTTATGTCGCTTTCGCAAAGAACAAGTTGCAATCATGTGTGACATAGAACGTATGTTTCACCAATTTCATGTGACTGCAGATGACCAAGATTACCTCCGCTTCCTTTGGTGGGAGGGTGGAAATTTAGAGCTCAAGCCATCCGTGTTTCGTATGAAGGTGCACTTATTTGGTGCATCTTCATCTCCAGGTTGCGCTAACTATGGACTCAAACATCTGGCTGCAAGGGCACAAGAAAAATTCAGCGAACACTCCATTCACTTCATAGAAAAAAATTTCTATGTTGATGATGGCTTGACAAGTGTAGCCTCTGAAGCTGAAGCAATTCAGTTGGTAAAGGAAGCAAGAGAGCTGTGCAGCACTGGTGGCCTGAGATTGCACAAGTTTACCTGCAACAGAAAGAACGTGCTAACAACAATCCCAAAGGAGGAATGTTCCGAAGGAGCCAATGACCTGGACATTGCCCTTGGTGAACCACACATGGAGAGGGCCCTTGGTGTGCAATGGTGCGTTGCATCCGATGAGTTTCAGTTCAGAGTTGTGGTGAAGGAAAATCCTCTCACAAGAAGAGGAGTTTTGTCTACAGTGGCATCAATCTTTGACCCACTTGGGTTTGTGGCCCCCTTTGTCCTTTTTGGAAAGCAAATTCTCCAACAAATGTGTCAAGAAAAGGTCAGCTGGGATGATCCGCTTCCAGATTATCTGTTACCCCAATGGGAATCTTGGCTGCGAGGTCTTCTGGATTTAGCTGCAATAAAGATACAACGATGTTATAAACCCTCAGGGTTTGGAAAGGTCAAGCATTACGAATTACACCATTTCTGTGATGCTAGCACCACAGGTTATGGAGAGTGCTCGTACTTGAGAGCAGTCAGCACATCTGGAAAGGTGCATTGTTCATTAGTCATGGGGAAATCTCGGGTTGCCCCTTCTAAGATCACAACCATACCAAGGCTTGAGCTCTCTGCAGCAGTGGTAGCAGTACGCATTAGTGACATGCTTAAAAGGGAGCTTGAAATGGAAAACCTGCAGGAATACTTCTGGACAGATTCCAAGGTTGTCCTTGGTTATATTGCCAACAACGCTAAAAGATTCCATGTCTTTGTAGCAAATCGCATCCAGTGTATCAAACAAAGCACCCATCCTGAACAATGGAGATATGTGACGTCAGAAGAGAACCCTGCCGACCATGCTTCCAGAGGTCTTTCAGCAAACCAGCTTAAGTCTTCTACGTGGTTTCAAGGTCCAGATTTTCTGTGGTTGCAGAAAATCCCCTGCAGCCAGGACATGGTGGGAGAGGTATCAGATAATGACCCAGAGCTAAGGAAGGTTCATGTCTATGACACTCAAGCAGAAGAGGAGAGGTCCTTACTAGACCGTCTAGCAAGGTTTTCAGACTGGACAAGAGTGGTTAAGGCCATTGCCTTACTCAAACGACGTGCAAGGGAAGCTAAAGGACAAACCCCAAGATCCAATGAACCTACCTCTTTAGAGGAAATTAATGAGGCGGAAACCTTTATCATAAAAATGGTTCAAGCCGCCCACTTCTCTAAGGAGATAAAGGGTCTCAAACAGCATAAGCAAATTAAACAGATGGATAAGGCACATAAGCTATACAAGTTGAACCCCTTCGTGGACAGTCAGGATGTACTCAGAGTGGGAGGTCGCTTAACACAGGCAAGCCTTCATCCTCATTTGAGACATCCAGTGATCCTTCCCAGAGACAGTCACATTTCAGCACTAATCATCAAACACTACCATGAAAGAGTTCAGCACCAAGGACAGGGAATGACTGTAAATGAATTGCGAGCCAATGGTATGTGGATTATTGGATGCAGTAAGGCAGTTTCTTCTCATATCTACAGCTGCATAAAATGCAGAAAATACAGACGGTGCACTGAGGAGCAGATGATGGCAGATCTCCCTCGGGAACACACAGAGATGGCCCCACCCTTCACATACTGTGGGATTGACTGTTTTGGACCTGTTTATGTGAAGGATGGAAGAAGGGAGCTAAAACGTTATGGATTGTTACTTACATGTATGTGCTCAAGAGCCATACACATTGAGATGCTTGACGATTTAACTACAGATGCATTTATCAATGCCCTGAGATCATTCATTGCATTGCGAGGAAGTGTCCGACAAATTCGCTGTGATCAAGGGAGCAACTTCATTGGTGCTAGGCGTGAGTTTGCTGAAGCTATGAAGAAGATGGACGGGGAGCACCTTAGGAAATTTGGGTGCGAGTTTGTTATGAATACACCATCCTCAAGTCACCAAGGGGGTGTTTGGGAACGCCAAATACGCACCGTACGAAACGTCCTCACATCCATTCTTGATCAATCTGCCAAAAGACTTGACAGTACTTCTTTAAGGACTTTTCTGTATGAAGTTATGGCAATTGTAAACAGCAGACCATTAACCACAGAGTATTTGTACAGTCCTTGTGGTCCAGAGCCCCTGACGCCTAATCACATCTTAACCATGAAGCCAACTATTATTGCACCTCCTCCTGGTCAGTTCGTTAAGGAAGACCTATATCTCCAAAAGCGATGGCGCAGAGTACAGTTCCTTGCCAACAGTTTCTGGATAAGATGGAAGAAAGAATATCTGTTAAATCTTCAGGGCAGAGGAAAATGGAACAAAGTCAGAAGAAATGCAAGGATCAACGATATTGTCATCCTCAAGGACGATATTTCACCTCGTAATCAGTGGAAAATGGCAAGAGTAACAGAAGTATATCCGGGAACTGATGGTCAAGTGAGAAGTCTCAAGTTATTGATCAGTGACTGCACTCTGGATAAAACGGGCAAACGCACCTCAAAGCCCACCTACTTAGAACGGCCCATTCAGAAAACAGTCATTTTACTAGAAGCTGACTGATAAAACACTTTAATTCTCTCTGTCGCCCACTAGCTGTTTCCTTTAACATTCACGTGTTCATGTATTATCAGTTTGTTCCTAAGTACTCGTTTGAAAGGAAATCACAAATGATTTGGTGGGAGTGTAGCTGACAGTGTTATTATTGTTTTATTTTCATTTATTCTCACATTTGCATCTGTCTCAAATTATACTGGTCTATGTGACCAAACACCATCAACGTAATTGATTTAAGTGGAACTTAGCGAAGCGGAACTCATGTTCTGTCAGACAACACAGTTCCTTTTTTCATGCGACACAGGAAGAGTTGAGCTTACCATGTTTTAGCGGCATCCTACCGCCACCACTGCTCAACTGGACTGAAAGCGGTGATAATACAATGATGGACTCAAAGTGATGATAATATGACGATACTGATGGTTCTAAGGCTGTTTTTTGATATTAATTGAGCCACGATCTTCAACGTGAGGTTTCTTTGTAAAGAAGAAGACATTTTTCTCCCGTTCGATAACAGCAGGCAATGAGGTGCGTTCAATGCCAGCTCGGTTATTTCAGTTCATATATTTAATTCCGAATAAAAGTGATTTATTGGAATTTGTAAACATTCAACAGTTGCACTTGTTTAATAATGAAACAATACAAACTGTGTGTTGTTATTAAGTTGATAACATGCTTAAGTTTATTCATTTATGCCTTTATATTTGTAGTTCTCACGATGGCAACGCTGAGTGACCTTGATGGCGAGCTTGGAATAAACCATCAGTAAACAAAGAGCTTGTCCGTGCGGTTATTGGAGGGAGTAATAAGGGGCATGGAGGGATACACTGTGGCGTGTGCCCTGTAGGCCAAATACTGTAAGACTGACGTGCCACAAATACAAAATG
The DNA here is from genome assembly GCA_023101725.1 of Atherinomorus stipes. Lineage (NCBI taxonomy): Eukaryota > Metazoa > Chordata > Actinopteri > Atheriniformes > Atherinidae > Atherinomorus > Atherinomorus stipes. Next base: position 64,087 of record JALJCO010011646.1, read on the forward strand.
TTCAGATGAAATCAGCTAGGGGCCAGGCTTACCTGCATTACACGGTGTGACATTAAAGTCACAAGCAGTTGGCACAACACCACATTCATGGTATGCTCCCAGATACTTCTACCCAGGTGTATGACACAGTCTGACAACACACAACGGGGCTGGAGGGCTTCGAGTCTAGATAACAGGTGGACATCACCCCATTAGCTATTGTGGTGTGGGTGGCTGCAGTGAAATCCCCTGGGTGTCTGACAGTGTAATTGGACAGATCAGACATCCAGGGAATATCTGGTGATGTCATCAGTGGTCATGTCATCAAATTCTAGTTTCTTGTCAGGGTTAAGGGTCACAGACAGAAAGACAGATCGCATCACATTCGGGAAAAACAGCCAAATTTTCAACAAGGGGCTGGAATTTGAAACCTGAGGCACCAATGAACAAACATAACAAACATAAGTAGCCTATGAGTAGTAACTTCATGTGCCATCTGAACTGCTGTCTCATACAGGAAACTGCCATGTTTATCGCGATGACCAAGAATGTGTCTGCGATCAATAACATGTCTGGTGTTCCCCTCCATGTTTCTCTCCATCTCCAGGAGGTGTGAGGTGTGAAACAGTAGAACTATCAACACAACAATATAGCCAGAATAATCAGCAGGTTTAAACTATATACCACTTATATTGAGGAGAGATGTTCCAGCTGTGTCTCAGGTGCCTGTTTCCTTCTAACAAACATATTTTGCATTACCCTCTTAAATCTTAGTACTGTTCTGTACCATGTTTCAATCCAGAAATCACCAGAACATCACAAAACCTCTAACAGACACCAAGCTGTTAACTGACAAGACAGACAAGCACAGCAAACAAACAGAGACATACCGACAAGAAATCTACCTCAAGGGTTCTGCGGATCCTCTTGCAACCCCCCGCTGGGCACTAATGTAACCGGGTCAAATTCAGCCTGCGTGGTCTCCTCACTGAATTTTCCCACGATGCGATGTGGTTTGAATGCATCGCTTCCTCTGCCACTTCCGGCCAGCCGTGATTAGTGATGAGTAAAAGCTGTGCACGCTAGAGATCTAGCAAGTCATTGTTCTACTGGGGTCGGAACGGGCAGCGGTGCTGGAGAGGTTTGGAGGTGTTGAGCCTGTATGACTGCAGGTTCAGGTAAAAACAAATCTTTCTTGTTTTTGGTTGTACCTGAGACTTGAGTGGCACGACATTAACACCTGTCTGTCTTTTTCAGTGGGCCTCTGCTGTCTTATTTATGCTCTCAACTGTAGCATTTTTGTGTTGGTCACCATTCAAACGTATTTATGAGCTGTAGCTCCGTCTGGAAGGACGAGAAACTTGTGGCCACTAGCAACATTGAGAGGCAGTGCACTTATTACTTTTAGGTTTTGAGTTAGTAGTTTGTGGATTGGGTTTTGTTACTAATATTTTGGTTTGATTTTTCTACTAATATTGTTTGCGGTGTTTTTGTTTCTTTGTTTATCCACAAATTATTTTGACTAAACCTCCTTTTTGAGTATTTTGTGCATCCGGGATATTTTAACTAGATCTAATAAATTGTGTTTTTAAAACTTAATGTTAAATAAAGCTGTCTTTAATAATTTTATCACGACTTCCTCTTCTGTTCCATCAGTTGTCAAACGTACCTGTTTGTTGTGAAATAGGGGAAAGCATCAAGTGAAGCTAAACGGAGCTTTCCGATCACACAAAGATAACCTTGGATTCCTTGAACCCCCTGCAGTCCTGAGTAAGGAAACAGGATTGAACTCTAAAACCCCCTTGCAGTCCTAATCAAGGACTACGATATGCATTAGGATTCCCAGAATCCTTTTGCAGTCTCCCACTGGCGATCACAACAGGGTTTGTCGAGTCCTCCTGGAGCCCCGACTAAGGACCACGATTATCTACAACTACATCTAAAGATGCTTCTCCTTGATTCTTTTTTGGTGAATGTAGCCTTGGCCAGGAAGAGTTGATGTTGTCAGGTGGTAGCCAACGATCATTGGGTGTTTCGACCTTGAATAGCAACCCCTCTTAATATTGGTGGGTTGGCAGTGGTGGCCAAATCACTGTCCATCAACTCCCTCCTGGCTTCCAGCTAATCTCCTCTCTCATGCTCCATAACAAGCAAGAGGTTCTCTCTGCTGCCTCCCCGATCCTGCAAGCCGCTGTCTTTCTCCCCCTTCCCATCACCCCTATTGCTGTGAGCATCCTCCACACTGATTGGGCAGGGCATCCTTTACAGCTGACCTTGACTGGGAAGAGCCATGCCTGCCATCCTTTATCCCTGCAGTCATGCAAGAGATCCTGGTATTTGGCGCTCTTTCTCTTAAATGCTCGCTCACAACCTTCTTCCCATGGGACTGTAAGTTCAATGAGGATGACCTTCTTTGCCTCTTCACACCACAGTGCCACATCTGGCCTCAGGGTTGTCTGGACGACTTGGGGGGGGGGGGGGGGGGGGGGGATTGCAGTCTTCCCCCAGGGTCTACCTTCATTTCCCATGATTGTGCTTTTTGAGGCAGATTGCTTCTTGTAGTTGCTGTTGTTGGTGGTTTTTGTCCCTCCCTCACAAAGCTGATTGTATTGATCTCGCATGTGGTTTGCGTTTCTTGCATCTCTCCTGCTCCAGGGTGTCAGCAATTGTCATGAGCACCTTATCAGGGCACCACCTGTACCTACCTTGGGCAAGTGCTGTTTTACACCCTGACTGGATGCGTGCCAAGATACCCCCTATCCCCACAGAGCTTGCACAAAGAGTCTCATACCCCACTTGTGCAAGTTAGGTCAGCGGTTTGTCATACAATGATCTTAGCATGAATAAGATGTGGAAAGGTTCCAATCTCCATAGACTCACAGGATAAGACTCCGAACTCTCTGGCAATCCTGATTACGGACCTTGATACATTAGGATTCCGACAATCCATTTGCAGTCTCCCACTGGAGACCATAAGGTTGGTAGAGTTGTTTTGCAGTCCCAAAGTGGGACCACGATAACTCTAGTGTCTGACACTCCCTGTTTTCAAAGTATCAAGGATATAATGAAAACAGCACTCTCAGCAGTTCTGGTGGTCTGTGTCTCCTCTCTGGTTGAATCCCATCACTCTCCACTAAAGTGGGGGTGTCCTCACCCCTTTTGACAGTCAATTAGACCAGGGGTGTTTGTAACAGGAGGTCTGTGCTCTGACCTTCCCCATGCACGGTTTCAAGTTTTATCCACTTCACGGAGAGATGGGAGATGGATCCGGCTCAAAGGACCAAGTTGTTGGAGAAATTTTATCCCTTAAACTGTAAAATTTAGACAGACAGACAAGCAGGATCAGTAAATGAGTTTACTCATGAGGAGCTTGCATGTTCCCTAGAGACAAGATACAGACCGAAGAAAACAAAGTTCTACACACAGCTTAAAACATGCATTGTCTTCATAGCAAGGCTTTATTTTCCACTTACCCTCATGGTGAGCAAGACTCTGGAGCACTTTTTTAATATCTCAAATGCAGCTGGCGATCAGGAAGGCTTATTGTTTCCCCCCCAACTTTCATATAATGGAGTTCGCCGGGGTCCAAGCCAAAAAGGTCCATAAAAGTCCACAAAAACTTGTCAATATTCCTCCATACTGCTCGTCCAATGTAATCCAAGTGTCCTGAGTGGGTAGCGTCCAGAATTTACTCAAAACTACATCATTTAGTATATTTTGGATGTACAGTGGTACATCTTACTTTTACAAAGCATGCAAATGCGCATTCACGAAACTACAGAAGCCTCGGCGTTCAGAGCCTACTCTGCCGATAATGCAAGCATAGAAGAAGAAATTCGCTGTTTACATTGTGCTAAGAGCGACAGAGCTGCAGACAAACCGGGACAAACACAAGAGGGGTTGGATATTGATTTAAAACACAGAAAGAAAGAATGAAAAAGAGAACGTGCAATCTCGTCTGCCGCGGCTCCCGTAGTTTTGTGAACGTGCATCGGTGTGCTTGCTAGAGATGCGATGTAGTACTGTTTAGGCTACAGAAATATACTAAATGATGTCGTTTCGAGTAAATTCTGGATGCTACCCACTCAGGACCCTTGGATTACATTTTTTCCTTATTTCTAATGATTGCAAATAAATGTAGGCATTAGGTGTTCGACAGTAGAAGACCTTCTCAGACTGCTTCAATTGATAGAGTGAATTCAGGTATATTGAGACAATTTTTGTAAATTCATTTTCTGAGCCATTTTTTTGTCATCAAGATTAATGAATAACCCAACAAATGAGATATGTCTGGATTCCTCAAGGTGTCTACATTCTTTATGTGAAACAATTATGTACTAAACATCTTTTGTCAGAGCACGGCACTTTATTTTAATGGTTTTGACATAAAACTATTGTTTTGCACCTTCTTTTGGAAATTGGGACAGTAGGTTTGGTAATTTGAGACACAGGCCTGTGGATAAAGGATATTGCATGGATCTGCAATTATATCAAATAGACATTAATAGGCTGCTTAATAATGTATATTAGGCCTATTATGTGTATGTTATGCATTATTTATGAGCTTGTGATTTGGTAACAATATACTAATTATTTCAGCAAACAGCAGATTTAATAGCCTAAAACATATTGTAAGCAGACTACTGACTTCATGAGAAGTGAGCATATTTTTTAAATACATTTTATTAATATTTTGTTAGATGAAAAACAAAATTATGTGTTCATAAATTCAACAGGTCAAGAAACAATAGCCTGATAGTGCATTGTAAACAATTGATTTAATTCCACAAAAATACAATAGCCAAACTGATTGATTCTAAAAACTTACATTAATCTGTCTTTATCATAAGGCAAGGTTTAATAAAAACATTTTCAAACGTTAATGAATTTAACAACTCATAAACATCAACTGAGATTCAAGATGAGAACAAACCTAATGATTAAGTATCGTGCATACAGTGCTACACCTGCACTGATTTTCCTACTTCATAGCCTCCTGTCACTTCATCAACAGGCATTAATATGATTCTGGTTTACTGTACTAAAATCTCCTTCATTGTTTGCAAATGAAATCAGATAAACCATAATATAATAAGAGAGAACACAAACACAATTGTTTAAGCTGATTTCACATAGTCTAACTTGATATGCTGAAATGTAAAAAGGTACTTGTTTTTTACTTGAATTTCTTACTTTCAGAGTGTAATATATGACTACTATTTTGAAATATTTCAATATAAACCCAGAAACATTGCCCCAAACAATCTAAACATTCTGTCCCAAATTACCATACCACTACTGGTAATTTTGGACAGCAAGAAAATGTCCAAATTAAGATGTAAACATCATTACAAACCAAAGTCTGTTTATTTTAGTTCACCATTGCATTACACATCTTAATATAACTTACATATAGTAAATTAGTCATACAAATTTAATAGCCTTATATTAAAAATACAACAAAAGCACATGCCATTTCATTACCTCCTGATTTTTGGGGTCAACTTCCTGTTTGATACTGACCACACACGCTTGTGTGATGTCACCCAAAATATGTCATGTGACTTTTAATGTGGACATCCAAAGGAATGTATCGATCGACACCTTTTCCATAACCCATTCAAGGCAAGTGGAAGCAGTGTTTTTCCTTATCTGTCCCAAATTACCTGAACTTGTGACTTTTATATTCATGTTATAGATTCCTGAGATTCATTCAACAGAAACTCAAAAAACATAATGTTGCAGGGACAGCAGCCCCTGTCATTACAAACTCTCCATGGCCCCCGCTCTGTCTTGATTCAAAGTTGTCAGCCCTCTGGAGCCCCCTTCTGGTTCAGGGCACCAAGCATTTCCTTTGATGAACTGTTAGTGAGTGGCATCTCTGAATATTGAACATAACTTCTACAAACTGTTGTTTTGTTTTTTTTGCTGACCACCATGACTTTTTTTTTTTTAAAAGAGAGACATGTTTAGGCTGTTTCTTTTAAAAGAAAAAAAAAAACTAATAATATGGCAGCTTTTTCAAAATTCAAAATAAAAAATCATCTCTCTCTCTCACTCTCTTTATCGCTTTCTTTTAAAGTATAATGCATATAATGATAAGAAAAGGGTGATTACTGTTGACTGAAAACCTGTATGTCTGATGGTAAATTCCTGAATATCAGTGTTAGCTGAGAGGCAGGTGGCGCTGTGGGTGAACAACTCTCAGAGCCTTAACTATGTTTTTCCAAAATGTATGACGTGCATCCTGGCTTTGTTTGGTCCACTTTTGTGATCAGAAATCTCATTCTGACATCTTTAAAAAAGAAGAAAAACTTGAATACATGTTCATAAAAAGTTTTATCATTATTTTATTTCATTATTATCATTTTTTTTCTATTATTATTATTATTTTTATTATTATTTTGTTATTTCTGTTCTACTGAACAGATGGAGACTTTACAGATAAAATGAGAAGAAAAGGTTTTTCCTCAAAGTTGAGTTATTGAACACAACACCCCTCCTGGCAGTTTCCTCTTTAATTAATTTACATAGAAACCCACTTTTTTTCCCCTCAGGAGGCTGTTAGATTGGACAATTATATCTGAACTATTTGCCGTCAGGGAGGGTGTCACGTTTTATATTTACAACACTACTGTTTCCCAACAGCCAGACTACAGCACCGAGGGCGGTTCCATCAGTCTGGATTAAAGAAATCCTTGGCTTACTTGTAATCTGATGGGATCGACTTTGTTTTGTTGTTTTAACACATAACTGGATGTAATTAGATATGTTTTATATGTGGTTGTCTGTACAGAGAACTATGGAGAGGCGACCCTGCAGGAGCTGGACCAGGTTCTGCCATTTCAAGTATTTTCTATGGCTTTTATAATGGTTATAGAGACATTAAAGGGCTGCAACAGGTCGCATGTTGGGTTCAAACTTGGGTTAGTATGAGGAGCTGTAGGCTTGTACATGAGCTGGCTGCTTAATTAATTAAGCTCATTGCTAGCCCCTCTTACATATATTTGGCCCGGACAATGGTGCCATCTCTGTGGCAAGGTTTGATGTGGATGTTGTAATCATAATTAGTCATACTCACCCATGTTGAAACAAATGTCTTATTGTTTGTAATGTGCTCATCTGACAGCAGCGCCCGCTACTGAGAGGCAGATAAGGATTCTTATGTTCACTACTTGTCCATCTACGGCAGCTAGGAGAGCCAGAAGGTGGTGGGATACATGCCTAAAAGAGGCATGAGGGTCAACAAATGCTAAATGTTTTTATATTTTTATTTGTGGTGAAGTGGATCTGCAGATGTCTGTTGGTTTTCCTGCTTTGGAGCAGACTGAAGTCACGATCACCACAAAGGTTTTTACATGCTAATCATCAGCATAGCTGAAGATCAGTTGTCATCTTTGTATAAATCTACTTTAATCTAGACCAGTGGTGGGAACCCTAGTCCTCGGCTCCTGGAGTTTTTCCGTGTGTCCCCACTCCACCTGATTTAAATCAAATAGATTCAACAGCCTGTTGAAATTCTTCACAGTGACTCATTCATTTGGATAATCAGAGAAGGGGCAACCTGCCGGACAACGGCCAAGTTCCCACCATAAATCTAGACCAGCACAGCAACATAAGATCTAAACAAATATACCTTCAGATTCTACAAACCTAATGAGAGGAAAAATGAACCCATGACAGTGGTACAAGAGTTTAATCAGTTTAATCATTTTCACTCATCGTACAAAATGAGAAACAGAACAAAATGACTAGTAAATGTATAAATCCATGTGAAATATAATATAGAGGCTTAAGAACATATCAACTTAGACAGATATTCCCTGAGGCCGACTGAGGCACACATGTTTAACTGTAAAGCTAAACATGGTTAATACAGTGTAAATTGTTTAGTTTAAAACTAGTGAGTTAAAAGGCTGCCTTAAAATTTTGAGTTGAACAGAACATTTTTTTTGTGTTTAAGATGTGTTAAGTATTTTAATTTATAACAACATACTAGAAGCTTGTTCATTTGACACAGAATAATACATTTGGGCAGCAAAAATGCCAAAATACAATTTACAGTGTAGTTAACAACAAGGGTTAAATGTTAATGTAGAGCCGGAATGCATCAAAAGGCTGATTTGATCTTTCATTATATAATTGCTGAGTTTACAACTCGCTTTGTGATGTAATTTTCCCTTTATCCTCTTGAATGTTTTTAAATTAATGCTGCCATGATGAAGTCAATTTTCAGGTCAAATATTTCAGTAAAAGAGAGAAAATCCAACTGTTTTCTAGTAAGTAGAGCACAGTAGTTCTGAAGAGAGTAACCTAAATGAAACTTTAATATTTATGTTCACAAAATGCTGTGAATTGAAATTTACAACCTTTGTTTTTATACCATACACCTCACCCTGCTACCAAAACATAAATCAGCTAGAAATGGAACCAGTTATCAGTGTTAAATATTTACACACTCATGCTTTTTCTAAACAAATCTTTGGTGTTATTTTACATCATTCCTTCCCAGTCTTTCACTAAATGTCCCTCCTCCTTTCTTTCAAACACGTTTCCCTTTAATAAAAGCCACTACACATAGTTTTTGTTGGGGGCTGAAGCGCTGTTGCTGTAGTACTTGGCGGTTCCTCCAGAGCTGCTGGATTGGGGCCTGCTGAAGCAGCAGAGCAGACCTCCACCCAGAATCAGCAGCACACCAGCTGCCCAGCCCACATAGATGCAAGCTCCCATCTCCCTTTTATTGGACGCAGGTACAAAGGGGTCGTTGAAGTCTTTCACAATATTATGTGCGGACCAGCTGACTGGGATGAGGGCCAGGAGACCAGCCAGCAGCAGCCCCACAGCAGCCACCAGGCTGATCTTAGGCTTGACGTCTTCGTTCTGCACGCAGGTGGTGAAGTCAGCGCCGCAGAAGAGGATGAGGAGGCTGAGGCAGCAGAGCATGCAGCTGATGATGGTCATGGCTCTGGCAGCCTGCAGGTCAGAGGGCAAAACCAGCAGGGAGTCGTAGTTCTTGCACTGTTGCTGCCCGGTGCTCTGCACCACACACTCCATCCACAGGCCCTCTTGAGTGGTCTACACACACATAAAGAAACACGGTGGGTCATTTCACATTTCCTTTTCTTCAGTATGAACTATTAAACATTCAGCTAGCATGACACAGTACCAAGGTTATTATAGTTTACTAAAAACTAACGAGAAATCAAAAACGAAAATTGAAAAAAACATTTTCGTTAACTGAAATAGAAATAAAAATGACAGTTTTGTAAAAAAACGATAATTACAATACAGTTTCAGATTACAGTTTACAAAACTAACTAAAAGTAACTAAATTACTGCAAATTATAAGCCTTTTGGGTTGATTTGAAATCTATTTAATCTATTTACTTTGCTCTTCCAGTTTTACTCCGAGTGACTTTCTGATGATTTTGAATGTCACACCAGACAAATCCCTATATTTCATGAAAAAAACTAAAACTAACACTGAAACTAATAAAAACTAAACTAAAACTAAGCATTTTCCAAGAAAAAAAAACTAGCAAACCTGCTCAAAAAACTAACTGAAAATAACTAAATAAAACCTGAAACTACATAACAATCCAAAACTATGATAACCTTGCACAGTACTGTCTTCAGTTTATGTTAATGAATACTGGATGATAAAACCAGTTTATCTTCCTTCATTTATTTGTTTCATTACCTGCGCTGTCACAATGTTGGATCCGATGAAGGACGACACCTTCCAGCGAGGAATAGCGCAGCAAACAATGACGCCAACGAGTCCGAGGACCCCAAACGCCACACACACGATCTGAACTGCAGAAGATCCCATTCTGGAAAATCAAAGCTGGAGAGAAAACAGGAGAAAAGAGTAAATGAGATGATAAAATTGATTTTTACCACCTTATACCTTGTCTTCTCCTGGATTTAGTTAAGTCTGATTTACTGATTACTGTCAGAAATGTCCCCTTTTTTTCCAAGTTTATCTCAAGATATTTCCCTCCTTTTTTCACTTGAGCAACTTACGATTTTTCCTTTATTTTATACAAATCATGTTTTCAGTATCTTTACTTAAATGTTGCTTCTGAAAGTGAATAAAATGGAGCGAAGTTGGATTTTTTTTTCACAGCTCTGGGGTTTTAAAAGTAGGTGTCACTGCTAATCTGGGAGATTTTTTTTTTATCTCTCTTTGACATCGTTAAGCACACTCAGACAAACACCCACTCCTGCATACATGCCTTCACAGAAACTATGGCTTAGAGGTACATTTTTACAACGCATGTCCAGACAGGCCCGAGCCCCCGGGTCCTCCACCCAAGACTGGATAAACCGCTCCCATACACCCTCCAGTTACATTTACTTCTTATGTTTTTCCTTTTTAGTTTTTGGATACCTAATTTTTCTTTTTCTTTTTTTTTCCCACACTAAACAATGGTCAAGATTAAAATATACACCTGTACAAGGTAAGTTAAATAAGGAATGGAAGAACTACTTTCGCCCCCCAAAAATGGGTCAGGCAAGATGTAACCTGTGAAAAAGTTATGTGATAAAAAAAAAAAGATACAGATGTAAACCAATTTTTTTTATATATAAATCAGTGGATTTAAATGATCCTTCATTAAATTTACTTTTTTTCCATATTAAAGTGGCAAATTTCTGAGTTTTATTCTACTTTAACACAGTTTTAAAATGTTATAAAAGACTTCTTTACGTAACCTTAAAACAGTAAACACAGACAGAATGTCTTCTTTTTTTCCTTTTGTATATTTCTTTTTAGAGCTTAAGCTAAATTTAAGTAAAAAACATTGAAAATGGTACCTACCTTTTTTTTAAAAAATGTATAAATTAGTCGAGGTATCGAGGTTTCTCCTTTTCGTCTTTAAAGATGCTGTTTTGCGATGCAAAGTTATTGTGCAGATGTTGTGTGATCAGATGGGGTATTTATAGAGGAATGTCAGGTGTAGGTGGGGCTCAGCTTAGACAGTAACAAAGGAGGTGGAATGGACCTCAAACCAGAATAGACTTGTCACGCACCTACATTTTGCTCTCCTCCTCCTCCTCAAACTTGCTGTAGATCTGACGAGCTCCTACTCAGTTTGTCTCAGTAGAAAAACTGGTCAGTTTCTAAGAAAAAAAGAACAAAATGTCTCATTGTCAGCGATCAAAACTCGACACAAACAGGACAGATTTCATGTCATCAAACTGATGATGCTGAACGAATTGTTTTGGTTGTATCCATCACAAATTGGACATTACAAAAACAACAAAGTGAGTCATCTGGAAAACTGCCAGTTTTTTCTTTCTACCAAGTCCAAGCAGACTCCAAAGTTACACATCCCGGCTCGTCTCCATTACGTCCACACCTACGACTGTCGAAACTATGATGACGAATGCGAGGATTCGCAAAGCCGAGACAGATCTTGATCAGGATCACAGTCACGGTTTCATGGATCATGGGAAAAAAGTATCATGAAAAAGAACACCGCTTTTACTACTGTTCATAGTTTTGATTCACATGAAATCCAAATCCATGTCTGGAGGATGTGGTGACAGTGTAGAAGCAAAAGAATATCCTTTTCAAAATGCTTTGTCATCCTCAGTTACAGTAGGTTTAAAATAATAAATAAGCAGTGCAGAGCAGATATTATCATCTTAAGTTCAAAGTTGTTGTTAAGCTCTCTCGTTTTAAATTTCTTTTGAGTTTAAGTTTATACCAGTGGCATCCCACATGTGGAAAAACAGCTTCAAGCCCTATCAGTTCTTAATGTGAGACAATAGTAACGAGGATTGCTTCAGATTTACTCAGAATCAATGCCCATGCCTGCTTCCCCTCACTGTAATTCCAGTGATGATATCATGGGGGGAAAAAAAGAGTACATGAAAAGGAATGCCGCCTTCTCCAAGTTGTGCATTTGTAGTTTTTGTGTACATAATATTTTTGTCTGGAGGAGGCAGCAACAGTGTGAAAGAACTCTTGTAAGATGCTAAGTCAAGTTCAGGCTTGGGGAAATGAGGGGTTGTAGCAGCAAGTTCAGGTAAACAATGTTTCAAATCAACAAACAAATTACTACACAAAATATAAAAAGTTGTATACAACATACAAGTCAGTAGAGTAAAAGAGAATAAGAGTAATAAAAAGTATGACCATATCCATAAAGTTTAAAAAGTTTGTATTGTGCAGGTGGACATGGCAGATGTGCAGAAACAAAGAAATGATCTTAACTTTAAATGTGTATTGATGCTCTTTTATTTCAATCTTTGCTTAGTTTATTTTCATACATGTGATATATGCCACATGTGGGGAGAAAAACAAATCAAACTCATATCTCAGTTGTTAGGGTAAAACATCTGCTTCATTTTGACATAATAAAATCATAAAATGGATATTACCTTTGAAGGTATCTCTCTTAAAGAAGAGATACCTTCTTAAATGCCTTAGAGAAAAAGTAGGATGATTAAAGGAGCTCCTATAGAACAAATATGACAATAATGTTAAATAAATAAACTGGATAACGGGGATGAACATATAATAATTAAATAATTCAGCTGCTTGTTTTTAAATAGAGTTCATTCATCCACTGTATTCATGGTGGTGTCCGAGATGGCAGCTGTCTTCCAAAAAGCTGTAAGAAATGTGATAAACTTCATGGCTACTGGACAAAAGGGACAGTTGATGCTGTTACAGAAAATGCTCACTTTTCTTTAATGTTTTTCTTTTACTGCACAGTTTGGTTTATTTTGACTTAAAGTTTCCTGCATGGACAGAGCAGGAACTGAAGATGTGGCAAAGAGTCTCGATAAGACAAGCAAATGCTAAATGGTTTTGAACCACTGATTTTATCTTGATGAGGAGCTATATCTGCGCTTCACACACACATTACCCTGTGTCAAATTACAACATCAAAATTGTAATGCAGTAGAAACGATGCCACACTGGAAGAAATTTCAAAAGTTACACTAAATGGAGTCAATAAAGCCAAGTAATGTAAAATCAGTACATGCAACTAATTGAATATGTTACATAGCTGTTCAGAAAGTTGACAGTTGTGTCATTTGTAATTAGTTGCCAAACTTAGTGAATTATATTGATTTTAAAAAAATGGATCAAATGTTTCTGGGCTATTATTGTGTTATTTAAATTATGTAAGTATAAGTATAATATTATTATTTCTAGACAATTGGTTTGGCAGTTTTCAAATAATGTTGGTCCGAAGAATGAAAGTGAATTGGCCTGAGCAGGTGACTTCTGATTTAAGGCTCACAATAACCTCTCACAAAGAAATAGTATGGGTATATTATACTTTTCCTGAATTGACAGAGTCCATTAAGTATTGCAGTTGTTGATTTTTTGGTCCCTGATGTCCCTTGATCCCACATAGATTAAATAAACTACATAGATCAGGTGAAAATTGTGGGGAAATGTGTGTAATTTTTGGTTTGAAGAGGTCATGTGACCTCTGTTTTAGTCAGAAAGCTACAACTTTGGGCTTAAATGAAAGCCCTGGATGTCCCCTTTACAATGATACCAAACAACCATATGAAATATATACAACTTGGACAATTATAGCCATTTCTAATATTGGGCAAATCATCAATCATTATGCTAATTAATCAATAATTATGACTAAACCATAACTTTTACAGCTTGAAATCTAGCAGAAATGGATTCAGCGCCAAAAAATATTATAGGAACATCCAAGAAAACACTTTTACCCCAAAATGCCTTCAGGGTTGCAGAATCCTGAAGTTATAGCCCTGACTATGATGTTCCCACCTCCAAACGTCACTGTTGCTATGGTGTTTTAGACTCAAGTGCAGTGCAATTTCTCCTCCAAACATGTTGTGAGAGTTCAGGTTTGGTGTCATCTGACCAGACTATGTTTCCCAGAATGTCATGGGTTTGTCCAGATGTTGTGTTGCAAACTTCAAACCAGCATCAACATGCTTTTTCTTCAGAAATGGAGTCTTGCGTGGTGTGCGTGCATGAAGGCCATGGCGGTTGAGTGCTTTCCTTCTTGTTTTCTCTGAAACAACTGTGCTGATTCCAGGTCTTTCTGAAGCTCTCCACGAGTGGTCCTGGGCTGTTGGAGAACCTTTCTGATTATTGTTCTGACTCCTCTGTCTGAAATCTTGCGAGGAGCACCTGACCGTGGCTGGTTTATGACAATGCCGTGTTCTTTCCACTTCCGGTTGATGGCCCTAGTGATGCTCACTGGAACTTTCAGGAGTTTAGAAATGCACCTGCCTTTAGTGTGTTTTGCAATAAGGTTGGGTCGGTCTTTAGACAGTTCTTTGCTTTTACCCGTCATGGAATGCTTCTTGTCTGACACCTTGTGATGAGAAACATTTTTAAAGGCATCAATCAGGACTAAACCAGCTGATATTACTTTGCACTGATAGAGGACAGGTTTACTTTCTAAATTCTGACAAACTCCAGCTGCTTTCTTGGCTTTCTAGATCTTTTTGCCCCTCCATTTCTTCATGTGTTCAATACTTATTCCCTGTGTCATTTGACTATGTAGACATGATGGTATTATGGACATAGATGTCAGGATTTCTTTGTATGTGTGCATTACTTGGGTTGTTGCCGACATCTGGTGAAAATTTCATGTCAATATACTAGAAATATATTTTCTGTGAAAAATGTTGACGCGTTCAATACTTTCTCCCCACTGTGTGTGGGGACACTCACACATGTACATACACACTCACACTGTTGCTGTATCTTCCAGATAAAGACCTTGATATTACACAGACCAAAATTATGAATGTGTCTCTTCAAAATAAAATCAGTCCATGAAAAAAAGAACACAAAAACATTCCTTTTTCCATGATATGATCATTGGGCATGAGTTAAATAACTTGAATGTCTTATATTTCAGCTGTGAACACTGATGAACGTCACAGGATGTTAAAGTGAAACATTGTTTTCTTTTCTCTTTTTAGCCACTTGGCTGGAGTTTTTATCATTATACCAAGCTTTAATTTGAGAGAGGTTTAGTTTCCCTGAACTGAAATGTGATTGCATGGCTCATAAACTAACATTTTTGTCTTTCTTCTGTTTGGCATAGAACTGAATAAAGAATAAATAATCAATATAATGAATAAGAAATACAATAATGCAGCTGCTTGTTTTTAAATAGAGTTCATTCATCCACTGTATTCATGGTAAAGTGTCTTAAATGGCAGCTGTCTTCCAAAAAGCTGTGAGAAATGTGATAAACTTCATGGCCACTGGGCTTGGTAAAGTTGATGCTGTTACAGAAAATGTTCACTTCTTTATTGTTTACTTTTCTTTTACTGCACAGTTTGGTTTATTTTGACTTAAAGTTTCCTGCGTGGACAGAGCAGGAACTGAAGATGTGGCAAAGAGTCTCGATAAGACAAGCAAATGCTAAATGGTTTTGAACCACTGATTTTATCTTGATGAGGAGCTATATCTGCGCTTCACACACACATTCCCCTGTGTCAAATCACAACATCAAAATTTTAATGCAATAGAAATGACGCCATACTGGAAAAAAAATTCAAAAGTTACACTAAATGGAGTCAATAAAGCCAAGTACTGTAAAATCAGTACATTTCACAGGAACTAATTGAATACTGTTCAGAAAGTTAGCAGTTATGTCATTTGTAATTAGTTGCCAAACTCAGTGAATTATACTGATTTTAAAAAATGGATGAAAACATTTCTGGCCAATGATTGTATTATTGAAATCATGTAAGTATAATATTATCAATATTATACTAGATCTAGATTGGTTTGTCATTTTGGCTGTATGGACAGCTTGCATGACTCTCGCCCAGGAGTCTGGGGATTGAATCCTGCCCGTGCCCTCCGTTGCGTACCTTGCCACATTCTGGAGTTGTCGGCAGGATCCATGTACAATGCTGGTAAACAGTCCATGGATTCGAAATTGGTGGCACCCTGTGTGGAAAGAGGGGGAGAGATGTGACAGTGTGGGGTTCTGTCACTATGCCTCCGACTGATCATACGCCCTGGCTTCTTAGCCACACGTGTGTCCCTTTGGCTGTATGGTTAGCATGCATGACTCTCACCTGGGAGTCATGGGATCAAATCCCGCCTGGGCTCTCTGTTTTGTACCTTGCCACACAAACAACCTCCTAGTACATTCACAACTTGGAAAATTATAGCCATTTTAAAATTTTGGGCAAACAATCATTATGCTCTTTAACCAATGATTATGTCTAAACCATAACTTTCACAGTTTGATATCCAGCAGAAATGGATTCAGCGCCAAAAAATACTACAGGGACAACCAAGAAAACATTTTTACCCTCAAATGCCTACCACCTTGTTTTCTGAAGGGTTTTTCCCAAATTCGGTCCTGACTATCACGGTGTGGGGCTGTTTTTCAGCATGTGTCACTGGCAGACTTCATATCATTGAAGGAAGAATGAATGGAGAAAAGTAGAGAAACATTCTGGACCAGAATCTGCTGCCATCTGCAGCTGCTGAAGATGAAAAGAGGCTGGATCTTTCAGCAAGACGACCATCCCAAGCACACAGCCAAGAAACACTCAACTGCTTTAAGAAAAAGAAAAAAAAGCTGCTGGAATGGCCCAGTCAATCACCCCACTTGAATCCAGCTGAAAATCTGTGGAAAGAACTGAAGATCCAAGTTCACAGAAGAGACCTCCAGAACCTTGAAGATTTGACGGCAGTTTGTGTGGAAGAATGGACCAAAATCACACTTAAGCAATGTATTCCACTGGTTTCTCCATACAGGAGACGTCTGGAGGCTGTAAACACCAACAAAGGCTTTTGCACTAAGAATAAAATACATTTCAGTAAGTCTGTTCAATACTTATACCCTTTGTCATTTCACTATATTACACATGACTTCATTTATGGAGATAAATGTTAGGATTTCTTTTTTCGTGTGCATTACTCGGGTTTTTGCCGATATCTGGTGAAAATTTCATGTCAATATACTAGAAATATATTTTCTGAGAAAAATGTTGACGCGTTCAATACTTTCCCACCCCCGCTATATGTATGTATGTATTGTGTGTGTGTCAGAGGCGAAGAACAATATTGAACACGTCAACATTTTTCTCAGAAAACATATTTCTAGTAAAGTGACATGAAATTTTCACCAGATATTAGCAAAAACCCAAATAATGCACACATACAAAGAAATCCTAACATTTATGTCCATAAGTTATGTTATATAGTGAAAACCAAAGTAGTTCCAATGCCAGATCTGGATGTGGTCGATCACAAATCCACTGAGTTTTCAACACAAGTTGTTAGAATAAACTAAAAACTCTGTATTGTTTGATATTTGATACGTGTACACGGTGCTTATGGTTTGATACACACCTGTATGGTTCAGTTCGATAAGAAAATGCTGTATACAGTATATATAGTCTTGTTTTTTTAATAACATTTGTGAATTTAGCCTTTTCTTTAATGGAATTTGAAGATGACTGTGTAGATATACATGTTTTTTGTAAATATCAAAATGCCTTTGAACATATTTTTAGAAGAAAAAGAAAGAAAAACAGAAAACAAGAAGTGAATCATTTGATCACCAGCAAATAAATTTGCTGAGAAATGGAAGAGTGAAAGTGAAGATACTCATGCTTCTACTTACTTCGCGCTCACAGGATGGGGTTGCAATATTTTCCTAATATGAATTGTGAAGAGTTTCTTATATATATATATATATATATATATATATATGAAAATCCTATTGTGGCAGGATGCAAGGAGGGCCCAGGCGAGGTTTGAACCCCAGCCTCCCAGGTAGTCATGCCAGCTAACCAAAGGCATCCTTGTGGCCAAGTGGCCAGGTCACGATCATTCTAGAGAGAGCCAAAGTGGTAGGCCCTCCAACTGTCACACTCAACATGTCTCATACTAAAAAATAAATCAACAGAATAAAATAAAAACTTACTTTTTTGGTGTTTTTGTGGACACACGGGCTACATATAACTGTTTAGAGCTAGAGACAGATGTAAGCGCTGGTGTTAAGAATAAACTATTGTATTTGTAGTACCAAATGTAAACACTGGGCGGCGCGCTTTTGACCACTCTGTTCTCAGTTGAAACCGTTGTAAATGGATGGGGGCGGACCCTGGAGAGCGGACAGATCCAGGATTCATCCAATCATATTTGGACGTTTGGGTCGTTGAAATGACACAGAGCCAATCATCTCTCTAGAAACTCGCGACTGCTCAGTTAGATTCAGCCTCCTGTGCTACCGTAGACGCTTGGTTGAAATTCCCTCTGTTAAAGTTCCTGGAGGAAGAGAGCCGCGACCTGGGCAAACCAGGAAAGAAAGGGCCAAGACTGAACTGAACAAATAAGCATTTAGATATTTCATTCACCAGGGGGATTGGGATCCGTCCGAAGAGAAGGTTTGGGAGCATTTAATCTGTTCACCTTTCCTTTTTCTTTTTATTGATCTAACCAGCTGCGGTCAGTTGTGCTGCTGCTACTTTGAATGTGTAGCTTGGTTGCTAACTGTAGCTAGCTACCGAGATAGCCTCGTTAGCTCAACCTCCGGTAAGCTCATAGATCATCTACCTTTTCTACCAGCTGCCAGTGCGAAAAATTCGTTAGCTAGTTAGTGTAACATAACATGCCTCATAACGGTTGTAAATCACCAATTTCTCTATTTCTTTATTCTAAGGAGCAACACGGAATACCAAGGTCTCTACTTCCCGATAACGTCAGAAAATAAAGAAAAATGGCGGAGCCGGACAAATTAAACATCGACTCTATAATTCAGCGTCTCTTGGAAGGTGAGGAGAACTGATTTCGCTGTGTATCACGGTGCTAAGAATTGATGTAATTTATTGATTGTGGCTAAATGTGTTTTCCAAATAGCAGGTATGTCAGCTAAAGTTAAAGGCGGTTGTAGTGTGATAGAGTAGCCTACTTAAGATTACCCTGCATCCAGTCTCAGTACTTGGATTTAGTTTTTCTCTTAAATATATTTTTAAATATTTTTTAATATATTTTTTTCTCTTAAATATATTTTTTATAAACATAATTTGGCCTTTCTGTCTGCCTGTCGTCATCGTAGATAATTGTGTGTCCCTAAATCAAAGCATTCTTTTTTGTTTTTTTCTTTTAAGAAATGACACAAGTACACAAACCATGCATTTATATGGGTTGTAAAGCTGCTTTCCTTGTTAGCTGGTCGAGCTGGGTTTTAATTCGGAAAAAAATCAAGGTGAAAGTTTATTAGCTATTATTCGTTGGAGCATTTGTTGTTGTACTGCAAAGCCTCTCTTCAGCTCTTGGCATGCTTAGAGAATTGGACTTGTGATTTATTGTCAGAGATGCATGGTAAAGATTTACCATGAGTGTCTGTACATCCTTGTCATGTGCTTTTTATAACAAAGAAATTATGAGTTGCATACGGTAAAATGGCTATTTTAAAATCACATCTTGTGACTGCAATACAGAAGTGGTAATTAGTCATGTCATAAAATTATTGAAAGGATATTTAGATATTCTTTAGTCGGATGTGGTGAAATTTTATCTGTATTGATTCTGATTTTATGTGATGAGGACTATTTCTGAGTGGAAGATGTTCAATGCCTAAATGGTAATTGCATTCTGGTATGTTAGGATGTGAACATAAATGGGACAATTTCATTGTGAAAGTAAGATTTGAAATTTTGGGGACCTCGAGGACAAATTTACACAAGTCTTGTCCGTACTGCGTATGTGGCTCTTAAAGTTGTGATGGGGATGCCATATTCATTCAGATTTTTTTCCCAGTATGGTTTTAAGGTTCTTCACTCAGGGATCAATTGGATTTACTGTGAAATATTTTTTTTATAGAAAAAATAATAATAAAATAAAGAAGTGCCAACATGTAAAACATACCACTCTAAAAAAAAAAAAAACGAAAGAGAAATTTAATCTTATCTCTCTTACAGACCTAGAGTTAGTTTAGTGCTACCCTTTTTACACCTCTTTTAGGTGCTCCAACTGCTTCTTTAATTTCCTAATTTTCTGTAATAAACTTTAGAAAAGTGTGACTCTGACAAGCTGCTTGTTTTAAGGCATATGCCACTTCTGGGTGAAATTTAGCCTACCCCCCCACAGTCCCCTGAGTTGGACAAGTGGCCAGAAGCGTTTTCTCACCGACCCAGTCATTCTCGGGATCTGGTATCACTGACTTTAGCTTAGCATAGTTGCTGTAATCTGGCATATCCAACTAGCACCACTCGGCAAAAGTGAACTAATTAACTCAAGATTTTTTCCAATTATGTTTCGTGATCTGCACATACTGATTGATGTGAAATTGGCTTCTCGTTTGTACTCAAAGGATTGACTAGGCGGCATTTAATAGGGGAACTATATGCCGCGGAAGTACAGGTGAATCACAGGCAAAGCACCGCGGATAGTAGCAAAGGCAGCATGCATGCGCAGCATCTGGTGGCAACCCTGTTTACGGAAGTTGGGGATGCTATATATATCATGGTATAATATTAGTTATATTAGTTATACCGTGGTCTGGATGAATTTTAGATGATTGGATGCACCTAGGACACCTAGAAAAGAAGTTCCGAACAAACAGCCCGATTGTTCAAAATCAATGCACTGACTCAAACACCATTTGGTAAGGGGGGAAAAAGAACCCCCATGGCAGCATAACTTACTGTCTTAACAGTAAAAACGACTTTAACAAATAAATTGTTAATTAATTAGAATTAATAATAATTCATATTAATAATTGGCTTAACATTTATTTTCTTCGTAAGTGACCATAGTATAAGCGGGATAATGCCCGACGAGGTTTCCATTATCAGAAATTAATGGACGACTTGGAGGCGTGAACTGTCCTCCGTCCATCAATTTCTGATAATGGACACCACGTCAGGCATTATCCCGCTTATACCATGGTCACTTACGAAGGATAAATGACAGGAATAAATGTTATGCCAATTATTAATATGAATTATTATTAATAAACCGGTACATTTACAACAAAATGAAATATCACGTTAGAAAAGGTAAAACTTGAATTCCCAAAAGATGCCCCTTCATAACATCAATATTCACAAAGAACATTATATATATTCTCAGTGAAATATGGTAAAATAAATAAGATTTGTCCAAAGTGCCTAATTTGTTGCCTTTGGGGCTTATTTAAACATCAAACTAAAAATGGATGAAGGAATATTTAACATGTCACAGTTTTGAAAATAGTTTTCATCATTTCATCATTGATGGAGACAAAAACTAAACCAACTAAACCCCTAAACCAGCTCTGTAAATTTATTTAACCTCAGTCTTCAGTTTGCCTGCTTATGTATAGGCCCAGCGTGATCAGCCTTCACTGAGCTGGTGGTGGTGATTGGGATTATACACCAATATGCACGTGCAGCCAAATTGCCTCCAGGGAGTTTGACTTTGACGGTGGAACATGCTGCAGTGTTTTGTACATGAGCCCTGATAAGGTTGTCTGCCAAACACAGGAAAAGACACAAGCCTGATAGTGGCTGTATTTATATCCTGTTATGTAACTCACTTGACCCTTTTTGTGGCACTTGTGGTTTTATTGCTTGTAATAACCACACATCAGTTTTGACTTTATTACCATCTCCTTAGTAGCCAGGACTACAGGAGTCTCAAAAGTAAAATGTTCCCCAAGGGGTGCTGCTTTAAAGGACTGCTAAATTATCCCGTGCCATCTCAGTCTCAAATGTAAACAACAGGGTTACCCTCCTGCTTGCTGACTGTGTTTTGAGAACAAACCAATTAAATGTGTTCAGATAATAATCAGTTTCAATTGGATTACTTGCATATATCTAAAGCTAATAGAACTGTGGGGGCGCCTTGCTAGTGGCATGTCTAGAGAGCGTGGCACCACATAAGCCAACCCAGATCACCTAGCATTAAACCAGGAGTGCTGAACCGTACCAACTCTTGATTCCACCACTCCTGACACCCCGACAGCTTTTCTGTTGCACGGGTCCAGCTCTTTGTTTTGGGCCTCCTGATCAGTGTAACGGAAAGCCTTTTGTCTGCACTCCTCATGACGGACTCACTCTTGCCCACTGGCTATGAGGCTAACTTTGGAGTAAGCTCTGTCAGGGCTTAACCTTCTATAATCCAGGTTTAAAGCAACAAGCAGCGCTGTGGTATTTATATCTACTTTTCACTGCCTTTTGTTGTCCATTCACAATGGTGCCATTATTGCATATCCATTTGGTGTTTCCTGCTTTCACCCTCACAGTCACTATTCTGTCTCAGGTTCTTTGTAAAAAGAAGTAAAAGGAGATATTTTTCTAAAGTTAAAGGTAGAAATGGATCCTTATATCTGTCCTGTTTACATATTACCACCTTAATACCACCTTGGGGCCCTGCAGACAGTGGATTGTTTTAAGAAACCACTCAAAACCTTCTTTTTTAGAAAAGCGTATAATTGCTTATCATTGAGTTCTTAGTATGTTTATCTTTTGTAGTATGTTTGCCTTTTATTGTTTCAATGTTTACCCTGTTTTTTATTCTGTCCAATGTAGCACTTTGAGATTTGAGTTCAAATGTAAAGTGCTTTACTAATGAAATCTATTATTATTATTATTAGTGTAAATGTGAATTGAATTATTAGATTATCAAAGGATTTGTATTTCCCTGTATGTCCATTATTTGTGTATACTTTACTGTTTATACATGCTAAAATGTGCTCCTTGATCGGTGCTGTTCTACCATTACAACCAAAACGAAATGCATTTTTTTTCTTTTACAAAGATGTAGTGATACTTAAGTTGTGAAATTGAATATTTTGTATTTTGAATTGACAAACATTATCAGAAGTTGTGACCTCTCCATCGACCCAGCAACCATTGCACCATTTAAGGTAATGTAGTCTGAGTGGTGGAGGGTTAACACAGATTTAGTCTGCCATGTAAACGGAGAGCTGCATTTATATGTGGCTTATGATTTAACATGAACTCTGTCACGTGGTTGAACGCATTTCTTTCAACGCTACTATCAGTTTCTTTTATTAGTCTGAGTAGAAATGGTTGGAAATAAGACTTTTCTGTTGGTAAGCTTGTTCTGTTTCTGCTTTGGCATCAGGCAGTACATACGAACGGGGGCGTGATTGATTCTGTCAGTGATACAAACAAACCTGACTCCAAACTGCATCAGTAGCAGTTTTGCATCAGGGTGCGGTGTACATGCAAACATTCCTGAGATGTAGTTGTGTCCCCCTCCCCCCTTCCATTTAAGTCATGACAACACACTTGGTATGATGTGTGACTCAGAGAAATAAGTTGGCAGGAAAATAGTGTAGTATTGGTTATAATGTCTCATATTTTGGTTTCTGTAAATGTGAAAATGCAACAAGCAGGCGCATGACTTGTTCATAAGACGCAAGTATGTTGAAGAGAATGTATGCGTAATTATTGCATAATGTTTTTTAAGTGATTATGTTTATTACACCCTTTCCTCTCGGTTGACTGGAGGGAGTGCTGCAACTCGTTGCTTCCAAGCAGTGCATGCTAAGAGAGCCTTATTTGTTTGTAGTATTTGTGTTGCAGCAGTATAATATCAGAGGAAGTGGTTTTCACATTGTTCTCAGGGTTTGAGCTTCCATTTTCAAAGGTAGACCTGCTTTTTGAAGCTTTAAACCTCAAGCTAGTTTCCACTGATTGTGTTTCTTAAATGTTGCATACCTTGATATAGGGCTGGACGATTATGGAAAAAATTATAATCACGATTATTTTGACTGATATTGAAATCACGATTGATATACACGATTATTCATTGATTTCATAAAAAGTGTTTATTGAACCACATAACTCAACTTGAAATATGAATTTTAAAAGAAGTAAACTGAAAATAAATTAAAAACAAGTAAAGGAGTAAAATAAGAATACTATTCAATATAATAATAGCAATAAAAACTGAATACCAAGTCTGCATACATTCCTGTTCTATCCTCCCTGCAGTTTGCTTCCTATAACTCCACCAGTCTGTTCACTTCAGGATTAATTGTTTTTCTTCGATTACAGTGTTTTTGTGATTGTGAACAGGCAAAATTGAAATCATGATCAAAATTCGATTAATTGTCCAGCCCTACCTTGATACTCCACCGGCTAAAATTTTTGTTTTTGTAGCTTGTGATATCCAAGTGTATAGTTCAATATCACTTCAAAATGATGCGAGTACCTGCTGAAATGACTGTTAGACTGAACTGCTAACAGAATTTGACAGCATTTGGCTGGTGGGAGGTGTTAACTTCCCAGCCTGGTGGTCTGGTGAAAAATCCAAACATCACATTTCATTGCTTTGTCAATCTTTCTTAGTCTTGCTTTGAGTGAAGGCTTCTCACCATGGTTTTGTATCTATTTCTAAATATCTCCCATCTCTTTTGCAGTCAAGGGGTCTCGGCCAGGGAAGAATGTCCAGCTAACAGAGAATGAAATCCGAGGCCTGTGTCTCAAGTCCCGCGAAATCTTCCTGAGCCAGCCAATCCTGCTTGAACTCGAGGCTCCCTTAAAAATCTGTGGTGAGTTTTAATGAACTGAAAGGGTCAGTGAGTTTGACTACTAGAGTGGAAAAAAAGAAGTCCAAGAAGCTGCATAGTTGATGAGTTCTGTTACATAATAATATGCTCTTTACGAGGGCTGCTTAAATTATTCACTACATAGTTTGCTCATCTGTAACTCAGGTTTTATTCAGCTGTTATCTGTTAATGTTGCATATAAAAGCAGAGTGGTGATGAAACTGTCCTTCTCTGCTGCCCTCTACAGGTGATGTCCATGGTCAGTACTATGATCTGCTCCGGCTTTTTGAATATGGAGGTTTCCCCCCAGAAAGCAACTACCTGTTCCTCGGTGATTATGTCGACAGAGGAAAGCAGTCTCTGGAAACCATCTGCCTGCTACTTGCCTACAAGATCAAATATCCAGAGAACTTTTTCCTTCTGCGTGGCAACCATGAGTGCGCCTCTATTAATCGAATTTATGGCTTTTATGATGAGTGTAAGTACAAAACAACCTGTAAGCGGTGAAAAATATTAAATACTTATTGAGCAGGCTTAAATTTTTCTGTTTTCTGTTTGTAGGTAAGCGACGATATAACATTAAGCTGTGGAAGACCTTCACAGATTGCTTCAATTGTTTACCTGTGGCTGCCATTGTAGATGAGAAAATATTCTGCTGTCATGGAGGTGAGTCATGTCCTTGGAGGATTCTAAGAAGAGCAGATAATGAGAAACGGACCAAAACGAGTATGCTTTCTCTCCATCTCTCACTCCAGGCCTCTCTCCTGATCTCCAGTCCATGGAGCAGATCCGCAGAGTAATGCGACCCACAGACGTGCCTGATCAGGGTTTGTTGTGTGACCTGCTGTGGGCTGATCCAGACAAAGACGTGCTCGGCTGGGGTGAAAATGACCGTGGCGTCTCCTTCACATTTGGGGCAGATGTGGTGGCCAAATTTTTGCACAAACATGACATGGACCTAATATGCAGGGCACATCAGGTAATGTTTACTTATAGCTGTGTATGGTGCATGAGACTGGAATTCACACAAGTGTGACTTGGTTGTATACAACATGGCAGAAATGGTTGAGACACATTGAAAAATGCAGAATGTCTGCATGTTTTGGCTTGTTGAATAGATGGTACGATTGAAGGGCTCTCATTGGATTCCTCTGCAACATTTTATCATGCAAACAGTCATAAGTGTAGCTGTTATTCATTCATTCATGATCCCTATTAGTTACTGTCGCAGCAATGGCTATTTCTTTTGGGGTCCACATATCTCATGAACAAACCCCTCATTTTTCTAGAATCTGGAGTCTTTAGTTTCTTTTCTTTCTTTCTTTCCTTAAAGGTACAGTGTGTAAGAATTACTGACATCTAGTGGTAAAGATGGGTATTTGAAATAAAAGCTGTTTTCTTTCAAATGACTTCATATTCCAAGCACTATTGTGAATGCATGAGGGCTGTTAGTGGCCAAAACTTCCGTCACTCCGATTTCACAGTTAATGCTTGTAAACGATCATATTTATCATAATTAAGATGGAATAACTGGTTTTTAAAGCCTGCCGCACACGAGAGCTTCCTGCTGAGCTAAAAGTCTCTCGAGGCTGTTTGCTCAGCAGATAGCTCATCGTGTGCGCCTGATTTTTGGTGAGTTTTCTGCCTCACAAGGCCTTGAGGTGAAAATCAAACACGTTTGATATTTTTTACCTCGCGAGGCGAAAAACTCTCCGTGTGCGCTCAACTTGAGCTGTCTGCTGAGGGCAGAAGATCTAGCGACCAATCAAAATGCGTCCGCACATCACCTGATTTCAAGATGGCAGCTCGCGGCGACGTAGTCCTTTGCATTACTATAGGATGAATCAGTGGAAATACAGCCAGACTCTACCTGCTTATATGATGTTTCGTCGGACTTAAAAAACATCCATCCAAATATCATCCCTGTCTAAGTTTCATTCATTTTTCTTCCATGACTACTTCTTCTTTCGAGTTTAATGGCGGCTGGCGAACTCAAAGGTGCACTACCGCCACCAACTGGTATGATTATACTATAGTAGAGTATGCCACATACGATTTACTTCATAAAATGACTAAATGAATAAGAATGAAATACAATAACACAATTCAGTATCTAACAAAAAGGTCCTCAAAACTTTTCTACCTTCAGTCTTTGGATCTTTTTGCAAAATATCAATCAAGTCTTCTAACGTGATGACAGAGGGCTGCCATCTTGAAATCATGTGATCTGCGGACGCATTTTGATTGGTCGCTAGATCTTCTGCCCTCAGCAGACAGCTCAAGTTGAGCGCACACGGAGAGTTTTTCGCCTCGCGAGGTAAAAAATATCAAACGTGTTTGATTTTCACCTCAAGGCCTTGTGAGGCAGAAAACTCACCAAAAATCAGGCGCACACGATGAGCTATCTGCTGAGCAAACAGCCTCGAGAGACTTTTAGCTCAGCAGGAAGCTCTCGTGTGCGGCAGGCTTAACCCCCCTACGTCACGCCTTATGGCGTGTAGCAAATTGCGAAAAAAATGTTACCATTACACTTATGCGAAAAACTGCTTTATCGAAACGTCTGGATTTACGCCTCATGAAAGCGTAAAAACTTTTTTGCGATATTTGAGTTTTTTTTCTAAATGTAGATGTTTCCATTAGTGGTTTTAAATTGCGATATTTAGGGTTTGCGCAATTCCAAGTGTAATGGAAACCCAGCTTATAACTCCCATTAAACAAAGCTGGTACAGCAATTTTAAAGTTCAGAGGTTTTTATTTTACATACACTGTTTTGTCTATTCAGGGACACCGTAGTAAATATGGCAGCCTCCATATGTGCACTCCCCAGCAAGTAGATATAAATGACTAAGAAAATAAACACACAACAGCTATTATAGTGAAAGGATTACACATCAATAGAAAAACAATTTTGAATTATTCATCACATTTTTCTGCCATTGACCTTTTGATTTTTAACATACTGTACCTTTAAGTGCTGCATCAGATAATGGTTGATGTCATAAGTTCACATTTATTTACATTTTTGACTTCATCTTTATAATTCCTCTAAAAAGTAGATAAATTGTCAGATTAACTCCTGCTTTGTACTGATGCTCTCATTTCTGTCCAAAGGTGGTTGAAGACGGATATGAGTTTTTCGCAAAGAGACAACTCGTCACTCTGTTCTCAGCTCCCAACTACTGTGGAGAATTTGACAATGCTGGTGCCATGATGAGTGTGGATGAAACGCTCATGTGCTCCTTCCAGGTATGTTAAGCACAACCTTTTATTTTCCACTGTTGCAGATCTTTTTAAAATCAGTCTTAAACCATCATTGTACAGATGGCTGACTGTGACAGTCGTAGAAGTTAGGGCGGTTCCGATCCGATACCAGCATCGGATATCGGGCCAATATTGGTTTAAAAAAACGTGGATCGGATTAGAGCGTGTTAAATTGCAGATCCAGGAAATCCATTCCAGCTTTACTTTCAAGCACTTTTTCCTGACTGGACCTTAATTTATTTGAAATTATTTTATTTATTCTAATGTATGTAAGTTTAGAATTAATCATACCCCCTGGTAAATAATAAATGGGTCTGTTATTCCTCATACTTACTGCCATAGACTTATTTCATTAACCTGTTAAACTGGGTTTTTAGTGAAGTTCCATAAGCAGACACACCTAACATAAACTAAGAATAAAATTAATTATCAGATCAAGATGCATAATCTTTGGCCCAAGATACAGCTAAGTATTGATATCGGGCATCAGCCGATACTTGACCTGTGGTTTTGGTATCGGAAGTGAAAAAGTGGGATTGGGACAGCCCTAGTCGTGGTCAGTTGGGTATGTATGTTTTTTATTCTCGTTTTTAAATGGAGTAATATACAATCACATGAAAAAGAAAGTACACCCTCTTCTAATCATTGGGTTTTGTGTATCAGAGCAAATAGAAAATAGTTTGGTCCTTACCAAGTTTTAGAATATGGTATTAATGTCCTCAGATGGATAATAGTTATGTAGTAAAAAGTAACACTGCCAAAGAAGGAAGACATCAGTGTTGTTTTATGATCACAGAGAGGCAACTCTTCAAACTGGTGGAGGTTGTAAGATCATTTCTCCAAGCAAAGTCCATCATCTTAGTTTGAGAAGGATTATTCTCTCGTGCAAAATATTTAAGCCAGTCCATGTCTTTACAGGACAAAAATACAAAAAATTTAAGGAACACCTCAAATGTTCAGGACATACAGCTAGGAAAAGACCGAACAAGAGTGGTTTTCTTGACAGGGTTATTGGAAGATGGTTTTCTCGAATAAACAGAAGGTGACAGGACAGCTTCAGTTTGCAGATTTGTGGAACAGTACACACAATTTCTGGGACAGTGGCAGAGTGGGGATGTTTGGTTATGATGCACCATGCCATATTCGGTGAAAATTAAACACGACATATCAACACAAACACCTCATGTCAGCTGTCAAAGGGGGGGGGGGTGATCTGGGCTTTTCTTTCCAGCTGCAGGACCTAGACAGTCACTGAGTTGACCATTAACTTGTATTCATTCCAAATTGTTGTTTAATCAAACATGGCCATCCTACTGTTGCTAAATCTTGGCTGAAACTGGGTCATAAAACAGGACAGTGACCCCCCCCCAAACGCAGCAGCAGATCTACAGCAGAATGGCTGAAAAAGGAAAAGAAATTTCAGAAAAAAAGTGTTGCAATGGTCCAGTCAAAGTCCAGACCTCAATCTGATGCTGGGACCAGAAGAGAGCTGTGGATAAACAAATCACAGCAAAGTCAATACAGCTAAGCAATGTGCAGAAAAGTGGAGCAGAACAACATGATCCCTCACATTGCTGCAAAGTATTACTTGGATTACATTTGAAGTGATTGTTGTTACAAGAGTTTCTTTGCAAAATGTTTGTCTTTAGCATGTTTTTTTTTTTTAAATAACAGCTGACCATGTGAAGCATGTCCTGGCCAGAACAAGATGATTGTCTGCTCTGTGAAATCTTGGCATTAACATGTTTACTGTCTTTATTTACATGAAGAGGAGAGAAATGAAATGACTGCTTCCCTTTAGAATTTATTTCTCCAGCTAATGGAGGACTTTTGTCTGTCTCCTAGATTCTGAAGCCAGCAGATAAGAAATTGTATCCTTACGGTGGAGGAGGAGGACTGGGATCTGGCAGACCGGTCACCCCTCCGCGAAATTCAGCCAAGGCTGCCAAGGCCAAGAAATAACACCCGCTGAGTCTCCATTCCTACGACTTGCCATCCCTCGTTGGCCCAACAGTCTTTTTCCTCTACCTCCCAAACTTTTTTTCTCCATTATCACCAACGGCAACAAAGAAAATAAATGTCCAGGGTTCATTCATGCTCTTTTTTTTTTTTTTCTTTTTTTTTTCTCCCTTTCCTCTAAGGCTAATTTTATCTATTTGTTTGGATATTTGCGTACATTTCTTTGTGTGTATGGTTAAAAAAAGAAAAGTGAGTGACAGAGGGTGTTGCTGTATTCTGTATGTATGTTCTCTTTTACCCCCCCCCCCCTTCCCTTCAGGCCCTCTGTTTGGTTTTTGCTGTCATTTTGTAGAAATGGGTTCTGCCCATTCATCATGTAAATTCAAGCCTGGCTGCAGAGGAGGACGGGAAGGAGGAGAGAGGGGAGCTTTGTCTGTTTATGTTAAGGCCAGGCACTGTTTAATGCTAAACACAAGCTTTTGTACATCATGTTTCAGAGGTCCATGTATGCCTGTGTGATAGGTGGGTGGGTGGGAGGGAATCTGGGGATCAAGTTGCACAGTTAAATGGTAACGGCACATACCACGCACTGGGTGCATCATTATATGTGCAGACGAATTGTTCATTTAGATGGATTCTTGGTATATATATATATATTTTCCCCATTTTGAAAATCATTGAATGAGATCACGGTCATGAAACATCGGTGTGATATACATCTGCTTTTTTTTTTTTTTTTCTTTGTAGATACATTCAACCATCATGGTCTTATTTTGTTTTAATTTTTTTCTTGCTTTTGTTTTTAGTTCACTCAAAGTTGAAGATGAATAAACATTTTATTTGAGGTATGCCATCATCACTTTGTGTTTGCTGTTTTGTCATTTAACATTGTGGCTGCTTTTTATCGCATTCATTAATTTAGCATCTTGAGATTTTAACATATTTAAAAACAAGGAAGGGATATTTTGACAAAGGTCATATGCGAAAGAAGCTTCTTTTTTTTTTTTTTGTTTCTTTTTTTTTTAACCCTCCTATTTTTTATTTGGACAGCCATGAGCTTTTTTTGTCAGGAATAGCCTGACAGCATCATGTGGCTCAGACTGATCCTGAATCTGTGCTAAACAATGTATGCGCACACAGTCCTGAATGAGGAAGCGGATAGATGACTTTGTTTATATTTAATCAAAAGGAGAAAAGATGTGAAACCACTGCTTTAACTTCCAGTTCAAAGTGCTTGAAGATTATTTGTTGTGAAAGCAAAAATGGGGCTAATTCGATTATTAAGCTCACACTAAAAAGGTTGCTGGCAAACAATACTTGGCTCATGATGGAAAGGGTATTAAATCATTATTTTGGGTGGTGTAGGAAACTGTCCTTTGAACCTTTGTGTGTGTGGGGGGGTAATGTGTGCAAATAATAGCTCCAAATAAAGGAAAACCTGAATATACTGAAGATAATCATGTACAGAAAATTCCCATTGAATCTAGCTAAAAGTTTAGGACCAGCTGCTGCTGTTTAGAGTTAATCTTTTTCTATGCTCTGTAAAACATTTGCATTCACGTGGAAGTACTTTCAAAGCTTGTAACAGCATTTATTCTAAATTTCTGTGTGTTTTGATTTTCTTTCAGCTGCTTGCCATGGAAAAAAGAGCCATAAACTAAATTTATGCTATTAGATTATTCAAGTTAAAAAAAGAAAACTGTGACCCCTCAGACACAGTTATCACGACTAAAACTAGATTCCAAAAAAAAAAAAAAAGGTTAATTTTCTTTTTTCTATACTTTTTGAAATGGAAACAATCTTTTTGATGTTCCAAATGTTCCACTTTGCATTTGTACCACTGTGCATTAGGTTTGGCTGGCATACAGGGTGTTCCCAGTGAAAGCAGGCCATAGTTCAGCTCAGGCTGTTGCAACTGGTGAATAATACTTCACTGCAATGTTTCAGGGTCTCTCACTGCCCATTTCTTATAACCCAAACACTCTGTCTGCCCTGTTATATAATTGGTGTGTCTGGTTTTATTTGTCTGCTGTCTGTCCTCATTCTTTAGCCCTCTGTTTAAATATGAAAACATGCAGCCCTGTGGACTGCAAAGCCACTATTTACTGGCCAAAATGAGAACAGTTCACAAGCACGTACTTAGGCGGAGGGTGGGAAAGCTGGAGTTCAGCCATCACACTCCCCCTGCTTTTTTTTCCCCCTTCCTTTTACCATTTACTCGGCCAGAGCTTGTTGACTTGCTATTTCATACGATAATAATGATTTTATTAGGAGATATTTATTGATATTTTGTATGGTTTTCTAACAATGAGGATGCAAAGCAGCACTTAACTGCAACAGATGCGTGCAAGAGATGAACAATAGAAATCATTGGTTCTCATCATGTGCTCACATACATTTCACATCCAGTGCGATCAACTCAGGAAGTGAAATTTAAATAAATCCAAATTAAGTGCAATGCTATGATCCACATTTAGAGAAAAAAATACAACTTTAAATCACATTATTGTAGATAAAGTAAGCCGGGGTACTTGTAAAGTTGAAAATGTAAACTGAGTTCATGAGGAAGCAATGTGCAAACTGATCTGTTTAAGAGGGTTATTTATTTTTATTGGTAAATTACCCTTTTGTGGATAAAACTTAAATAATTTAGAAAGTTGTTGAAGCTCATGGTATGAATGTTTTGTTGATTTTTTTTTGTCAACAGTCAAAATAAAAGAGGAAACCTGAATATCTACAGATACTGCATTGTGAATAAATGATCCTATACAGTAAAGGCTTCTTTCACTCGTTTTTACAACCATACAAACCTCTGCTTAGGAAATTTTCCGACTGCTTCTGAATGGACATTACCTCCTAACGTCTGCTCTCAAACCGCCACAAATTTAACCTTAGATATTGCAAGCTTATCAGTGTAGGACTTTTATTAACCAGGGATGTTTTTCAACATGCACTGTCACTGGGTAAAAATAATATAAGTAAGATTAAATAGAAAAGAGTGGCATTTTTCCCCTTTTTCATTTGTATTTCATTTGTTTTCAAGTCAATCAGATGGTCTCTGTTCTAAGGTATAAATAAAATATAGACTTTTTAAAGTTGTGTGTGGTTTTCTTTTTGTGGTAAATGTGAGAAAGAAACAAGAAACGTCTCAGTTTCTTACAAAATTGAAAGTTGCAGCAAATGTTGCAGGAGGATCTGTGCAATGGGATTGTGTCATTTCTCTTTTTCTTCTTTCAAAGCTGCTTTATTTCTTCCTTTTCCCTCCCTCTGTACACATCTATTCATCAATTTGATGCCACAGGGCTCAGACACAATGAGACACTTCATAAATCTACTCAGCATAAACTGGTTATTTAGATAAGATAAAACTAAAAATAGGTTTTTGCATCCATGCTGCATGCCTCTTTGTCTTCTGCAAGGTGTGAAGTATATGCTATACTTCCCCCTTTGGCTTATCTATTAAGGTTTTGCAATAAAAACAATCTCATAGGTGTAGTGGTTAAGTTTAAATGGTAATGACTCAACTGTATCAAAACAGCCCTGACTAAATTAAACCTTATTCTAATGTTTTACGCTGGGACAGCAACATCTTAATTTGTCTTGATTCCTTAAATTTTCTTTGAACATGTTTTTCCTTTATGATACGAATCCCCCCAATACCTAATTCATGACGTTTCCTGAAAAGTTTTACATCATTTGGCTTATTTATTACCTCTAAAATCAGGTTAACGCCATTCAATTTATTCAACACCCTGCTGAGTCATGGATCAGACCTCATCAAAACTATGTATTAGTTGAAAGGGTATTAAATAAATGACGAGTAATTAAATTCGAGGGTGCAACTGCTCCTCCAGGGGGATAAATTATTTTTATTTTTGATCAGTGTTTATTAACTGAACCATAATTAATAGTGTATGAATTCATTCAAGCACATAAAACACTAACTAAGGACTTGTGCTTATAGATTAAACAGTGATTTCTGCCGCAGGTCTGAAATGCTTGAAGTGCTTTAAAATATGCAATAGCACTGCATTGGATTGTTTTCCAGTTGAAAACTGTCCACGAGTTTCAAAGATATTTCACTGCACAAACCCAGAAAAGAGCAAACTGTGTCCAATCTATCCTTCAACAGTATTAATAAAAAAAAGGAAACATTTGGTGTAATAATGAGGTTTAAACCACAAAAGGCTCGCGATCTCTTGCTTTTACTGAAGCAAACCGCGGTGTTTCCTCGCGTATAACTTGAACATTGCAATTTTAGAAATCCTAATTACCTCTGCCTTAAAAGCCTTTGTAATTACAGTCTGTAAATACAAGTTGTCTTTTCTAAATTACTTTTAAACACTTCGGAGAGAGTACGTAAAATGAGTGCAAATAATATCATATTTAGAGCATTTATTTACAGTACGCAACTTGCGGAGGGAGTCTTTCATGCCATATTAGCCAGCAGCAGGTTACAGTGCAGCTCCTGATGGATGCAGCCTCGCTGTGTCCTGGTTTGCTGTTCGTATGAGTAATTCTGTGAAACGCTTCCCCACAGCTCAATAGGAGCCACTGTATCAGATGAAATACCCACCTCAGGCCAGCATAGTAAATCTAGCGGCATCGGTGGCTCCACCCACTAAAAATCCGACCAATCAAACAACTCAAAACACTGCACTAAGTTCAATTTGTAAAATTGCCCTTGACCTAAGCGAATAGCGCAGTATGTGGGCGTGGCTAACAGTAGTTTGGTTGAGCTGGACGTCGCTCATCAACTTTTGCTACTAGACGACCCTTGCAAAACTACTAAGTGGCTACAAAAACATTAACATTTTTCAGCTTGTTTATGTTTGAGTGAGGCGCGTTTCTACCTCTCTGACTTTAAACCGGGACTTGGAACTGCCAGCAAGCCGCTGAGTACCTGCAGTGACGAGGAGACTCCATTTTCGTATGCAGCTGATCGAGCTAGCCAGCAAGACGGCGGAAAGCTAGCTGCTTGTGCTGCTAGGCTAACTTTCCCTTGTAGGCAACGGGAGCCAAAGCAAGCGAGCAGCTTGCGTTAAAATTGTCTACCTGACGATACTTTCGTTGACTATAAAAGACTCCCAGGTACGTATGCGTGTTTAGATTCATGTAGAAGTATATTTGTCCACACATCAGTTGTTAAAACCTTGATTTTATCAACGGTATGATGCTGTTGTGTTGCGCTAGCTTCAGGCCCTTACTGCTACCTTAATGTTTTAGCCTCCTCCCTCCTCAGCTGATATCATAGCATATTTTCCCCAGCAAGCTTAAATGCTAGGCTAATGTGCTACTAATGCTAATTGGACCACAGTCACATTCACATAACGTTATGATCCTCTTTCTATCGTAAGTATGCTCTACGCATAACGCAGAAAAACCTGGAAAACAAAGTCGGATCGTGTGCTAAATTGGGCGCGCGATGCAGTAACAAATGTTACATGAATGTGATGCCATTTTGCAAGACTGGATGTGCAGAAATGCAAAACTCCTAGCTGTTTGTGGTTTGTTGTTGTGGCTGTCATAGCGTTACTTTGACCCTTGTGATTGCAGCATGCTGATGGTGGGAGGCAATGGACGGGTGCACTAGAATGAGTGTGAAGGAGCTGTGTGAGACCGATGATCTGGCCACCAGTTTGGTGCTGGACCCTCTTTTGGGCTTCAGCACCCACAAGATGAACATCAGGTAAGCTGCTGGTCATGGGATGCAAAGCCAAGTCAAACAATGCCACAGTCATTGAATGTAATT
This sequence comes from Atherinomorus stipes, assembly GCA_023101725.1. Taxonomy (NCBI): domain Eukaryota; kingdom Metazoa; phylum Chordata; class Actinopteri; order Atheriniformes; family Atherinidae; genus Atherinomorus; species Atherinomorus stipes. The sequence continues at coordinate 99,544 of JALJCO010011646.1, forward strand.
ACATCTTAGTGATTGTGAGTAATTTCTGTTTGGCTTCCACGCTAAAACATTGTTACTCTATTGTTTTTCCTGGACATGTGTGTGCATGCCATAACATCTAAGCCTTTCCTTAAGGCGTGCTGCATACTTTTTTTTCTCTCTATTGTTATAATTGTAATTTATTTACAAATGTATCACACACATGGGATTGAATTCATGCATTGCTCTTTAGAAAAGTCCTGCACTTTGTACACTCCATTCAATCCACATTGCTCAGTGTACTGGAAATTATTGCTCAGCTCAACAACAAAACATTAACTTAAGGAAAAATAGTTGAAGTGCTTACGCAAACCCTCCTTTAAAACACTGTATTGTTTTGAACTTGTAACTGTTGCATCATCAGTGCAGGACAACCATATTTACTTTGGAGGGAAAATAGTATGTTTGAAGCCAATAATAGATTATTATTAAAGTTTAGAAAAATATTTTATTTACTTTTTTTGTCACATTCAGTGTTGAAGTTGATGTAACTTATATGTCTTATTAGATGTGGTATAAGTGTTTCACTGACAAAAGATCCAGAGGCAAAGATCACTTAATTGATCTGTAACAACATATTATTATTTGGTCCTTTCAGTTGTATGTTTAACTGATAACTAATTTACTGAAAATGAATTTAATCCTTTATGTATATATATATATATATATATGAATCGATAGATAAATAATTATTTTTTTTAACCAGCAAACAACAATGTTAGGCATGTCACACATCGGATGTTATTTATAAAATCAGCATTTACAGCTTTCAAAATTATTAATACCTTCCAATCAATGAAAAGGCTAATTCCAAAATAGTTATTTAAATAAGAAGAAACCAAAAAAATTAAAAATAGATAAAAATTTACAAAATTATAATTTAGTGATTTAAAATATTGCTTTTGAATTTCAGTTGAATGGAATCATTTTAAAAAACGAAACATGCAAAACTGTCCCAGACAAATTACAGCACCTTGCTCATGAAGAGTGGACCAAAATACCTGTCAGCAGGTGCAGAAGTCTGATTGGACATGACAGCAATGCAAAATCTACTTCCTGCAAATATTCAAAAATGTTTTTTTTTTTGTTGTTTTTTTTTAACAGAGACGGGGATTATAATCTGAGGGGGGAATTAACGTTGTCGGGCACGTACAACTGTTAACATTTTTTGTATTTCTGTTTGTGGAGTGAGGTTGTGGAACGGATTGGGAGTGGAACTAAAGCGATGTCCAAACATGACCCAGTTTAAAAAGCGTTGTAAACATGGGGTGCTCACCAGGTACCAAGGTTATGAAAGTTAACTAAAACTAACGAAAAACAAAAAAAACCCCAACCTAAAACTAAAATTGAAAAAACATTTTCATGAACTGAATTAAAAATAAAACTGACAGTTAACTGTTAACACTGACAGTTTATTAAAAAACGATAACTAACTGAAACTGTATTGTGTCTTTACAAAACTAATTGCAAAAATAGTCTTAGTTTTAGTCTTTGTAAATCTATTTAATACATAAGCCTTTTGTGTTGATATAGAATCTATTTCTATTTAATCCATTTACTTTGCTCTACTGGTTTTGCTCAGAGTGACTTTCTGATGATTTTGAATGTCACACCAGATAAATACCTATAATTTATGGAGAAAAAAAACACCCCAAAAAACTAAAACTAACACTGAAACTCATAAAAACTGAACTAAAACTAACTTTTTCCAAAAAATCCAAAACTATTATAACCTTGCCAGGTACAGGGAGGAAGATGGGCTTTAATTATAGGGTACTCTCACTATGATTTGCATATTGATTATTAAATCTATTTTATTTACTGTAAATATGTGTCATGTAATTGTATTCAGGAGATTGACGGGTAACTGAGCAGTGAAGAAGGGTAGGTTCATATCAGCTATGCTTCATCCTACTCCTTTTCGAGCTTGTAGAGATTAGTTTAGTTTGGTTTAGTTCATTTTATTTTTGAATGTGCTAAATCAATACAATATAACACGTGAATAAATAATAAAGAATTCAACAGAATCTCTGCACATTCAATAAAGGAGTGGGAAGAAGTACAACTTATTTAATCCCACCCCTTATCCACAATCTGTCCGTAAACTAAGTCCAAACCTCCCAGTCAGCTTAACGTCCTTGATGTCAACACACAGAACATAATACAGAACACTGAACAACTGACAACAACAACTAAAAAAAAACATAACAAAACAATATCAACATATAATTCATGAACGATAATACAGTCGGGCCCAACAGGGACCAAGACAATACAGAACTTAAGGATTTAATTGTTGAACTATTCTTATTTGTTCACCTATTTGCAAGTTTTGTCTGTTTTTGTTTTTGCTTGTTTGTTTGTTGTTTTTATTTTCTTGTGTTATAAGCACATAAAAGCATTCGTTTGTTCAGAAAACGCTTGATTGCAGTGATCGCCTCAGTGTTGCTCAATGAAATTTTAGTTCAGGGGCCCCATCGTGCTTGTTTACTTGTTTCATTTTTTTGTTTGTTTTTAATATTTCTGTTAAACCACAATACAAAATCAACATAATTTTCATAAATGTTTTCATTTGTTATTACTTCTTTCAATTTCAGCTAATTTAATTGACAGCTGATATTTTTTTCTCCTTTAATGGGAGAGTATAAATCATTTTGACTGTATATGAATCTGCATAGTTGTGTTTAGACTGTTATGAAGCGGCCTCTTATTTTCTGTTTTAGTCCCCCACCTGAGATCCGGCGTTGGGGTAATCTCAAGGAAACTTTGTTGCGGTTTCAACGCACACACGACTTTAATGCCACGTTTGAGGCACTGACCGTAGGAGAACTGGCCGGTGACTACTTCAATTCTCTGGGAAGCCATCGACAGGAGCTGCTGAGACAACATGTAAGCATAAACTAAAGTTTCATGGTGCTTTACAGATTGATGTTTAAAAGGAATTTAACAGTAATCCTTGATTTTGATGTACAGGTTTATCGCTACCTCAGTGCCTTCCTGCTGGATAGTGGTATCAAGATAGAGTCCTGTGACAGATACTCCTCAGAGACTAACGGAGCAAAGATTACATCAACAAGGCATTGGTAATCACACACACTTGTAACACTGTTTTTATTTTTAGACAACCACTAAATGTTATCTGCTGCTGTAACGGTTCGGTTCCACTGTGGGATTTTTAAACTACCTCTGTGGTGCTTGAATTTGCAGGTTTGTGGGAGAACGGGTTGAGGTCTTGCTGGGTTGCATAGCAGAGCTGAGCCCAGCTGACAGCGCCGTGCTGAGGGCAGGGGTCAATGACTTTAGTGTGATGTATTCTACACGCAAACGCTGCGCTCAGCTCTGGCTCGGACCAGCAGCTTTCATCAACCACGGTGAGTTTGTTTGCATTCACTGCTAATGTTTTCCTTCATGCATACGTAATACATAAACATTTACCAATTCAAGTCTATTGTACCTGATTGAAGTGGTTTGTTGGCAAGTTTCATGAGCAGAACACTTCACGCTGCTGTTACCATGAATGACTAACAGCCTTTTTTTGTATTACATGACGTCAAAGTGCACCGCAAGTTAGCCTTCTTTCACTTTACATTGTCATCAAATACAGAGGTTTTGTGGGCGACAGTCTCTTTTTTTGTCCTTAGACATGTGATTAGAAGCTTGATCAGCTTTAACTGCTTCTTGCTGTTCTGACTAATGCACACTGGATGGTTGTTGATCATATCTGTTAAAAATGTCACGGATAATAGGCAAATTGTGTTCATGCTTTTATCAGAGCTCAGACTAAACAAGGGATGCGCACTATTGTCTGCTTGGATTTTGTTTCAATATCTCTCAATGATATTTGTTTTTAACATGCTGTGAAAATGGAGCACTTTGCATAGAAAAGATACTTTTGAATGTATCGCAGACTGTATCTTAGTCATACTTTGTGTTCGAAATCAGTCAGAATCTGAGCTTAGTGCTTTATCTGTTACGACGATGACAGCCGTTTCCTGTCAATCAGTCCAAACTTTACACAAAAGCGTTTTTGTATTTAGTCATTTTTTCCCCATCCACTTTCAGGGGGCTGTTTCTTCTGACTCAGTTTTAGAGTTAATCAGCTTTGCCTTTGAGCTTTTGCTAAATGAATTCATCAACAAGTCCTTTTATATATTGCTGTGTTCAAATTAATGACTTGAAATGTTTTCTCTTTCTTTTTTTTTGTGCTTTGGGGTTGAAGACTGCAAGCCAAACTGCAAGGTACTGATAATTCATGCACTTTTAAAAGATTTTCAAAGTAAAAATCATTGATTATTTTCTTTGTTAAATGCTTACATGTAAATTTAGCATGCTGAAGGTTGTATTTTTCTCTTCTTCTGTTTTTGAACTGCTTTGTTGTTGTATCCCACGGGGCCAACCTACCTTTGTCTAACACTGCTTTATTTTTTTCCCCCTTTTGCACCTGCCCAGTTTGTCCCTGGTGAGAAAAATATTGCATGTGTGGAAGTGATTCGACCCATATCACCAGGGGAGGAGATCACGTGTTACTATGGCGCCAGCTTTTTTTGGTGAAGGCAACGAAATGTGTGAATGCTGCACCTGTGAGAGGTGTGTCTCATCATTTTACCAGGCATTGTCTTAAATATAGTGATTAAATAGTGAGGAAATAAACAGATTTTGTACATATTTCAGCTGGCATTTATGTTTTTTTACTGTTCTTCAGGAATGGAGAGGGTCATTTTAAACACAGAGGAAAACAGCCTGAATGTGAGGAAACAAAGGACCCTGTAGGCCAAAAGTACCGCCTGAGAGAGCGATATCTTCGTCATCACAGAGAGAAAGGTCACTTTGCTTCAAGGCCAACACCACCAGGAATACACGCTGGACTCTTTAAAGGTAACAAGTTTAGGCTTTTTTGCTAGAAATGGTCCTGAAAGCTCCTAAAAGCTTAAACACAATGGGGTTATGTAAATGCTGGATATTGTTTAAATGACAATTGGCTTGAACCCAAGTCAAACAGAGGACATGCTTTGCTTGCTTTGTTAGAAAGTGACACACCTTCTTTGTTAAAGTCCATTTAACTTTAAATCCATCAAAGAATTAAAGTTAAGAATCATTATGTTCTTATATTTGGATTATTCAGAAAAGAAATGTACCAGAAACAGTATTAACTAATGCAATCATTTATGTCATCACTTACCTGTAAATCCTGAGTACCTGCCACTTCCACATTACCAAATTGCTTCATATTACATCAGTATCTGCAAGTATAATTACTGAAACTGTCTGTTTTTTTGAGTAACACAGAAACACTTCTGTCATCTTTTTGTTTTAATCAGTTTGGTTATAAGTAGGATGCATGTTTATGTAATCGTCACGGCAAAACAAAGGATTTACTGTGGAGGATTTTAGATAATTAGATCCCATCTTCCTCAGGGACAGACAGGGTTCATTACAAACATCATGCAAGGTCGCTCACATATATTGAAACATATTATTAGAATATCCTGATTCCTTGAGTTATTGATGAATGCATAGATGACTGAAGTATAGCTTTGATGAGGTTGAACAAGAGCTCGATTCTGCTTTTCATTAGCCCACTAGATGGGGAAATTTTATTGTTCAAGCACAAGAGTGGTTCCAGTGGCACAGCTATCAGATAATACATTAGCAGATGCATTAAGCAGCTTTGTCACTGGGTTTTAAGTGTGAGAGGTTTTTAAAGCCATCTTTTAAAAAGTACCACCCTCCCCAGCCTTTTTTCCCACTTAATTATTATTTAAAGTTTGCAAATCCATATTTCACTCTGACTTATGAAATGACCTAGCTGGTAAATGGATATGGAAGAATGGTACTATGATTTTAAAAATATTCTCTGTTGTTCTGTTAATGTGTTTGCTTGTTAACTTCCTGGTAAAGAGTGAAAATGTGAAACCCTGATGGCTTTTGTCTGTCATTTGTCATCCTTTACTCACAGCCATCCCCTCAAGGAACTCCTTCACCCAGCAGATGAGGAGAAATGCCTTGAAGAACAGAAAATTGAATGAAACAAAGAAGTGGAGACGAGAGAAGCAAAAGCGATCTAGCAACCACTCCCTGAAATCCTCCTCTCCCAAACAGCGTCGGACAGTTTCATGTTTGTCCCAGGTTGTTCTGAAGGACTTGAAGATCAGAGTACGGCGCCACTCTGTGGATTTTCTACTGAACTGTAAAGATCCCAAAAGTAAAGAGAGGGCCTTGCTGCTTCAGCTGGAGGAGAAGCCAAAAGACAACGGGCTGAGGCCGCTGAAATCAGCCGGTGATGAAAATGACAGCAGTGCTGTCAATTTGAAGCCTTTAACTGTCAATTCCAACATGTCAGTGAATAGAAGGAGCAGATCTGCATTAAGAAGCGCAGGTCTGAACAGGAAGCCTGTCAAAGCGGTGGACGGGCAAACATTACACACGAAGACCTCTTCAGAAACAAAGAACATGGCTCGCACCGCACAGCAGAAGAAGACGGAGTCCAGGAGCACAGACTCGGCTAACACTACAACTGTTTGTCACCCTGCTCAGGTTGACAAAACATGCAGTGCAATAACAAAAGAAAAGCCAGACAAAGCAATCACAGAAAGTCAAAGCAGCAAATGCAGCGGCGTTGACTCCTGCATCATCACCTCAGCTCAAAACAGGGCTGCAGAGCAAACAGAGTGCAAGGCGGATGTTTCATCCTCATTAGAAGTTTGTCAGAGCATCACGAATGGATCGAAGAAGGCTGCAGACAATCCAGTAATATCTCTGAAGCAATATGTTACGGTTAATCTAACAAGGTTATCAGTGCCACAAAGTTCAAATCCAACAAAGCCCTGTGAAGACGGGAAAGAGAAAGCTGTGGTCAAAGGGACCGGCAAACCGCCTCCTAAACCTGCACCCCTGACAGAAAAACGAGCTTCCAGGTCGGACCCATGCCCAGGCGAAGGTTACAAAGGAGTGAGGGAAGTGTTTTTCAAGGCCAAAGATAACGTAGAGAAGCAGCATCCAACGGAGACTGGGGGGGATTTCTCCCATGACGAGAAGAAACAGGCAGACAAAGTTATTGAAATACAAATGGTGTCAGAAAAGGAGAAACGGTGCTTACAGACGGAGCAAAAGGATGTTGTAAAAGACAGAAGTAAAGGACCGAAGGGAAAAAGAAATTCTGCAGTGGCTGCTGTAGAATGTAAAGGAGTTGTGGAAGTTAAAGAGTCTGAATGCAAGGCGGTGTCCAGTGACAAAAATAACTCCCAGAGTGTTGAAAATCCAGTCGAGGATGCATGTAAACAGGATGGAGTTCTGAAAGAACCTTTACTAATGAAAAGGGGTTTACGTAAACAGCCAGTGAGCAGGCACGAAGAAGATGTTGTTATAAAACAGGCAAAGGTTCTACTATCTGATATTTTAAGGAAAGACAAATCCATCATAGACAAAAGATTGCAGGGAGATATTGTAGGGAAAATGTGTTGTCCTGAAGTCTCTAAAGAAATGCAAAATGCTGAGGGGCAGATTGAAATAAATGGAGGGAGGTGCCATCGTTCAGCGCAGAGGAGGATTATACGAGGACGAAAGATGAGGCCTAGGGCGAAAAAAACAAAAGTTGACGATAAACAAAGTACCAAGGGATACTTGAACAAAGAACTTCCAGTTTCACTGAAGACAGAATTAAATGAGAACAGTTTGCCGCTTCAGACTCTGCAGAGGCAGAGCGACCCACCGGCCCCCTGCCTCAACCCTCTACCTCACCGCTCGCCCATTTCTGTAAAAGCTTCAACGAACGCACATGCAGACACTAATCCACAGTCCAACATACCTCTGAAGAAACGCACATTTCGAAGTTCGGTAGAAATAGACTCTGAACAAAGTCAGAATTCTGTTTCAGATCAAGTTTCCAAAAAAGCCCCAGAGTTGAACTCGTGTCCAGTGCCGAGGCAGGATCTCACTGCATGTTTAGGGGAGAATAACAAAGTGAAAAAAGATAGTAAAGTCAGGGTTAAAACAGAACCTCAGAAGGCGACTCCCAAAAGGATCGCCAAACAAACCGCTTTCAGCAGAGTCCTCCGCTCCAGAGCTAACGAAGCTCAGCGAGGTCATCTGCTGAGGAAAGTTCGAAAATGCAAATTAGAGAAGGAAGATGATGAGGTCATCACGGCAGAAGCGTTACAGAGCGATGAGTCTGCAGAGGACAAACAAGCTGACGATCCAGATAAAATCCAGCAACAGTGTACAAAAAGTCAAGATGAATCTCAAACAAAAGATCAGGTGGAAAACCCCGAACAGAGCAGCTCAGAGGAGACAAAGCCCAGCCTCGATTTTAAGTTCCGTCTAAAGAGGAGGCGAGGGAAAGTATGGGAGATGCAAAATGAAAACTTGGCATTAAAAATGGAAAAGGGAGATGATTTGGTGATGTGCGATCCTTTTAAAGCCATCATGGACTCTGTATCAATTTTAAACATGGAGATGGAGGCAGCTCAGGCTCACGTGCAGGCTAGTAAGAAGTCAAAGAACAGGCTGCATCGCTTAAAACGAAGAGGTGAAAAGATGAACGAAAAGCAGGCCATGTTAGTCTCTGGTGTAAATTCAGATAACGTTATTAAAAAAGCTGAAACAGGTGAGACAGGTCAGTCTGCGGATGGAAAAGTAGAAATTAAAGAGAAACTTGAGAAGGAACATCCGGTTGGAGTTCAACAGCTTTCCGAAAAAGTGAAGGTCAAAGTGGTGCCAGTGAGAAACTGCCGACCGTGAGGCAGGAAACAAAGACTGAAGATCGCTTTCAAAACAACTGCTGCCTGTTTGAAAGTGGGTCACAACAAAAGCTGGAGCCGGAACTGGATTCAAATGGTCTTCCACTACCAGTAATAAAACTCCGGAGGAAGACGGACGATATTTGGGAGGTGGACAGCAAAGAGGAGCTTGTACATCCCGAGCTAAAAATAGAGCCCAGTATTAAGAAAGAGATGAAGGGTCACATTGTAGGGAAAGAAAAGATGGTATGTAATGATAGTAACATGCTCAAAGAGGAGCTCCCTTCTCAGAAACTGAACAGTAACACGGCTCCACTTAAAACAGAGCCCCCGCCATTTTCTTTGTCTCTGTCCCCGCTGTCACTGTCTTCACCTCTTGGTGATAATAAAACTGAAGTTATATCCTCTGCTCCAGATAAAACTGCTGAAAGGTCAGAGATGAACAGTGGAGGAAGGAAACAGAGGCACAAAATGGACAGAACACGCAAGTGTGGGCCTGTGGAAACACCCACCACTTGCCTGAGTCACACACTCCAACAAATTGATAACAGTCTCTCTCGGCTCTCTGAAGGCTTGTGTTCATCTCAGACTTTGGAAAAGCCCACAGCCTGTCCCACTGCTTCTAATTCTGTCATCCAGCCCCCATCCCAGTCTCCTCCATTCACAACGGCAGATAACATGCTTGCGAATGAGCCCAACTTCACCAACTGCTGTGAGGATATCCTTGACTTTCAGTGTCTGAACTTTGAGGGATACTATCAGCCACAAAACATCCTCCCATCTTCTCCCTCAGATCTGTGTTCGCTTGATCCTCCCACAGATCCATTCAGCAGCCCCCTCTCTCACAGCCCATCTGACACCTGGACCACCGAAACGCCATACCTTGGCCCTCCCAGTCCAGGAAATAACTTCACCAGTGAGGATCTGCAGTTTTTTCCAGGTCTAATTTCTTCCAAAAGTGACTCTGTTCAGCTGGAATGTGAAGCGAAGGATGCCCCAAAAGACAAAAACCCACCCAACCCCAGTTTTGGTTTTTCAGCTATGGGAAGCACCGACATGATGGCTAAGGACCGGATTACAAGCAAAGCTCCCGGAGCAAGGCTGTCCAAAGAAGACCCTAAAGCTCAGTCCTTTTCAGTCGCCAACAAGCCTCGATTGGTTGGAACATCGTCGTCATCTGTTGCATCTCAAAATCCTGCAACTTTAATCCAGCCCTCCTTCAACACCAAGCCTAGTACCAGCCAAATGAAAAGCCAGCCCAACCTCAAAACCCAGGGTCCCTTCCATCGTATGACCACTGCAAGTAAATCACAGTCGTTTTCAAGTTCAAGTAGTCAAGCAAACACAGTTAGAGGAGTGCCACCCCAAATGTCAAACAGATTCTCCTCTCCTCAAATCTTTTCAGCAAAAAATCCCAATCCTCCCGACAGTCCCATCAGCTTTCAGGAGAAACCCTCAACAGTAATCCACAGGGTGCTCAAGTTTCAGGGGGAAACCAGAGTCAGAACTTGTATAGTGCACCTTGTAAAGATGCCATGGCTGCTGGCAGCCCCACTATCACATCCCGAACACTTGGTGTAAAGACGGGTACTATTGAAAGGACTCAGCAGAGTCAGAAATTTGGCATGGATACTGAAAGTCACGACAAAGGCAACATTTCTGTTAGTGGGTTTGGAAAGATTGTGAGCCACCATGGCCCTTCCAGCAATCCCATCAGGTCCAACATTCATTTCAACAAACCCAATTCTTGCATTTCGCAATCCTTTACCAAAAGTAAGATGCCATCTGCAAAGCAAGATGACGAAACCAACATGACGTATAAAAACTTCTCGGCTTTGCCAAGACCCTTCTTTTTTCCCAGCAAAAGCTCGGATGATTATTCATCACCACCAGACAAGAGTTTGAAACTGGACAAATCCACCATCTCTGACAAATCCCAGCCTTGTTACACTCAGCAAGACCCTTTTGATTTCACCTTTGGCTCATCACTTTCGCCAATGTCCCAGCACAGCAGCCCCCAAGTGGTCCAAAGCACACCTCCTGGTACACCAGCACCAGCGATCAAGAGTCAGTCCTCGACTTCAGCTTCTTTCCCTTATGGCTACCAAGGTCCACCCTATGTTCTCAACTTTAGTGGAGACCATTCACTGACCCTCGGTCTCAGAGATAGTGCTGAGGGCTACCCAGGATTAGGCCCAACAAACTACACCTACCACTGCCTGATGGAGCCTTCAGGCACTCAAGGCCGCCTGGTTCTTGAGCCCTGCGGACCACAGCTCTCTAACCCGGCCTCTTTGGGGGGATTTTCAGGGCTCAAAGGTCAGGATGAGCATTGCAGGAAGGACATGCAGCAACAGTGCCCACCTGGGGACCACCAGGGCACATCACACTATGGACCTGTTACATCATCACACTCCATGGGTCCCACCAAACCCAAAAGGGTGAGGTTAGTGGTGACGGACGGTACCGTAGACTTGGATCTTCAGTACTCAGATTGATTTGTATCAGAAGTCACTGGAAAAATAAAAGATTTTTTGGTTGTTTATGTGCAAGTGATTTATCCAGTATCTGCTACAAAGGATGTTTTTGTAGACACTGCAGGTCAAAATCTACCAGTTATTAAGCCCATCGATTTACATTTTTATAAACATTTTAATGGACTGTTAAAGTACAAAGGAATTGTACAGAATTTTATGTAAAAGCAAACTTTTCTGAGTGTTTTAATTAATGTCTGATTTAAAAAAGGAAAAAAAATCACTACAATTTGCTTAAAATACCAAATTTCAAGTTCATAAAGAACACGAAGCATTACAATTAATATATGCGACATAAAGTTTAAATGCTACCCAGTAAACGTTGAATCCCTCTGACCGTACTGTAACATAGATGTATGAATTTTTCTATCTCATTTATGGTAGTAGAGACAGAAGCCACCATCCCTGTTTGCTGGTACTCGTTTTGATGGGGTTTAAAAAGGCAGCTTTGTGCCTCAGTCTTTGATATTCTTGTGACTTTTTGAAGCACCTATTGAAATAATGTCAACCCTTGTTTTGTTTTTTATACCCTGTAACCTTTTTTCTCACTTTTCTGTGTGTGTGCATGCATGGGCAGGTTTTTGGGGATGAAAATAGGCGTGTTGTTATACCCGATCATATGACCATTGCTTTAACATTACTTATTGATGCATAAATGAAAGGCTTGTGCATGGATGGTGTACAGTAAATCGACTCCCTGACCTGAAACGATGTATTCTAGGATGGCTTAACTGGACATAGACGTGTTTGCTGAACTGCAGCTTCTCACAGCTGTGCTTTTTTAGTACACATGTGGACCAGTAGGTTAGAGGAATAGCAATATGTTTCTTTTCAGGCCAGTGGTGCTTCATGGGTTGAGGATTGATACAAAAAAAAAAAAAATCTTTATTGGAAGTTCTTCCCACTGGCAGACAAATATTTTCAATATAACATGTTGCATAAAAAAATGTGACAATCTTCTCACACAAGAATCCGTTCTCTCATTCAGTTTGGTTTTTTCCCAAGGAAAGAACAGAAGGAGACATTGTGCTTTTTGTTTTTGCTGCAATAGTTACAGTTTTAGCCATCTTTGTTCACATTTACAGGTGTTTATATTGTAACCATTTATTTACTGTCGATTGTGGAGGTCACGAGCATTCCCCTCTTGTCATGATGTGCTGTATGTTGAACCCGTTTTGACATGATGTGGCCGGAGTGTTCGGTGATGCTGCACAGCCTTACAATACTACCATGAAGATGTACTGTCTTGATATGTAAAGGCCAATTATTTATTTTAATATCCTCACTCTTGAAAAGGTGCTTTGATGTAATTTATATTTCACATTGATTGTTCAGACTATAAAATGTTTTTGTTTTTATTTAATGGGACAAGATGATATTTACATTGAGTATTTAATTTCAGAGTCTTTGACATCTTATCCAGTTTTTGATTGTTCCAGATGAAACTTACTTTTTTTTTCTAATCAGGTGTTAGTCTTACTGGAAGTCTGCTGTAGAAATGTACAAATGTAGCCTATATCATTAAAGACACTTAATTCTTTTTTAACATGTTTGTCTCTGGGTATTTTCTTTAAGTATTTAACCCGTATAATGAATTGATATGACAGAATGAATCAATGAATAAATGGAAATAAACCATCTTTTGGGCCTGAAACTCTAAATGTAAGCATTTTGTGTTATAGTTTTTCAGGTCTTTTCATTATTTAACCTTTTTTTCCATTTTAATTCATTTGTTGAAACACATGGATTCCTATTATTGTCCTAGGAAACATTTTTCTCTTTTTTTTTTATTGTTGATGTTAACTTATGGGTAAAAGTTACTGTTAAATATGCATTTTTTTTTCAGAAGTGCTATGATGGATTAAAAAAAGGCAAAAGCAACAAAAAGGTTTTTGAATAAAAAATAACCAATTTAATGGGATCATTCTCTACCTTTAGTGTGTGAAGTGTCACATTTTTCATTAGTATTTAATTTGGGGCCCTTTTTATTTGTGGCTTGAATTACATAAAAGCTCCAATCAGCTATTTTCATTTGCACTTAAGTTGCATTTAACTATTCAATCATGAACCTCATCATCTGATATTATTCTCCACTTAAAAAAAAAGAAAATAATGTCTAAAGACTGAATCTCTCAATGGGACTTGCCTGTATAAAGATTAGATAAAATTATAAATATGGGGGGGGGGGGGGGGAAGCATAAAACACAGAGCAGAAGTTATAACAGGACAAACATATTTGTGCTTGTAAGAACCAAATGAGATTGAAGGAAACCTGCCTTTCAGCATCGATGGCGCATTTCCAGATGTGCAAGTTGGCAGTTTCACATCAGCAGCAACACACTACCGTTCTGTCAGAGATTCAGCATTTTGTACAGAGTCCTGATAACAAGCTCGATGCTCCCTTCCTCTTTAGTACAAATGCCAACATCCATTCAGACAACAGTGTTTCTGGATTGTGTTTACATAGGCTACTGTATGACTGTTTTTTTTGTACAATTTAGCATTGAAATGTATTCACAGTCATTGATTTTTGGAGTTGTTTTTGCACCCATGCAGCGGTTTCCACCAAATCATCTCCACTTTTAATGTAGTGCTGCCCGAGAACCTGAAAATCCCAGATTACCAGTTCTGATTTCCAGTTATTTCCTGGAGCGGTTATCTCCAGATATCTGAATCCTCTGATATTATGCTCTGTAGATGATGGAATATTGAAAGTATTTACTGTTAAACGTGTAGAAGAAAATATTCAGAAATTGCTCCACAGTTTCAGATGTAATATGTTGCAAGTTTTTCCTCTGCCCATCTTTACTTCATGGCTCCTCTTTCGGATGCTCTTTTTATCCCCAGTCCTGTAATAATAATTTTATGAGTTACAACTTGTTCTTCCAGCTGCTCCTTATAGATGCCATTTCCTTTTCAGTCTTTTTGTTGCTTAAATATGTTTCTGCCACTTAATTTTAGAAGCCCTCATATTTTCCATGAAACTCTAAGATATTTGATGGATTTTCTGTTATATTGTGAATAAAATGATTGCTTCCACTAAAGTTAAATAGACATTAAGTTGAATTGTTAGCACAGCTGGAGCTCATCACAGCATACAATGAGAGGAAGATTAAATTACAAGCTGCAGTCAAATGTGCAAAGAAAATAGCTGTTTCATACCCATGGTCCTTTTCTTTTTTCCCTCATTTGTGTGTTCATTCCCCTCCCACGCTAAAATATTCATTTGGTTAATTTTGATGCTCGGGGCAAGTGTTGATCCTCCTAGTTTGAGGGCTCTGTCTGTTTTTCCTCCACCTGTTCTTTCATCTCACAACCAGCGTTCTCCTCAATCCTCCCTTCTCTTACAGCATATGACCCACTTCTGCCTTTCTTTCTAGCTCTCACTACCAGCCAAGAAGCTATTTCTGTTGCCAAGTATAACATATTTTTCATAATGAGGACAGAAAGAGAGAGAAAGGCAGATTATCCGTTACAGCAGGGAGGGAATGGTAGTTTGGAGATGGTACAGTAAGAGTGAAGGAAGGGGGGTGATGACAAATAGTAAAATTAAAATGTCTCTCAGCTGTCATAACAGAGAACATAGGCAGGCTTTTTCTGTGAATATTTAAACATCCATTAATTCAGCCTGATTCTAGTTTGGTTGCAGCAAAAACATGAAGACAGGTTCTTAAGTGGGTGCAAACACTCCATCTCTGTTATAACTCAGCACAGAAATACTGGGAGCAAGACTGGTGTTTCCTCTATGTTTCCTGACTAATATCAATATGAGATGGTTAGTTATCATTCAACTTGTTAAGGCCAAACTTAAAGTAGTTTTTAATTCATGTTTAGTTGAATTAATAATGAAGCAAAAGCTAAAATTAGCTCTACCAGGCCTACACACTAGGGATGTTCGATATTGGCCTTTTTTCCTTTTTTTTTAACGATATCCAATATCCGATATTGTCCAACTGTTAATTTCCAATATCCGATTTTAAACTGATACCGATATATGCAGAGAACAGTGAGGTTGCATCTTTCATATTTTCAGAGATACAACTATATTCTGCTACGAGAGAAAAGATCCCAAAACAGCCATAACTCAGCCAGAGGAGTTAATTTTGGACATCTGGCTGCCAGATATTAGATACCAGCAGCTATTAGTCAACATGAGGCTAATTAGAATGTTTCTGACAACTTGGTAACTTAACCAACAACTTAAAACCAGACACATTATAAGCAGCTTCAAAGCAAGTCAGTCTGTAGCAGCAGCAGCTGCATCGTAGTCACATGACTCTAAAGGGAATGCTGGGATATGAAGTTCTTCCATAAAAACAGGGACTTCTCTAGTCTGGAAAAAAAAATCTCGCAAGATTTCACAAAAAGATCTCAAGAGATTTTGTGAGTAAAAATACTGGTACTAATAAAAATTATACTGATATTTTCCAATATCACATTCTAATGCCAGTATCGGCTGATGATATCGGTAGGCTGATAAAATCAGACACCCCTACGACACAAACTTGCTGTTTGTGGATATTTGTCAAAGAAAACATGCTAAGCTTGACAATAATAAATTACAGCTTTTAACTGTCATCTAGAATATTTAATAGAGCGTACTGTATGTGCAAACACAGCCTTTAAAGTGAGTATAATGGAGTAAAAAATGTTTCCCTCCTGAAATATGAGACAGAATTGCAAAGGCAGTCATAACCAAAGCCAATTTCTAAAAGGCTTACCATTCAAGCAGATGCACTTCATCACTTTTTTCTTGCTGAATATAAAATGCATCCACTTTCATTCCATAACACAACAAATATTTCCCAACCATTTTTTAAACCCTGATAGGTTTCCTCATTTTTATTTATTCATTGCACCTTTCTGTTCTTGATGTGTACATCACAACTCCATTAAAGCCCAACAGCAGTGCACACGCAGCCACGTGACACCATGTTCCTTCTGTTCAGGGGTCTGGGGATTATAATCTGTCATGGGTTATGAGCTCTGCCAAAGCAGTTGTAGCCCTGCAAAATGGCTGACTGCGTTGAGTTGCTGGAGGATTTTTGGACGAGTGTAGAGTACTGGAGGCATCATCATCATCAATAGCAGAGCAGCAAGGAGACACAAATGGTTTCTGACCCTCAGAAATAGGCTTGGGCTATACAGAGGTGCACTAACACTGCACATTATTTCCCAGGTGACGGGTGGCACAGGCTTCAAACGACTGGCTACTGGCTGAAGTGTCAGTGCATTAGTGTAAATTATGACTGTAGCAAAACCCTGTTCGTCTGACGGAGGAGGCTGAATAAAAATGTCAGCAACACAAGATGGGATATTGCTCTTATCATTATTATAGCTATCTTTCTTTATTAAGTCTGACTGCTTGCTATTAAGTCGACTCTGCTGCCTCCTTTTCGAGCCTCAGTCGTGCTGTGTGCTGTTTTGATGAAGCATTGCAATCTTTTTAGCTTACTGTAACCACTTTCCTACTCAGACAATTAATGCTTAAATGCACCATATGATGCATACAGACAAAAGAAGGTGCTCACAGGTCAGTTCACACTTGGCACTAGTTTTAGATACTGTGTTAAAGTTACCTCAATGAGTCACTGACTGAGCGAAGAGGTGGATGACGCTCAATTTGTGAGGAATTATTTAATTCACATCCAGGTTTAAATGCATAGGCATGATGCCAATGAAACGAAATACAGAGACTTTCATTTTAAAGAATTGTGAGGGTTTTCTTATCAGTGCAACCTGAGTATGAGCGCAGACGGCCTCACCGTGCCAGAGATGTTATGCATTTACATTTGCTTCCCTCATGTGAGCATGCAGCATGCATCTCTGTTCTATACTTAGATGCAGGCTGCCAGATTCAATCAGAAATATAGCAGCACACACGGAAATCAACTGAATGCATTAAAGCTTGGGCATATTTATCCTTTTTTAAGGCAGGTTTCAAGCAATTTTGCTTGAAGGATAAAATACCACTACAATGTGGGGTTGAATAAAACTCAAGTCCAAGCGAGCCTCTCCAGTTTCATGATGAGGGAGAATATTTCAGTAGAATGGAAAGCCCGTTGGAAATGTGCTTCAAAATGTCAAATAATTCAGGCTAACCAGTAAAAGAGTCGATGGGAAAGTCTGAGACAGGCAAAATAAATCCAAAAAAAGGTTTGTGTAATAGGGGTTCGTCATCACTGGAGTCTGAAACAGGGATTATATTTCACATTCAGAACAGAAGGTGTCAAAATCATCTGAAACCGGAGGCAGGGGGGGGGGGGGGGGGTAATTCAGCAGTACATTTTTTTTGTAATTCTGGGGCTCTGATATCTTCCTAGAATAATCGCAAGAGTTCCTCCACATATCCAGAGACCTGACTACTGAAAAGCATTTGTTTGTCACTTATATACAGAACCCCTCTATCTCCCCGCCTCCCTCCACTTCCAAACTATTAAAAGGGTTTTAGCTCATCAAAGTGAGTTTGACATGCCTCACTTGCCACTGATTGGCATAATGGAGTTGATTTCTACTTGCTATTCAATTCAGCTCATCAGTAAAAAGCTCCTTCTCCACCCACAGTCCTTCTTCATCCTCCTCTCTGTATGATAATAAGCATTGCAGCAGAGGCTCCCCTCATCCTCTTATACACATCTCTTTCATTCCTTATTCATATTTCTGTGGGTGTGAGAATACACACGTCGGGTGCACTGCTGCAAATGCAATGGATTTGATAGAATCGTTGCATTGCAGAAACGACCAGTTGAAAATGAGAATTCTTGCTTTAATTGCTGTGTGTGCTTTTGTTGTTGATATTTCATGCTAATTACTGGATTATCTTTTATGCATTTCTGCGTGAACGTTTGGTGTGTGTATCCCTGCACGGCTGGGTGGATCCCTGTGTGTTCTTTGGTGAGAAAAAGGGGGAAAAAAAACCCAACAGATTCTTTTCACAGCTAAGAGTCTAACTCCAAAACATCAAAGACACAGGGAGGGGAGGAGAGAGGGAGAGAGAGAGAGAGAGGCAGAGACAGATAGAAGGAGGGAGGGGTATGCCCTGTATCCGGGTAATGATAGAGGAGGGAGAGATGGAGGGAGACAGAAAGAAAATCAGCCAACCAGTATAAGGAGAGAGAGAGAGGGGCACTCCGAGCACGCTGAGGGGAGGGAGGGGAGGACATCGAGCGAAGGATGGGGAGATTGCCGGACCGAAGAGATAGAAGTGTTACTACAGAGCTGCTGCTGCTGGAGGACAGTCTGGGAGCCGAGGATAATGCTCCATCCCTCAGCGAACAGCAGCACACCGGACACTTTGTAATTTCTTGTGGTGGCCTTTGTGAAGGAGGAGGGTCTTTATTTTTGCAGCTGTGATTGTCTTTTCTTTCCCCCCCTTTTCTATTACATCTTCCTGATCGTTCCTACTCACTTCTTATTCCTCTGCAACTGGCAGTCGCTGGGCGCCCCCCCCTCCCCTCCTCTCTTTTCTACTTCTGTCCCCTTTTCCAGTGGAGGGATTTCTGTATTTCACCAGGGATTGTAGAAGACAGTAAGAATGCTTTCTGTCATTTCTTCCTTTTTTTTTTCCTGACATGCATGCAGACGGAGGAAGGGGCATAGCGAAGGAGCAGAGAGTGGGATTTTATGTTTGTAGAGGGATAGTGGTGGAGTCAGTGGGGGGTATATGTGCATGCAGCGGGAGGTGGGAGGAGGCTTTGCATGTTCAAGTTTACTGCATTGATGTGAAACATTAATTCCTCTGTCAGTGCATGCAAAAACCTCAGCTTTAAAAAAAAGGAGCAGAATGAGGAAGAAAAAAAAATCAATATTTAATATTTAGCAGTGGGTTACTCCTCCATTCAAGCATATGAATGTGCTTCCCAAGCTTTAAGGCAAGAACAGAAAAATGATAAATAAAACAGAAAATATAGGCAGCATCGGACATTATAACACAAATACAGATGGAAGAGAAAAGCTACTTGTTCTTTATCGTTGTGTTAAACTGATAATCCCACCCACATACATTTGCATGCCTATCAAGAATTGCTGATGATCTGGTGCACGGAGCAGCTCACTGCTCAGTTGTCACATTAAAAGGCTAAGCAGTGCATAAAACAACCCAGTAAATCACACTTTGGCTCCCCTGACACATTGCCTGTAGTGTATAAAAGCAGGGTATGCATGACCGAACATGGACTCAGATGCATGTTGGCATTAAAAATGTGTGGACATTAATACTCGGAGAGTTTCATCATGCATTCAACCAGAGATGATGGATGTTTAAACTGCTGTCCTCTCACTTGAGTGGCCGCCTCTACAAGAAAAGGGTCACTCTCCCAGCGGGAAACATGTGTTTGCTCCTCTCCTGTCATTATCTCTACCTCTGTTTAGTCTATCTATAGATGCCTTTGTCTTGCTGATGCTGATCACCCCCCCCTCCAGAGAGGTGACAGCAGGTCACTTTTACAGGGTACACATAATTACACACAAGCTGTTTCTGCATTGCAAAGTGTTGCCGAGGTGGATTTCAGACAATGTAGCAGAAGTTGAACTGAGAACAACTGGGAGGTGTGAGAGCGAGTTCAGGCTTTTTGTTCTCGCAGGACAGCGATAAAACAGGGACATCACCCACACACGGTCGTCGTAATTCACACATGCTTTTTAAAAAGATGCGATGCGCTTCAGGAGCAGGAGCGTAATAATGGAGGAGCAGCTCATCAAGCGAGGGCTGAACTCTGAGCTCAGTTTGCAGCAGTGAGACTTTGAACCACCACCAGTCCACTGCTGCTGGGTTTAATGTAGAAGTAAAGTGCTGTTGTCAGTGGGCTGTGTTGATTAGAGGAGTCGGTGAGCAGAGACACTCAGACACTCTTCACTAACTCATGCTGCCATAAATCAGTATCAGTGGTGCCTCACTAGCTCACACAAAGTAATAACTCTTAATCTGTCAAACATATCACATTGAACATGTCAGACGAGAGCAATTAGAGTCAAATTTAATTGATTGGTCCACTGCTTCTGAGGCAGATTCATGGATTATTTCTTTTTAGATGGAGATGTGAAGTCATAACGTCATGTCTGGGTTAGCTTCTCCACCAGTCTTCTGAAATCTAAACTTGTTCAGCTCTAATTTTTTGCTCCTTTGGAACTTGTTTAACTTGGCCGGTGGAAATCAAGTTGATGTGGTTCAACAGGCCGGCGCAGCCGCGGCTGAGTGCTGATAAACTGACTGTCATGCCGTTTTTGCTTCAGACATTGGCACAAATAGAGTCCAGGTCCAGCAAACTGAGCGGACTGGCTGCCTGCTGAGTTGTATTAACATTCAGCTCATGTCTGCGAGCTGGAAACAGTTATTTTCGCCTTGGTTGGAGAAGTGTTATGGAACGACACAGTTTAGTTCCACTATGTTTGCAGAGGACTCGGCACACAGTTGACATTTCCACCCGTACAGATCTGTCTTTGGGGATCAGGAGACCACAATCTCTCCTCAGCACCTTCGATTCAAGTGAGGAGCAAAGCTTACCAGACGCATGGTGAAGACCAGGCCGTGAATCTTGATTAATTGGAATTAATTGAGTTATTTCAAGCCAAATTTATTCAGACTCTTCTTTCATAGAGGTGCAGGAAGGAGAAGAAGGGTGTTTTTGATCTCTGTTTAGTTGCTGGAGTCCCATTATAAGTGCACAGAAGTGGAGCGCAACTTTCTTTCCAATATTTGCTGCGCTGCTCAGGGGTAATATAGTTCATATCTCCAGATTTAGCCATCTCGTTTACTCTCTCACTCCTTCCTCTCTCTCTCTTTCCCTCTCTCACTCCTTCCTTCTTCATCTCTTGCCGGCGGTAAATGGCTGAACTGGGACAGACAGGTCTCCCATGCGCTTTGTCCTACTTTGACATTGTCCTCTCTCCTCTAATTATTTCTCTTTTTTAGTTGTTTACTTTTATCCACCTATCTTCTAGTGACTCACTCGCTCTCTTAAGTGTTTTATCAAACCAGAGCGATGGTTGTGTCTGGTGTTAATAGTCTGTCAGGGTGTTTGGGAGAAAGAGGTCTTTTCATTACTTATGGCACATTTTTCTTTACTTGGCGTGATGTAGGAAATTGATGCTTACCCATCATGAAACAACCCCCGCCCTTTTTTGGATTTAGAGAGAGGCAATAGAGGTGTATAGCCTCAGAGAGGTAAAAAAAAAAAAACACCCTTCAGACTGGTGTGAATATCACATCTCTAAAAGTGTGCATAGTTTGGCCACCTGGTGCAGCAACATGATGGATAATGTTGTTTCAGGACAGAGAAATGGTTATTTGTTTTCACACTGACATGGATGGAAAGTCAAACAGCCCATTTTTCCTGCTGCCCAGATTCAGACACAAAAAGCGGTTGCAGTTACAATATTTGGTTGTTGTGCCTTCAGTATGTATCACTGATTTTTTTTGCATTGTTCTGACATTACTATGGTCATTCTGCATCAGGGCTTGTTTTCAGTGAAGTGCTGTTTGTGAACGAGCCGGCTCTGAGAGCTGATTTTTGTAGCGAACAAGAGGAACTGAGAGCCAAATCTTTAGAAGGGGAGTGACTTCATTTTGATTGTAATTGACCGCATTGCCATTCAAGTTAAGAGTAGGATCATACCACTGAAGGCCCATTTATGCTCCCTTACATACGTAAATGGCGATGTCCGTTTCCTGCGTCGCTGCCTTACTTCTGTGCGTCTTCTGCGTTCCCATGGTTCATAAATCGGTTTGTCCACTAGGCGGCAGCGCTGCCTGTCCCTGCGCCGTGGTGATGTCGTAGATATGAGTGTATTTTTGGACACACTCACACAGCCTCTCCTTAAACGCTCCATCCATGTCTGCAGATGCTCTCTGTTTGTTTGGCGTCTTCTTTCTCTGGTGCTTTTACCGGACTACTTGGCCCCGGCAGTTTTGTGTTGGTTATGTTCCGGTTCCTGTTCTTCTTCTCTGGTTTGTTCCTTTTGCTGGCTGCATATCAGCTACACAGCTCAACACTGACCCTGCAGTTTCCGGTGGTATTGCTCCGTCTTCTGTGTTGAGTGACGGACCAACAAACGCCTTGAAAACACACCGTGCGTAAAAGACGCAGACGATGGGCGAAACTGTCCATCCGTCTGTGTATCCGTCTTTTGTGTCAAGCATGAATGGATCTTAAGAATGAATGCGAGCAGCCTTTCAGACGCCAAGAAAAGTAGTCGTACAGACAAGTTACACAGAGACAGATGGAGAGTCAGATTTAAATTACACGTCAGGAAAAAATGGAAAAATGAGTGAATTTAAAGTGTCAGAATTTTCTGACTGGCTTCTATTATCTTAATTTGCTTGGTGTGGTTCTGCGTTTAGTTCTTTTAAAGTTTTGATTAAGATATTAGAAATTACTTAATTACAAAAAATCACAAAAAACCTTTAATGATACAAAATGTAAATAAAGAATTTTACAAACATATTAACCACTTGTAATTGCTAAATTAGACTAACCAGAAACTCTTAGTGATGCTGAATAAAGAGCCATTTGGGAGCTGAAAGAGCCGACTCTTTTGTGGGAGCTGGGTGTAAGGAGCCGAATCTTTTCTGATCTTCTTTTCTTTTTGGCCAAACTGAATTTTTTTTCTATGGACTTCTTGTTAACTTTGCATCCCCTTATAATTATTTTAAGCCTTAGTTTGGTAATTTGTGTTTCATTGCATTGTTCTTTTTTTATTTTTTATTTAATTTTTTACTTTTTTTGTGAATTTACAGCCCAGTTAAAGTTGTTCTGCATATCATCCTGTTTGTGTAGTTTTTGCATCTTTAAGGTGTTTTGTGTGCATATATTTGGTTTTTTTTCTCTTACAAGTTTGTTTTTTTGAAAAAAAATATTTCTCTTGCCATTTTGTCTCTTTGTGGCTATTTTGCAGCTCCTCTTCTTCACCACATCCTCATCCTGTTTTTCTGTTTTCCTTCTGGGATGTGTTTTAATATTTTTCATGTAATGTTATAGGTCTGGAGCTGGAGCTTTTTCTCATTAATTGAATGTGAAAGCAATTTAGCTGTTTGTGTTTTTATTGCTGCTGTTCAGCCTAAAGGTCCTTGTAAACGGTCCCTACTTATCTGTTATTGAAATTGAACTTTAATAAGGCTGTCATCACACATGACGATGACTGAAATAGGAGTAGCTTTGTTGTAGAGTTACTGTTGCATCAAACTGGCATGGGACAACAAGGATCAGTATTCAGGGACTTTTATACGACTAATTTGCAGTTTCATCAAGGCAAAAGGGAAAATTTAAAAAGCAAAAGTCTGCAGTGCAACTGTATAGCATGCTAGCATGCATACCCTGCAAGCTGCAATAGCGGCATGCGTGCCTTTATCCCTCCGAGCTTTCACATTTTTCATTGCATTAAACACTATGGAAGATGAAAGTAATTTCTTGGGTATTTTACTTCCTCTGTTCTTTGTAACACTTAGCTTATAGTCAAAGAAACCCCATCTGTCCCATTGCAAAACCCCATTGATGATAATTAGAGGGGAGATTGGTGGGGAGTTGAAGGATGGAGGGCATTGGCCAGACTTCTCCATGCGCGATGAATTCCCCCTCAGTTTATTAGGGCTAATTGCGCCATCGAGAGGGGACCAGGGGAGCTTTTCATTCCTCCCAACAATCACCACTGCATCATCATCAAAGTGGGGTTGCTATTTTTAGCAGCAGCAGATGCACAGCTTCAGTGGAGCAGTGCCGGCCCAGGATGATGATCATAGTGGGGTGTAATTTGTGTGCAATTGTGTATTTGAGCACAACTGAAGTCAACGGGATCTAATGCTGCATTAAAGTCATGTGGGAAAGATTGGCCTCCTACTTGGAAGCGCTGCACTGCATCAGCTTACAGGGGTTGCCAGCAGCAGCAAACCCAAGAACTGATTTGAAAACAAGTTCGTTTGTAGTTTTTACTAGAAGAATAGAAGACCAACATTGATTAGTGCTAAAATTCATTAGTACAGTTTACTGCATATCACTTTCTGAATGTAAAGATTTTGGATTTATTTTATGAGATTACAATGTTGGGTCCAGTACAATTTTCAGCCCAGTCAAAGACCTTTGAGCCGGGGTGCCTAGTCTGGTCATCAACAGCTACTACCCTGCAATTTTTAGGACACACCTCTCCAACATACCCGAATCAAATGCCAAATTCCCTCATACACATGTCAGCAGCTCTGCGGAGGCCTGCTTTATTTGATTCAGACGCGTTGGAGAAGGGATGCAACCAAAATGTGCAGGAAAGTTGCTCTCGAGGACCGGACTTGGGCACCTCTGCCTTGGGCATTCCTTCTAATGATGGTGTGTGTGTAAAACACACCTGGCATCAGGTTTGCAGCTTGTGAGTGAAGCATGTTGAGCTGCATCACCTTGTTTTATCGCAATGTAACGTTGAGACAGTTGCAGCTGATGGAAAATAAACTGTGTGTGTGTTTGTTCCTGTACTTGCTACATTATGAGGACCATTTTGCCTATTTAACCAACAAAGTGAGGACATTTTGGGCGGTCTTTTCCTAAAAAGATGAAGAAAAACCCATTTTTGAGGGTCAAGATTTGGTTTTAGAGTTTAGGTTACAATTAGGTTTTGGTTAGGGTAAGGGGCTGGAATGCATTATGTCAATGAATGTCCTCACAAAGATATAAGTACAAACATAGAGGACTGTCTCAGAAAATTAGAATATTGTGACAAAGTTATTTATTTTCTGTAATGCAATTAAAAAACATGACATTGTTTTAATATTGCTGATTATGGCGTACAGCTTAAGAAAACTTAAATATCCTATCTCAAAATATTAGAATATCATGAATTCTAATTTTCTGAGGCAGTCCTGTATACGTGTGTGTGTGTGTGTGTGCGTTTGTGGTTGTTGTAATTACCTTTAACATTACAAAAGCAGATCATTATTTCCTCTTTGTCTTGCTGCTACCAGTTAAAACTGCATTGTGTCTCAATTTGTTTCTGCCTCCCAGAAAGAAAACAGATCCGGGTCTGATCTGATTCACCTCCACTTCTGCAGCCCTCTTCTTCCTTATTGCATTCGTCTTTTTTAAACTATAATTGTTCTGTCATCAAGATGCAATGAGTTATTTTTGGTTTTCTGTGCTTGTCTCTTCCTCTAATGAACTTGTCACAGACAGAAGTGTGTGTTGGTGCATGTGTGTGCGCATGCACGCTCCTTTTTCTGCATGTTCATGTGTATCAGTTTGCACCAGCAGTAGGCAGTAGTGGGTGTTTGTAAGTTTATGAGAGATGATGAATCGGCGATGTTTGGGGCAAGGGGAGTTTGGGCATCTTGCTGCATTAATAATGGAAACACAGCTGGCAGTATTTATAGCAACGGTGGAAGGGAGCTGTGGCAGCATGAATGGGAGTTGATATATGAGATACGGTGCCTCCTGCCAGCTAGCCTGGCCATCAGACAGTGAGAGCTGCCTCATGGTAGGCAGTGCTGAGCTTGCAGATGGGGGGGGGGGGGGGGGGGGGACTGACACTTAAACCCACATTCACAAAACAATTCAGGCTACCTCAGGTCACACACATGTGGACGGAATCCCACACAGACCCTTCTGAGGCTTTTGCAGTTACGTTTTTTCATCGTCTGATGACCAGAAAGAAGTTGATGCTCAGTCCAAAAACAAGTGGATTAAAAAAAGAAAAACATAAAAAGTAGAGGAAAGTATGGATAGATACGGCCCCTTGGAGCTGAGCAGCTGTTTGATGTAGACTCATATTGATTGGCCTACATAGCAGATGTGATGGCTTTCTCCCACCATGTTTAAAGTTTCTGAGGTTTGTAAAGTTCAAGTAGAACTAATATACTTTGCCATGTATAATGTCTCCTTATCATCACTGATTTTCTAAATATAATTAATCAGCATTTTCAGTTGCTGTCTGCCACAGCTAAAGCTGCAAAATCCTCTATAAAAAAAGATAGCAGATATAAAAACTCCATTAAAGAGATTTATGGAACGAGAAAACATCCCATGCTTGAAGCAGGAGCATGAGATGAGTTTGATGCAGTAGAATTATAAAGAATAATCAAACATTTTAAAGATTGCTGAAACAGAATATTAGATTTTTCTCTTTTTAAGTATTAATTTTTTTTTTTTTTTTTTTTTACATTTTTCATGTTTTGCATCCATTTCACTGTGTTCCCCTCATATAGAGATTTCTCTAGAACTTATTTGCTTGCACAGTCTTTAACTAAGAACTGAACATGTCTCCATCCTTAAATCTCAAAGCCTCACTTATTATGCTCATTTATAGCAGTGATGTCAGCATGTTGCCTAGTAACATAATTAGTTGTTAGATGCTCCCGAGTCTTTTGTTAAAAAATGGTCTGGTTTCTTGTTTCAGCTTTTTTAAACCTTTGCATTTGTTACAAATCTCAATTTGGAAAATATGAAAATTAATAAAATAGTATTTAGCGTTTAAAGTTTTTTTTTTTTTTTTTTTTTTTTTTAGTATACTTCGTGTTGTTTTAGGTTTCATTCTTTGTGGCTTCCAAATCCTTTGTGTGGCTGTTTGTATTCACAGGAAAAAAACAGAAATCATCCACTAGAAAAAAACAAAACAACTGCAAACTGCATACCTCCAGATGAGCATCTGTTGTAACATGTGATATTAGATTAATATTTCTATGATATTGAAAATGAAAATATTTAGATTAGTCATAGATCCTCACATAGTTGTCATCAAAATTATTCATACCCTCCAACTACAGGAGAGAAAAAAAATCAGCTGTCAGTGAAATAAGATGAAATTGACAAAAGTAATAATAACTAAAAATTCTACGGAAATCATGACACAGATTTTGAATTGTGGTTTAACAGAAATATTAAAAACAAACACAAAAATTAAACAAGTAAACAAGCACGATGGGGCTCTGATGCTAAAATTTTGTTGAGCAAAACTTTGAGGCAATCACTGCAATCATGTGTTTTCTATAATGTTTTAAAAGACTTCTGCACCTGTTGACAGGTATTTTGGTCCACTGGTCATGAGAAAGGTGGTCTCATGTGTCTGGGACAGTTTTTTTTTTATTATTATTTTCAATAACAATTTGAAAACAATGTTTCACTTCACTAAATTATAATTTTGTAAATTTTTTATTTATTATTAGTTTCTTTAGTTTCTTATTTGAATTTCAATTGTGAATTTAGCCTTTTCTTTAATTGGAGGGTATGAATAATTTTGAGGATGACTGTATATGATTGGAGTGAGGGGGGCAGAATGAGTGGGTCTCTCTATAAGGAATTATCTGCAGCAAAACTCCTTAATTTCCCCAATACTTTAAGATGAATGAATGAATGAATAAGTTGAAAAAACTAAAATTTTCCTTTCCTTTCCTTTTCCTTTAACACTGGGAAATAAAACTCGTCACTTGGCTGAGAAAATAATCTCAAACTGTGACAGAATCTTGAGCCCCTGCTCATCCTTCCTCATTTTGAGTGTGTATAAACGAATATGAATCACTCTTGTCCCGTCTCCTTATAAAATGTGTTTAAATCAACCCACTTTCTAAAACCTGCCTTTAGATCCTTCCAGAGCTGCACGCTCATCACAACCCCGGCTTTGGTCAACTCCCAGCGGGTCAGATCAAAACCTCCACTCCTGCACAGACTCTGCTGACGGTTGGCACATTCTGACAAGGCTTCAAAGGCCGCTGCTCTGCGAAGAGAAGCAAAGCACCAACCCAGAAGGCTTTTCCCAATGTCAGACGTAAGGACGTAAAGTCGGATGGGTCATTTGCTTTCTCTTGGCTTGTGAAAGACAAAAAGCAGCAACCTGGAGGTAGTCAGCCTCCCGCTTTGGCGCCTGCAGCAGTGGAGCAGCATCCACCTTTAATATTTCACAGCTCGTCATATGTTCAGCCAGTCTCCTCCCCTACAGCGACTCCCATTGTGGTTTACTTATTCATGACCTAGCCATGTGCTGCTGCCAGCTATTAGCCCCAACTTGGCTTGCAGAGAGACTCTCCAGAGCAGCAAGTGGGTCCTGCCACCACTTCAGCGCCGCCTCGGCCAAGCAACAGAGACGAGTCTGTGTGATTTATATTACTCAGCTCTCTCAAACAGACAGCATACATGGCTGCAAGCAGAACACAAGAAGAGATTGTGTTCAGTCCCACAGCGATTTAGTGGCAATGATGAATAAAGCTAATTAATTAGCAGGCTATTTGAATGTGATCTCAACTCTCTGGCTCCCCAGCTGATTGACTTCCTTCATCTTCTCTGTGGAGGGAAGCTTTAACAAACACAGTGGCCTTATTCTAATGCATACAGATGAATACTGTTTTTGCACAAGACTCATAATAATTCGTGCACAAATCGAGAAAAATAACCAGCTTCTATTCTCAGAAATAATGACTCCTTTTTAAAGTAATGATGCTGAACATCTCTGTCATTTTGAATTGTTTGTGTAAAAAACAAAGCATGACATGAGGCGACTTTGGAGCTTCATTTTTTCTTTGGTTTGTAGAATTTTATAAGCAACACAGCAGACTGGAGAAAAGGCAAGAATTTGTTTATTATTATATAATTTTTCCATGCTGTGTCCAAAGCGCTCAAGGATCAAAGAGAAATAGCCATTAACGCTGGTTTCAGCATCGCTGCGTCAGAGCTGCAGCTGTAGAGGAAGCAGCTCTGAGTCTGACATTCATCAGCTGTCAGGGTCTGACATGTAAACAAACCGCTGTCAGTGTGATCAATAGGAAGCCAAACTGGGAAACCTGCAGCACACCAGACACCGATGTTGTTATAATTTCTGTGTACAGATTATTATCACAGTTGACCTTTTATATGCTCAACAAGAGAAGAGACAACCATCCATAAATCAGACAAGACAGAAATAACTAGTTATTGTGATTAGATTCTTTTTTCTGACTTGGCTGCCTTTACTTCCAGATCATATTTACGAGATTTATCTTAATAATCTTGAAAACAGATTAAGTTTTGACTGTAAAATTGCTTAGAAGTGTTGCCTGAAGTACAAACCTTTGAAATCAGGGGGAAATAAACTGTGAGGTCACTCTTACACTACAGGAAGCGTTGGCACTCGCTCACGCATCCACTATAAACAACTGCTGCCTCTATGATGAAACCCTCAGGGGGATGTTTTATTGCTTTTCTCAACATGTCTCTAAATTTTCATCATGTACTACGATGCTGCTTCTTTTGATGTTGAAAAAGAGGTGGAGTTGGAGAGATGTCTCTGGGCTTTTTGTTGTTTTGCAAGTTTTTCTTTTTATTTATTTCTTGATGGCATGAATGTCTGCTACCGTCGCGTCTTGGCTTTGGTTTATGTGAAATGATGGGTTGATGTAAGTGTATAATTTATGGAATGTGAAAAGAGGAAACTCCTCCTGTGTGGGATTTAGCTGCATACTTCTAAGGTTGGTGATTTGGTGTGTTGGTGGGTGCAGCATCATTCTAGTTTGGATATTGCTTGATCTCCTTTCTCATCTGTAACAGTCCAGTGTAATGTATGGTATGGGTTGGTATGATAGATGTAATATGTTGGGCTCACATGTCAAAGTGTCTTTGTGTATTGCAAAGGATCAGCTTATAGACATGTTGAACTGTGAAGGCCAACATGAAAACTGTGGATATTTTGCTGTGAACTGTGCGGGGCAACCCCAGATAGCAAATGGATGGTGCCGCGGATCCGTGGCAGCTGCGCTGTTCGCCTTGGATCCGCCTTGCAGAGTCACATTGGAGGCAATTTGCAAAGCAGAACGGATCCACCGATGACCCATGTTCTGACTGGAAATTCTGATGTTAGGCGGAGCATAGGTGGGCAGACCCAAAGCTAGCTGCACATTTGCCCCGGATCCATAGCGGATCCATTCATGATCAGTCCAGTATCGACCCGTTATATGGCTGTTTTTAAACCCCACTGAAAGAGTTCATGATTATTGAGCATTTCGACAGTCAAAAGATTCTACATTTAAAAAAGAAAACTCTTCTTACAAACAAGGAGCCATTGCGCATGTCAAAAGCATTACGAACATATCTGTCCATCAAGTAAATACAACCGATCGGATCACTTTTTCCCCTGTCCATGTAAATACATCGGCTGGAAGGTCCGATCAGAAAGATTTCAATTGCATAGATGAAGTATTGTCCATATAAACGTAGCTAATGATTGAAGCCATCAACCTGAACTGCCATTTGTCTCTCCCTCCCCCGTGCTTGCAATGTGCCGTGAACGTCTCACAGTGTACACAAACATGGCTGCTGTTATGTGTGCAGCTGTTCTCTTAAAATCCACTGAAAAAAAAAAGAATGGGTGTGGATCATGGTGTGGAGGTGTTGAGTTTCCAGTGTGGATGTTTTACATCGCAGAAGTTGGAAATGAGCGAAGTATCACTTTTAGAAACGTGGTTCCTCACCTGTTTTCTAGCAAGCTAACAAGCTATTCGGGCGGGCGTACTTTGTAAAATGTAGCTTGCTCGAACTGTTTTTCCAGGATCCTCTACTCTGCCTTTAAAAGAAGTAGATTCTGGTATGTTAAGTTAGACTCTTTTTACAAGGTCTCTATCTTTACAGCCACAAGGTCTGTACGTATAATGTTGGTCTCTACAGAAAGCTGAGACATGTGAGGTTAGATTACCACAGAATTAGAATCAAGATATGCTTTAGTGTTTCAGAGTACAGCTGTGTGAAAAAGTTTTTGCCCCCTTCCTAATTTCTTACTTTTTTGCATGTTAGTCACACTTAAATGTTTTAGATCATCAAACAAATTTAAATGTAAGACAAAGATAACATAAGTAAACAGAAAATGCAGTTTTTCAAATGAAGATTTTTCTTTTTAAGGGGGAAAAAAATCCAAACTTAAATGGCCCTGTGTGAAAAAGTGATTGCCCCCTAAACCTAATAACTGGTTGGGCCACCCTTGGCAGCAACAACTGAAGTCAAGCGTTTGTGATAACTGGCAGTGAGTCTTCTACAGCGCTGTGGAGGAATTTTTTTCCACTCATCTTTGCAGAATTGTTGTAATTCAGCCACATTGGAGGCTTTTCCAGCATGAACCGCCTTTTAAGGTCATGCCACAGCATCTCTATTGGAGATGGATCAGGACTTTGACTAGGCCACTTCAAAGTTTTCATTTAGTTTTTCTTAAGCCATTCAGAGGTGGACTTGCTGGTGTGTTCTGGATCATTGTCCTGCTGCAGAACCCAAATGCGCTTCAGCTTGAGGTCACCAACAGATGGCCGGACATTCTCCCTCAGGATTTTTTGGTAGACAGCAGAATTCATGGTTCCATTTACCACAGCAAGTCTTCCAGGTCCTGAAGAAGCAAAACAGCTCCAGACCATCACACTAAAACCACCACATTTTACTTTTGCTATGATGTTCCTTTTCTGAAATGCCGTGTTACTTTTACGCCAGTCGCCAGATGTAATGGGACCTCCACCTTCCAAACAGTTAAACTTTTGTCTCGTCAGTCCACAGAGTATATTCCCAAAAGTCTTGGGGATCATCAAGATGCTTTCTGGCAAAACTGAGACAAACCTTTATGTTCTTTTTGCTCAGCAGTGGTTTTGGTCTTGGAACTCTGCCATGCAGGCCATTTTTGCCCCCCAGTCTCTTTCTTATGATGGAGTCATGAACACTGACCTTAATTAAGGCAAGTGAGGCCTGCAGTTCTTTGGATGTTGTTCTGGGATCTTTTGTGACCTATTGGATGAGTCGTTGCTGGGCTGTTGGGGTAATTTTGGTTGGTCGACCACTCCTGAGAATGTTCACCACTGTTCCATGTTTTCACCATTTGTGGATAATGACTCTCACTGTGGTTTACTGGAGTCCCAAAGCTTTAGAAATGACTTTGTACCCATTTCCAGACTGATAAATCTCAATTACTTTGTTTTTCATTTTTTACAGATTTTTTTTGGATCGCAACATGATGTCTAGCTCTTAAGAATCTTTTTGGTCTACTAAACTTCGTAAGGCAGGTCCTATTTAAAGGAGCTGTATCATGCTTTTCAAATGTTCCAAAAGTCAAATATAGGCATTTATAAGCTAGATATGTTCCCATCGTTACTATAGAAACTAATTTGGTGTTAAATATTAGTTTTTCGATGCATCTAATTTCCAACACGGAAGTAAGATGGCTGACTGTCCTGAACCGCGGAGCTCTCGACCAATAGCAGCATGTTTTACGCCCATTTCATGACGTCGCCCCGGAAGAGACACTTATTCTGAAGGGTCACTGAATTGTCTGTAGCACCGGCACCGGCAGCTCTCATGTGGATGTTAGTAGTAAACATTGGTGGATAATTACTCCGATCGACGGGATAAAACAGACCAGCCTGTTATGGAGCTGTATGCGCTCGACCCAGAGTCTGATATGGAGTTTGAAGTACACGTAGTACCACAGATGTACCACAGAGACCCCTGACAAGCAAGTAATTTAGCGAACAAATCATAGGCTAACAGTTAGCGCTGAGCTAAGCAGCACTCACATGGATCTTTTAAACATTGATGGATAATCGGACTCCGATCAACGAGATCAAACGGAGCAGCCTGTTATGGAGCTGTATGCACTCGACCCAGAGTCTGATATGGAGTTTGAAGTACACGCAGTACCACAGAAGTACCACAGAGACCCCTGACAAGTAAGTAAATTAGCGAACAAATCATAGGCTAACAGTTAGCATTGAGCTGAGATGTGTTGACTCACCAGTGTTGTTGTCTGTTCATGCGCGTTTTTATAGCAGGAACTGCGTCAGGTTTCAGAAGTAATCCCAGAGAAAAAACACTTTACTGCCCGAGATTCATGAAGTTGTCAGGAGTGAAGTTCACACACAAAGTTGAGTTTTTTTCCCTGCTCCTGAAGTTATAATCCAACCACTTCTGACAAGTCGATTCATCCAGTACAACAAATACACTCCCACGCTGAACATAACCACGCTGAACGTAACTGCATTTTCCCAACTTGCTGTCCTCTAGAGCTTAAAAAAAAAAAAAAAAAAGGAAGAAAATTCTCCTGAACTCTGGAGCAAACGTCTGTTAGCTGATGGCTGCTTGTCTCTGAGGAAATCTTCCTGCAGGTGTTAGTTTCTTCCTCAGAGAGTGTGGATAGGATTCTCTGAGTTTCTGTTCAACAGAGGGCGTCTTGCTACGATACTGAGCGTGCGCATTTGGACTTTCGTGATTGGTGCCACGTTCATACGTAACGCGGTGGGTAGTCAGCCGTTTGCAGGGAGGTAGCGCTTGGTTTAAATATTCATGTAGATTACTCAAATATGCATGAATGAAGAAAAAAAACGATTTAAATCATTTCTTGATGAGGAAATAACACACTGACATGCTGAAAAGCTCTTAAAAGTCCATTTTTCATGATAGGGCTCCTTTAAGTGGTTTTTCCTCCTACGAGAAAACCACATAACTTTCAGTGAAAACCAGAGGATAGCAGCCCAGTTCATCTAGGAATTGGTAAAAAGTCATGTCTGAAGAGGAACTGTGCAAATGTAGAAGTTAAAAGTGAAGCTGAGCAGTTTTACAGGTGGTCTGACAGAAGTGTTACGCAGGTAGTGTCGACCGTGGATATTCTCTGTTGTGTTTCTGTGCAGAAGCAGCAGTTGCTTATTTTGGCAATTCTTTATCTCTACTTTCCACTCTCTTTTAATTTTGTTCATTCTCCACCCTTTCTTTCCTTCATCTTCTCTTTACCCTGATCAGGTCCGGCAAATTCAGTTATAAACTAACATTAAAAAGTGTGGTCATGGTTGCATGTTTTTTTAAACGCCCTTATCATGAGATAATCAGATAATTTATCTCATTATCTTGAGAAAACGATTTTTTATCCTGAGAAAACAAGAAAGTTAACTCGAGAAAATTGTGAAAAAAAAAGCATAATAGTGGAAAATGACCGCTTTTGGTTTCTGTAAAAAGATTAACAAATTAAATTTACATAATCAAGAGGAAGTACACATTTATAAAGCTCCCCCTGGCAAAACAAGTCTGCTCAGCACAACACTGCAGCCAGATCATCTTTCTGCTGGTATGGTGCTGGAAAGTTAAATAACAAAAAAAAAGAGGCGTTACGCAGATAAACATCTCAGGAACCAATTTGATTTTGATAGTTGACTCCACTAACCATGGTCAGAGTAAAGAGGAAACTCCACGAGGATCCAGAAAGAAGTGATCCCCAAGATAGTATATGATAGGAAGAGTGAATACTTTACCATAAAACCTTCATCTCCATGGAAACCACCAAGACCTTCACCATTCATTTCAAACAAAGGCAATCATAGGAGAATACATGAGCAGAGATTTTTAGAGCTGGAATAAAACTTCACCACAAACCAGCAAAAGTAAGACACGATTTATGATGTAGTGTTTTTTGTTTGCTGCCGTTTGGCTGCTAGCTTGCAGAGTTTCTATCCCACAGTGACGAGGGTTTGCTTGAAGTGGAGGAAATAGTAGAAGCTCTAAAGTGGGCAGTGCTCATGTTTTTCTTACATTCCTATAAAACTGCTTCCTTGAGTGTGCCAACATCTCCTATACTGCCTGCATCTCATGGGGCTCACGTCAAGAAGAGGTTAATGCTAGTTCACACTTATACTGCGCCTTATCCGAGGTCTACAGAGCCCTTAACAGTGTGTTTTTCATTCACACAAATCCTTATACAGTGCTGCTTGTTGGACAAACCCCTGAGGGTTAAACATCCGAGTAGGGGAGGAGCATCAGTCACTCTCCCGTCCCCAGAAACAAGCTAACAGCGTTGTATAAAAAATGTTATAATTATTTCATTCTTCTGGGACAACTGCATGTGGACTTCTTTATAACTTGTCACATTAAATCTTAAACTGGAGCATTTTTGAGTCCACTTCAGGTGATTTGATATCTGAAGCGTTCTCAGATTCCTGCTCCTTTACTCAATCCCAAGATGGGGATGGCTAATTGCTGAACTTAAGGCATGAGAATGGATGTCCACACACCAGAGGGTGATGGATCCATCCATCCATCCATCCATCCATCCATCTATCCATCCATCCATCCATCCATCCATCCATCCATCCATCCATCCATCCATCCATCCATCCATCCATCCATCATTATCTATACCTTCTTCTTTCTAAATGTATGATGGCAGGGGTCCTTCAGCCTATCCCAGTAGTAAGAGGCAGGGTACGCCCATCTTTTTATACAGTTACTATGACGACCTCTATTTTTTCCTTTGCATTATTGTCTTGCCTTCTGCATTCCCAGTCATTAAACATGATGGCTGCTCTGTGGGAAAGTTGGTTTTCTTCTTCTTAGATTCTCTCACCATACAATTACTGTTCCACTGATTTTCACTCACAATTTGTTTATTTAAACCATTCATTCAGTGCTGAAATAGTGCATCTCCACTATTGTCATTGACTTACAGGCCTAGTAGTGATTCATGGTCAAGAGGACGATGATCTAACAACGGATCCCAAACGCAGCCTGCTGAGCTGGTTTTTCATGCTCACACTTATGCGTAATGCCAGATTATTTGCTGAGAAATGTTGGGATTAAATGTGCTCACAGTCTGTAGTTTTTTACTCTTGCAACTGTGATGTGCAGAGCCAGGAGCCTGACCGTGAGTGGTGGAGATATAATGGACTGGATTAGTGTGCTGGGCACTCTAGGGAGATTCGGTACCAAATCTACTGATATCTTTTTTTCTTTTTCATGATGGCTTAGTCTATTTTCTGTTAAATCTTCATGATGAGAACACCGGTGGCGCTATTGTACTTGCTCCCACCTAATTTCTCAAACCAGGTTCCTCCACCAGCACTTATTCCAGTTTAATAACCTGAGGGACGGTTACATCAGAATGTGCTCACTGATGCACATCACGGGCTCATTTGGGACCTTACAGTTAATACAGGTTCTTCATGAGGTGTGCAGACCACCGCACGAGTGTTTGAGGATGAATACATGTGTGTGCAGCTGACCAGGTGGTCAGAGTTCATGCACGTTAGCTGTAATCCACATCTTCGCTGTCCTGAGGGATCGCTGAGGTGTGTGTCCGAGTCCTTGTAACCAAACAGCCTGCACAGACAATTTGTGTCCATTTGTGTGAGTTTTGTGTGTAGATGTCAAACAAGGAGGGGAGGGAAATTGGCCGTTCCAGTTTAGTGGCAGGAAAGTGGGGCGATCTGTTCTTTGGAAGTTTCCCAGTGAAATTTCCTGGGGACCGAGACACTGAAAATATCTATCTATATACACACTATGTCCTACATAAAAGAGAGGGTGAACCAAAGAGACAGAGAGGAGGAGAGAGACAGAGCATGAAGACAAGTGTGTGTTTGGGAGAGATAAAAAGACAGGGAGGGAGGAAGGTTGAATGTCACTGTGCTGGTGGGATATCAGGTTTTTTTTTGATGGCATCACAGACTGCAGACTGATTGAAGCTTAGTGGAAGCAGGTCAAGACTCTGGCAAGGCATCAGCAAAGTTACCTCTCACTTCTTCTGTCACACAAATGCCTCTCAAGTAGAAATGCAAATATTGCCTCATAACCCCAATTTTGATTCTCATCGGCTGAGGTAAAGTTCAAGTGCAGTTTAACTGCGTGATCATGCAGGATTAGCATGGATTACATTTACACCTGCTAGCTCCATGTCAGCAAACAAAGCCCAGATCCATCTTTCTTTGCCAAAACACACATTTTATAAGCACCTCCTGCAAGCTCTGCATCGTGCAAAGCAGATGTTTTCAGCTCATCTTACTTCTATAGGAATATCTTCATAATTCAGCTCTGACAAATTTGTTTAATCAGTGCATATTAACTAAAACTGACACCTGGAATGAATATTATACTGGTAATGATTAAGTTACAGCCAGGCCTAAAGGTTAAAGGTTGAATATGGAATACGGACAGAACAGCGACATCACGTGTGTCTAGGTTGTAGTTGCAACGGCAGAAAAACAACTCCAGCCGCTGGGATGCCAGGCTCGCTGCCGATACGCAAGTGACCAACAGTCTGCAGCATGTCCAACAAGTAATGCAGAGGAGTTTATAACTGACAGCTAACGTTAGCCATGTTAGCAAACAAGCTAGCTTACCGATCCAGGAGAAAAGTCGCCATTTCCGTGTTTTACTCCGTGGAAAACGTTTATGTGGGTCCATTTAGTGAAGTCTTCACCTAAATTTACTCCAGGTTTTGCTCTTCTCAGGTCACTCCTCCTCAGAAACAGATAACAATCTCCAGGGCTCTGAAGCAGCTGCTTCACTGGTCATCTCCACGGTTTTCCCCTGTACAAGCCTGACTATGACCGAAATATTGTGTCCACACAGAGATCGTATTTGGCAACCCGCAATGGCGGCGTGTATTGGCTTATAGACGTAAATAAAATGCCATTTTCGAACCCGTCAAAATTTATTTTATAATTAATTTTAGGCTAAATATAATTTTTCTGGGAAATGTTGTACTTTCACTCTGTACACCCCCAAACGACCTGTGGAGGTATTATTTTTGAAAAAATATAGCTTTTAATAAAAGAGTTCCATATTCAACCTTTAATACGCAAGATGTCCAACAGCCAACGCTTGGGATGGTTAAACCGACCAAAATCAGCTCCATATCCTGCAAAAGCAACTAAAATTATGACTCCAAGCACAGCGCAGCTATAAATCAGCTCATCATCAAAACAAGACTGACATCGGCAGAGTGTGTTAATACTCTGCTTCCCTGATATGGGACTTGACAGGAAACACTACTGAAAGTGACACTGCCAACAGGACAGATAAACATAGAAGCTGTCAGATGAAGAACACGAATGAACCGGCAGGAAAAAAAGAGCCAAAGCAGCGGCTTGTAAACACAACACAACACCGCAAGCAGGAAAACAAACACTTTTCTCTACTTGCATGTTAATCTCAGGGGGTCTGTCTGCCCGGCACACTTTGGTTCAGCACTTATTGATCTGAGGACATTTAAGAATTAAACGACTGCATCTAAAGGAGCACTCCTGACATTTTAGGAGATGAGTTTACTCTGCTTATTGCCAAGAGTTGGATGAGAATATTGATCCTGCTCTCATGGTTTTACAAGAAATAGAAAGCTGAGGCCAGATACTGGATAGTTTAGCAAAGCATGGTAAGAAAACTGGGTCATAAATGATTAAAAAGTCAACCTACCAATGCCTCTGACGCTTATTAAGTTTGCATGTCAGAGTTGCTCATGATGAAAACCCAGATTTATTAAAACAGGTGAATTGAAGTGTGGTCACAAATCATTTAGATGGGAGAATCACTCTGGAAGTAAGGCTCCAAAATAACCTGAAATAACAGGTTAAAGTGGTCCGCCAGGAGAAGCACAAATAAAACTGGAAACATGTAAAACTGTTAATAACAGCTTGTTTCTTGTTGCTAAAACACATGAACCTGATCACTGGATCGGATCCTTCTCTTGTTCAGATCAGGTCTACTTTAATAAATGGCTTCTCTATGAGGCTTCACACTTCTTTTTAACTACATTCAAGTATTTTATGTTAATAATGTGGCTTCAAAATCAATATGTTCTGGTTAGTCCTTCTGGTTTTCCAAATAAATTCATATGAATGGAGAAACCAGATAAATGTGTGTGAATGGATAATCTCCTGGCACTGAAGCAAACAGTTTAGACATGCTTTTTTTCCTCCTTTTTTCGGCATTTTATTGCATCACAATCATTAATGAATTGCTAAAAGGACCTAAGCTTATTAAATCCCTCTGCATGATTCATTTACTTTCCTTCCTAATTTTAAGGAGAACTTGCATAATTGTGTATGCAACGTGGAAAATACGCAAAAGTCTCTGTACCCAGGTCTTTCACTGGCTCACTACCTCTGCATTTCTCTTTATGAATCACTCCTTTTTTAACCTTTAAAGTATTGTTTTCTCCATTTGCATTTCACTACATTTGATATCAAATCCTCATGCCAATCCAACCATAGATGGATATTTAAAATGCTGTTAATCTGATTGATGTCAGACTAATTTGAAGCTTTCAAAGCCAGACTAAAACTCTGGATGTATGCAAACTCTCATGCAGCCTCAAACAGGTCTATGAACATCACACAAGTGTTTGAGTTTGATAGACATATCATCATTCAATCAATAAACATGGGCTGTTCAATACAATTTTTCAGTCCTGTCCGTTCCACAGGTGACTAAATTTTTGTGTCAGAACATTTAATTGGCTGCAATTGGGGTGTGAAGGAGATTTTAAGCAAAAAATGCTCCTGGAAAACATCATCCAACCTGCATTTTATAACTGCAGGGATATCTGATAAAATCATCTTAACTGTCTGAAAGACGATGTCTGTACGGTGAGTTTGGCTGTAATTACACGGAGGATGAGCTCCATCAGAGAAAGTTAGAAAAATGAGGTTTTGAGCATTTTTCCACTCCGACCAGAGCGCGACGGTGCATGCATACTGGGACACGGAGAGTGGTCCATTTACAGTTAATAACTCTAACTACAACTTGATTCCTATGAGGATGTGACAGAGATCAAAACAATAATACTTTGGATCAAATCAGCAGATCCCTCCTCCATGAAATCACATCCTCACTTCTAATTTCTGCCACATGGCACATACATTACTGCATTCCTCAACTTTTGGGTCCACAAACC
Organism: Atherinomorus stipes; assembly: GCA_023101725.1. Classification (NCBI taxonomy): domain Eukaryota; kingdom Metazoa; phylum Chordata; class Actinopteri; order Atheriniformes; family Atherinidae; genus Atherinomorus; species Atherinomorus stipes. The sequence goes on from JALJCO010011646.1 coordinate 139,442, forward strand.
TTTTTGTTTATAAGGTTTTGGCAGCAAAACTAAGTTGTTAGATGAAAGTATGCAGAGCTGAGACAGGAATGTGAGGTCACATGGCTCCGCTCTGCTTTGAGCTTCTGCATATTCTGCTTTGGTGACAAGGTCAGGTCATGCAGCGGTTTCACCAGCAGAGAATCTGAGGTTACCTCATCTAAAGTATATCAGATCATCCTGAGTCATAAAAGTGACACCTAAGAAATTGTAACTGTTATGTAACAATTCAGAATTTGCTCACTGCATTGATACAAAGAGAAAAAAACCTTGTAGGCTTCAGTTTTTTTTCCAGGCGAAGGACTATGTTTATGCAAGCTGAGGTAAGTTTTACTGACTAGACCTCTATGCAGTAATCCTCCTCAGCCCTGCTGGAGTTCGTCTTGATTTTTATGTAAGAAGCTAGTTTGAATCATGTAGTTAATAAAGATCACCTAGTTCCCTTTTAAATACAAAGAACTGTACGTTTACAGCAAAAGAAACAATCCAGGGGGGAAAGATACAATCCAATTCCAAGGCAGCAGGATAACTTGTATTATCTTTTATCTGGATTAGAAGGTGAGTCAGTTTTTAAAGGGTTATTCCTCATAAAATAAATGTAAATGAATGTAAATAAATAAATAAATTCAGGTGGTCAGGATTCCTATGCAGACTTGGAAGTGTACAAACATTTAATATATCTTCTAGGTCTTGAAAAGTTACTTTTAATCCCAATAAAAAAACACGAAATTTCTCAGTTCCAGATTCCTGCGTTGAAATGTTTTGTGATTTTGTAGAGCCATTGTTATTTGGACGTTGTAATGCACGTCTGTGTGCTAAACTGAGGCAAAATATTGTTGACACTGCACATGCACTGCACTTAAAGGTACAGCATGTAAAAAATCAAAGGTCAATGGCAGAAAAATGTGATATATAATTCAAAACTGTGTTTCTACTGATGTGTAATCGCTGCACTAGAACAGCTGTTACATGTGTATCTTCATAGAATGAGTCATTTATATCTACTTGCTGGGGGGTGCACATATGGAGGCTGCCATATTTGTTCCACCATTTTTACTACAGTGTCTCTGAATGGACGAAACAATGTGTGTGAAGTAATAACCCGCTGAACTTCAAAACTGCTGTACCAGCTTTGTTTAATGAGAGTTAATCAGTAATTCCTTGGAAGACATTAAAAAAATAATTGCTCATAGTTCAGTCATAGCTACACCTGAGACCACAGGATCCACTCACAGATGAAAACATCTTCATGTCTGGGAGAATTTTGGCCACTAACAGCCACCATACATTCATAACAGTGCTATGAAGTCATTTGAAAGAAAACATCTTTTCTTTCAAATACCCACCTTTACCACTAGATGTCAGTAATTCTACATACTGTACCTTTAAGTAAAGGGGAAAAATGTATGGTATCATTATTTTAAAGTTATTGTACTTATATTGCCCACTTGGAGATCAAATTGCACCATAAAAAGATGGACACCCCTTTATCAGATAATGGCAGTTGAACACAACTAGTTTCCTCCTCAGTACTTCAGTGTCTTTGTGCATGAATATGTGATTTATTCAGTTTTTAAAATCAGAGCATGTGCAACAAACAGCTTTTTCAACGTATTTTGAGCTTGTCACTATACAAGTATGATGCAATACTAACAATACAAAAATGCAAGTGGAACACAAGAGATGATGGCGTGCAGCAGGAAGGAAACAAAGCATTCGTATGGAGTCAGTTTGCTTCTTATTAGCTCTCACATTGGCAGTTAACGCTAGGACTGTGTCTCTACAGAGACCGGATGGTTTGACAGCTTGCACAAACGAACTCTGAAACAAATCTGATCAAGAATGGGGAAATTTGGAAAAGTTTTTTTTTTTAATAAATATTGCATCTTACAAATGCATAAGATCAGATTACAGTCATCTGATTACTCCCAGTTAGTGGATTTTGACGGTCATGCAAACAGACTAATTGTTTTTGGGACTCTGACTACACAAAATGAGTTGGCTGAGGAAAATCCACTAACTTTGTTCTTGTTTTTTTGGTGTAAAAATACAAACTATCATGTATTCCAGCCTCCGTGCATCACTTTTCATTTCAGATGCAGTTTATGTAAGCTAACCTTCACCAGGCTCTTAGTCCCCTTGTGAAGCCCACCTCTCTGATTGCTCAGCGAGGTGAGGGCGAGCAGGGTTAATGTGATTTCATGACTGAAAGAGTTAACGATCTGACCTAAAACTGAAGCAGCTCTCCAAGGAGAGAGGTGAGAGATAAAGATTTTTAACAGCTAGATGCGAAAACGAGGAGATTATTATCGCTTGTTGGCATTAAGCAATATCTAATCACTCCATCGTCCTCTTCATCGTTACTCAGATAGACACGCATAAGCTCTCAAACACAGAACTTTCATTATGTAGGTCTTTTATGTGTGAGTCATGACTTTTCTCTCGGGACCTGATTATCACTTTCTCTCTCATAATTTCCCATCCCTCCTGACCTGTTCCAGCTAAATTGACGATGAGTGATTCTCTCAAAAGTTTGGTTTTAGCCTTTTAGTTTCACCTTCATTTTCTCTGCTTCATCTCTTGGGATCAGACTAATATCCATCATGAAAATATGAATAAACAGCCAAGAATGCATGGCAGATAGCTGCTTCCACGCCGTCACTTTGACTTTGTCATTTCAGACGGCTGATGATCGCCGACTGATGTGGGTGGATTTTACTCAGCAGCTTCAGGATATTAGCTTGTTTAAATCTGCTTTAAGGAGGTCTCATGCTAAAATATATGACTGCATTTCTTTAATCTGACACGACAACGGTGAAATTCCAGAAAAAGTCAGAGTTTTTTCAATTATTTGACTTGAAATGTGGGAAAAGGGCAGATCTAAAAACAGTGGATGTCAGTGTTGACTCATGCCTTTGGCAGCTTTGACCAGATAATCTTGGCAGAGTTTTGGTGATTCAACTCACCAACCGGCCTTCATGCTCTCTGCCTTCTTCTGTTCTCTGCTCTCAGCCATCCAGCCCGGAGACTTCTCACTTCTGTTCTCGCCTTCGACTCCTCTCCTTTCTCTTCCTCTTCTTCTGTCGGCCGTGTACATTATTTAGCTGATGTCTCTGTTTTTGATGAAACTGAGACCCATAGATGTTTTTGCTTGAAGCATCATTTCCAGAATCGTTGCATCTGATAGTTCTTAGATTAGGGCTGTGCAATTAATCGAAATTTGATCGTGATTTTAATTTTTGTGTCAAACAATCTCCAAACTCATATAATCGAGTTGAAGCTATTGTTTTGCCATATTTCTTGACACAATTTATACTCTGAGGTTATCCAATTTCTTGGATGTCCTTAATAAAAATGTTAGATTTGAACTGTTCTAGCGTTGCACTAATTCTCAACAGTTTATTTTTGGAAATTTTTAAGAAAAATAAATACATTTATATTATTTTTTAAATATATAGAAATTGCGGAACAACTGGATACATAATTTATTTTAGTTTTTTGCATTAATTTAACATTCAAAGTGTATATATATATATATATATATATAATTTAATTTTTTATACATTGCAAAACAGCTGTAAGGTAATGTATTTTCATTGCTACAAACTTTAAAAAGAAATGCTAAATTAATGCATTGTGTAACTAGAAAATAATAATTTGAATAATTGTGTTTTTTCAATATTGGCCCAAATAATTGTGATAATGATTTTTTCCAAAACTGAGCAGCCTTATCTCAGATATCTTGACAAATATGAGATGGATTTGGTGAATTTGGATCCCAGACTATGAATCCTCCAGTAATCTGGATTTCCATGAATATCTGCATCTGCTGTACACAGATTGTTTTTCCAGCTTCTTCCAATGTCTGCATTGAGAGTAAGGATGGTTCCCTGATCATTACTGGCTTTTCTAATTCTCGCTTCTTAGTTTGAAGTGCCAGCAATGATATTTAACAAACATCTGAAATTTGGAAAACACATCTGTAAGAGACACTGACTTGATAGATATACATAAAGTCGTCCTCAAAATTATTCATACCCCTCAATTGGAAAAAAAAAGCAAAATTCCCAATGTTAATTCAAATAATGAGAATGTAAAGAAACTACTATTAAATAAAAATTTGCTAAATTATAATTTAGTGAAATAAGATATTGCTTCTGAATTTTGGTTGGAAAAAATATTTTCATAAAAACAAACTAACAAACTAACTCCATGTGAATGCAGTTGAAATGGTAAAAACATGGTAAAGTTTAATTCAGTACTTGAGATATTATCGGTTGATATCGGCATTAAAATGCGATATTGGAAAATATCGGTATTGGTTATTTTGAATTGATATTTTTACAAAATCCAGTGAGATGTTGTTCCATTAGCAGCGGTCCAGCCTGTAGAAAAGTCCCTGTTATTGTGGAAGAACTTCATATCCCAGCATTCCTTTCAGAGTCATGTGACTACGGTGCAGCTGCTGCTTTCTTTGAAGCTGCTTGTAATCTGGTTTTAAGTTGTTGGTTAACTCACTGGCTGCCATTCACGTGTTTCCACGTTAATTCCAATCCGAACGTTAACTGCCAATCACGTGTTTCCACGTTAATTAAGGGTATTAATCGGGGGAGCTGCTTTAATCTCTGGGGGAGCTCGTCAGATAGAACCAAGCGCTCATCATAATTTTTTCGGTATTTTTCATCTAATCCAGCAGATGGCGGTGTCAGACAAGCTTAAAAAAAACCTACCAGGAAGTGATGCGATTCTATGATGCTTCCTGTGTTAGTGGTTGCTAACGGCTGTTAGCCCAAGAAGTATGCTGGATTCTGCTGCGGCAGGGGGGGAAGAGAACATGGCGACCGGTCGTAATCGAAGCAGTTTAGGAGGTGGATGAAGGAGGAAAGTTTGTGGAAAAAGTGATCGGTGACAGACAGACACGATCGATCGAAGACACGATGGAAATACAGCAGCGAAGTGCGGCAGATGAAAGTGAAAGTAAGTCAACAGCACGCTGTTGTTTCCTGCAGGGGAGGGGAGGGGGTGCGTGCGCACCTAAGCTGCGGTAGAGGGAGGAGGGAGAGAGGGGTAGAGAGACGTTTCTGCCAAATGTTATGTTGTGAAACGAACTTGTTGTGGCTTATTTAGCTAGTAAATAATTATTTTGCCTCCAAAACTCTTTTCTCAGTGTTGTATTTGTTGTTTCATAGAAGTAAACAGCTGTTCAGATGATGGTGTTACTAAAGTAAAAACATATTGGCATCAAAGACACTTTTCCACTTGAAGCGGACTGCGGCATTCAAAGCTAGTTTTCTCAGCTTTTTGGTCAGAAACACATTTTCGCTGCAACAAACCCATGTTCTACTGCAGATTACTAAAGAATGGAAAAAGCTAGAAACAAATGTTTTTTTTCAGATAAAAGAAGAGAGTCTAAGGTTTCCTTTGGTACTTCAGTGTTTGCATAGTACACAATATTCTGTGGATCTCCCAAAATCAGTGAAAAATGCTTAAAAATCCTCGCAATATGGAGCGCTCTGCTCGGAAAAGGTCTGGCAGTCAATGAGTTAAGTTACTAAGTTGTCAGAAACATTATAATTAGCCACATATTGGCTAATACCTGCTACTTTCCGATATCTGGCAGCCAGATGTCCAAAATGAACTCCTCTGGCTGAGTTAAGGATATTTTGGGATATTTGTTCTCAGAGTATAGTTCTATTTCTCAAAATATGAGCGATACAACCTCACATTTGTCTGCACAGTTCGTATACGTTGGTATTGTATATCGGAAATTAAGAGTTGGACAATATCAGTATATTGATATCAGTAAAAAAAAAGCCCATATCGAGCATCCCTTTTTAATACCACTGATAAATACCACTAAAACAAATGCTGTGTGGATTTAACAAAAGTCAGTCTGCGTGCTATTAGATCAAATCCAAATTCCTCTTCATCTTCCAAGGAGCTGGAGTGCATTTTCTTCAGGACATCAGTGATGTGGTCATCTGAATGACCACATCACTGATACTCCTTGACTCCCAAAAGAAAAGAGTCACCTTATCTTTGCAGGAAGGACGAGTCAGGCCAGGTAGGAACAAATGGAGAAACTGGGATTGAGCCCTATTTTCATCTTCATTAACTCTGCCCCCCCCCCCCCCCCCCCCGCGTTAACCCTTTCTCTCATAACTTGCTGCTTTCCCGTCTGGCCTCTTATCTTTGATTACTCAGCGCTATGCAAAAAATTGGGATTGTTCACTTTCATTTATTATCTTCTGCAGGCACCTTTCTCTGGTTGGTCAGTTTCTGACAAGTCTGCAGAAACCTCACTGCTCTCTCCTCTTTTTTTCTCTGCTCTTGTCTTTTTTCATTCATTTTAAACCTCAAACAGTTTGGTTTCCAGCTGCCTTCTCCTGCCCTGTTATCACCCCTTCTCTCTCTCTCTCTCTCTCTCTCTCTCTCTCTTTAGTGTCTCCTGCTTGCTTTGATTTTATTGGTTTTCGTTCCGTCTTCTGCTGCTTCTTAGAAACAGCTTGAAACAAGACTTCATTAATTTTAATTTACATTAAAAGGAAGGCTTTTTAACCTTTCAGAGAGGTTTTAAATATTCAGCAGGCAATTCAGCTTTAAAAAGCAAAGTTGTGTTTACATCTGCGTACATGCTGCCGTCTCCCGTGCTTCCATTTTGTGCATAATATACACGATATTTGCTTACTTCTGCTTCAGCTCTTGCCCTGCTGGAAGCATGTGATCATTGTCCTGTGCTTTACCTCTGCAGGGGAGTCTGTCTTTAAATGCTCTCCTGCCTTTCTTTAAGCTGTTAAGCTTCAAATTCAGGCTGAAATATTTCTTGTTTTATAAGCTAAGTTGAAATATTGTGGTAAAACTTCCAGCTTTTAATGCTTTTCTCCAACTCATGAAATATCTCTCCTCTGGCATTGCAGAAAATCATAACTGACTTGAGAAATTGGTGTAGCAGGTTATATTACTGAGAAGTTTAATGATCTCCCTTCACTATCGTGCTTTTTTTTTATTTCAAGACGATAGCATTGCAAACATCTTTAAATGAATATCCTTTGATATGCATGGAACCGTCACTCATTCTTCTTCCTCATTTTCTTGTGCCGCCTCATATTGGACACTTCTGTCAGGTTTCTCGTGGAGGCAGACAGCTGCTGTTATGAACTCTCTGTCCTGTGAGAAAACCCTCGACATTATACGTCTAACACTTCTTTTCATGGCAACATGGCCCTGAATCCCCTCCTGTCTCTCAGCTGCCTCGTGACTCACGCATGCACACAACAGAAGTCCATTTATAATTCAACGTCCCCTCATTATTCTGTTCTTGATTTTTTTTTTCTTGCAGTTGATTTTTCAGATTAGAAAACATCATTTGCAATCTCGTTTTGTCGAGTTTTGTCTTCGCTTGGTTTCCAGATCAACAATAAGAGATTTTCTCATCTGTATGTAAAATCTGATTCTGCAAAGTGACTTGTAATTTCAGCTCCTTGCATAAATTTGTGTAATTATATTGAATTAGAGGATTTTTCATCTTTTGTTTATGTAAATCTTCCAGCAGCCTGTCTGGCTGCGGATTGCTCAGCATCGAGGCGTCTGTGCTCTTGTTGGTTATTCAGCTGTTGGGTTCTGAGCGGAGCTGTCCCGGAGACAGTGGTGCTGAAAATCCTGCAACAGCGTGCAGAGCCAAGCAGATGCCTTCAGGGACAGATCTGTAATCTTGCTCTGAAGTGGCTTTTTGGCTCTCTTATTAGGGAGAGTGTATGGTTTTTAGATGAAGTGCTGATGAGGATCTGTATGAAACACACACACAGGTAAACAAAAGATGAACCTCAGATTGACTTTTATCTTATAATGCACAAACATCTACAGTAAACAAGGCAAATATTGAATTATTCAGTGATACAAACTGAATCACAGGTTCTGAGAGGTTCTGGCATGCAGCCAGGGGAACTTGCAGTGCATCCAAAATTTTTAAAAAGTTTTGGGGAAAACATTCTTGTGCTCAAGGGAATTATTGACACATTTTGATATTTTTGGTGCAAAACAAAACAAATTTCTCCTCAAATGTTGCACTAATTGGAGGGTCACTATTCTGGAAGTTTTTGTTGTTTCCATGGACCAACATTCCTGATTCAAGTCAAATGCATCCAACAGCTTGTTCTTCTCAATGACCCATTAATTTCTGTCAGGTGTGTTGGAGCAGAGAAACAATAAGGATAGCGGCACTCCAGGACTGGAGTTTAACGCATTAGAGCAGAGGTGCTCACATTTTTCACATGGGAGGGCCAAAAATGACTTGGGTGACTAGTCGTGGGCCAAAACAAAAAAACGTGGGAGTGTAAGAAATTTAATATGCTTAGCCCATATTGTAATTGTTAAAAACAACTAATTAAAAGTAATGTGGATAATGAATAACACTTTTCTTTATTGTGTTCATTATTTGTTTTTCACATTACTTTGTATGAGGTTATCTGAATTGATAGACAAACCCCGCGCCACCCGACCCACAGAGTAATGCAATGTTAATTTGTGTTCAGGAATGGAAGAACAATAAATAAATATATATAAAAAACTTTTCACATTGCTGGGAAAATCATAATCTTTAAAAAAAACAAACAAACAAAATAAAAAACAATAGGAAGCGGGCCAAAAATAATCACTTGTGGGCCAACTTTGGCCCCAAATTGGACACCTCTGCATTAGAGAAACCAGCTGTTACCACAATGATCAGACACACTGTTTAATCCAGTGATGAGAATATTTTTCTCTAATTCTCTGTTGTTGTGTGAATGTTCAGTCTCAATTGGGATGTTTTCTGTATCATCATTGCGTACAATTTGGCCTCTAAAATAACATTTGTAGTATCTTCCATACATGTTGCTCCCACCTTATTTTCCCTTGAAGGTCCCCTTTAGTGCCACAAGCAAAAAGCTGTGGACCCGCTGACTGTCCCATCTTGAAACCATGCTTGGTTTTACGCTTTCATCAGCGGCTAACCACCATAAATGATGCAATCTGACTTCTTTCCTACAATAAAAATCAAAGTTAACCCTTGTGCCTTCCTCAAGACAGTTTTTCATATTTTTGTCACTTTTTTTTTAAAATTTAATGATTATTTTAGCTGTTTGTGGCAAGAGGCATGAATTCATGCAATCACTTTTGTAGATGCATTTTTAAAATCTGGTGTCTTTCCGCCTTGCATGTCTTATTCGGGCTGGGACGATATGCTTTTCTCCCGATTCGATTCTCAACGATTTTCAGGTATTGATTCGATTTAAAATACGATTCTTCAATATTGCCGAATTTTGTATGTTTTAGTTTGGTTTTTTAACACAAGATCAAGTTGTCTGCCATTCAAAAGTTTTTTTTTTTTTGTTTTAGAAAAAGATATGTCACGTTATTCGGCAGTAAAAGAAAAACATTTTGCTCTCTGAAGGAGAAAAAAGGTAACTTTCTTCACACCAAACTTAGAAATATAGAGTAAAATGAAGCAATTTCATTTGGTTAAACAAATTGTTTTGAACAAAAATCCCTATTTTAAAAGTAGTGGGTATGAATTTAACAAGAATATTTTTGTGCGCATGAATGCACCTAGGGCGCTTAAACAGACAGAAAAATTAGGAGATATAATGCCTAGTTAAGGAAACAACAGATTGGATGAACTTGCTTGCCCGGTCCAATCCCCCACCTGAGAAGCACGGAGGGGGCGACAGGGGAAGGAAAACACCTTAACAGGGAGGAAAACCTCCGGCAGACCCGGCTAGGTAGGGCGGCCATCTGCCTCGACGGCTGGGGGAGAAGACAGAAGGGGCACAACATGCAGTTTCAGCAGATCTGCTGGAGAGGAGAACACAGTTAATGTGAATCTGTCCAGGTTTTAATGGAGAGAAGAGATGGTGGGAGAGGAAGAGCAGTGCATATGGATGTTCGAGCAGTCTAAACCTATAGAGCTTAACTAAGGGAAGGCTGAATCCTAACTATAAGCTTATAAAAGAGGTTTAGCCGATTTAAAGGTAGAGAGGGTGTCTGCCTCCGAACCTGAAGTGGTAACTGATTCATAATAGGGGGCTTGATAGCCAAACGCTCGCCTCCATCTACTCTTAGAGACCTTGGAACTACCAAAGGCCGCAGTCTGAGAGCGAAGGCCCTGCTTGAAATAGGGCACGAGACAACAGTCGTCATGGCGACTTCTTCCACGTGTGGTTGTTCAGTTTATTTATCAACCAAAGCATGATGAATGATGAAAAAAGAACAACCGCAACTGTTAACTCTGTGTTGTTGCTGGGTGTGTTGTTATGGTGAGACGTATGTGCAAACGTTACCATGCAGTCACTCACGTGCCTGAACATAAATGCAGCAAGTGGTGCCCCAGTTGCTAGGGAAGATTACAAAGCCCTGCTACCCCTTGTGGCTTCAATTCGAGGGTGTAGTGATAGTGGGTGAGGGCCAGTGGTTGAAAGTATGGGGAACACTGGGACTGGGCCTAAAACACCAGGAAATCAAAAACTAAAGACACAAAGTGACCCAAACTAAAGTCACCAAAAACCAACAACAAAACAAACCAAGGACAAACTGTTTCCAGGACAAACAGTTGCCTCCGACTGAACGTCTGCTGGGTCCTTTTATAGCTGCATGCCAGCTGCTCCAGGTGAGACCGATCAGTAATCAGCAGGTGAGGAGGGAGGAGATGATGGTGGTGTGGTGCCAGTCCAATCAAAACAGAGGGATGGAGCAGAAGGATTTACATGTCGAATGAGAGAGATGACGTTAGTAGAGTAGGTGGCCGTAAACAATCATACATTCACAATTTCCCTGCTTTTTTCCAGAAACTTTTGTCCACAAAGATCACCAGCACTGCAAAATTTGAGGAGGGCACAAGGTTTTAAGGTCATTGCCAACATATAACCATATATATATATATATATATATATATATATATATATAATATTTTTTTCTTTTTTTTATAGAAAAAATAGGATGACTCATCTGCACTGTGGTGTTTCTCAGACATGTCTCATTCATAAAATAGTGAAAAATTAGTGTTTTAGGGTTCCAAATAATCTGGTTCCATATGAATCAAACACCCAGATGTTAAACAAATGAACAAATATACCCAGAAAACAAACAAACAAACAAAAAAAGATAAAGCAAATGCACTTCAGCTCTTCTCTGTGTGGACATGACCTGAACTTACATCACACTGGCTCTGAATGGTCAAAGCCTCAGGGACCCCCAGTTTGGGAGCCACTGTTCTATACTCCCATACTATAGTAAAATCTCACTATTTATGAGGATGTTGTGTGGACAGAATCTTTTTTTTTTGAGGTTCAGATGGCTAAAAATTAGATCTCAAGCTGAGATCTTTGCAACACACGAGGGAATTCTGCATGTTTGGCTGCAAGCTGAAAATTACCAGCAGATGTGGGTTCGTGTGTGCATGACTCTTGAATATTATGTTGTCATGTGGTAAGAGATTGAAGTCCTGCATGTCTGTTTCCATAGAGATCAGACTTTATCAAAAAATATTGAATTCTAAAAGAAATTTGGCTCCTGATTCTTCTCCTGCTTTAATCATGCCGTCATCTCTTCCTCTTTGGATGCAGTGTCTCTCTGGGAATGATGGTGTTGCCAGCGCTTCCGCCCTCTCTGTCGCAATGACGATGCCATTCAGCCCCCTGTCCAGTGACGAGGAACATCAAAGGATGCTGGGTAACAATAGACATCTCTATCCTGGGGCCGAAGACGAAGAGGAGGAGGAAGAAGAAGAGGAGGAAGAAATGGAAGAAGATGAGCGTGATGAGGACAGAGAGGAGGAGGAGAATGGTGAACTTGAAGGGGAGGAAGAAGATGATGATGAGGAGTTGGTGGAAGAGGTCAGGCGAGGAGGCCTGTCCCGGATGGGCAGAGGTGAGGCGCACAGGCAGTCTGGTAAAATGGCTGGACGGCCCACCGGGGACCGCCAGGTCCGGCCGGGGAACCCGGGACACACCTCAAACCCCTATTCGTCCAATCCTGGACCCACGCACCAAACGGCCAATCAGATACAGCAGCAGCAGCAGCAGCAGCAGAGGAGGCTGAAGGACCGCAGTGCCAGCTCGGTGCCATCTGAAGACGCCCACATTGCCATGATGGTGTTTCGCATCGGCATCCCAGACATAAAGCAAACGGTCAGTGAGGCCCCGCACACACAACAGCAGCAATAACCCCACATCATCCCGGGCTTCACACGCCTCATGCTAACAGACCTCTGCACCAGAGGTGGGGGTTCGGCCAGGGAGGGGGAGTGTGTACATGGTGACCCTGAAAGCTCTCTACATTACTATTCAGAACACGTGCAAACAATCCTTTCAACCAGTTTTACAGCACACTCACTGTATGAAACAGCAAAATGCAGCCGAGCTCGCTCGGGGGCCATAAAAATGGCAACAGAAAATTTCCTGTCTGCAAGCTGCAGAGCAGGCAGAGGAAAAGTTTTTATTTCTAATACAGTTGAAAGAAATAATCAAGACTGTTGCCACATTTCTCTTTTTTTGTCGAACATTCATGTCTCAGATCTGCCCGTATGTAACGTATATGGGTCGTTGGACTTTTGTTAGAGGGGTAAAGGAGCCAAATGCTGCCTCTGTACCTTGAAGCTTATTTCCTCACAACCCATCCATATATGCTCAGTTCAATCATAATGTGCCAAGTACAGAGCATCAGAAACACTGCAAATCCCAGAGGATTTTTTTATTTGATTCTCTCACTGCATCATTAAATAAGAACTGACAGAAGTACAAATACTCTCCAGCAAAGTTACTAATCTGAGAGAGAGACGTTCAAGGTGACCCAGCTTCAGCCAGGAAGAGCTGTGGAGAGTAAGAGGCATAACAGAGCCATCCACATGAGAAGAGTTTGATTCTAAAACACTATGAGCAGGAAAAGGGTTCAAAGAGGCTGAAAGAGAGGGAAGTTGGAGCGAGGAGAGGAGGGAAACAGAAAGAGAAGTATAGCCACTTCGTTTATGTTGCCAGGAGAGCTTTTATATGGTGCAATAAAGCAAGCGGTGAAAAGCCCTTTTCAGTGTGGCTGCTTTTTGGAGGGCTTTCCTGAATCAGGATAGATCAATCTGCAATCACTCACTTTCCCAGATGTGGTCTTACATCATGGCGGCATCAAAAGCCTCATTCAGAGCTGCTCCTAAATGAAGTTGGAGATGCAGCTGCCTCCATGAACGGTCCCACCCATAAAAACAAGGCGTCACCACTGCTTTTCCACGCTGCTTCTCTGGTCATCTTCAGAAGAATCATGGCAATAAACACACTTAAACTGATAACTAAACTGTTAACAGCAGAAATATTAGAAAAAAAGAGACCAGCCTTGCATTTAACAACCACAAGCTCCTCACATTTTCTCACCTTTCTGCAAAGCAGTCAAGGCACCTGAAGTGAGCTTACAAATCAGGAACAACAAATAAAACTGCAAATGAAATGAAGATATTTGTGATTTCCCCGTGCGCATACATGCTCATATCTTATATTTACCACCTCAGTGCACCATAAACGCCTCACTCAACATTTCTTCCTCCCTCTTGCTGCGTTGTGATTTATTATTGATCTCTGCATGGGTGTTTTCAGCAGTATGTGGTCGTTGTGCGTGCTTGTGTGCGCTCGATTTAGTGTTTTTTAAATGCACCCATAAATAATTCACCAATATCCATTTATTCTGACAAATCGTCATCAAAGTTTAGGTGTAAAGTGATGGATAAATGGAAGCGCTAGGGAGGAGAATGCCCACTCACGCTTCAGGTCGAAACCTTAGAAATTAAATAAAACCTTCACATCTGAACTGGGATACATGGAGGGAGAGTGCAGCAGAGATGGATACAGAAAAAGATAATGAAAGAGTGAATAAGAGGAATAAAGGGAGATGGAAGAAGACAAAGACAGAGGAAGATCAAAGAGGATGCAGGGAAGTAGATCAAGGCGTTAAGAGATGAATTCACACAAAATGAAGCAGACAGAAATGAACAAAGGTGAGTGAATGAAGGACAGGGAAGTAAAATGGACACCACAGATGGGTTTTCTAGCATCCCCACCTGCTCTTGTGCAGCTCTGTATCTCACAGTCTCCAGGAGACCAGTGGACTTTGTTCTGAGCACCAGACTCCTCATCAGTTATGTAACTTTCCAAACTTACTGCCTTTTAAGCCGTGAGAATGATGAAAATGCATCTTCCAAGTCGTCCAAGCGAGAGTTGCCAGCAGTGGCCAAGACACAAATCATGACTCTATGTAGTGGTGTTTGTACTATCCCCAGCATTTAGCAAATATTTCCACTTATGGCCTCACAGATATTAACCCTTTAAGGGGAGGCACTACAGGTAAAAGCCCAGTTTTTTCATCACCTGCAATTTTGAGATTTTCATTTTTTTCCCTCCTTCAACATGTTTTCTTTCAGACTAGTGCAAAAAAAAGGGTCAAAAATAAACATTTTAGGAGTTTATTTCATGATACTTTGTCTGATGCACCCAAATCCCGTCAAAAATGCAGCTAAAGTTGGTGTTTTTAAACGGAGCGCAGCACCGTGGTGCTCGTCTGAACCCCGTCATGTCTGGTATCGTTGGAAACGTCTCTTTTTTACTGAATGATGTCATCTCAGCCAAACCTTATATTTCCAGCTCATGGATCTGATTGGACCTGATGTCTGTAAATAGTGTTATAGAACAAAAATGTGGAGAATATTACAATCCAAAACTTTAAAGGCTGTTTTCTCAAAATAAGTTTTTTCTCTTATTCTGGGTAAAAAATCTCCACTTCAGGAGCACGTACAGAAACCAAACTTTCAAGTTTTGCTCCTGACTGTATTCTTTACGTTTTTAATGAAAGACTTTTTGATATCTCATTCACAGCCTGATTTATAAAACATTTTATCCCAAAAATATGCCAAAAAAATGAGGTTTTTCTTGTTGTTGACAGTATATTCTAAATTGTGAAATGATCTACAGAGATATCTAAAATCCCCTCTGTAAAAAGTTTTTGACATTAATATGTGAACAAAATTCAAAAGAAACTTTGAACCAGGTTTAATCCAGTGTTTAGATTTTTTTCCGATAAATGTATGCAAGTTAGCGCTTTTTTAGCTAAATAACACCTCATTTGCATATTTAAACAAAAAATTTCAGAAAACTCGCAATACAAAAAACAATAGCCCTCATGTGAGGAATAAACCAGGAAAGTTTCATGCTGATACCAGTTAATTAGATTTTTTACCCTATTTGCCTGGAGTGTCTCGGTACCAGTTCGGCCAAAATGGCCATTTCGCCATAACTGTCTGGAATAAAACTTCTCCAACTTTGTTGTACTTCAGTAAATCCAAGTCTGCCTCAGCAGAGATAATGTTCACATTTTGTTGTGTGATTTGATGGAAGTTTAAAGCTCCAGCTGCATCAGTGTTTTTTAAGGCAAGCGTTAAACTTTTTACTTGTGCTCTGTGCCATTTTTATTTATTCTTCACTGCTGATTTTACACATTTTAAAAAATGTCAGAAGTTTTTCACTGTGACTTGAAAAGTATTTAAACAGACCTCATTTCATTATGGGTGTACAATCTTTGAGCTGAGGCCTAAAAAATAGGCACAGGACTAAAAAGGGTGAGTGAACCATGCAGACTACCCCCCCCCCCCCCAGGTTTTATTCTTTTTCTACCTAAAACATTTATTAAACGTTTATAGTTATTTTCATTGGACCAGCCTACAGTTAAGAAGAATGATGACACCATGTATCAGTCTAACTGTGGAGGATTCTTTCTCTTCGTTGCCTGTGAACTGATGCCCTCGGATGTTCAGACTGACATAGACAAATGAATGAGCTAATCAGTGACCTTACAGACTCGTTGCCGAGACGACTCACCGAGTTATAACTCGGCCCCATCACTGACATTTACTCTGTTTCTGCCTTTTTCTCTCATCCTGTCTTGGCTCAACCTTTTTATGCCATTTTCCCCTGTTTCTCCTCCAGTCTCACTCTGTACGTTCAGAGTGAAAATCTCTGATCTTCGCTCTTCTCTCCCTTTTGTTCAACTCACGCTTCCTCCATCCTCCTCTTCCGCTCCCACGTCTCTCTTCAGTGTCTCGTAATATGACTCCATACTCCCATTACATCAGGTCTGTTCTACATGTCAGCTAATTCACCCTCAATAAATTATAATTGCTGCTTAATTGTGTTGTAATGAGACAAGGGAATGACTGTACTGCACGTGTGCAGATATATGAACTGAAAGGGGGAGATGTGGAATGAGTACTTCAGGGAATGTACGTTTGTATATACACAAATTACGAATAATTATATTTACTTTTGCTTAAATGTACCTCTAATGTTAGATATTTACCAGCCATTGAAGATGTGCATTTCAGAAATGATTCATTTCGTACTGTTTGATTAGATTAACTGACTCAAAGTGACTTTGATGTGGAAATTTTTGGGGAGATTCCTGCACTTTGCTCTGTATTTAATCCTAAAACAAAAGGAACATTGTAGATTAGAGCCTACATTTGAGAGATAACATTTTTAAAATTGTGATTGCACGATATAATTGGCCCCCTGTTGGTATCAGCCTATATTGGCCTTAAAACTGAATATCGGACATCAGCCACCCCACTGATATTTAAACGATCAGCCTGCTGTTTCTAAAGTGTAAAAAAAAAAGAAAAAAAAAAACCTTCTTTCTTACAGACTTTAAAACTTCTAAAGACGAGGGGTGGAAAATTATATCGATATGCTGATATATTAACATTTAAAAACACAGTATCGGTCTGTTTTACTAATGAAATCTCGAGATATTTCACCATCCTGTTACAAAATCTCACAAAAATTTATGAAAATTTTGCGATATTTTCATATGCTGATATATTGACATTTAAAAATGCAGTCATAATCTATTTTACTAACAAAATCTCACGAGATTTTATGAAATATCATGTGAGTTTGTAACAGAAAGATGAAATCTCACATTTTGTAAGTAAAATAGATCTATACCGCGTTTTTAAACATCGATTTGATTTGGGCCTATGAAAATATTGTGATATTTCAGTGTATCAATATTTTTTCCCACCCCTATTTTTCAAAGTGTTGGAAATGGATAGCAAAACTGATATTTGCAATGACTGCTTATTTTTTCATCTTTCATATCGGTATCGATATCGGTTATCGGCCACATGAGTTTTAAAATATTGGTATGTCGGATATCGGCCAAAACTCCAATATCATGCATCCCCAGTTGTGATAACGGTTACCTTGACTACTTCTTCTTATGTCATGTGTTTCCTGTAATGCATCCTTGGTGAAATTCAAACATCCATTTCTGTTATTAGTGATTGGTTTGTTTTAATTTCAGGGTGATAACGACACATGAAAATTGTCTCTTTTCTCATTTACGTCTTTAAAAAGCGTTCAGATAAATCATCTGGGAATCCAATCTCTTCACCTACGATGACATTTACCTGAACTGCTCCCACTAATAAAGCTGTACAAACCTACTGGCGTGTCTGTCAGTAGAAACTGTCCTGCTGGTGCGTGAACACTGACAGAGTCTGCTGTACGGTCTGTTGCAGGAGGGGAGTTGATGCATTACTATATGTAGATGAGATCTTGGCTGTTTTGGGTAAAGGAGCCAGCTGCATTGTCTCATCTATTATCTCATGTCAGAAAGAAACAGGCAGGTCAGGGTGTTATGATGGATTTTGTGTTGAGAACATCTTTAGACACAGTCAACATTGTCTGTAGGGGTGAAGTCCCCTCCACCGTGCCAAACATGAGTTATCCATACCTGAAACTGGCCCACTTTGTCTTTATTTAAGATAGTTTATGTGGTAAATTTCTTTGCATGAAATCTTTCAAATGCTATATTTGAAGTCTACTATAATACTGTATGTCTACTATTATATGCACCTATGAGGTGCATAAAGGACAGGGATTATGTTTGTGATGTCAGGCAGCAGTGCAGTAAAAACAGGCATGATTCTGTGATGGAAATCAGATTGCTGTGCCAACCTGTAATGCAGGTGAAAGTTTTATCACGCTAAAGAGAAGCAAACATAAATGTTGCTATTTTTACAAGCTAACTTGGTGTAAAATAGTCTAAAGAGATTTGGAAATCTGTTCTGTTTACAGATAAAGTTTAATTAATTTACTTTTAAATAGGCAACTTATCCTGTGGACTAAAGAGACAAGAAGCATTCTGGCTTGTGGTCACCCGTCAGTTCAAGAGCTTGCATCTCTAATGGCGATATGTTAGTGTCATCATAAAACTGCAACTTCCACATCCGGAGAGTCTCCATCAGAGCTGAAAGCTACAGGTTTACGGGAGTTTTACCTCAGAATGTCCTATGCTAAGATCCACGAAGCATCTATTATATCTGCATGGCTTCACAGCAGCAGGGCGTGGTAAGGACTGACCTGCCAGTTCCGTCTTTTCATCAACTGAAAAGATTTGATGCATCCTTACATGAAATATCATTATTTAGCATGTTATTCATGTTCTATAGCAAAACATTTGTTTATGAGACCCGCAAATAATGTCATTCATTTTTAAAAATGTTCTGTTTAACCTTTTAACTCCTAATTTAACATATTTGATAAATGCAGTTTCTGAGACCTTTATGGTTAAAAAAAAAATCTTTGCTTAAAATCCTGTTGTAAACAAACTGATACTTGTGATCTGCCCCCTAGTAAACACTTTTTGCACGACAATAATTCTGACATCAATAAACGGTACCGTGCGTGGAGGACCCGGGTTCGAGTCCGTGTCATGCCACTCAGGTGAACCACTGTGGACCCCTGAGCAAGGTCCTTAACCCCCCCCCAACTGCTCCCTGGGTGCTTTAAGTAGCAGCCCACTGCTCTCTGATACTTACAGTGCAGAGATGGGTGAAATGCAGAGCCCTAATTTCCCTACAGGGATCATAACAATATTTTAATAAATAAATAAATAAATAAATACAAATGACTTTTATTTATTTATTTTATATTTTGTTGTCAAGACTTCAGATGAAGAAAATTTAAAATTTCTGCCCATTAATATGCATCTTTTAAAACTTATTAGTATGTTTTTTTGTTTGTTTGTTTGTTTTTTATCACCCTGAAGTCCTCACAAAAATGCTGTTTGGATTTTAAAAAGGGAGAAAAAAGACTGGCCCATATAACCTGGAAAATGTAGTAGACTACTGGCAGTCATAATCATTACTGCTAGAATCTGATAATCAACAGAATCATTTTTTTCTTTTCTTTATTTGATGAATCATTGGTATTTCAAAATAATTTTACAGAAAATTATTAACTTTAACTTACTATGAATATTTAGGCTAAAGAAAACTTTGTTTTGTCGGCTTGTGTTGCACCATGTGACATGCACCGCATGTGACACACAAAGAAGAAAAAAATAATCCATCCATTCATCCATTTTTTTTTTAACCTGCTTATTCTAAAGCAGGGTTGGAGATATTTGATTTCATAGGGATTACAATCTAGAAAATTAACCAGCAAATAAGATATGAGGCGCTGTCAGTAAGGGTGCTTTCTCATAGCAGCTTTCAGTTGCCGTCTTCACTTTAATATAATTTAAATGGACTCCACTTATATGGTGCTTTTTGGTCATTTTAACCACTCAAAGCACTTTTATACAACATGTCACATTCACTCACACTCATACAGCACTTCTACACTGATTCACCCTGATAGACACATTGGGAGGTTCAGTGTCTTGCCCAAGGACACTTCGGCATGTGGTCAGGGGAAGCCTGAAATGGATCCACGAACCTTCTGGTTGGAAGTTGACAGCTCTTCTTCCTCAGCTCCGGCTGCTGCAGTTTCTAACAAGTACTTTTTACAGCTTGGCTCATGATCTGAAATACAATGGCTGCATTTACACTGAGACAAGTGAAATGAAAAATACTTTATTTATCCCAGAAGGGAAATTCTATATTGTAATAGGCACGAACACCCCCCCCCCCCCCCCCCCCCCACCACCGCCTTTTTAAAAAAAAACAATATAACATATGAAATAATGATACAACAATAATGCGGCTCAAATGCGATATATATATATATATATTTTTTTTACCTCATGCAATTTTTTTTGTGTGATTATTTTAATGACAGTCTGAGTAAAACATTTCAAATCCAACTTAGGCCACTTTCATATTTGGTTGTGAATCGGATCTATTAATGTTCTTCAAAGTTCAAACTTCAGTCTGACATTCCTGTCATGTTTCTTCAGGCCTTCAGCACTGATCCACACTCTGACATGTGACATCACTTCTTCTTCCCGATCACTTCAGGGCTACAGACTGTTCACACTGGAGTCTGATGCCACATTTAAATTATAATATGAACCATGCAAAAACTCAGAACTGAGCTTTAAGACCTGCAGCCAGAATTTGTCTTTCAACTGTACCATTAGTGCTCCTGCCACTTAAGACCATTAAAACACTAAAAGTCATGCACCACCCACATCTACTTGCTCCCTCTTCAAGACCAGTGGGGATGTAGAGGCTTCACACCACTCTGACAAGTCCTTTGCAGCAGAAAACACAGATAAGAAGCAGCATTTTCTTTGATAAATTTGTGGACTCTGATTCCCTCCATGCAACTGGTAACCGATTTAAAGCTACGCTCCATTAACTCACTTTGTGCACAGTGACAGTCAGGTCTGTGTAGCACAAGCTGTTCATACGACTCCCTCACAGCAGGAGGTCAAGGCAATATTGTTTGCAGGTTTATTAGATTGTCAAATTCGGGTACATGCAGCCGAGTTGGCATTTGTCTGCCAAGCACATTAAACAGTGTGAAACAAATGGGTTTTTCAATGCAGTTCGACTCGAGCTGAAATCTTGCAAACTCTGAAGTAGAAGGAGCAGCCCTCAGGCAGGATTTAGCATGAAAAACACTTCCAAACGAAAATGCAAACCTCAAAATATAGTCAGCCTGTCCTCTAGAACACTGCAGAGGTTGTATGTTCATATAAGGAGTTGTCCCACAGGCCAATATGGAAGCTGAGGTAATAAAGAATGAGGATAGAGGAAGGGGCAAGGGGGAATTTGAGGGCAAGGATGATGAAGATAGAAGATAAAGCAAAAAAAGGGTGACAGAAATACTTTTAAAAAATGTATTTGTTCGTTATCTGAACTGCTCGAGTGAAAAGGGACGTTTGAGTGCTTAATTAAGAGAGAGATAGTAAGAAATAGGGGGAAAGAAGTTAAATGGTGATATGTGTGAGTGTGTGAATTTGGTGGGAGTTTATTTCCCTAAAGACCTCATTAAAGGCTTCATGTCCCCCTGCACTTGGCCTGCAGAAAAAGGCCAGAGGGGCAGAGATAGTCGGAGCTAAAGTGTGTGAGAGAGCAGTTACTCTTATTTCTGCATAGATAAGTGACAGCGCTGTTCCAGAAAGATGGAGGGAGAGGGAAGGAGGACGAAGAATAAGACAGAGATAGGTAGGGGAGGATAAAGAGCAGCATGGACAGAGTGAGTGGGTGTATGTGAGTGGGAAAGTGTGATCACAGCTTTAGGAGACAAGACAGAATTTTTCATATGAGTAATAAAACCAAAAGGGAAAAAAAAAGAGATTGATGCTGCATCTTAATGTGAAACTAGACATCATATGTAAGTTACACAAGCTGTCATGTCGCATTAGTACATTTCCAGTTTGATGAGGTGTTTAAATTATTTCTGGTTTTGTTTTTTGTGTAAAATTTGTGTCATTTACAGTCAAATAATCAGCTTCAAACAGGCCAGCTGAAACACATGAATAAAAATGAAGATCCTGGAGGAAGTAAACACCTGATCCAGTGCGGTGATGATGACAAACTGCATCTTCGCTCTCATTTTCTTTCAGTGATGGCCAGATGAAGGAGCCATGCAGCAAAGATGCAAACGAAGACGTCTGACAGTCAGAGACCAACTCCTTTCTCACCGTGTAAAAACATGAGAAATCTGCAGGAAAAGGGAAAAAAATTAGACAAAAGGGAGAGTTTGTCCACATAAATAAAGATGCATCCGTATATTCACCCATACCTTACCCTGTGTTACACGTCTCTGGTGGTGAATCATATTCTGTGCGCTCACTTTCCATGCGCCTGCAAGCAAACTGGAAAATGTGTAGAGGACAGCAGGGCTTCTTCCAACACGGTGATATCTGATGAACACTGCATTCATAGAAAACAACCACACACACAAATTATGAAACATCTTGTCTTTGTTGGACTGTGTGTTACTCATCAGACAGACTTTATATCAGCCTTTGTGTCACAGAAATACATCATTAAAACCAAACCATGAACTGTATGAACATCCACAACCACAACAGCCCCAACAAACAGCAATTATATCACAGCTGGAGTTATTTGCTTGTTTTCAGATTAGCACTTTGAGCCCAGTGCCTATTTTTCAGGCCTTTGTTAGCTAATTTCCTACCCATAATGAAATGAATATACACTATATTGCCAAAAGTATTTGCTCACCCATCCAAATTATGGGAATCAGGTGTTCCAATCAATTCTATGGCCACAGGTTTATAAATGAAGCAGCGAGGCATGCAGACTGTTTCTACGAACATTTGTGAAGGAATGTGTCGCTCTCAGGAGCTCAGTGAATTCCAGCGTGGAACCGTAATAGGATGCCACCTGTGCAACAAATTCAGTTGGGAAATTTCCTCACTCCTAAATATTCCACAATCAACTATCAGCTGTATTATAAGAAAATGGAAGTGCTTGGGAACGACAGCAACTCAGCCATGAAGTGGTAGAACACGTAAACTGATGGAGCGGGATCAGCGGATGCTGAAGTGCAGAGTGCGAAGAGGTCACCAACTTTCTGCAGAGTCAATCACTACAGACCTCCAAACCTCATGTAGCCTTGGATCAGCTCAAGAACAATCCGCAGAGAGCTTCATGGAATGGGTTTCCATGGTGGAGCAGCTGCATCCATCCAGCAGCCGCCACTGAACTCCAGAGCAGTGGAGACGTTGTCTGGAGGGATGCATCAGTATATTCACCCATACCTTACCCTGTGTTGCATTTCTCTGCAACACCTGGTCAGATCTGGCAATCTGTTGGACAAATCTGGGCTTGGCGGTTGCCAGGACAACATAACTTGTCTGACTTCATTGTGCCAAGTGTAAAGTTTGGTGGAGGGAGGATTATGGTGCGGGGTTGTATTTCAGGAGCTGGGCTTGGCTCCTTAGTTCCAGTGAAAAGAACTCTGAATGCTTCAGCATACCAAGACATTCTGGACAATTCCATGCTCCCAACTTTGTGGGAACAGTTTGGAGCTGGTCCCTTCCTCTTCCAATGTGACTGTGCACCAGTGCACAAAGCAGGTCCATAAAGACATGGATGGCAGAGTCTGGTGTGGAGGAACTGGACTGGCCTGCACAGAGTCCTGACCTCAGCCTGATAGAACACCTTTGGGATGAATTAGAGCGGAGACTGAGAGCCAGGCCTTCTCTTCACAAATGTGCTTCTGGAAGAATGGTCCAAAATTCCCATAAACACTCCTAAACCTTGTGGACAGCCTTCCCAGAAGAGTTGAATCTGTACTAGTTGCAAAGGTGGACCAATGTCATATTGAACCCTATGGTTTAGGAATGGGATGTCACTTAAGCTCATATGCGAGTCGAGGCAGGTGAGCAAATACTTTTAGCAATATAGTGCATCTCTGCAACCATAAGGTCTGTTTACAAACTTATGGAGTCTGCTTTCAGGATAAAAATCAATTTGAAATTTTTCCGCTGTATCTCTAAACCTCTATCAGATCATAGTACAATATGCAAACATTACCTCTGCAAAGGCGAACTCGATAAAGTGAAGCAGAATGAAATTAGAGGCTTTAGTACAGACAGTTCAGGCACAGTTTGGCCATCTGTTCTCAGTCCCACAATTTAAAACCCCTCATGTTTTATGAGGTCAAAAATATGACAATATATGTGTATATTTTTTACTGATAAAGAATACATTTTTATTTTTCAACCTCCTCCAAAAGCAGTGTGTCCAGTTAGGGTCCACTTTCTACCAAATATGGCCGCTGTGCTTTGTCGTCAGCACAAAAGAGCACCCCGTTGTCTTTGTTTTTTTACTTTGAAGGATTATTTTTTACTCCACTTCAGTGGCATACTTCTGATTTAAGTAGAGGCACAATACTGCACAGAGACAATGTGCACACAGATTTCTTCACCCACCAGAGGGTGCTCCAAACGCTCAGCTGCATAATTGGGTGGCTGTGCTGCAAGGCTGTCAATGTTCTCAGTAACATTATAAAAATGTCTGCAATGTGAGGAGAATCGGTGTGAAAAAAATTCCCATTTTCAGAATCCATTTGGAAGGTTTGATCATGATGTTAAATAAAACTTCAGTAAAACCTCCAAGACTCTTAAACACCAAGGCCCGAGGCAGAATTCATATTTTTCCACTCTCAGGGGTCTGAATAATGATATTGCTATGGTTGACTGTGGGAATTATTATCTGTATGACAGCTGAATCCTTTACTTTCTCTCTCTTCTGCTGAGACTGTGATTTATTTTCAAGTGTTTGCTTGCCTCCTTTGGTGGTACTGTAAGTGCAGAGTGTAAGTGTGTGTGTGTGTGTTTGTGGGATTTCAAATCTAATACAAACAGGCACACCTCCTTATCCTCTCGTGCTCTTCAGTAGTCAAAATTTCAGAGATTGCCCTCCCTTTTACTCTCTTACACTACGCTACTGTAACACACACACACATAAACACACATTAAGACTCGTGCACGCAGATGCACACGCTCACACACAAGCACAAACACAGGCAGAAGCACATTCTCCCAGTACCACATCTCCAAGGGAACACAGGGATGTCTCTATGGCAACAAGCAGCTTGCTCCACTAATGAACTGGTTGCCATGGTGACCATGTTGGCTGTGTAACGGAGTCACAGAGTAAAACAGAGGGAGAAAATGCAATGTTACTCCTCTGCACAAAAGCTCTGTGCAGATCGCTTTCTTTGTAGGACACACACACAGAAATGTGTGTCAGTGTGTGTGAGTGAAGAGATTAAGATGACTGACAATGAATGAACGAATGCTCTGTGAGAAAAGGAGCGCTGGCAAGAGAAGAGAGCTCATGCAGTAATGCAGTGAGAGGCAGCGATCCCTGCAGCTGGCGGTCGGCTGCACGGGCCAATCATCCTGCTGCTGCCTCAAGGTCAGGAAGCAGCCCAGCTTCACTCCGAGCAAGTAGAGAGGAGGAGATGGATTGGAGTGCAGCGCTGCCAAAAAGCGTCTATCAGCCATCTGTGTGGAGAGTTATGTTCCGCTTTGCTGACTGAGCCTCTGGGCCGCCGTGCGTGTTGGCCATTCATGACCCTGCTGGAGACCCTGAAAGCTGCATAAAACTGACATTCAAGTGCTTTCTGGTGACTGAGGCCACCAGGATTATTCACCCACTTTGCTCTGGCACTGTCTCCCCCCTCTGGCTCGAAAAGGAAAAAGCTTCATATACTGCAATGAGACAGCGTCCTCTTTCATCAAGCTGTACTTAAAAAAATTACACTGGTTAAAAAAAAGGTATATAAACACTGACCTCGTAAACCACCTTAGATTTATGTAATTTATCATCAGGGGTGCCCAAGTCCAGTCCTCGAGGGCGACTATACTGCAACTTTAAGATGCACTTTAAGACACTCCCTATGTTACTGGTGTGGTGCTTTTAAGAAAACGGTGGCTGTTGGAGGAGGGGAAAAGAAAGAGAGGCCACTGCCAACTTTATGAAAGAAATAAAATAACTAAAAGTCCTAAAGTCAGAAAAGTAATAAAATGAATAAAAAGTCAAATAAAAGAATAAGAAGAGGGCTTAAAGGGGCTTGCAGTGGCTGGTGTCTTCCTCGGCTGCATCGGCTCCCTCCCAGGTCTGTGGCAGGCCGCTCCCCCTGGTGGCTCCTCAGGACCCCACCACAGCCGGCCCTCAGACTTCAGGGAGCCGCGCCTCCGGCCATAGGCCGCTCCTCTGGGTCTGTGGCCGCCCTCCGGCTCCCGAACCTCACCTCTCAGCCCGGGGATCCGGTGCCCACTCTGCTGCACCTCCTTCGCCAGCCTCTCCCAGTCTGTCCTCGTCCCCCGTCTGTTGTCTGCCTCTGTTGTACGCTTTTACCTGCTGTTGCCAATTAAGTCAAAGGAGGAGTCCTTCTCTCCACGTGCTGCCAATCAGTTCATTAAAACTCCCACTAGCTTGGAGATAAAAACAAGTTAAAAACACACAAAACCCATAAAAACCATGCTAAAACCAAGCTAGTGGGCAGAAGCCCAGTTTCTTGCAGCACCTGTTAGTTCACCCAGTGACAGCTACGCTCAGTCCTGTCCTAGAACCACCACTGACCAATCATACGCCAGCAACAGTAACTAAGAGAGGAGTGCCTGGCAAGCTTTCACTTCCTGAGCTAAATGCTGAGGTGGTGCATGTGCAGGACTTTCAAGTCCAATGACAGATATTCATGGGTGATATTGTAACTGGAGAGATGTCGAATATGAAATAACCAGTGTGGAAGCCCTCACTCGCAGCTGAATCCATCGAAGATAACAAAAAACTACCATGTTTGTTCCAAAGAAAGATGCTAACGCCAGCTAGCACATAGTTGTTAGCTACAAGACAGCAGTAGAAAATTAAGTGAAAGTTGCTAATGTTTTAACATTGAGAAAGTTAGCTGTGTAGCGCTTCAGGATAAATGATTTTACCAGATAAACACAAGTAATTTGCCACATAGACACATCTAACACAGCCCTCTCGCTTAGCTTTTTGTGAATGGGCGACCGACAGAGTTTCTCAGTCCAGAAGCTGTTATCCTCGATCAGATCCAATGTAGTAATCAAACCCATGATGTGGGAAAAATATCCTGGTGTAAACAAACGGAATATGAACGGTGAGCCTTCGCCTTGATTCTAGTGTCATCTTCATCAATATTCTGCCAGCAAATGGTGTTGTGACTATCTTTCTCAAATGTGTAATGTAGCCTTTTCTACGAGTGTCCTCTGATGTTTCCAAAGTACAGTATTGCTTCAGAAATGTGATAGACATCCTTCGCAATCGTATGTTTCACTGAAATCCCTGTGCAGTTCATGTTTACATCCCAGCGGAAAGTAACTGGAAAAGAAATCTTACCAGGTGTAGCAACTGTAACCATGGGGGGTGGGACTTACTGTAGAAGGGTCACATATATTTTCCCATCAGTCATAAGAAACTAAAGAAATTTCTGTCAGATTTCCTGCAGAATTTAAAGTTTCAACATTCTAGAGGTTTGTCCTGGACACTGCTTTGCTCTCTTGACTGACTGACCAGTTTGAGCCATTTTTTTCTGGAGGATGAACTTTAGCTCTGATATCAGGTCTTTTCGCTCTGCTGCACGTCTGTTTTATTTATCCTGTCCCTGTTGCTGAGAAGCAGCCCATAGCATGATGTTACCAACACCATGCTTAGCTGTACAGATGGCAAAATGCAAATTATCACAAGTCCTGATGTTAAAGAAATTAGTGGAAATCAGTTTGGCAAACAGGAAGCGGTTTCTCAGTCTAGTTTTATCGCTTATGGACCTGGTGATAGACAGTTATTCGTCAAGCAGGTCCGCTCATATCTGTACCAGCGTTCTGAACCTCTAGATGAGTTTTGATCCTTGACTAAACATCTAGTTGCACAGTGACTCATCTGGTTAACCCACATCCATGATAACTGAGCCCACATTCGAAATATAGTTTGGATCAGCTGCATGAAAGCTTTTCATGCAGCAGCTCCTCAAAATCTTTGTGCTTGTGCATCATCTGCGTTGTCTAGTCTAGATTTTTTCATGCCAGATCCAGGTGCACATCGTTGTCGCCCTGGGTTTCAGAATTAGGTTGTTAACGAAAAAAAAAAGATGCATGGTGCAGATGACAAAATTTAGGTCATCTGTGGACAGGGTAAGCATCCGCTCAGCTTTCAGAGACACCTGGCGGTTCCAGACTTTTCTCAGTTTTCTGTTGTTGAGGCCACTGGGACTACACAGAGGTTTGTACTCCCTCATCTGTGCTTCACAGTTACTTTATTCCAGATGTGTACAGATGTGTCTTATGTATTTTTTCTTTGGTCCCGAAACTTGAAACTGAAACATATCTAGAAGTTTGTAAAGAAAATTCAGGTCAGAAATATGTTGGCACAACTTTTCTACAACTTGGTCATATATATATATATATATATATATATATATATATATATATACAGTATATGTATATATATATATATATATATATATACTGTATATATATGTGTAGTAGCTCAAGTAACTGAGTTATTTTTGACATCTGAATGACTTAATGACAATTTAAAGAGTTTGATAGGAGAAACGTCTCTCCTAGATAAAAAAAAAATGTCCATTTGGTTATAAAGACAAGAGGCTACCCCCCTCTTCTGCTAGTCAGTGGATTTTTCCTTCTTTCCCCTCCATCCACTGAGCCTCTTTTTCTTCAGACAAGTTAAAAAGATCCAAGTTTTAGCTTCATTGCACAAGCTACTGTTCATTTCAAAGCACAGATGGTCCCACAAAATATCACAGATCATTTCACCCCATATGAGGCAGGCTGCAGCTTGACACCCTCGGGCAAGATTCTAGTTTGGGAATATTTGTTGCGTATTCACAGTTTTTGTATTTATAAAAAGACAGGACTTCTTTTGGATATTTCTTAGCTTAGGATATTTAGAAATCATATTTTTTTCTTTTATGCATATAAGGGCTTGTTTAGCATAATAAATACAGATGAGTTGCATCCTAAAATCTTCCATCTTGCTATTGGTGACATGCACATTGTTGTCCCTATACTCTGCTCACTTATGTCTGCATGTCCTGCAGAAATGTTTGCGGTTTAACCCAGACGCCACCGTTTGGAAGGCCAAACAGCAGGTGCTGTGCTCCCTGACCGAATCCCTGCGAGATGTCCTGAACTATGGTCTGTTCCAACCTGCCACCGACGGCCATGATGCCAAGTTCCTGGAGGAGGAGAGGCTGCTCAGAGAGTACCCACAGTCTTTTGAAAAAGGAGTACCATATTTAGAGGTACTGTTCCAGTCTCATATTCACACAGTTGCAAAATACTTCTGCACACAATGTGAAGTAGCCTGTGTGTCCTCAAGATGTCACTGTAGGCTTTTGTGCAACCAAGAAAATCCCGTGTATCCAAAGAAGTCTAGAATAAATGTACTTTAACTTCACTTTATGGATGAGATGTATTTTCAAACACTTCTTCGAGGTGTAGCACTGAACTTTAAATGCCACATCAGCTGATCTCTTATCAGTCTTTACAGTCACTCTCTTTTCATACTACATTGTACCCAGCAGAGGCTCTAAATCGGTTTTAAACCGCTGTCATGCAGGACCATTTCTTTTGCATTTCTCGCCTTCTGTGAAGTAGAGGATGAAGCTTGTGTAGCAAACCAGATAAAGCTTGTCTCTACAATAAATCTGCAGGCCCCATTTCATGGATCTAGGCCAAAAGCTGAGAGAATTGAGGACAAAGGCCCTCTGTGCTAGGATTAACTCCTTGTTTCCTTTCTCTTTTCTGTCCCTGCTTTAGTTCCGTTATAAAACCAGGGTCTACAAACAGACCAATCTGGATGAGAAGCAACTGGCCAAGCTGCACACGAAGGTATACAACCCATGCTCATGACCTGAGAGATGTGCAACAGATTCATGCAAATGTGATGCAGTCTGAGGGGGATTAAAAAAGTACTGCAGGCTTTTCTCACTAATACAAGTATTTATACACCACCCATTGTCTTTTGAAATACTTTCTCTCCATATGCAGGCCAGCCTGAAGAAATTCATGGATTACATCCAAACCAGCTCCGTAGACAAGATGGCCAAGTTCTTAGACAAAGGCTTGGATCCTAACTACCAAGATGCTGATACTGGTGGTAAGAACAGAAGTGACATCACCAACCATGTTGATTCAGTGATCAGTGTGTTAGTAAGCACAGCGCACAAGTGAACATATGCAGCAGATGAGGATGAAATCATCCCTTAAATGATGATGCAGTTTCATAAAAGGTCTCTTCAAAGCACCAAGCAGGCAAATTTGTAATTAAACAGCCTCAGGTGACATAATTAACAGGGATTCCTAGTGGTAAGGTGACCTGTCGCTCTATTGTTTGAATTTAACCTTTAAATCCCCTGAAAGCTGCCCCCCCTCCCCTCTGTTTTCTGCCCCCAGCTCTGCAGCATGCTGGCCTCACACTTTCTGGAGAATCTGAGCCAGTGTTGTTCACGAGTTGGTGGCTTTTCTCGGATCCTGTTAGTGATTAGCGGGAGCAACAGACGGTTCATTTACAGTTTGGGCTGTTGATCTGTGTCACTCCAGCCGTTCTGGGAGCAAGTGTCAAAACACAAAACACAGCCTGTAATCAGGGGTGTTAAACACTCTCCCTCTGCAGAACGCAGGGGGGCAACAGAGAGCCCCTTTAGATAGACTCACATACAGTATGACAGTAAATGACAGTGAAGGTGTTTAATGCTTTAGGTTTTTATAATATGCAAGAATTTCGCACCTCAGACTCTAGTGACGGAAACTGAAATGTTTAAAGAGATTTTTGCGCTTTCAGGGAAATAAAATATTGCTATTGAATTGTGGTTGGAAATAATAATAAGAATAAAACAAATAAACAAAACTGTCCGAGACACATTAGAGCATCTTTCCCATGAACATGGACCAAAATACTTGTTAACAGGTGCAGAAGTCTATTGAACTTTACATGAAACACCTGATTGCAGTGATTGCCTCAAAGTGTTGCTCAATGAAATTTTAGCTT
Source organism: Atherinomorus stipes (assembly GCA_023101725.1). NCBI lineage: Eukaryota > Metazoa > Chordata > Actinopteri > Atheriniformes > Atherinidae > Atherinomorus > Atherinomorus stipes. The sequence goes on from JALJCO010011646.1 coordinate 170,271, forward strand.
TGGAGTCCCATCATGCTTATTTATTTGTTTTATTTTTTGTGTGTTTGTTTTTAATGTTTCTTTCAAACCACAATTCAAAATCAATGTCGTGATTTTCATCGAATTTTTATTTATTACTTTTGTGAATTTAAGTTATTTCACTGACAGCTGATTTTTTTTTCCCTGATTTTTAACTTTGAGGATGACTGTACAATATGTTACCTCAAAGTGTTCATGAACAATGTGCAGCATGGGTCTGTGCAGATGTGATCAAAACCCTCAGAAATTTGTGCAGACGAGCTGGGACCAATATTCCCTTTGTTGTTTACACATTTTAAATTTGAGCCTTTTACCCCTAAACTTTCGGTTCGAGAGAAAATTCTTTTCCAGCAAGTTCAAACTTATTTGGCTGAGAAGTTTATTTTTGAAATCTTTCAGTCTGACTTTAAACCTCATCACTGTGCCACAGACAGAGCTTTTAAAAGTTTTAAATGGAATGTCGTTTAATACTGATTACACATTTATTACTGTGCTAGCAAGCGGTTCATGTCCCCTTGCTAGCACATGACGTGGTATGCAACCAATAGTTGGCTGCTACGCCATGGCCGCGCCCCTGACGCAAAATAGTGCGGTTTCTGAGCTTAGGGACGCCGCTGGGCAGTGACGGCTTAAAAATACGCACAATGAATGTTGGTGTGTCATCAAAACGAATCAGAAAAGCAGATTTTTAAAGTCTAAAAGTTACATTGTGGGTCTTCAACACCAATTTCAATTAATCCATCTTCACCTCCCTGCAAGACTGAGGACTAACTTTAAGATTTTATTAGTTAAATCACTACATGTTTTCAGATCTTAATATTTGACTGTTTTTGTATCTTTATGCACCACAACAAGATTCACGAAACCTTAGTGGTAGTCGATCTTTGCTGCTCTAGTTTTTACTCTGGCATTTTTACCCCCTATTTATTCACTTTTTTATGTTTTCATGTTTAACTCAGCTGTTGTTAAGGTAAATACTGTAGTGTTTTATGTCGTAAAGCACTCTGGTTTTTAGATGCATTTATGTAAAGTTGACTTGACTTCATTTGACCATCTATTCATGTCTCCCGCTGACTGTTTTTGACAGTTCAGGGAAATAATCAGCCAGTTTCTGCCAGATTCCTGTCAGCAGGGCCTCTTTTACATTTATGTCATTACAGTAGCTTCCTGACTTGGCAACTTTAGATGAGGAGCTAGTTAAAACTTTGATGTTCTAACTGAGATTTACAGAAGATGATCAAAGATAAGTGCTCCCAGTTATAATATTTGTTGTGAGTAAAATCTTGTTGCTATAACAACCAGGGATCATGACAATGTTTTTGTTGGAGACACTTTAAAATTGTCATTTCATCAGAGTACCATTCATTGTTGAAATAGGCTCAATATGTTACAGAGTGTTGTGCTGATTTTCTTTGTTGCTGTATTTGTCGTCAGCTTAATGGCAAAGGACCAACGTATCGGCAGGAAACTGTAGGATGGAACCAACATAGAAAAAGGAAACTTTCTCCTTCAAACATTTGGAGAAAATAAATATGAAAACGGTCATATGATCTGCTTCACTCCGAGGTTACTTTGCGAATCTGTGGTATGACCAGGCAGCAGTCTGACGCTCTCCATGCATCAACACACAGCTTAGCTACTGATATGTCAGAGAAATGATCACGTTCATTGATCCTGACAGGAACAAACCTCAGAAAAAGAATCAATGAGTCAGATAGAGGGGAATCATTTTCAAATTTGTCTCAAATTGCCTGCTGAAAATAAGGGTCCTAAAAGTGGTCTGTGGGCCAAATCCAGTCTAATTTATTTAATCTTAATGCTTTTTAAAATTTTATATTAATAATATTAATAAACAAAACTGATACATTTTCTATATTTGAATAAATAGGTTGACCTGAAAGAAGAATAGAAGTAAGTGATAATTTATCTTTAATTAAGAATCTGCTCTTCTCCACCAGCTAATCAGAACAAAGAGTATTGGCTGATAATGTTAAAAAAAAAAAAAAAAAAACTTTCTGCTCCAAAATAAGTCCCTCTGATCATTAAAATGTGTGTGTGTGTGTGTGTGTGTGTGTGTGTGTGCTGTCTCCAGAGACTCCTCTGTCCCTGGCAGTGCAGTGCGAGCCAGGTGGAGGTGAGGCCATCCGGGTCCTGGTGGACGGAGGGGCACATATCGACTTCCGTGCCAAAGATGGACTCACACCGCTACACAAGGCTGTCCGAGGCCACCACCATACAGCCCTGCTGGTGAACACTCACACTCTTCTCTGTCCTTCTTATAGAAATGCTGTTATCTAACTAAAAAATAATGAGTTTTCATTTCTCGTGCAGTAAAAATGGAGAAAAATCCCACCTACACTATCGTGTGTATGTGCAAGATGGCTGTTTGCCCTGTGATTGACACAGTATTATCCTGATTTGTGTTTGCACAGAAGTAAACAGGCTGAAGACAGAACAAACAGACCCTCCCGCTCAGCAATCCACACACACCCACACCCACAGAGAAAATGCACACAAACAAAGAACAAATTGCCTGCTTTTAAAGGCTTGTGGCACATTTGCATTTTAGGCGTTTGTCCAGATTTTCAGTTCCCATGTCGCTGAGAATACAGGTGACTTGTAGAGGGAAACTAACTCAGCAGATAATCGTATATGCTGCATATTATCCAGAGGAATGAAACTCAGCTGAGCTGGAAGACAGATTCCATCAGATTCTGGATGAATGTTTGACCTCTCGTACTTTCATTTTCTTTCAGCTCATTCAAACTGCCATTCTTGACAAATTCCCCAAATATTCCTCTTTGTTTTGAGGTCATCTTTAATGCTTGTCTCATCCTGCAGGTCCTGCTGTCTATGGGTGCATCTCCAGACTACAAGGATCGGCGGGGGCTGACGCCACTCTACCACACTGTGCTGACAGGGGGCGACACCTCCTGCTGTGAAACTCTGCTTTACCACCGCGCCAAGCTGGGCATCAGGGACGAGAACGGCTGGGATGAGACACATCAGGTAAGCGTGTGTTTGGAACTGCGTGATTAAGACTTTAAATGAAGCATCTTTCAGGGGATTGTTTGAGATTTTGTGCCCAAACAAAGACAATATTTAATGAGAGCATACAGAAGTTTGCATGAATCACCTCCTCTGGCATACTCTGTTCCAGTGTGTGTCTACGTCAAAACCCATTCATCCCACGACACACTACATCCCTCACCCTCCATCTCACGCATCCTGCTTCTGTGGCCTCATATATATGCTGTGAAGTGGACGGGCAAGGCCAAGAGGAAAAATCAAGGTATCAGCCAATGCATCCCATGTGACCACAAATGCTTCATCAACTCTGTTTGCCAGCCACAGTCCATCCCACACTCTGTTTGTCTGTGTGTGTCTGTGTTGAGCTGTAATAAGATCAATAATATGCAGTTCTTGCTCAGATAGGACTCTGAATTCAAAATCAGACTCACAATGACTTCTTATGACTCTTAAAGTGCCATTTTTAAGCAGCAACTTAACAAAAACTTAATTTGTGTTTATTTTTGATATCTCGTCATATGTATGTGTCCATACAAAGATGGTTCCTGTTGTTCTCCCTCTCATTATTATGGGATCTCTGTTGCGTTATCTCTCTGTTTTCTCGCCCTTTGAGTTTGAAGGTGGTGTTAATTAAATCCAGTGTCATTTTATAACTCTCACCTTGTGCCTCTCTCGGTGTCACCGTCTCTTCTTTATCCTTGTTTGCTTATCTCTTCTCTTTATTAAACATCCACATAAATCTTTCCTCTTTCACATTTTGGTACATCTTGTCTTTTCTCTCGTATTTCTGTTTTTTTCTGCATTTTCTGCCTCTCTTTCGGTCTCTCCTCCATGCTGATGCACAGGCCTGTCAAAATGGGAACTCGCAGCATCTGGAGCACCTCCTTTTTACGGGGCTGATTCCTCCTCCCAGAATGCCTCTGGAAACACTGCCTTGCATATCTGTGCTTTATACAACAAGGTATTTCATGGAGTACATGCCAAATCGTAGTACCTAAACAGTCTTCATCCTGTAAAACATATATATTTTCATGAAATTTGGGTAGTTTAAAAGCTTTATTGGTTTAAAATGTTTACTTAAGCTGTAAAATATACTTCAATATATTCACTGGAAAAAAAAGCCCCTCTTAAAATAATTTTTAAAAAGAATCAAAACAAGATCTTTTTCCTTGTAATAAGCAGAAAAAATCTGCCAGTGGAGCAAGTGAAAATTCTCTTTAAAAGATTTCTTGAAATAAGACCTCCAGCTAATTTTAAGATAATGTTGAAATTAGTTGGAAAAAGTCATTCTTAGCTATATTTTACTAGTATTGTGAAGTTTTTGGTCTCATAATAAGTTTGTTTTATCTTTGATTTGATTCAAAACAAGATTTTTTCAAGACCATTTCACTGAAAAAGATATTTAAGATGCATTGTCTCAAAACAACTTCCTATATCTCACTGAAATGTTTCTCTCTAGGTGATTATGCCTTAAATTGAGTGTAAAGACATATTTTAACTAGACACTAGACAAATGTACTTGGTAAAATTTTGAGTTTTTGCAGTTTGAATGTTTTATAAGCAAACAAAAACCAAGGATCAATGATCAGTTTTAATAAATGAGATATTTCTTCCATGAACAATTGTCATGAATTTGCATGTGATTTAGCAACATAACACAGAAATTAAATCTCTTTATTTTATTAAATGTCTACTAATGAGTATTGTTTGCTGCAGGAAAGCTGTGCACGAATTCTGCTTTACCGGGGAGCAAATAAAGACACAAAGAATAACAGCGGACAAACTCCCTTTCAGGTAAGGCCTAAGTGCCTGCTGGGTAATTAAACATGCTGGTTCGCTCTTCTATTAAGTTAACATAGCAGAAAGTACCACAATGCACACAGAGGTCCCAGGTGGCATGAGACCTTTAAATCTAGATGCATTAAGTCTGTATAAACCAGATGAGACAATCTGGTGTTTTCTTTTTGTTTTTTAAACACAAACGTGCAACCGGGAAGACAACACAGGAACAGTGTCAGGATGGTTTGACTTGCCAAGAAGGATAAAAAGTATTTGTACAACAGTGAAAATGGGGGAGAAAAGTATGTTTTCACATGAGAGTACTCTGGTTTTTGCTCTATTATTCTTTGTAAGAACACATGAATTTTAATTTAAGTTTGACTTTGTAGTTAGAGATGTCTTCGAATTCACATGTTACTGACAAAAAAAGAAGAAAAAAGCCAAAAAGTTTTGTATTTGCTTATGTTTTACAGGGACTGTCCATATTAATTAGCCTTTTGTCATTGTGGGGTACTAGCCAAATGGCTAATTGTTTGTCCTTTGGCCAGCTGCCCACAATCCAACAGACCATAAATGAATAAATAAAGAACTAAACAGAGAGAAATCCAGCTCAGGAAAAAAACAACAAAAAAACATGTGACAGAAGCTTTGGAGGCCGAACAGACAGAGAAGGCAGTTACAGCGTCACATAAAATGATTATGATGACAGAGGAAACACCAGATGGGACACAATCTGAGAAACAAAGACAAAAGTAAATGAGAGCTGACAGAGGAAGCGTGATGTCAGCTCTGGCTGCGATTTAAGCAGCCGTTTTAGAATATATGCAAAGGGCTGGTGAAAGTCATGTTTACCACTCGATGTGAAGGTGACTCAGAGGCTGATTTCCTCCTCACTTTCCCTCTCACTTTTTCTGGCAAATAGCTGTAAAATCTCCAATGTGGCGTTAAAAATGACTCTTAATTTTACCATGTAAAACATCTCTCCTGTGTCTATTTTGTGTGTTTGCAGGTGGCTGTAATGTCTGGCCATTTTGAACTGGGAGAAATTATTAAAAACCACCGGGATACAGATGTGGGTAAGTGCTGTGCCTCCTTTCTCAACTTCTGAACTCATACGTATGTAAAGTTTTCTAAAGAATATGTAGTCTTTAAAATAGATGCATGGGTTCGGAGTGTAAAGAAACTATGAAAAATTTCTTTTTTTAAATAAAGGAGGTCTTACGTCTTTTCTGTTTCCACTCTGTTCCCCAGTTCCCTTTGTGGAATCTCCAAAGTACGCCCCCCAGAGGCGGGAGAGCACGCGGACCCTGACAGTACCCCACCCTCACCCTTTCCTTCGGGCCAACAGCGATAGCAGCATGAACCTGCCAGACTGGATGGCCGTGCCCAACGCGCCAACCACCAACATCGTCTCTGTGCAGGTACAGCTGCGCTTGAAAGTTTACATAATAAAGACTAAATTCTCTATAATAATTCAAATAACAAGAAACTTAATAAAGTAATAATAAACAGAAAAAATACTAAATTATAATTTAGTAAAATAAAACATTGGTTTTGCAGTGTGGTTTAAAAAAATCTTTAAAAAAACAAACACAAAACTGTCCTACACATATTAGAGCACCTTGCTCATGAACAGTGGGCCAAAGTACCTGCCCATCATGCTTGTTTCCTTGTTTTATTTTTTGTGTGTTTGTTTTTACATATCTGTTGAACCAAAATTCAAAATCAATGTCACGATTTTCATAGAATTTTTATTTATTATTGCTTTTGTCAATTTCCACTTTTTTCTGTAATAAGTTAATGCGAGAGTATGTGAACTTTGGAGCACGACTGTATCTGTGTGTTAAACTCTGATTCTGGAAATGAAGCTGTACAGGTCAGGATAAAAACTGCTGTTTTAACTGCAGTGCACTAAACTCCTGATCCAGAGGTTGAACTTTATGATCGAACCTGCATTTATTGCACAAATAGATGTTGAGCGGCAACATTTCAACAGTTTCTTCTTAGCAACCCAGTCAGATTTCTCTTTAGCCTGCAGAGGTTTGCTGGGTCTTCGGGTTTTCTCTCATAGTCCAGAGCTCTGCACTCTAATTGGCCATTCTAAAGTGAGCACAAGTATGAATATGAGTGTGTTGGTTGTGTGTCTCTGTGTAATCCTTGTGATGGACTAGAAACCTGTTCAGGGTGTGTTGGCACAAAAGCTTCCATTACATTAAACAGGGTAAAATGGGTGTAGGAAATAGATGGGTGGATGGACAGACAGATGGATGGATAGGTGATCTTTATCAGCCTCTGGTGGCAAGAACTTTAAAATGCATCATATCTCCATCTTGCTTTGGATATTTTGCATATTTTGTTCATTATTTATGATGTAAGAGGAGATAATTAAAGAGCAAAAGGAATTTGAACTTTCATTTTCTCTTTTAAAACAAATAATTGTATCTTAGATAAGCTGTGCAAGGGCACCGAGTAGCACTGAAGTTACCAGAATGACTTTATTCAAAATACTTGTACTACTGTACATTAAGTATATTTTTTATCTTTTTTTTTTGCATCATTTAACATCCTAGGGTTATAAACATACAGGAGCCCTGAGGAGCTCCAGCAGTCCCAGAGGAGCGAGGACACGCTCCCCGTCCCGAGGGAGGATTGGAGACAAGGAGGACCGGAGCAGGCAGAGTCGGAGACAGGGGTAAGAGGAGAGCATCGCATATCAGCATCTCAAAGTTATATGAGACTTTCAGCCTGGTGCATGTGTTTGAATTCTTAAACACTCCTTAAAATGTTTAAGGTGGATTACTGGAGTCATCGTCCTAAAGCTTTTTGCAATTAGCAGAAACTTGAAGTCACAAAGTGGAGACTCTTCAAACAGAAGTCACAAAGCAAATGTTAAATGCATAAAAACTAAACAAACATTTTCAACTGATGTCTAATTTGCATTCAAATAATGATGCTTTCTTACCGATGATTGTGCATGGACAGGTCCAGGTTTTAGCCTCGAGATCAGGCACCATGAAAATGTTGGTTTGGAAAGTTTTTTAGAATGTATTTATTTATTTATTTCTAAGGGGAAGAAATAGAAAAAAGAGAAAAATTCTTATTTAAAAGCAGGGCTCAGTGAAGCAGCTGATGTTATCTGTTTGTAATGTAGACTGCACCAAGACCAAAGTGTGTTACCAGGCTGCATAAGCGGTTTTTATTAAGTGTTTCTTGCGTAAGAAATTTTGCAATAACTTGATGCAGTCAGACTGATAAGTTATAAAAGTACTGTTGATTTGAATAATTTAAATAAAGACTATTAAGCTATATTGCAATTAAAATAACTAAAGAACCCTGAAATATTCAAGAAGGTTGATAACCACACAAACTGCATTGAGTGACTCAGTCATATACTGTATATTTGGAGTTATAAAGCATAAACTGTGTTGCACATCATCCAACCCTCCATTCCTTCCTCCTCCCAGGCCTGCCCCTGCCACCACCACGGTTCAGACTGCAGGCCAGCGAAGACGCCTGTACAGCGCCGTCCCAGGAAGAGTCTTTGTAGCCACTCGATCCCACTCTGCACAGGGAGAGCGAGAAATCAGCTTCAATAAGGGAGACAGGGTCAAAGGTGACTGAGTGTTTTCATGCCGTAATGCCCCGCTTGTGTCTGCGTGTGCCGGATCATGCACTGCATTATGTCTGTATGTAAAATCAAAGTCTGTGTGGTTCGGAGGTTGTGATTTTGTCTCCTTACCTGGTACCAGCATGGCTCTTATTGCGGCTCTGCTCTCTCAGGCCACAGCCAGAGGTGTGCAGAAAGGTACTAGCAAAGAAAATGAAACAAATTCCCCATAAATCAAGCACTTATTAAAAAAAATAACTGAAATCCTTTTGATATAAGATAAAATATAATATGAAGTTGTATGTGCTGCAGCCTGTGTCTGCCAGAGAGGTTTGGCATAGCCCCAAACAGTCCCTTAAACCAGCTGCTGACTGCTGAAATTTAACAATTTCAGAGGTTAGATTTAATTAACAGCTTTTAAGCTAACACCATTTAGCTAACTGATAAAGTATTTTGGACGAAAAGCCAGATGCCGCATCCTCATGACATTTAGCTATCTACCTAGCATTAGCTAATATCCTGGCAAATATCCCATGACCATACATTAGCATTTAGCATCAGCTAATCAAGGTTTCATTTGCCAAACAAGTGCTTGCTAATAAATAAAGAACACTGAGCATTCATCTCAAGTTTTACTCCTCACTCTGAGTTAAGAGGAAAATTCCCTTTTCTTTTAGCTCTGGAACACCTTTCATCCAACTTATTTTTAGTTATGAAAGGAGAAATAGTGCTGTCTGTGCGAGCCAGCACCCCCCTCCCTGTTCCACCCACCCCACCACAGATGGATGGACTGCTAGAGGCTAACATTTCAGCTATTCATCATCCAATGAGGATGTAGTGACTTTAACAGGACTAGTAGTTTTCAGCCGTTAGATGAAAATAAGAAATTTGCCTGTTAGGATTCATCCTCGAGGAACTTCTAAATGTCTTGGGAAGTCTGGACTGAAAGGGTGACGTATCTGTCCGACTCAGGCATGAACCAGATCCAAGACTTTTCACATGAGTTTGTAAAATGGTCAAGTCCTAACACGAGTGTAAGGTCTCCATGTTTGTATTTGATGTCTGCAGGTATGAATATGTGTGTGTTTGTGAGTGAGTCTAAGGTGTCGCCAGGTATGTATGTCTTGGTGAGTATGTAGGAGGTTTGCATGTCTGTGTGTGTGTGTGTGTGTAAATTATTCTTTTTCTGTCTGTATAATGTTGTCTTTTTGTGTGCGCGTGTTCATTTCTCATTGGTGTCTATGTGTGAGCGTGTTTGTGCATGTTGTCTTGCCTTTCGTTGACGCGCTGCCGTTTCCTGCTTCCACCTTCTAGTGTTGAGCATCGGCGAGGGCGGGTACTGGGAGGGGACGGTCAGAGGTCGCACAGGTTGGTTCCCCTCTGACTGTGTGGAGGAAGTAGTGCTTCGAAGCCAAGACAACAGATCAGGTGATCACCACCAGCCTCACACACATATACACACTAGACATTGACCGATACAGCTTTTTTGGGGCCGATACCGATATTTTCTCATCAGCCTCAGCCGATAGCCGATACAACCTGCCGATATTTGGGGCCAATATTATGGGCCGATATTGCATTGCCAGTATCAGCCCAGTATAGTATACTAGCAGCAGGATTTTCTTATAATTTTTCAAATCAAAGTATTTTGACTTTCTGAGCAGCAGATTATTAAAATAAAAGTCCAAAATGTTCCTGACTTTACCTGCAGGCCAAATCTGTATCAAAGATATTATGTCTGGGCTAAATAATTGTTATCTATCTATCTATCTATCTATCTATCTATCTATCTATCTATCTATCTATCTATCTATCTATCTATCTATCTATCTATCTATCTATCTATCTATCTATCTATCTATCTATCTATCTATCTATCTATCTATCTATCTATCTATCTATCTATCTATCTATCTATCTATCTAGTGTTATTACGATTTCTACAACTGGAAAATACAGTAAACAGGTTACTGTACCACTTTTCATATTTTTGTAAAAAAAACCCTATAATTTATCATGTATTCATGTGTATATTAAAGTGTGATCAAGCTGGAAGATAAATCTAAACGAATATCAGTAGTTTTGTTTATTTGATTTCAGTTTGATCTGATTCTCAGTTTTACTTCAGGTAAAAAAAAACTTCTACATCAACATCAGGGCTGATTACTCTACAGTGCTGAGGGAGTAGAAGTCCTGCTGCTTTCTGGCCTCTAACACAGTAACAGAGTTTTGGGGGTGAAAACGCAAATATCTGACAATGACCTTTTTTACAGTGTGACATTTTCTGACGGTGCACGTGAGTCTGGAGTCTGGACATCTCTCAGGTCCTCCTATACGTGTGCTGTCAGACCCGGCAGGTCTGGTTCTGTAGAACATTTATGCTGCTGGGGAGGACGCAGAGATTATAAGAGCCATAATCAGTTCCTCCGTACAAGCGGACACGCGTGCTTCTGTGGTTTTTCTGCTTTTATCGGGATGTTTCACATCTGGATTTGTGGATGAAAAGTTTCCCTGCCCACTGGAGACCCGACATGCCTCCGTTTTTGCATGTTTGCGTTTTCGTGCATGGGGACAGTTTCACCCGCTGCTGCGTTAAGGGGATCTCTCTCTCTCTCTCTCTCTCTCTCTCTCTCTCTTTTTTTTTTTTCAAAAACGCAAAGAGGAGAGTTTTGCGTTTTCCGTGGGTGAGTAACCAGAGCGGCTGGATCAGGTGTTTTCGCCTCTGATTCTCTTCATTAGGAGAACTGATGGTCAGCTTCAGGTCTGCTGAAGCAGCAGCAGGAACTTTCCTCCTGCTTCTGTTCTGTGGCCTATTTATGCGAATCTGACGGAGATCGCCTGCTGTAAATAGAGATTTTTCATTTTCAGTTCGCATCGCGTTCGTCTGCACCCCAGCACGAAGTCCGACACTTTTGATCCTCAGCTGATGGATAAAAGAAGACGGTTTGAGACACATTTGAGCTTTTACCTCCTAAAATAATTTTTATTTGATTGTGTAAAGTCAGCCCGCGCTTTTCACTGCTGTCCATCAGCTGGTTGCAGCTGAATGATGAAGGAAACGATTTAAACTGATTTTACAACTTTTAATAGGAAAGCTTCAGTAGGCCAGAGCTGCTGTTAGTGCAGGACAGGAGAGGAGGAGAGGAGGGGGGTCGCAGCATCTCCAGCAACTGCTGCCTGTATAGATGCCTGTTTGTAAATCATGCCGAAGGGCGCGTATCGGCCGATGCGATACTAGCAAAAAAAACGCAAATATCGGCCTAATATATTGGCTGACCGATGTATCGGTCGATCCCTAATCCAGAGCAGTGGGTGCTAAAGAGTTGGGAAATACTGATTTAAACACAGGGAAACTGACAAGACACTAAGGAACAGGGATGAACGATGAGGAGACAGGGAAGTGATGACGACGATCTGGCTGAAAATCAGCAGTATAAATACACAGAAGGACTGACAATTAAACCATGAAGGTACTAATTGGTACAGGTTACAAATGAAAACCTTGTAAGCTAGGGAACAGGAAGTAAACTGGAACCAAATAAAGACAGGGAAGAATGCAAAATAAAGCAGACACGATGGGATGATACAAGACAAACAACCAAAAACCTTTGATGTTTCTGTAATAATAACTGCAGTGATTATTATGTTAAACAGCAACTGTCTGACCAGGTTAACATCCTTGTATGTCTGTGTTTCAGAGAGTCGTGGAGAACGAGCCAAAAGGTTGTTCCGCCATTACACCGTGGGATCCTACGACAGCTTTGATGCTCCAAGGTAAGAGCATCTTCGCTTACCTGTGGCACAGGTTTGGCTGCCTCGCCATCAGATGTCACTAAACAGTAGACCAAGACACTACCAAGACCAAAGAGTATCAAAACTAAGACAAGACCAAGACCGACCAAGTCAAGACCAAGACTAGTTCAGCTCGAGACCAAGACCGAGACCAAAAAAACCTATTTTTTTGCCATTTTGCATGAGTTGTAGAACCTAAGCACCATACTGGGTTCAGCTGCTGAGTATAAATATGAGACTGTATCATTTGGTACTTGAAGGGGGCGTATAATGATATATATTTATAAAGACAAACTCTGCCTGCCTGGATATTATAGGTTATAAATTCCTTCGAGACCACTTGGCCAGTCCAAGACATTGGAAGACCAAGAGACCCAAGACTGAGACCAAAAACTGCCGAGGCCGTGACAAGACCAAAACTGCGAAAAAGTGGTCTCGAGACCAAGACCAGTCTCAAGGACTGCAAGTCTACTTGCAAGTCTCCAATGCACGATATTGGAATTTTGGCTGATATCCGATTTGCTGATAAAGGGCCGATAACCGATATTCATACCGATATTAAAGCCGTAAAAAATAAGCAGTCATTGCAAGTAGCAGTTTTGTTATCCGTTTCCAACACTTTAAAAATAGGGGCGGAAAAAATATTGATACACTGAAATACTGTGATATTTTCATATGCTGATATCAAATTGATATCTAAAAACGCGGCACCAATCTATTTTACTTCCAAAATCTTGCGAGATTTCATCGTTCTGTTACAAAATCTCATGATTTTTGTGAATTCTCATGAGATTTCGTAACAGAACGATGAAATATCGCAAGATTTTATGAAGAAAATAGATGGATACCGCGTTTTTAAATGTCAATAAGATATCAGCATATGAAAATATCGAAAACTTTTGTGAATTCTTGTGAGATTTCAGAAAAGAACGATGAAATATTGTGAGATTCATCAGTAAAATAGACTGATACTTCATTTTAAATGTCAATATGATATTAGCATATGAAAATATTGCAATATTTTAGTGTATCAATTTTTTTTACCACCCCTGGTCTTTAAAGTTTTAAAGTCTGTAAAAAAAGAAGTCTTTAAAGAAGAATAAGAGGAAGTTTTTTTGGTTTTTTTTAGACTTTAGAAACAGCAGACTGATTGGTTAAATATTGGTTAAATATTGGTAAATTATCGGTGGGGAGGCCGATGTCCGATACTCAATTTTATATTGTGCATCCCTAAAGTCTTCTAAACAGTCAACTAAGAAAATGCTGCTTTCATTTGAAGATACAGAAGCAGAGTCATGAGAGAAAACTACCTATAGCACCTGACGGATCTCGCAGGACGAGTGGCTGAGGTCACTACAGAGTGGCACTTTACATCCCAGAGGGTGCATTCAAGCTGAGCACAAAAACACTTCTGGGCACTTGCGCTGTCAAAAGTGGCATTAGACAGCTATTTAGTGTCAGATGAGGGCCAGACTGATCTATCCCATCCTGGATACAGTACATGATGGTTTTACCATGAGCACTACTGGTTTACATTATTGTTGTCTGAGCAGGTCTTGTCACCAGATCAGGGGTTAAGTACTTGGGTGAAGTGGGCGATGTGATTGGTCCCTCCTCCCAGCAGGAACTGGAATTCAAACTGACAGCTTTTTCATTATAACCCTGCTGCTTCGCTGTTGGTACAGCAGCACATGCTGGCAGGGCATTTGTTTATGCGATAACATACTGTATACATCTACCCAGATAAGATGATTCATAGGTCCCAGCAATACTTTGATTTGTGTGATGTGATGTTCTGTGAGTGATTCATGCAGTCGGATGACGATGCGTGAGGGTTCACCGGCTGATCTGCCTGCTTTTATCGTGGAGTCATCCTCAAGGCAGAGGTTTAACAGCTTTGTTTTGACTAGTTGTTACTCTGAAGTTAAACTAAGCAGACAGGAGCGTTTTTGTCATGTTGGATTGCGTTGAGTTTCTTTGTTGTCTGCAAGCTTTTCAGCTCCAAGGTATAAAGCTGCTTTGTTAATTTAGTTTTCAGGGTGGGTGAAGCTTCCTGGTTCTTTCAAACCACGTTGATGATTAAGTCTGAAAAGCCTCTGAGCTAACAGTGTTATAAAATCACCAGATGATCATAACTGACCTCAGTGACCAGGCAATCTTAGGTAATGCATATGTATTACTGTGCCGTGGGATCGGCCATAAATAATCCCCGAACAGCAGCTGAAATTATTGGGTCTTTTTGGTTTTTACTGTTAGTCATCCACCCACTGCAACTTAATCAACATCCAGTTTTACACAGCTATTCATTCTTAAAGGGCAACTGGTTTTAACAGGCTTTTTATCAGTGTGAAGCTTGTTCCAGACTCCATGAGAAGCCAGAACTTTGTTCTTGCCCACGAGGCTGCAAGAACAAGAAAAAAGTTCTTTTTCGTCAAGTCATTTCATACTCCACAAGAAGCTCTGCGACCGGGCGCACGCAGGGGGAAGAGGGTGTTCACCCAGTGATCGTGTATTTAAATGCCACGTGTGTAGTTTACATTTTCGTACTTTCTCACCACCTTGATCAGCTGTTGATTAAAAATATCTGTTCAACGTCGCATTTGTGGAAATGCGGAGGTGACATCTCTCTGCTTCAAGTGTCTGTGCGAGCCCCACCTGCCTCAAATGTCCGACCAATCACACAAGACTTCTCAGAGCTCCCCAAGAAGGAAGTTCTGCTCGGCCGAGGGGTCAAGAACAAGCCGCAAGCCGTCCTCAAACACGTCTGCAAGAACAAAATGATGTCATTTTGTTCTCATGGTCCCGAGAACAAGAAGAAAGTTCTTGCTTCTTGCGGAGTATGCAGCAGCCCTAACATGGGGAAATATAAAGTTTACTTGACTTCCAAAAATTTTACCTGTACTCACTAGAGAAATGCAATAAAAAAAACATCCTGAAGGCTGTAGGATTTGCTCCCTTTAAAGGTGAAAGCTACAAGTTTGATTACTCCCCGCCAGTCTGTGTCGCACTCGCTTACTCATAAACATTAGCAATGTACAGAACCGGCTAATTATTAACTAGCGTTGCAAATGTTTAATTCACATGTCCAGGAGGAAAGCAACTTTTAAGTCCGTTAGCTACCTTCACCCTCATCTTGCTTTATTTTTTTGTCTGCTTGAATTTGAGAAATGTAAGGCCAGGAAGATGCTATTTCTACTCAAAGCAATCGAGCTACAGAAGCAACTCCTGAGCTAATACTAATGGTGAAACATCTTTTAGTGTAGATGTTGGCATGGTAATCAGGTGTTTTTGGACCTGTCAAAATTGATTAAACAGTTATTTATAATTCTTTTTAGTAAAATTAATTTTACTAAAAGCTGTTTAATTATTCTGCAACCCTGTAGACGTCCTGTGGATGTTTTTTTTTTTTTCTTTTTTAAAAATTGTTTTGATGAAAAAGTTGTTGCTATGACCTTTAAGTTCTGGTTTTAAAGCCAAGCAAATATATTTATTTTTTAACTTCTTAAAGCCCCGTTTCCACCAGCGGGTCTGGGTCGGGTCGGGCCGGATCGGTCCACGTTTTTTTGCGTCTCCACAGATAAAAACTGGGACGGGTACCCTTATATCCGACCCAACCCGGCCTACTTTTTTGGCACCCTTCGGTAGGGGTACTGATCAAACCGATCCGGACCAAAGAGGTGGAGCTAACACAAAGCAATACATTGATTTGTTGAAAAATCTCACTTCCCGCGTGACCAAGCGTAAAAACAAAGCCGGGGTGACTCCTTTTTTGTTTCTGTCATGTGTGGCGCGGTGTTTTGGTTAAACAGCGTTGCACAGCGATGATGTCTCGCGATTACGTAGCAGCGCTGTCCAGCGCCTCCAGAGTAAGGGTACAGGTTGCTGTGGGGACGCAGCGTGAAAATAACACATCCGTACCAAAACCCACCCGATCTGGCCTGGCCCGACCTGACCCGACCCAGACCCGCGGGTGGAAACGGGGCTTTATCTGTAAGCCTAATATGTTTTTTTTCTGCTTGTTTGTTTGTTTTATGTTTTGTATTTTCTTGGATTTCTGTGGTAGTGTTTGTTTGTGTACAGGAATTTAGGCTTTGGATTGCAGCATAATTTCTTTTATTTGTATCATGTTTTTTTTTTTTCCCAGTATGCAATCAATGCCATAATACTCAGAAAAAAGAAAATTGTTGTCTGGACAGTTCTTAAAAAGAACACTTATTTAGGTTTAGGCTTAAAGGCTGAGAAAGTAGCTACTCATCTTTTAACCTTGCATTTGTGTAAACCAGCTCAGTTGTGGGCTTTTATATACTTGATGGTTCAGAAGGGGTGGAATTAAATAAGTTCATTTTTTCCCACAGATGTATTTATTGAATATGTGTTCAGTTATTGAGTTTATGTTTACTTTATTTCATTTGTTTGTTTTCTATCATATTTATGTCAGTCTATTAATGTATGATTATTTTGTTTGCTTATTACATGTTCAAGCTAAACTATCTATCCTGTTTACTATGCTTGTTACCAGATTATTCCACTTGGGGCCGCATTTAAGAGCTCAGACTGGATAGAGTTGCCACACGTTAAGGTATTAACAAGATGAAAAACATGGTGACAGTGCAGGAGGTTCACATTTGCTTGATTTTGTTGAGCCAGTTCGAGGCTGATGACCGTCTCCAGCTTATTTCCTCCATCACGTTCCTGTTCACACAGATGCAACTTATGCATGTCTCCACATCAACTAGAGCAGCACCGATCTCACCTGTTAGTATGACAGGGATATTTGTCACTGTGCTGCAATAATAGTACATCTGTAAAGATGTGGATCAATTTCAGACTAAAAAGAACAAATTTAGTAAAATTTTCAGTGTTTTACCAAAACAGACTTGTTCGGCAGGCATTACCAAGAAAATGTTTAGTATTTTTTTCACTAATAACTCCCTGCGACACTGCTCCTCTCACACTTTCACACACCATCATATATTATTAACATGCTTTTCATCAACAGTGACATTTCATGCAAGCAACACTCGACCAGCTCACACACACGTTTTAACACACACACACATCATTGATAATTAAAGCTGTGTTGCAGCATAAATCGAGCCCGAGACTGTTTGTTTGGCCAGGCAGGCAGGCATGGCTGACTCAGAGCCGCCCTCGCACGGGCCCACTTTCACAGCCTTTATCACTACATGTAATATCTCACCTATTCCTCCTTTCATCCCTCCATAATTGGCCAGATCTCTCAACCATCTCTGCATCCCTCCCTTGCTTTCTATTCATCACAGTATTGCGAACCCCCCTGTACTTTTTAATTTTCTTTCTATCACCCTCACTTCCCTGTGGTGTCTCCATCTGGAGGTCAGACAGTGAAGGGCACTCAAAAGGGAGAGGAGGATGGGAAAGAAGGATGAAGAGCATGAATGAAGAAAGAAAGGCACCTAGTATTTAGAAATGGATTGAGGTGGATATATTTATTATTAGCGCATGCAACAGGAGGTGTCCGCGACTTAGACAGTTGTTAATTTTAATGTCTCTTCCTGTCTGATGCTAAAATAACCATCAACTAGTTTTACCAACAATAAGTCTGATTTCTTGACACTGCAATAATTAATTGAATAATTAGAGCACAATAAGTCGAACTTCCCAAATGTTTTTTGGTAAGAGGAGCCTCTGAGACAGTAATGAGGTCACAGTGAGAAAAATGTCTTTGCTAACACATGAGCGTTTTCACATCGTGATGCAGACTTTAAACTTTGCAGACTTTATCACATAATATGTGTATAATATATATATATATATATATATATATATATATATATATACATATTGTTAAATACAATTAAAAAATTCATTCTCTACATTTGAACCCATCTCAGGTTGAACCTGAGATGGGTGGGCTGCTAATCAGGTGGGGATTAAGGACCTTGCTCATGGGTCCACGGTGGTTCACCTGACTGTTGTGTCAGGGACTCGAAGCGGGGGCTGCTGTGCCGAAGCCCACAACGTTACCACGATGCTATCCACTAAACCAAGTAACTCTTTTAAAAAAAACTTTCACAGTCCTGCTTTAAGCTAATTTTCATCCCATTAGCAGGAATTTCTAAAGCTGATACTGACCGATGTGTTAAGATTTTTTTTCCTTCTTGAAAAACTGACATGTATTATGAACGGGGGATTGATCAATACAGAATATTTTGGGCCGATGTCGATACCAGTATTTTCTCCTCAGCCGATGGCCAATACAACCTGCTAATATTTGGAGCATTTGACTCCCAAATTAGTATAATAAAGGATACAATGAAAGTAATTTACAACTCTTTTAATATAGAAAAAATAACAAAGCACCTCAAATAATTATACAAAAAAGAAACAGTGCACCTCATGTGGTGCAGAGAATACATTCACAGAAACAAAAGGACTGGAGAATGTGATGACTTGTAAACTATAGATGAGAAATGACAGATGAATAAGTTATTATTATTATTATTATTGGGATTATGTGTTTACCATGACCCTGTGTGTTCCCCTTTTGGCTAACTAAGATGATATTCCGCACTGTGTCTCTTAATGTGATGTAAAGTGGCCAAACTCAGGTTCAGCCAGACTCATCAACAAGAGATACGTGAATATTTGGAAGCTATTAAACCTCAAATATAGCAGTAACGTAAACTTTAGAGAAAATTTTTAATCTTTTGAGTCTTGTGTCTATTTTTAGGCCTCTGCTCAAAAGTTGCATAATAACCTAAGTTCATCTCTGCAATCACAAGGTCTATTTGAATATTTTAAATCATAGTAAAGGGAATGATTTTTAGATCTTTTAAGATATGTGAATTTCAGTATATGTCTTACTGGTGAAGAATAAACGAAGATGGCACATATTGCAAATGAAAAAAAGCTTTAGTCTGGTTTAAAGACGAATGCTTTCAGGATGAATACAGTAATTATCTCTTTGGAATGATGCAGCTGCAGCTCCAAACCTCTATCACATCATAGTACTGTATGGAAACATCATCTCTGCAAAGGCTGACTGGTAAAGTAAAGCAGATAGAAATTAGACAGATTTTAGGACAGACAGTTCAGAAGAGGCCTCCAAAATGGCCATTTTGACCCAGTTTGGCACCATCTGCTCTCAACTTCCCCCATGTTGGGGGACCCCAGGATTTAAGGAGTCAAACAAGTAGCATCAATTCTTTCTTTGTTCCTCAAACTTTTTCTGCAGGGCCCCCTTGTCATTGGCAGACAGTCATAAAGTCAAGCCTCCCATCCCACCATCATCCCACATGCACCCAAACATTTACCAAGAGACACATGGAAGAATGCACTGCATTTGGAGGGAGTATCACCACTTGTTCATTAGTACTTTAAAACATATGCCCATTTTTGTTAGAAGTGCAAAAACTATACTTTTTACCTTGACTGGGACCCCCCCGACATGGGGGCTGGCCCCCCAGTTTGGGAACCACTGCTCTAACTTAAGTGACAGCTGTGCATTTGTCCAGTCCTCATGTAGGGTTTTGTAGTTTCTTTGTATTTGCTTGAGATTTTTCTTTTTATTTACAGCCTGTTATTATTTATGTGTCCACATGCATGTTGAAAAGTTTCATCTGATCTGTAAATCTGTTTGCACCAGTTATTTTTTACGTGATGTTAGTGATGCTATTTGTATTTGTTTCTGTTTTCTTAAACTCGTTAAACTCTTTGACCTTCCCACATCCATTTAACATAAATTCACTGGAGTGAGGGGTTACATTATTCATTAATTATGTAAATACTATGTAAAGCTATATTATAGCTCATCTCCTATATTTATATATAAGCTTAGATATTAAATATGGATATACATTGATGAAGACATACTGTATGGGAGGAAAAGAAGGAAAATGTGACAGAATCAACGTCAGACTGACTTTTACTGACTGGAGAGAGCTCAGAGAAGAGACAGGATGCAAGATGGAGGCCGAATTAGCCGTCGTTAAGGGGAACCAAAGCACAAAAATCTGTCAGTGTTCACTGGTAGTTATTTAAAGTAGCACAATGTATCTTCCTGACCTTAAAATTTATGACATGCTGATTACCAAATACAGCCATACACACAAGGTTTTTGCAGGGTCTTAAAAAGCAAAAAAATGTCTAAAATTTTGAACTTAAAATTTAAGGCTTTCTTGCAAAAAGGCCATTTTTTCATCCAAGGTCTTAAATTTGATCTACACAAGTCTTAATTTTTTACTTTTATTCCTTCCCGAGGAGCACTGGCCACATGGAATACGCTGAATAATATATCAGAAGTTGATTCTGAAAGGTGCAGATAACTAGGAGAGATATTTTCAATTTCTTTTTCTAGTTTTTTATTTATTTAAATACAATTAAATGCATTTTTTTTAGTCCACTTAAGTTAATAGAGTCTGTGTCTATTATTTGATTCAGTTGTCCAGTAAAATCCATTTTCTAAAAAAGGTACTTTTTGGGGCAATTATTGTTTAAGATTGATAAATGACAAACCCTGTAGTTAGTTAGATTTTTTTTTTTTAATCAAGTCCCGCCCCTATTTTTAATTTCCAGCATTATTTGAATGTTTCTAATAATGCATCATGTTGGTCTTAAATATGATTTATAAAGGTCTTAAAAGGTCTTTAAAAAGTCTTAAATTGAACTTGCTGAAACGTTCAAGAACCCTGACACAGAATAATATTGTGATTTATATGTAGTTGTGTTTGATAGATGCTCGTTTAGAATGATAATAAAAATGATGAAAACCGTAAACTAACTTGGCACAGAGCCACAGATGCTCCAAGCATCTCTACGGTCCGTGTGTGCGGCTCCTCTGCCAGCCCACATGTGACTTTTGTGCCAATTGTGGGTCAAAACCAGAAGAAAGTGCACAAAGTTTGGTAGAGCGCTGCAGGATTGCATTAACCTCTCACATTTCCAACATCATGTTTCCCCACATATTTCCTTTTTTTGTTTAAATTTCCAACAAGACAAACGGAGACGTGCAGAGTGCATGTTGAGATCAGTCCGCGGTGAGGCGTATAGAGGAAGACACATTTGGCGAACATGCAGATAAACATAAACACATGATCATGTGGACCTTCTGTCAACATTTGCTCCACCCAGCCCGGCTCTCTCCCAGTCATAGCACAAGTGTGCACACACACTCCACACACACACACACACACGATCAGGGTGGTGTAGCCTGACATGCAGGGAGGAAAACAAAAAGGCAAAGATATGAGAAGAGAGAGGACAAGAGCTGTGATCGTTCTCGAAGGCAGGAGGGATTTAAGAGGATGACAGAAAGAGAGGGGGAGGGAGGGCAAGTCGACGGAGGACAATTTCAACATACGTGGAAAGAGGCTCTGACTGAGAGATGATGTGAGTGCCCTTTTCTCTCTCTCTCTCTCTCTTTCTGTGTCCACCTCCTCTTCCTCTTCCCACCACTCATCTGCCAGCTGTTTCTCAGTCGTCTCTCCTCTTCCTGTCTGCATCCAAGCCCCCCCCCCCCCCCCCTCCATTGCTCTAGCCTCTCATTCATGCTTTGTTTACAGCAAATGAGAGGATGAAACGTGTGTGTGCATGTAAGTGTGTGTGTCACATGTTGGAGGCTAGAAGGAACAGGAGAACCAAACATGGTGTGGGTGAGGAGAGTTAAGTGTGATTTAAAGGCACATGGGGTCAGTAACGGCAGAGACTCCACAGGGATCCTCACAGTCACATTGACTCTGCACTGCAACATTACAACCCGTTCTCGTTTTCAGGGTGTCGAGTGCTGTTTTGTTAAAGCTGGTAGTGACTGTGAAACACCTCAGTGCTGTATCACAAGTGATGCAAAAACGATCTTATTAGCAAGCAGCAAAGTCTGCATTAGGAGTTAGGACAGGTGCAATGTCATTGGCGTCTTTTTTTTTAGTCCTTTTTCTCTAAACACACACACATTTAGGCAAAAACCTTCATTTGTGTTTGGCATGGGCAACGATGACTGCCAAAAAAAAGTCAACAAAACTGCTTAATAGACTTTCAGGTCCTCTTTTTCTGTCTTACACTCCCTGCTTCCAGTTGCCGGGGGAGATGGCGGGTTAGAGAGAGGCATGCATGCATATGGACATCATGGATGGCAGGATGAACTGATTAGATGGAACTGGGTCTCTTTAAGGACCAGTGCGCTCTGGTTGGCAAGCCGATTGGTCAAAAATGGCAGGGTGAGAGGACGCTGTTGATTCCCTTTTTGAAGCATGCCAAACTAGCCACTAGGCAAGCTTTATGCTAATGTGTTACATGATGTTGTCATTCCAGTATGTGTAGGATAAAAAGGCTCAAGTGCCCATGAGGTGTTTAAGCATTGTCATCTGTTCGAGAGAATACCGCTTTTTGAAGTCAACATTGGCTTTTGCTACTTTATAGGCAAGGCAAGGTTTATTTGTATCGCACATTTCATGTACAGAACAATTCAAAGTGCTTTACGTAAAACATTATAAGCAAAAGGGGAAAAAAATATAGAAAATTATAGATTTTTTTTTTTGCACACAAACAGCATATGTCCCATTTAATACAATTTTTTGCAACATAAAATTTCCTTTTTCTGTTTGTCTTTCTGAGATGCATTCACCCTCGAAAAATGTAAACTGATACCATTATTACAACTACAACAATCAAATTGAATCAACCAAAATCCCTTCAAATCTGTGGCTCCTTTTTAAACCTCCACCCCTGCAGGAGGGAAATTCAGCTCATTTGTACATCGGAGCTGATTTTATTCTAGTGTTTTCTCGCTACTAAGTATTCTGGATTACTTGCAATCCTTACAAACATGGGACGTTTCTGGACGTTCAGTCAATAACATCACACTTTATGCTTTTTGTATCTTCCTGGTTGGGTTTAGGATATAATATTACTTGGATACAGTTTGGCTGGATTTCAAAAACACTTTTTAAACATGCATTACAATGCATTGTTTTGTACAATGCTGTGTCACCTCAAAGAGGAGGTGCATTTAAAATAAACCAGAATAGCTGTCATGTTTTTATGCTCTTAGAATGAGTCATTTATATCTACTTGCTGGGGGTGCACATACATGGAGGCTGCCATTTTTACTATGATGTCACTAAATGGACAAAACAATGTGAGTGAAGTGAGAACTCTGAATTGTAAAACTTCTGTACCAGCTTTTTTAATGGTAGTTAGATCAGTGTTTGGGATCAGTGATGCCTTAAAAGACATTAAAGTAGTTCCTCATAGTACAGTCATAGCTACACCTGAGACCACTGGATCCAACCACAGATAAAAACATCTTTATCTCTGGGAGCATTTTGGCCACTAATGGCCACCATACACTCACAGCAGTGCTTGGAATATGAAGTCATTTGAAAGAAAACATCTTTTCTTTCAAATACCCATCTTTGCCACTAGATGTCAGTAATTCTTACATACTGTACCTTTAAGAGTGGCCAAGGTTTATTTTGCCTTTAATAAGAACCCCCCCCCCCCCCGTCTTTCTTCTTTTCTCATTGCGTCTCTCCATCCATTGGCTGGTGCTGGAAGCCTCAGAGAAACTGGTTGGTCAGTTGTTGCAGTTTTGAAACTTATTAGGGGTCATATTCAGAATCACTGGGAGAAATATGGTGATAGTACAGCTTCAACACAGGTCTAAAAGAGAACTACCTCCTAATGGAGATGAAAACAGATATTCATGGGTTTCAGCAGTCTTTTGTTTAGTTGTAATAGCAGTTAAATTATGCTTATCAGATCCTTGAGAACCCCACCACTGTAGAAATTACTGTCCAGCAGACCGATCTTGGTCACATCCATCATCATTAATGGGAAATCATGACAGCATTGAGAGGGCAAAGTGAATACACACCACTCAGTCGTAACAGTACAACCAGCTGATAGAAAGTTCACCTCTCACCAGTCAGCATGAACAGAGAGCATCCAGAGGTGTCCTGAATGTCTGCTACTGGGGAGTTGGCAATAGATCCTTTCGGCCCTGTGGCTTTGTGAGTCGGGCTTGCTTCCCACAGATGCTATCAGATCCCATCACACAGGTGTCTGGGGAGTTTGGAGGCTGGATGAACGTCTCAGATTTTGCTTTGTTCTTTGAGCCCTTCTCAAGCAGTTTTGTGGGGACGGCGAGGTAGAAGAGGTGGCAAAGTATCATCAGGAAGCAGGTTTTCCTTGATGATGAGCAGTGCTACTCGCTTTACCTGTCAGTGGTTTTAATGTTGTGGCTGATCGGTGTACGTATGAGGTAGAGGAAGTGAAATAACATGAAGTGCATGAGGAAGAGGAGGAGGGTAAGGAAGAACGAAGCCAGTGTGTGTGTGCATTGATTGCATGACTGCTGCATGTCTGGACTGTTTGTGTACGTTTGTGCATGAAGCCTTCTGTGAAGAAACTCAATCACCTCTCACTCTCGTCCTCCTTCTTTAAGCCACCTTTTCCCCCACGTTCTCCCTCTCTTCCTCCTCCTCTTTTCTCTCTCTCTCTCTTTTTCTCTCTGTGTCGCAGTCACAGCTAACCATCTCAATCCCTCACTCTCTCCCATTCCTCCTCCTCTCTGTCTTAAGTATGAAGGGGCTGGGAGAGCTCGGCCCTCTCCCTTTCCCTTCTTCCATCTCTCTCTCCTCATCTTCCTCCTCCTCCTCCTCCTCCTCTCTCGCGGCTCACGCTCGCTACTATCTCGCTGGAAGACGAGAAGGAGAAGGAGCAGGAGAAGGAGGAGGAGAGGGAGGGGAGGAAATGGCGATGGGGGCATGCGGCGAGGAGGATCTCTCCCTCTCCCTCTCCCTCTCTTCTTCCTGGCCGTCGCTGGGCCCTGTGAATAGGAGCGTCTGGTTCATTTACAGGTACCTGCCATGGCTTTTCATACCCCACGCCACCCTCCTCTTCCTCCCTCGGTTTCCCTCTCTTCCTCCTGTTGACGGGGGGAAACGGGGGTTAGATGGAGGGCTGCATGCATGTGGACATCATGGATGGCAGGGCAGGATCGATTAGATAGATTGACAGATGTTGCAAAGCATGCTTGCAGACAGATGTGTTTGATTCAGTGTGTGTGATGCATGTGTGTGCAGACGAGAGCTGCTGCTGCTGCACAGCCCGGCGTATGAGCAGTGCAGTCGTTCTGTGTTTCGCTGTATGAACATGTGTGAGTGTGTCGTTCTTTCCCCCTGCTTTCAGTCGCTTTCTGAACAAATGTCCTCTAGCAATGCTGCACCGGCAGAAATGATGCTTGCTGGTTTTACTGATGTGCAGGCTGATTGCGTGTTTGTCTGCATAAATATGCCAAAGTGTGTGTGTGTGTGTTTTCTGTGGATTGATGGTGTGTTTGCTGTTGTCCATCAAAAACATGGTAAGCACATTTCTCCACCTCTGTTGGCCAGATGATGTATTTGCATCCAGTTTGATGTGTAGCATGTTTCAGTGTGTTTGCCAGCGTGTGTGAGAGTGATAGAGAGAGAGGGAGGGAGGCTGCTGACACAGAAAGGAAACAGCGCATGGTGAGGGAGTTTTAACGATGCAGCGTGCATGACAAGTTCCACATTCTATTTTGACGCCTCCGTTACGCCAATCCGGTTTAATGCATCGGCTTTTTACATATGCAGAACGAGGTGCACCGTCTGCAGACACCACCGTGTCCCAGGTTAGTGGCAGGATCCTGTGAAGGATGTAGACCAGAAAGGTGGATCTGAGGAGCTACACAGCCGTTAACTTAAGATGAAAACATCCCAAACATGCAAAAAGTTTCTTAACAGTGTTAACATGTAAGCTCTGATGAGTTTTATGACCCAGCTGCTAAGAAATTCTGTTTATCACTGACTTGCATGTTTTGCAGCCTTGTTTCTTATATAGTCTCTCTCTCTCTGCTTACTGGTGACTCTTTGAAGAAAAGCACAGCTAAAACAAGCACAGAACATATTTCCTGACTTGAAGGCTTCAAAAGGTTGTGACTAAAAACCAGCTGTATCTCTTCCCGTTTTGCACTAGGACAGGCCTTGTGATCCATAGATGATGTGTTTGGTTAAGAGGAGACAACCAGTAAACTGAGACACAGCTAATGTCACTTAAAGCTGACGACATCCTGCAAGGCTGCAGAGCCTGAGTCAGAGTTACGCTGTTTGGATGCATTGCAACAACTAAACACGGATGCACACAGACACCCTGAGTGAGTTTAGGATGCATATGGCAACTATGGTCTGACACAGCTTCCTAACTCCTCTTTCAAAGCTGCTCCCTTGATGATTTCGTTTTCACTCGGCTCGGTTGGTGTCACTTTGTTGTCACTGATAGCTGGCAATGCGAACAGCTACCAGTATATTTATATACAAATGCCCTTAAACTCTGCATTTTCAGCTGTAAGTGCTGTATAACGCTGCATGATCCTGATGAATTACTTGAGCTGGGGTGGTTATAATCCACTATTTGTTTTTAACAAAAAGTCAAGGCCATTACTTCAGCGCTTATTGTTCATGCTCATAATGGATGAATCATTTTCCAAGAGTAGCTTTTAGGTTATTTTTAAATGTAGTCTCTTGGCTAACAGTTAATTTAAAGTAAGAAACCTCCTCTACGATAATTAGCTGTTTTTCTTAAAGTAACAAGAAGTGCAAATTTTTACATGTTTTGGTTTTTAGTAGTGAAGTTTCTGAAACCTGGTCAGCTGCACAGCTCAGTAAATGAAAGAAGCCCAGGGACTTGTTGCATGTTTTGCCTGCAGAGACCCAGGAGGCTAATACCTAGAGGGAGAACATGATGAGTGTCTCCGTTTACCAGTTTTTAGACAGAACATCCTGCCAATTCCACATTTCAGGGCGAACAGTAAACGTGTTACCGAGTTTGTACAGTGTACTGTGTGTTAATTTGTTCAGTTTGCCTCTCAGAGTGTTTAAGATCTGAGCTGTGCAGCATAAATGGACAAAAGGACCAGAATAACAAAGCCACAGAGTCTTGGCAGAGACCGAGAGGCTCACAGAGCTTACTGAGAGAATCACACACTTAATAGACTGAATGAAAAAGATCACAAGGGGGAAATGTGATTAGACAAAAAACTTACTGTATGATCAGAAAGAAAAACAGAGCAGGAAGAGGAGAGCAGTCTGGAGAAGTCATCAGGATGGGAAAATGTAAAAAAAAAAAAAAAAAAAGCTATTGAAGAGAGAAAGAGAGGGGATGAACAGATGGAGTGGGCTGGGACTATTTTGGTGCACGATGGGATTATCAGCATGTGGTTACAGTATGTTACAGCTGATACCATATATATACCTCTCTGACTCACTGCCTGACTGAATGGCTATTTGTTATGGCATTTCCATTCATAACAAGACAAGTGTCCTTGATATGTAATAGAGATGGTACCATCCCGCATCCCCATGGTCCAAAGCGGTATATGTTGTAATGTGGCAGAGGTGTTATTCAGATTGCCTGCATTTAAATAGCACTTTTGAAACAATGTTAAAAGTTTGTTTCAAAAAGGTTCGATATTCAAAATCTATTAGGTGTTTTATTCTTTTTACATTTTTATACAGTTTGTAGAAAGTTTAATTCAAACAGAAATGGGGATCTATTTAAATGGATACAAGATTAATTTGGGGATTGTGATATAATTAATGGGTGACAGTGAAAGAAAATATAAATTGGACTGCGTCAATATTTACTTATTTGCGAACTGATTGATTTGACTCAGTTGGGTTTTTAGTGAAAGTTACTTTAATAAGAAAAAAGATGTTTGAAAGGGAAATATCTCCTGGTCACAATCATCTGCAATGAAACTAAAACCAAGCAAGACGCTTTTACAGCAGGTGAAAAGCCAAAACTCCTGTTTTAACCAAAACATTTTAAGACAAAGAAATATGTAAAGAAGCATAATATTCCTCTCTGACAGTGGAATGACTTGAATAAATGACCTCTTAATTACTTTGGCACAGCACTAACATAAATGCACTTTTACTAGCAGGCACATTTTTCCCACCTGTTTGTGTCACAGCACAGAAAGAGAAAATGTACTGTGAGCTCCACCTGTGAGCATGCAGCGCCTGTTCTCTGCTGTCAGTGACTAATAGTTTACCATTACATAGCTTGGCTCTGCTTGTGGACCTACCCAAGTTTCCTTGTGTCCAGTTCTAGCTGTTGCTGAGGCAACAAGCAGCGCTGTCGTACTGTATATAGCATCTCCTAGCAAGGTTCTGGTAGAAACTGGCTCTGGGCTCACTGTCAAAAACATACAGGAATATGAGGCACAGTAAAACCCTGTTTTAATTCCCCATTAGTTGTTATATTGAATGGAAAAGTTAATGATTTGAAGTAGTTTTTAACTGAATCTTAGGTAATATAGTTTAGTTGAAGTATATAATTGGGCTTTCCATGGATATACAGCAACAATAAACCTTTTTAAAATCTATTCTTCAAATAAAACAACAATGAGACTGCGTTATCTCATGAAGATGAATCAAAATCAGCTTTTTTGACTTGTAAAAAATGGAATAGCATCAATGATAGAAATAAAAGATGACTAATCGTTAAAATATATATATATACTGTATATATTTAATACCTGACCCCTATCCTTCAACAAAAAACTGGCAGGAGTTTCTACCTGTTATTGGTGTCTTACTGGTGATGAAATCAGAAGTGGACGCAGGAAGCTGGAGGCAGAGGAGTTGAGTGTCGTAAACGGGTATGAGTTGTTGTGATTCATTGATTTTCCAGCCGTCATCTCTATTGATGATTGCAGAGGGTGATTGTGCAGGGATGTAAGCACATGTCCTTCCTGTCTCCTTTTCAAAGATCTTTCTTAGACTTTTTTAGCCTCCAGTCATCTCTATCGGCGGAGACAAAAAGTGTTTAGAGAGAGGGATGACACGGGTCAGGACGTAGACCTGGACTTGCTCGATCGAGGACTTTCAGTTTTTGTGTTTCTTTTTATTTGTGTTTGTGTCCTTAATAACTCTCTGTCTCACCTTTGTCTTCTTTCTGCCAGTGACTATATAATCAAGGAGAAGACGGTGCTTTTGCAGAAAAAAAGACAGCGAGGGATTTGGTTTTGTGCTAAGAGGGGCCAAAGGTAAGCAATACAGACACAAATGTCCCCTTGTAGATACACTCATTAATTCAGATATGATTACTAGATAGTTCCAGCATATTCTGTTTCACATGCAGTGTTAATATAATCTCATACTTTCACGGTTTCTCCAGCTCAGACTCCCATCGAAGAGTTTACTCCTACTCCAGCCTTCCCAGCCCTGCAGTATTTGGAGTCAGTGGACGAGGGAGGAGTCGCCTGGAGAGCCGGTCTCAGGATGGGGGATTTTCTCATAGAGGTACTATCTCATTTTTAGTGCAGATCAGGCTCGGAGTGGAGTGGACACTTCTTTTGAGGTTGGGCTGGTTCGGGCATCTGGTTATGATGTCCTCCGAATGCCTCCCAGGGGAGTTTCTTTTGGAAAGGTCCCACTGGGAGGCTTACTGGGACAGACCTGGGCTGGCTACTTGGGAGCTCCCCAGTGTCCCTCTGGAGGAGGTGGCAGGGGAGAAAAAAGTTTGGGGGATTTGTGTACCAGGGATTGACCAATGCAGATGTTTTAGGGCCGATACCGATATTTTCTCATTAGCTGATGGCTGATACAACCTGCCGATATTTGGGGCTGATACTTCATTTGACCCCAAAATTAATATATTGAAGGACACAATGTAAACTAATTTTGAAAATGATCTTAAGTTAAAAAATCAAAGAAAACACTTAAAATAAATAAAGTGTACTTGAAACAGTATCAAAAACAGAAACATTAAACATGTAATATACACTATATGGTTAAAAGTATTTGCTCACCTGCCTTGACTCACATATGAGCTTAAGTGACATCCCATTCCTAATCCATAGGGTTCAATTTGACGTTGGTTCACCTTTGCTGGTCGAACAGCTTCAACTCTTCAAGGAAAGGCTGTCCACAAGGTTTAGGAGTGTGTTTATGGAAATTTTTGACCATTCTTCCATAAGCGCATTTGTGAGGTCACACTGATGTTGGATGAGACGGCCTGGCTCTCAGTCTCCGCTCTAATTCATCCCAAAGTTGTTCTATCGGGTTGAGGTCAGGACTCAACCAGTTCAGTCCAGTTCAGTTCAGGCCAGTCCAGTTCCTCCCCACCAGACTCTGCATCCATGTCTCTATGGACCTGCTTTGTGCACTGGTGCACAGTCATGCTGGAAGAGGAAGGGGCCAGCTCCAAACTGTTCCCACAAAGTTGGGAGCATGAAATTGTCCAAAATGTCTTGGTATGCTGAATCATTCAAAGTTCCTTTCACTAGAACTAAGGGGCCAAGCCCAGCTCCTGAAAAACAACCCCACACCATAATCCCTCCTCCACCAAACTTTACACTTGGCACAATGCAGTCAGACAAGTACCGTTCTCCTTGCAACAGCCAAACCCAGACTCGTCCATCAGATTGCCAGATGGAGAAGCGTAATTTGTCACTGCAGAGAACACCTCCACTGCTCTCGAGTCCAGTGGGAGCTGCTTTACACCACCGCATCCCACGCTTTGCATTGCACTTGGAGATGTATGGATGGATGCAGCTGCTCCACCATGGAAACCCATTCCATGAAGCTCTCTGTCACTGTTCTTGAACTGATCTGAAGGCCACATGTAGTTTGGAGGTCTGTAGTGATTGACTCCGCAGAAAGTGGGCCACCTCTTCGCACTCTGCGCTTCAGCATCCGCTGACCCGCTCTGTAAGTTTACGTGGCCGACCACTTCGTGGCTGAGTTGCTGTCGTTCCCAAACACTTCCGTTTTCTTATAATACAGCTGACAGTTGACTGTGGAATATTTAGGAGTGAGGAAACTTCATGACTGGATTTGTTGCACAGGTGGCATCCTATCACAGTCCCATGCTGGAATTCACTGAGCTCCTGAAAGCAACACATTCTTTCACAAATGTTTGTAAAAACAGTCTGCATGCCTCGCTGCTTCATTTTTACACCTGTGGCCATGGAAGTGATTGTAACATCCTATTGTTATTTTTTGGATGAGTGAGCAAATACTTTTGGCAACATAATGTAAAACCTGTAAAACAAAACTGCTACCTGTATAGATGCCTGTCTGTAATTAACAACCAACGTATCAGCTGATGCCTATACCAGCAGAAAGCGCAAATATCGGCCAGCTGATGTATCGGTCAATCCTTATTTTGTACAGACTGTTACCCCCTGCAACCACGTCTCGAAATAAGCAGCAGAAAATGAAGACAAATTTTGTTTATCAAAACTCTGGGTGATATTAGCTTACAGCAGCATCTGCTTACCTCAGTGAGAGTCAAAATGTAGCTGGGTCTAAGTCCTGCAATCAAACTCAGTAACTATCGCTCTATCCCAGGTCAACGGTCAGAACGTTGTAAAGGTTGGTCACCGGCAGGTCGTCAACATGATCCGGCAGGGTGGCAACAGCCTCATGGTCAAGGTTGTTATGGTAACCCGCAACCCTGACATGGAAGAGGGTGCAAGGAAGAAAAGTAAGTATGACTGCAGTTAGTTGCTGAATCTTGCTCTTGAACACCTTGACCAACAACAACTGCCTGTTTTCCTTTTCCTTCTGCTACAGTCCCACAGCAGAGTAAGAGGCTGAGTACTCCAGCTATTGCCCTGCGGTCCAAATCAATGACTTCAGAGCTGGAGGAGATGGGTAAGAAACAGGCTTGAGTTAACTTTTTGGAGGATGAAACAAGAAGGATTACAAAGAATGAAGAAACAAACTTCTAGGGAGATGAAGACACAGAAGGAGGGTGCTTCGCTGGTTAGAGACTGACAGAGGTGATGAGGGATGATAGAGGCAGTGTGAAACCAGTGTTGGGGGTTGTTAAAGAGTCTGAGGGTGTGAAGAGAACGTGAGCTAGAGCTAAATTTAGACAGCGAGAAAGAAGAGGAGTTATTTAGTGACAGAAACAAGACCAAAGACAAGAAAAGATTGGCTGCCGCGATGGATGACAGTCTCAATGCATTTCACTGTTCTTTCAGAGGTTCCACACTGTCACTTCCAGCACCCCCACTACAGGTAACCCCACCCAGAGAAAGTGTCGCCCTCCTCCCTGTGATTCCTCTCTCACTGCCCGCTTCTCTTACCCTATACCCCCCGCACCTCCTACTCCTCCCTGGCCCACCCACAGCTTTTACTCCAGCGGAGTCCACTGACCCCTTCCGCTCAGCGCCACACACACACACACACACACACACACACACACACATAAATAAATCCTGACACATAGCACATGTATGTGGGTAAGATAAGAGCTTCCACATGCCCCAAACATCATAAAGTGTCTGGACATGTACCCAGACTGAAGGTTTGATTCCTTTTGAACAAATCACACCAAGGATAAAATTGTTGAGATGAGTAATTTTAAGGAAAAAAAAAAAACAAAACAACTTTATTTCAGGTCCGTTGCTATGGTAACAGCATTATGTGTGGTTATGCGCATGCCATCTCTATTTGAGGCAAAATAGTGGGAGGAGAGTGCATGGCGAGGGTCAACGCCCCCATTTGCAGATCAGAAAGTTGGACAGTATTTTATTGGTGATTGGCTAAAACCTCCTGAGCATTTCTGGTGCTTGTTGCTACTGCTGCCTGGCTCTAAACAAACCCAGCGAGCAGCTTGATGATATATGGAAGATGATGACACATAGAGCTGCTGCTCTCTGTTCTGGTTACTCTCACTTGCAGAAATGATCAACATTTGCCCATCCCTGTAAGGAAAAAACATTTACAGTGAGTCATGCCCTGCTGCCACAAGTCAGGATATCGTTAGCATTTATCCTGAGTGTTGATACCAGCCTTTTGCTTCATTCCTTCCCCCTCTCTCTCTTCCCCTTACCTGCCTTATCTCTGTGGTGTGACCTCACCTGATCACGTAAAGCATGAGCACCTAGTCTGATACACGGGTTCTGGTTTTTTAACCCCCCAAACCTGCCCTCCCACTGCCACAGTCCTCGCTATAAAGTACTTTGCACTATCTTACCAGCAACACATAAGGAGTCAAACTGTATAAATGATCTAATGCATAAGTTTCAGTCCATGCCAACAAAGGTGCTACAGGGTGCATACATCAATCAATAACCACATAAATTTGAACATACACCCGTTTTTTTGTGACAGCATTGACTTTTGAAGAAAAAGTGGTCATTAATTTGAGGAAACAGCAGTAACCATGTTGATGGTTTGAAATTCTGAGGACTAATTACCTCATCATCTTTAAGCCAAGAAATCAAAATTAATTGAGTTGTGATATATAAGCCTGAAAGTGCCACAGTCCTGCTGCTAAATCTTGTATTAGCTTCCCACAGAAATCCCAAACAAAGACTAGGAATTAAAGCTCTTTGCAGCATTTCATAAGGGGTAAAAGTGCATTTATCATGAAACATTGTGAATTATTTTGGCTTAATTTGCAGTAATACAGCTTTTAACTGAAGTCTCCTTTTGCTTGCATCTCTCTGATCAAGGTGAGAGGAGCACAATGCACAAAGCACTGCCATATGCTTATTTTAATGCATTGGAATTTATTTAGCTGTGACGCCTGTTAAACTGTCTCACCTCTGTGATTGGTGCAGTGTCCCAGTTCACCTAGAAGTCATGCTGCAAGTAACAAGGACATTAACATGGAAATGATTCTGCAGGGCATTTAAACCTGCAAACATTTTTTTCCTGTTTGTATCTTCTTGTGAGTTGTTCAGCAGTGAGTTTTCAATTAAACTATTTTCTAACAGTTTTTAGTACATACAGAAAGAAAAAAGGTTTAAGTTCCACGATACATTGAAATGTATTGATCAGGCTCCATGAACGTCACATGAAAACATAATAGCTTAAGTGTGAGGATTGCAGATAAGCCCTCCCCTGCTCTGATCCCACACACAAACTCACTCACAACAGTGGATGCAAAGGGTCACCTTTATTTCCTCCTCTTCACTCCTTTTTGGACTTATCCATTGACTGGGTTAACCACTAACTCTGCCTTTCCTTTGTCTTCTTTGTCCTCACTGCTGACGGGATATTAACCATTTAACAGTGGAGAGAGGTGGGAGTCAGCGTCAGACTAATTTCACATGTGTGTGTGTGTTTAGATGAGAGTGACAGTAAGCTGTGTATGCCGTGTGTTTACTGTAACGTGAGTGTGCATGCCTCAGCTGTGTGATGCGTGGGCGTAAAAGTGCATTCTTTTATATCGAAGATCGAAAAGCCTGACGAGGTGACTCAGTTTGTCAGGCTCTGGGGAATATGATTAGTATTCACTGTAACAACGCTATCGCACTTTCACTCCTGCCAAAACTTAAGTCTCCTTTTGTCCTCCTTCCAGCTGCTACCCCTTGGAAAAAAAAAAAATCAGGTATGCTCTGGTGCACTCCTGCTTAAGGCTTTGTATTTATGTCTGTCCAAAATGACTTGGCACTCACTCCCCCCTCTTTTACTGGCCTTATTTCTTCTCTTTAGAATTCGAATCCTCACAAGTTGCAGAGAAGAAGAGGACAGTCTATCAGATGGCTTTGAGTAAGGAAGTTAATGTTTATCAGAGGATTTTTTTTTCTGAATCTCTCCCCCTTCTCCCCCCCCAATCCGGCCTCATCAAGTATGTCCCTTTCCGTGCAGTTCTCCTCGTTTTGTTTCTGTCCATTTTTCTGTTTCATTGTCATATGTCTCTTTCTCCCTGTCTGCGTCTTTATTCCCCCTTTCTCTCAGATAAACTCGATGAAATTCTTGCAGCAGCTCAGCAGACAATCAGCACCAATGAGGCGCCAGGGACACGGGGACAGGGGCCAAAGAGAGATAGGGGAAGAAGTTTCTATGGCAATGAGGTGTGTATCGTGAAGCAGATTTATGCGTGTCCTGAGATATGTGTGCTGCTATGATGTCTGCTTTTATGGTCAGACTATGTCTGTCTGCCACAACAATTGTTGCAGAAGAGCACCAGATATAAATTTGAAGAATATGAAAACAGAACATGATGCAACCAGTTGTTTGAACCCAAATATTTTCATATGCGTACCTTCTAAGTTTGGCCTCGTATGTACAACAAATGTCACATTTCATTTCAGCCGAACTACGGGGATCAGTCTGGCATGGGGATGATGTCATCAGGGTTAGGCCTCGGCTACGACCGTGGGCAATACACCTCAGGTCACCCCCCACAGCACGGTATGCTGCGGCAGAAATCCATCGGTGAGGCTGTCTGTTTTTTCCATCTGCCCCCCCCTGTCTGCCTGTCTGTCTGTCCTCTGGGACTAGTAGAGGTCTACTCGTGCTGAACTGTTTGTCTGTAGCCAAAAATGTCCTGTCTGTGGGCAAACATGTTCTTTATCTGTATCTGAGTGTATATCATCTTAACTCTCCCTAAGTCTGGATAAGATTTGCTTGCCTTGTATTTACCCCTGCTCCCACTAATCTTCTTGGTTTTGTCTGCTTGTTGGTTAAAAGGGCTTTGCAAACTTTCCCCTGGAAATAGTTATAGACACTCTTGTGAGCAATAAAACAAATGCTGCTGTGTGATTGTGTCTAGTTGCTGCTTGTTTGTGAAATACACTGCCTGGTCAAAAAAAAAGTTGCCACCAAAAAAAAGGGTCATCCACTCTAATATTTTGTTGGACCGCCTTTAGCTTTGATTACGACAGCATTCGCTGTGTCATTGTTTCAATAAGTGTTGCATCAATTTTTCACCAAGATCTTGCATTGATGATGGTAAAGTCTGACCGCTGCGCACATCCTTCTCTAGCACATCCCAAAGATTCTCAATGGGCTCAAAGCGCCCATCACTTGGAACAGGGTAAATCTGGACTCATCAGACCACATGACCTTCTTCCATTGCTCCAGAGTCCAATCTTTATGTTCCCTAGCAAATTTAAGCCTTTTTTTCTAGTTAGCCTAACTAGTTTGTGGTTTCCTTAAGGCTACACAGCTGTTCAGTCCCAATCCCTTGAGGTACCTTCACATTGTGTGTGTAGAAATACCATTTCCATTTCGACTTTCACCATTAAACATAGCCCTGAGGTCTACTGTCGTTTGTCTTCAATTTGATCTCACCAAACGTTTAAGTGATCGCCAATCACGATCATTCAGGATTTTTTTTTCTGGCCACATATCTCCCTTGAAGACGATGGTTCCCCACTATCCTTCTAGTTTTAATAATGCAATGGACAGTTCTGAATCCAATTTTTTTCTGTTGGGGTTAAATCAATTTTCATTTCAATTTTCAATTTCAGTTTATTCACACACAAATTCAGTACATCTTCACATGAAACTAAGAGTCATGATTGAATCAAGACTCCTAAGAAGCGATTAAAAGCTTATAGAAGTAGCCTGTGGACATAGTGAAATGTACCAATGCTAGGAAGAAGGAGAAAAAAGAGGAAGGGTAGCTGAAATATAATCACCCATGTAGTAATTATCCAATTGACCTATGGCTAAGCCACGCCCCCTGCACTCACTCGGACAAACAAACATTCGGTGACAGGCGCTATGTGACATCTCGGGAGATGACAGCTGTCAACACGGACAACAGACGCGTGATCAGACAGAGAGATCGTGACAAGATAAATTAAAAAACATAAAAACAATACAAACAAACAAAAAGAAATTGTTCAGAAGTCTTAAACTGGGAGTAGAAATCAGCCTGTGAATCTCTGGATGTGACTCATGTCGCTCCCTCAGTTTCTTGCACAAACTGCTGCACGGCTGCTGTTGTTGTGCCAAAAAGTGATCATCTGACAAAAACTGATCAAACAGCCACGGAAGCGGAGCAGTCTGGCTGCAGCTTGGAAGCCAGAGGCGTGTCGTTATCGACGTTACTACACCACACCTGTACTACACGACAGCATCTTATATACCGTTACCACGTACCAAAACTAGCATGTTTAGCTAGCGTTAGCCAACTTAAACTAATGTTAGGGAAGGTAACTTCATATTTCTTTCAAGCAAAGTGACAACATGTTGCCTCGAATACGATGTTGCCTTACCTCAGAACAGATGTAGACATCCTTGTTCATTTTATCCACGTTCAGTTGATGTGGTCTGCCGCATAACTTTGGCTTGATGTGACTTGGTAAAAGGCAAAAAAAAAAAATACGCCCTGTCACCCAGCCACTCAGGATACCTAGTATCGGAGTTGCATGTACCCCATGCACACGTTTGACCATTTTAAACTAAAAAGAACACATAAAAACGAACAAAAACGGACTAACTTCAATGCATTTCAATGGACGTTCAAGCAGAGAATGTCCGAGTGTATGGGATAGCTGTGCGCACTGTGATTGGCTCATCGCGTTTGGGGGCGTGGTTTAGCCATAGGTCAATTGGAGGCTTGTACCTATTTGCTTAGTTAAATCCAGGTGGCAATTTATTTTTTTTTGGCCAGGCAGTGGATAAAGTACTACCTGACTCACATACTAACAAACATATGAACTGAGGACAGACTTGCTGGCAGGTCCTTGGGCAGGCAGATTTAGACAGACACTCTCTTAAGACTCTTTCCTTGCCCCCAAAGTGTGTATTTTTTCTTGTTTCTGATCTTTAACAACTGTCTTTGTTATTTTTGTGTTTGTGAATGCTGTACTACAGGGGTACCCGAGGAAGAGAAGCAGTTCCTGCATCCTCCCACCATGAAGTTTGCCCGGAGTCTGTCAGTGCCTGGCCCCGATGACATCCCTCCTCCTCCCACTACAGCTCCACCAGATCCTCCGTTCTCCTCCGCTCCGCCCCTCGGTTGGCGAGCGAAGTCGTCCCAGCAGCCCTCTGTCTCCGTGTCCCAGTCCACAGTCACATCTGCACACTACCAGCCCTACTCCCAGTCAGTGCACTTCGCCCACGGTGGCAGGGAGAGGGCAGGTGGTCCCAGTGTTGGTCCCGGTGGCGGAGCAGCAGACCACACATCGTATGTACACGCAGCGGCCCACACTGCTCAAAGCAGGACTGCTTCGCGAAAGGTTGCCCATACTGGGGAGCCTGTTGGAGCTGGGATGGGGGCTGCCACAGGAGCTAAGGCAGCAGGTCTTAGGAGAGGCTACAGCACAGCTGTCCCCCCATCCAGCATTGCCACTGTAATGCCTCAGCAACAACAGACTACCCAGAGTCAACCCCAGCGTGCAGACCGCAGTGCAGCTGCAGCAGCTGGTCCTAAAGGAGGGGCCAGGAGAGGTAAAGGTCCCCTTGTAAAGCAATCTAAGGTAGAGGACCTGCGCGTAGGTCAGGGCACACTGGGGAGCAAAGACTCTGTGGAGAAAAGCTCCATCCCCATCCCCACCATCATCGTCAAAGCCCCTTCAACCAGCAGCAGTGGACGAAGCAGCCAGGGTAGCAGCGTGGAGGCTGATGTTCCTGCATCAGGGGAGGCAGATGAAACAAAAACACCCCATGGTCCTCCGCCTTCCACTCCTGCTCCTCAGCCCCCTGCTCCTCCATCTATCCCAGCGCCGCCGCCTCCTTCCTTGCCTTCTATTCGAGCCCAGGATAATCTGGACTTTACCAGCCAGTTTGGGGCTGCAATCGTTGGTGCAGCTCGCAGAGACAGGGAGAGATTTCACGAAGCCCGCCGAAAGAGTGCCTCCTTGTTCATGTCTGCTGAGGAGGACGTGAGTCTTGGGGGAGTAAGCGATGGACTAGGAGGGGTAACAAGGACTCAGATGTCACAGCAACAGCTTAACACACAGGCTGAAAGTTCATCAACACGACTACGCCCCTCCAAGTCCATAGATGAGGGCATGTTCTCTGGGGACACCTTCATCCATCACACCCGGAGTATGCCTCCAGCCTTTGGGCTACCTGAGTACTCCTCATCTGCCCTGGACTATCAGCCCAAGTCTGTTCCTGCTGATCTGTACACAGCAGCAGGCAGACAGACAGCGCCTTCCTCCAACACCACCTTCATTCACCCTCTAACAGGGAAGGCGCTTGATCCCACATCACCACTAGGCCTCGCCCTGGCTGCCAGAGAACGTGCTCTGCGGGATGACACGAGGTTAAGGAGGGGAACAGAGCACCACTTTGCCCGGCAGATGTCGAGCGTGGTGTTCCCGTCATCCACCGTCACCTCTCAGCCGGTGTCATCCGCTGCGCAGTCCTCAAGCTCTTACCTGGTCACGTCTTCTTCTTTGGCAGCAACCACGTCTACTATTGGTCGTCCACCCTCACCCAGAATCCTCAGAGGAGTTGGGGGTGTGTGGGGGGAGGAAGGTGGGGGAAGCGAGAGGGAGCGGGAAGGAGGAGGGGCTCGTGAGGGACTTAGAGTTCGATTCTCTGAGGACAAAACTGTTCACACGCACCACTATCAGTCTCAGCCATATCAGCCATCTTACAAGGAGAGGGAGCGGGAGAGGTCAAGGGAGCGGGAAAGAGAGCTGTCAAGAGAAAGGGAGAGGGACAAAGAGAGAGAAAGTTACATGAGGAGGGCAGAGCAGGCCGCTGCTCACGCGGCAGCTGCAGCTGCAGCTGCTGATAGCGCCGCTCAGCAGGTGTCTCAGCAGCCTCGGAGGCCGTCTTTTCTCAGGATGGAAAGTCAAGCTGATTCCTACATTTTATCCCTCACGCCTCCCTCACCCCCGCCAACCAGTACTCAGCAACCAGCGAGCGCCACCGGAACCAGTGGAACAGGCTTGATGGTTCTTCCTCCCCCCGCTCCTTCAGTGGATGCAGATGATGAGTTTGTCTACGCAGACCCCCTCCCACCCCCGTTAGAGTTTGCTAACAGCTTTGACAGGGGAATATCGGGATACTCACAACGTGTCATGCTCT
Organism: Atherinomorus stipes; assembly: GCA_023101725.1. Taxonomy (NCBI): domain Eukaryota; kingdom Metazoa; phylum Chordata; class Actinopteri; order Atheriniformes; family Atherinidae; genus Atherinomorus; species Atherinomorus stipes. The sequence continues at coordinate 210,240 of JALJCO010011646.1, forward strand.
CAAACAGTCTGGTCCCTCGCCAACAGCAGGTACCACCCCCTCCACCGCCCCCTCCCCCTCCTCCCCCACCACCGCCTCCCCCTCCGCCCCCCCAGAAAGAACAGTTTGTAAGCGGGTTTCCTGCTCACACGCCCCTGCCTTCACCTCAGGCAGGAGACTCCACCGCCTCCAGCCTCACGTCGTACGACAGTGAGGTGGCAAACCTGACTCAGTCTGCTCCTTCTCCTTCACAGACTTCACCCAATCCCCAACCCCCTCCCTCACCATCAACCTTGCAGCCAGCCATGGGCCCTCCACCTCCCCCCGCTGTCTCCCCTCCACCTCCTCCTGGATCCTATCACAGACCTTTCTCTATGTCTCATCAACTTTACAACAGCACTCACACTCCTGGGCGCTCTTCCCCCACGCCTCCTCCACACACAATTGCGCCTCCCCCAGCCTACCGTGGCCCTCCAGCTCCTTCCTCCACCTCTGCCATTTCTGTCCTTCACAGGGGCCCCCACGCCACGACCGCTAGCTGTGCTGCTACAACCACCGCTGCTGCCACCTCAACTAGCACCTCCACTCAGCTCTATCAGGAACGAACACACACTGCACATACCACATCCTCCACTATCATCACAGGCAGTCGCAGGACAGGTGAGTACCAACGTCCTGCCCCCACCACCAAAAAAGGAGAGTCCCAGGAGACAGTGGTGGACTCTGGGATTGAAGAACTAGATAGCCGAAGCAGCAGTGACCATCATCTGGACAGCATCCTTGCTCTGAGCAGTGCTAGTGTCCGGGGAGACGGCAGCTCTGCCGGGGTCCGGGGGTTAGGAATCGGTGCTGGGGGGCGGATGGGAGGAGGAGGGGGAGCAGGGGAAACAGAAAGAGGGGGGGATTTTCTGGAATCTTACATGAGCTACCTTGATGGACAAACTTTTGAGATGCAGAATGCAACAGTGGCCGCCTCCACCTATCCAAAAACCAGCAGGTTCAGGGAAGGCGGTCGCGCTGGCGATCTACACCGACAGACCAGCACTGCTCCCGCATCCTTTCACTCACACAGGCGAAGAGATGAGCAAGACGAGGACGAGATGGAGGAGGGAGTGGCAGAGGACGAAAGCGGCCAGGATGGATATGGTCTAAGAGACGTGCAAAATTTGGGACGTCCCACATCGCCATATTTTGACCGGCCACGCACTCCAGAGATGAAGCCTCTCTGGGGAGAGGGCCAGATGAGCGGTGATGGTGGCAGCCAGTCAGGGGCACTTTTAGAGGGGAAGAAGATTTACCCTCCTGCATCCAGTATGAAGCCAAGCATCATTAATGAGCTGAGCAGCAAACTGCAGCAGAGAACCAAGGACAGCTGGAGCAGCCAGAGACCGCTGAGCAGACACAGGTACACATTTCTGAAAACCTGAGTTCTTCCTTTCACAGAATGAACTGCTTTTTTGTTGACATGATCATTGTGTCAATGTGTGAAAACATCAGTGCAGAAACTCCCCAAATTGATATTCAAGCCTTTTGTGAAAAAACGTGTATTGTGTTTGTCTTTTGTAAGCGTTGTGTGGGCACTGTGTAAACGTCTGTTTTATTTCTCTGGCTTTTTCCATGTGTTTCTCTCAGAAGCAGAAACAGGTAACAGAGTCAACTCAGCACTATTTTCTTTCTGTCTGAAAGAACAAGAAGTTTTAACTTTTCTCTGACCTGCTTCAGTTTACCTATTGTGAGACTAATGAAGAAGAAGAAACCACATCAGACTTAAAAACACTCACTTTGCACATCAAAATATTGGAAATGTATAATAACCTAATCGGCAGGTTCCAAAGATAGCTAGATATTATTTTTCTCAGTGTGCATGTTTTTAATTGTCTTCTGATTTCTGTCTGATAATTTTATCTCCTTTCTATTCACAGATTTTCAGAAGACTCAGCTTCAGCTCTGAGCCCCCCCTCAGCCCGATCCCAATCACCATCTCCAATCTCATTATCACAGCCATCGCTATCGCCATCCCCCACACCTGCCTCCCAGTACCCAAACTGGGGCCGATCCCCATCGCCCCAGCCTCCAGCAGCCTCTCAGCCTCCGCGTTCACATTCTCCGTTGTCCCCGACATCTTATTCCCCTTATCCCACGTCCCCTAAGCACAGACCTGTCTACCGGACCAAAGCCCTGGAATTCCAGTTCATTCCCAGTCGAGAGTCCCGTAAAGCGGAATCACATATACTCCAGCGCAGGCGAGCTCCCAGCCCCCTCATCTCCCCATCAGAGAGGCCCAAGATGGGCCCCCCTCGTCCATCATCCCTCCCGCTTCTGCCTACCACACCTCTATACAGTGCCATCTACGACCTCCGCGGCTCAATCACCCCACCCTCACCTGGGAACCCTCTAGGAGATCCTTACTTCTCACCCTCGCCTCCTTTATTTGCTCCTTCCGGTGCGCCTCCTCCTCCAAACTCCACCTTAGTTGTCTCTCGTTCTCTTTCTCCAACTCATTTCCTGTCAGGGACATCTTCTCCACCTCTGCACCCTCTCCCTCCACCTACTTGCCTAAGTTACCCCCATTTACCACCGCCCTCCCCGACAAAGCCTTTTGCCTCCAAGCCGCTGCCCTACTGGACCAAGTACGATGTTGCAGACTGGCTGGGTTACCTGAACCTGGGCGAGCACAGAGAGCGCTTCCTGGACAATGAGATCGATGGCACCCACTTACCCTCTCTGACCAAGGAAGACTATCTGGATTTGGGTGTGACACGAGTAGGCCACCGTATGAACATAGAACGAGCCCTAAGGACTGTAATGGACAGGTAAGACTGCAATCAGACATGTTTGTACTTCACTGATTAGATTGAGAGTCACAACAAAAATAACTCTTCAAAATTCATTAAGCTTGATGATTTGCGAGCCATTTAAACCTTAAATACAAATGAAAAAGATAAGATATTACAGATTAACTTAATCATTCTTAGAAAATATAAACAAATTTAGAATTCAGTGCCAGAAGCATTTAAAAAAAAAAAAAAACTGCATGAGACTTCCAGTTACCATTGAGTTAGATTAGCTTTCCTTTTAAACTCACTCTTTCTAATTGTTTGGTAACTTGCCATGTTCATTCATTGATGCATCCTTGCTGCTCAATAGTCTTTGGTTGTCTAATCTATATGATGCTCCGGATATTTTCAATAAGAGACTAATCTGCACTGCAGGCAAGGGCAGTTTCCACACACACACTGTGTGTTTGAGGCCATGCCGTTTAAAGTTGTACAGGACAATAAAATACAAATTACACACCTCTGCATCAGTGGTAACCATACAGATGTTATCCATATGATGGACATACTGTATGCACCTCAAATGTTGGATTTAGCATTTTCTTTGATATCAGCGGGAAATGTTTTTCCTTCTGTGATTATAAAGAACTTGATACCAAACAACTCTGCACAGTTAATCATGTAATTCTGTATCAGGTTACTTTTATCCATTCAGCAGTGAAATGTACGGATGAAAACTTTTTTCCCCAAAAGTACTCTTGAGTCCATGTGACTGTGCTGATCATAGTGGCATGAAGGTTTCTTATGCATGTTTCTTAAGGCAGCGGTCTCCAGTTTTTATGAGATTTCTGCAGAATGTTTCTGTTTTCTAAATATTCTACATGGTTGATGTTGAAATTAATTAGCAGTTTAGGACTGAGAAAGATTATCTTTATTGCTCCAGTGTGTGAGAAATACTCCCATCTAGTGGTGCGTGAATTGAATTGAAACAACCAAGTAGTGCTCTCTGGCACCTCGCTATTTAAGTGTGTTATTACCACGACCGAAGCCGTGGAGAGGTCAGCGTCTTGCACAAGTTCGAGTGTCCCATCAGGGGATGAGATACATAATGATACATAATTCTGTTTCCTTATTGATACCAATAAGTAAAATCATGACGAGAAACTGGTATTACTTTGGTCTATTCTGTCTGACAAGAGGCAGAAAAATACCCCCTGAAATAAATCATGAAACATATGGAAAAACTCTCGTAAAATACAGCTAAAAGAAGCGCATAGTCGCCTGCTGGTGTGACTTCTATTGCGACAGAGCTTTTGCACTGCTAACAAATTAGCCGTCTCTTCCGTTTCATATAGCAAGTAACAGTAAATTATCCAACTTAAACGGGAGGATAAGTAGATGCTGGACAACCCTGCCTGTATCACATCTAAAACATCCAAGACTAACAAGTTTGGCCCCTTTCGGCTACCACATTTGAAGATGGCGCTGCAACATGGCAGCTTTTTGTTGGGTATACCAGCACTTATGTATTTATAAGCTAGGGATCAAACGATACAGACTGTTTGAGGGCCAATACCAACATTTCCTCTTCAGTCTCCGCCGATACTAACTGCCGATATTTGGGGCCGATACTGCATCTGACTCCCAAATTAATATAATAAAAGATACAATGAAAAGTAATTTTACAACTCTTTCAATATAAAAAGAAAAATGCATCTAAAATAAATATAGAAAAAAGAAACAGTACACTTATAAACAAATATTAAATGGAAAAATTAAATCTCTTGTTAAACTTGGAATAAATATATATGTATATAAAAAAGTCTGTAAATAATGCCGAGTGGGGGTATCGGCCAACACATCCAACGTATTGCCTGATGCCGATACCAGCAAAAAACGCAAATATCAGCCTAAAACTTCGGCCTATCCTTATTATAAATTACTCACCATAAGCTATGAGAGCACATTCATTGGGATGCAATTGTGATTAGACTTCAGTGAAATACGTTTTTCTGCATTTAAGCAATACTTGATTTTTGGTAATAAAAAGCATAATTAGTTTCACACTGGACCTTCAAGCTGATCAGTTGTGCTCAGACGTTATGACCCATTGCTGCTTGGAAAGAACAAGATGCTCTTTTTTTAATATACCTAATCCTGACACCCTCACCTGTCACCCAGTAAATCTCATTATTTGCCTCTTTCCCAGCTTCTTCTGAGTGTGTTGCTGCATCAAATTTTAGATTTCATAAAACACTGAAATTATTTACTTTGTTCATCTCTATAAGTATTGAACAAACTAAAAAGTTTATAATTTTAAATGAGTGTTTTTACATTTCGGAGATAAACGATGTTCTGTGTTGTTTTTCAGGCTTTACACAACTTCAAATCTCTTGTTGCTCCTGTTTCGCTGGCATCAAGCCTTAAAAAGAGCGTGTGGTTTTTATGAAGAAAGAAAATTTTCAGATTTGACATATGATATCCTTTGTTTGTCCAGAGAAATACAAGTTTGAAATGATTTGCAGACTTTATAACTTTTTTTAGATATGTGGCTGCATGCATTCTGTGCATCACCTGTAGAAATGGGTCATGTTGTCTTTTTAGATTCATTTCCCCGGCAAACAGCACCCTCTTCCTGTTGAATGCTTTAATGTGTTCTAGTTTTCATCACTGACAGTTAAAATGCTCAGTAATAAGTTAATAGATGAACGGTACTGTGTCTTGTGACCAATGTTTTTCTGCATTCTTGGTCATGTTTTGTGACCTGAGTCCACAAATCACTGTGGATTCTGATGAACAAATGATCCTTTGGGGGAAGAAAGTGCTTGTCATTACTAGAGCAACTCACAGCTAGGTCATAAAGCTCCCAACAACTTGTGTCCTGTGTTTGCTGTTTTGTCTCCAGGCTGTCCAGCAGCCCGTTTCCCATTTCGGTTCTCTCACCTCGGGATGGACAGACTGAGAGGAGGAGGGATGATGGGAGTCGAAGCTGAGGCTGCAAATGCGGACAGAAAGCGAGGGACAGAAGAGGAAGGAGGAGGGGTTGAAGTCAATGAGGGAGGAAGGCTGCAACTGCTGCAGTCCACGGTGGATTCACACAACAAATGAGAGGCGAACACATTTCACACGGAGCGCAACACAAAGAGGGAGTCAAGCCACGGAGAGAAAGATGGAAACACGGGGATGGAAGAACGGCTGACGATCCATGAAGACGCCGGCTGGCTGCTCCCCCAGTTGTGGCAGGCTGATTTACACAAGTACACCCCCCACGTGCATGCATGGTCACACTATTCAACACAAATAACACAACCTCCCTCTCGTCCAACAAAAGGGTATGAAGACTCTGTGGCTGCAGCAGACATTAGGAGTGAAGAAAAGTGATGAAGCTGAAGCAAACAGTCGAAGAACAATCACAAGCCAATTAGTTTTGATAAGAAAACCTCAGCATAAGAAATCAGATGTTTTTAGATCATCTTGTGAAATGGTCCCCTATTGTTCAGGATCAGAGCGCAATCAGCAACAACCCCTTCTTATGAGAGGATGCTAGTTTTAAATGGCCGAGTATCACAGAGGAGGAGGATCTTGGGGCGAATGGTGATGAATGTGTCCAGGAGCGAGGCTTTATGTGTCTGCATGGTTGAACGCGGGACAAAGCCGTATATCTTGACAGCTTCCGCGTCTTTTTTAGAGGCGACGGGGGAGCGAACAGATGACTTGTGTCCTTGGTTCCAGCCGAGGAGGCTGGCAGTGTGTTTGGCTTTGATTGGTCACGTCTTGTTTTTACCTCATCACTGGCAGGGCTCCGTCCTCACTTGCAGATCCTGTGATCAGGATCACGTGTGTATCTATAGCTCTTTATCATCCTAAGTTTTCTAACAACATATATACAGACTGGTCACTGTATCACAAATTTGTAGCAAAAATAAGTGCCCAGACCAACAACATATATATATACATATATATATATATATATACGTATATATATATATATAAAACACTTATATGCACACACAGGCGCTCAAGTTACTACTATTCATGCCTGCATGCATACACCAACACGTAGACACACAAGCACTTTCAGGTGTTTGTGACAGAGTTTATGGGACACCATATATACATATATATATATGTAAATATATATATATATATATATATGTATATGTAGACACACTCTACATTTGGATCCGAGATGTAAAGGAGACAGACTGTCCTTTCAACTGTTAGATGGGATTTATGACAATGTGAAGAGGATTTTATTTAAAAAGAAAGACTCCTTCGGCATCGCGGAAGATGCTGCACACTCGTATATGGAAGACTGTAAAGGAGAGGGGATGGGAAGAGTAAAAAAAAAAAAAACAAAAAAACTGCCATTTTCTTGTTCTTTCCCACCCAATCCCCCTGCTCCTTCCAGGAGTGGCCTTTCTCCTTTTGAAGAGAATCCTGGAGGAAACAAGCAGCCGCCTGGCTGAAGGATCCAAGAAGAAATGCTTATATCGAGTTTTAATACTATGATTATTCTTACAGTTTTTAAACTTTAAATGGGAACACTGGAATACTGATATGAAGAGATTTATTGTTACTACTCATCATTACCATCATCGTCCTTACTGTTATTATAGCCTCAGAAAAGTCACGGTTTCTGCCTTTGAGGGCTCAGATGATGCTCTAACTGCATACTGAAGATAATCATGTTAGTATTATATATAAACAAATGTATATGGAGGTATTTTTTTTAATTGACAGACACATATTGTATTATTTAATGCACAGCAACTAAATGTGAAGCGCTTTTTAAGATATTTTTCTTTTCTCTTTATATTTTTGTCAGACTGTGAAGCTTTAAAATTACACTTTCACTTTAAAGGCCTCAAAATACAATTTTCTCTCTCATAAAAAAGTCTGTTGCCACTTTGTGTCATGCAGATGCTGAAGAAGTGGAACAGCTTTTCTAACTGGTTAAATATTTTCTCATCCTGCACAGCAGCCGCCCCTCTTAACTCCTCATCACAACCCAGGTCCTGACCGTCTTACCTTAGCGGAGATCGAATATAAGGGCTCTTTCATGACTTCTCTACCTTGAACAACGCTTCACCTCTCCTGCTGCTTTAAGTCCGTGAACGCATCGTGCATCCATACATCTTGTTGCTCCAAGTGCACATCACGCTGGCGATTAATGTGAATTTATTGACGGTTAAGAAGAGATTATATTTGACTTGAAGGGAAATAGCAATAAGGACGATGACGTTAATGGTTAACTACAGTTTAAGGTGTAAAAAAAGAAGAAGTCTCAAAAGTTCTAAAGAATCTCTGTCTTCCAAATAATGTTTAACATGAAAAGATAAAGATGTATTTATTTAATTGTTCTGCTTTCTATACAGTTTGACCTGTTCTCTGCATCTCTCGTTTGTCTCGCTAACAGCTCATCGTTTGTAACCAGCATATTATGCAATGACCCTGTTATCATTACCAACTGTGACTTTTTACATCTCCCTCGAGGTTTTGAAGTTGTTTTCATCCCCCAAAAACAAGATGAACAAGCAGAATGTGGCTCCTGATCCAAACCCATTCCAAGGCCAGATTCAGGATGTTTCTATCAGGTCTGTAAAAAGTTTGCTAGTGTAAATAGGGCCAAATAGGAACCATGTAGAAGTCATTTTGCTGATACAATGAGCCTCTTGTTTAGTGACTGGGAACCAGTTTATTTCATTTGCATTCAGTAGTTGTTACTGGCTGATAGTTCATAGATGCTGTGGGGAGAAAGTTACTGAGGGAATCGGTCTGACTCGATAGAAAGCATTTCTTTTCCTTTAAGGGATCTTTAAAAAAATTATATGGGAATATAAACTGATGAAAGGTAACTTACAGAATATATATGTATATGTGAAATACATATACACACACACATTCATATAAATATATGAATTTCAAATGTTTTAAGAGATAATAAATTGTTAGAATTATAATAAAGATACAGAAACCAAGTTGTAATTTATGGTTTGTGGTGAAATGTTTTATTTTCCTTCTGAATACTGGTTTTTGGGGTTCAAAGATGTTCCTGCTCCTTTTCAGGTCAAACTCATCACGCTTAACAGGTAAGTCTAGGATTAACTTTGCTCAAAATTCATTTCTTTGTAAGTATGAGCCCAGATTATCACCTTTAAATTTATGGTATTGATTACATTCTTGCATTTCCAAAAATCTAAATATGACTCAATACGAAGCTGCACCTACATCTGCATACTAGCATGCAGAACAAGTGTCCCAAGTTGGTCTTCGAAGGTTGCTATCATGCAAGTTTGTCGTTTCTCTGCTCCAACACACCAAATTTAAATCAAATGAAGCCAACAGTTTGAAATGAATGGGTCACTGGAGAATTGACGTCAGGTTGAAGCAGGGAAACAAAAACCTGCAGGATAGTGGCCCTCGAGGACCAGAGCTCGACACCTGTGCCTTATGCTTTATAGAAAGAAAAAAATGATCAGACCTTCACAATTCAAAGTTTTTATTTGAATGTTTTATTCGACGTATCACACGTTAGAGGGGCATAAAACTAAAGTAGAGCAACAACTTCGACATGGAAGGTGACGTCTGCAGCAATCAACACCTGGAACAGAAAAATACACCCGTCAGACAACTAAACGGCATCGTCATGATCAAAAATCTTTCTGACTGTGGTCTCCTCAGACTCTGCCATGTCAAGAGCAGAGCTGCACTTTGTCACCAGGGATTTTCTGAGCCCAGTGCAACACATCACAGGAGACAGTAGGGTGGGATATATCGATATGAAAAATATTCGATATATTTTAAATGAGATATGGAATTGGACTATATGCCCATATCGAGATATGGAGTTAATGTGTGTTTGTTTTGTCTTTGTATATAAATGCTGACCTTACTAGGGTTTGTTACATTCAATTCTGTGTAATGTTCCTTACTTGCATCTGCGAGTATTATTACATACAGTATTTTACAGTAGTTCTGTTTACATTTTATCATTCTTTGAACAGCTGAGCATTATTTCATCTGGTCTGTTTAAATTAAACTACTTGTAATGTCATATTTGGCTCTGACTGTAACAAAATATTTGCTCTCACCTTGCGATAAAAATATCGAGATATATATCGTATATCGATATTCAGCCTGAATATATCAAGATATGACTTTTGGTCCATATCGCCCAGCCCTAGAGACCAGCAATCCCAGTTAGATGCCTGTTGCTTTTACACACCTGAATTTATGCTCTGTTTGGATCTTTACTTTTCATGGACCTGAAAAAAACAAACCACAAAATTAGTTTGTTGTCTTGAACAGTGAATCAACTATGGAGGTTAGTTTCTCCTCAGAAACTCTGGCTTGTCAGGGCCAAAGATGCACGTCTGTCTACATACGGACTCAGAGCCCAGTGCAAGTCATCAGGGGAGAAAGACAAGCTGATATGTTCCTGTAAGCTGGGTAAACATTTTCATTCATTCAGACAAATGGCTGAAATGTGAGGAGATCCTTTACGGGAAAACATAACAGGCTCACCCCTCTGCCGATCCCAGCTTGATTTGACTTGATTTCCACCAGCAGGATATATCCAGCCACCTGAAAAGACAGAAGAATGAGTTACTGGACCCTCAGGATCATCACTTCAGCAACATCTGACCCCGTTTCTCCTCAGAAACTCTGGCTTGTCAGGGCCAAAGATGCACGCCTGTCTGCATACGCACTCAGAGCCCAGTGCAAGTCATCAGGGGAGAAGGCAGATAAGAACCACTCAAATACATAGAAATACACACAACTGTAGTTTAAGTTACTATAAATGCTAATTGTTTACATATTTGCCGTTTCAGAGCCTCATCACAGTATCTCGTAGCTAGCATGCTAGCAGTCTTACCACGTGGAGGTACAGTAGAGGCCCACTGGTCCTCAAAAATAGCTTTAAAATAGCTTAAAACAACATCTTAATGTGCTAAATCTTTCTCTCACACACTCACGCAAACTAAAAACCTTTTACAATTGATTAAACATATTTTCACAGCCCATCTTTCACGTGGATGATGATCTCGATTAGAATAAATAATTAACAGGATGGTTAGAGAACGATACTCCAGTTGTAATTGCTCAAAATAATTAATGTCAGATGAAAAAGTGAATGTATAAATGTGAAAATGTCTCACCAGCTCCTCCACGACTCACAGCCAGCTCTGCTTCATACGTGCTCCTCCTTCGACTACCTCGTGTTTTATTGTAAGCAGCCACGTGGGGTTGTGTTACCGCCACCTAGTGGACGGGAGGAGGCGGTACCGGAAACATCATAACATTGTTCGCTCAAAGTACGATTCTTGCCAAATATTTTTAATTGTCAGCAACGTCATGGTTAACAAGTTAAATTATATATTTTCTCTTGATGGCTACATATTCCATTGAGGGGGAAAAAACTCACAATCTTCGTCCCCACTTTCAATGTCTTACATAAAAACACAGGAAATACAACTGAGATACATCTTTATCAGAATATCGGAGCTTACCTTGAAATAAATCATGTGCATACCATTTGTTTACATTGCTGTGCTGTGTATGAAACTAAAGTAACATTGTGCCGTATAAATATTTTATTTTGATCCAAACAGGAAGTTTTACTGTCATTATTCTGATCTATTACACTTGCAGTTTCCAGCTTTCGCCACGAGGGGGCAGAAAAGAAACGCAGCAGTTTTCTAAAACTACATTTTCTCTGCATAAAGAGAATTAAAGTATTGCTTTATAAACTCATTTATGGACATTTATCACTATTTTATGTAAAAGGTTTTACAGAATAAATTTCCAGACTACAATATATATGTATATATCGTGCTCACTGTGCACACCTGATTACTCCTTTACTACACCCTCCACCTTATATGTACTTTGCAGATTTAATGAAAGAAAACAAAACGAACAAAGAAAGACAGAAGAACCCAAAACATTGTAGCTTTTTCTTTGCTGTTATTGAGAAACATGCATGTTACTATTTCTGGCTAAAGCCAAAAGCATACTTCCTGTAAATACATTAAAAAAAAATAACCGTTTTGAAACTGCAAATTAAAAACATATACTGTACTACACTCTGTATTAAACAGATTGTCCTGTAACTATCCTTAAATAGCTTCCATTTGCCACAATTAACTGAAAGCAGAGCTATAAAATCAGTTCTAAAATGTTCATTTCATAAAACCTGATCAAACCGCAGTGAGTCCAGACTAAATGATCTCTTTCTATTAAAAGAATTTCATGAGTTATGCTTGAGATGTTTTCATTGGTGACCCGTCTGACTGCAGACAGGTCAGTTTACCATCTGGTATCTTTAACCACAGAGCGATGCTGTTGTATGTCGTACGGAATTTGGTTTGTCTTGCTGTAATAAGCAAAACCTTCTCTAAAAAAGGTGTGGATGGCTTATTCCTGAATGTTTGAACAATTAGAAGAAAGAGACATGAACCTCTCCCATCTTTAATCCTACAAGACAGACATCATTAATCATCAGAACTCGGATGTTTCACTGCATCTTTTTTCTGAATTACGCAACTTTTCCATTTGTTTCCTTTGTTTAGAAACTTTTTTATAGATGTGTGCTGAGAACTGTCCATATTTAGTCTTCTTCCATTTGACATAGGGTAAACATGGTCACTTTATTCTTGCTGGAAACCCTCTCATGACTTATACTTTGCACAATAATCTCTAAAACTATAAACTTGTAGTTATAATGCAAGGTGGAAATCTATCATTGAAAGTCAGTTAGCTCAGCTTTACTTGGATCTTGCATGTTGTGTTGTTACTGTCTCTGTTATCATTTTAATGACAGGATCTCAGGTTGTTGTTGTATCCGTCTGCCATCCTTCCAGATTTGATTATAGGATCACTAACTCAGGATTACCGTTCCCTAAGAGCAGGTCGCAGATGCACGTGCTCATCGCACTGCACAACTGTCTAGTTATTTAGACGGCATGTTCTGGCAAGGCCAAGTTTAACATGTTCAGCGTTGCATTGGGTATTATGTCATGAAGGCTAAGATATGTGTGTGTTCAGGGGGTCTTTGACTTTAAAGCAGCTCTGCTTTTAACACACACCGGATGTATCCTCCAGCTGTGGAGGCAGACCCTTCGAACTATCCCGAGGGAATGTTGAGAGGAGTGAAAGGGGTTTGAGAGAAGCTCAGAGGGATGGAGCTTCCCTTATCTAGTAATCCTGATTTGTGCTCTCTTATAAAAACAGAAGATAATTATCAGGCTCATTACACACACATGGCATACATAAATGAACTCCCGGTTGGGTGACTCAGCTATCATCAGACATGAACACACACTCAAACACCAAAAATCTGTGTCATGATACACTTCATTCACACCACTTTGAAGGAGATGAGGAAAGAAAGAAGAGAAAATCTCCAACAAGTGGTGACGTACAAAGAACAAGAGGAGAACTTTCCTGCAGCTGTGTTAGTGAGAGAGGAGGAGAAAGACTTTAGGGGGGAGGGAGAAAAAAACAGAGGGAGGGAGGGAGAGAAGAAAAAAAAAAAGAAGCCAACTCATCTGACACAAACAGTGGGCCAAAGAAAGGGGAAGAGCAGGAGCCGCACTGTCAAGAACGGATGGAAAATCAAAGCTGGAGAGGGCGAGGAAGAGTGTGAAGAGGACGACGCAGAGAGGAGACGACTGAGAGACAAGAGAGGACGGAAAAAAGTTTTAAACAGCCAAACAAAAAGAAGGAAAAAGGGAATCAGAACAGTCCCCAACTTTCAAAGAGGTGAGGGACTAGTTAGCTTGCAGTGGCTGAATGCTTTCATTTCAGAGCAGTGATGGAGTGACGGAGATCCTATTTCTGCTCTCCGTCCATTTGTCGCTATATATTTCCTCTATGCAGTGTGTGTGTGTGCTGAGTTATGTGTGACAGATGAAACGGGGACAGAGGGAGGAGGGAGTGTGTCTGCCAGAGTGTGAGCAGGATACAAGGGGGGAAGAGTTTGGTCGACTGCAGCTCCAGATGGACTCTCAGAACTGCAATCAGCTCCAGCTTTAGTGGCTTGTTTTTTCAAAGGGGAAAGTTGTAGTTGCAAGTTACTGGGAGGCTGATGGACTTTTGAGAACTGGGGGGATAAATTGCCCCTCTGATGTGCAGAGACTCAGCAAAAATCCTGCAGAACCCATGGTGGATACTGATCTGCTCTTTTAGGTGGTAAGTCGTACCCTTGGCTGCACTTAAAGGACAGAAAACAGCAATGAAAGACAAATATTTGACTTTTTAAACATCTTTTACAGACTACAGGCCTGGCTTATTAACATAATAAGAATAGGGGGAAAAGTGGGTCAATCCCACCCTCTTAGAGGATGTTTAACTTGATTATAAAAGCTATGAAATCATATTTGAAAGGCCTCTGTGGCTGACAAATTGATTCCAGTTGGCAGATTTCTCCCAGACCGAAGCATAATTCTTGTAAAGTGCATAAAAGCTGATGTGAGAGACACACAAGTAGATAACAGCAAATCTAGATCAGAGGCTACGTTTTCACTCATAAATGAGATCAATTGTTTATACATGTGGCACTGATTGGACACAACTCATTTAGTTGTAACCGTATTTGAAGTATACAGTCGACACAGCAGAGGAATGCCACATCATTGGCTAACAGGCAGAGACAGCAGAGCTCCCCCACCCCAACGTTCCTCTGAAAACTCAGTCGTAGCCCGAGGAGAACCAGCCAGCAACGGGACGGGATTCAGGAAGTAAAGGTCAGGGGTTAAAAGACAGCCGATTCGTTATTTCTGTGACCTAATGCAGATGTCCGCATTGTTTAATCTACTGCAAGACCTCTGAACGGAGCGAGGAAGAGGAGGACTCAGGCCTGGTAGAGGCTTGACATTATTCTCTCGGTGGAGCATGTGATGCCCCGTGAACAGCAGGACATGGAGGGAAATCATTGAATCTAATTGTGCGCCTAAAGGGGGGCATTGAGGAGAGATGGTTGCAGGGAGGAAAACAGGCAAGAAACAAAAGCTCTGTTTGGCTCCAGTTCAGCTTCACTGATGGTTTCAGAAACTGGGAGGCAAAACTGCTGCGTGCATAAATATTAAACTGGGAAAGTTCCCTTTTTAAAAATTTTTCTCTAAACTGGAACCACATGAGGTCTTAGTAACACAGTAACAACATCAGCTTTGCAGATGCTAACTTCTTGTCATAGGAGCTGCACATAGACAGGAGGTAACCCAGCTTCTGCAGCCTCCTCTGCAGGAAGAAGCTGTGGATGGAGAGCCGATGCACAGCAGGAACCTCTGAACTATGATCAGTCAAGTTTCCAAGCTAAGATCACAGTTTAAAGGTTGCTAATAACTGAAATGAGATCATGAATACGAGCATCAGAAATAATCTTCCTCTGCAGAAGGGCTGGACACGTCCTCAGGGACAGGGCGAGGAGCTCAGTCATCCAGGATGGGCTCAGAGAGGAGTCCTCCACATCGAGGGGGTGGAAATGACTGATGTAATGTGCTCACAAGAGACATGAGAAATCAATCTCTTACATTCATAATCTGGATCAGATGCAAATATCTGCAACACGTTAGAAAAGGTCCATAGAAGGAGAAGTTGTTAGCTTGTGTGGTGGTTTATGTGGAGCTTGATGTGGTCGTAGAAGGATCAGTTCTGGTTCGTGGTGCACGATGAGAAAAATTTCCACCGATACCGATAACCGATAATTTTCTGCTTCTCATGGCCGATATTTTAATTATTATATATCGTTGTCGATGCAGCCCGGAACACTCCTGTGTGTGCAGCATTGCTTTTTTTGTGTTACAATTTTGATCGCGTCACTTAGCCGTTAATATTAGCATGCTTAAGGCCATATGGAATCTCTTCTACTTAGTCATGCACGATATAAGAAATTCAAACAATACTGATAACCAGTCATCTTCCAGTTCCTGGAGATGTCATAATGTTGCACGGTGGGCGTGGCCTTATGTTGTTCCCATGAAAAAATAGCAAACAACATTCCGCCGATTCGCCACTAAACGGTGTCTGTTACAATTATATTGATAACTGTTTTATTTACAATTTGATATTTCTGTTTTTCCTCATTTCAGGTAGCCTTTTAAGATCTGGCTAGCGATAACAGATGAAGACGAGTCTTTTGGCTAAATTTGATATATTAAGAATTTTTTCTTTGTTTTTTTTTTACATGCTCTGTCCCTATCAAATAAACAAAAAAGATGTGAAAAATATATCAGCTGATATCAGGTCGATATTGGACCGATATCGATAACACAGATATCGGCCATCAGTCTGTCGCAGCAACAGCTTCACTCTCATCACATGACTGTAAAAGGAACATTGGGATATGAAGTTCTTGGAAAAACGGCGACTTTTCTACATGCAGGACCAGTGGAACAAGATCTCGCGAGATTTCATAACAGGACAACAAGATTTTGCACGTAAAAATATCAATACATTGCTTTGCTTTTAATATTGATGCAATATTGCAACACAAAATATCGCGATATTTCAGTGTATGGATATTTTCTCAAACCCCTGGAGGCTTTAAATTTGGCTTTAAGCTGGTTTTATGATCCTGGTAATCCTTGCATGTCTGGAAAGATGTTTCTGTCCTTATCCAGTGACCTGTCAATCATCTAAGGTGGCACCTGGGATGTCCAATCAGATTTCAGGGATGCCCATTGCCCCCTTGACCACCTCCGTAGCTCCACGGAGGTGCTTCAGTTTACTGGTTCATCCTTTCTGGACAGCTCCCAGAGGAGGCGTTTTGGTGGTTTCCTACAGGGAGGAGGCCTCCGGGCAGACCCAGCAGGAGAATATCTCAGCTGAATCGAGAACATCTCTTTGCCTCCCACTGAAGAGCTGGAAGAAATGAGAGGCGAGAGGGAAGCCTGAGGATATCTGGCTTCGGCTAAGAACCAGAAAACTGAAGGATAGATAAATCCACCATCATGGGAAATAAGTAAATACAGATGACAGGATGTGTTGACCCTTCGCCCCTGTTTATTTTAAGACAGCTCATGTTGCAAAGCTGGGAACGCTGGGAGGGTGCAGCTCATGCTTGCTGGTGTTGTCAGAGTTCATGATTAGTCCTGTACTCATACTGCTTCAAATCAACTTCCAAAGCCAATTCCAGGTCTTTCATGCGCGTACAGAGCCTCCATTATATGACGTGTTACACCTGCTGCGTTTCCTCATATGAGTCCGGACAAGTCGTTCTCATGACATCGAGCCTGAGACTGATGCACATTACCGATTCCCATGTCTCATGGGATTGGTTAAAGAGTTATCAAAAGAGAAACTGGTTAATGTGAAAACCACAGTAATGTCATCCTTTACATTCATTATGATCCATGTATTGATGAATTCATGCTGTATGTAGAGATGAAGAGAATGCAAATAACATCACATTTGTTCTTTACTTCCTCAGAGAGCACCATGTCGACGCTGTCGTCTGAAAGCAGCCCTGAGGATGTGAACAATCGCAGCTTCTGGATGGTATGTGCTGTGTGTGTGTACATGTATGTGTGTGTTTTGATGTGTTTTTACTGTTTGTCGACTCTGAGGGGCCTTCTAGTCAAAACAGAGCGGATAGTTTTGTCCTTCAGGTTGCGGGTCTCTGTGAACAAAGCTGTGTTTTCATTTTTTAAAGCGTGTTTTGTGATAGTGTTCAGCTCATTGGCTGTTTTATTGTTTGTATTTGCTTGGCAGAGTAGATTAGGGTCACCTCTCTCGGGAAGAGATACAAGCTAATTCCATTTTTACTGCAGCGGAGCAGTTTTTCCTCCAGAAAACATTCTTTTAAATAGTAAATGTAGTGGAGTTTGATAGTTTCTGCTACTGTAGATGTTTAAGCCTTTTTTTGTGCCTGACTTTGATTTGAGAGCGCTGCTGCTTTAACTTGGGTTTCGTCTCCTGTTGGCCTTGATTGGCTGCCCCACTTTCATCTCTCCCCTCCTGTAATTTTGGAAGCCTCCTGTTGTGTTGATGTGTTTCCAGGCCAGTTCCTGTCTGTGTCATCCTGCCGTTGCGCTCCAGGGCTGTCGGTCATTATACTGCAAACACTGCAAAGTCATCACGTAGTAAAAAGGTTAGCGGTCTGGAGAGTGTAGGCCTGGGCTGTCCATGCTGCTGTCACACTTTGGTTTGGCAGCATCATTGCCACAGTTTTTCACCCTTTATAGACTTTTTAAATGTTTTAAAGTAGGCTGTTGCATTCTCATTCGATATCCCAATCATGTCATTTTCAAGTGCAAAACAAAGTGTTTCAGTGTGTTTTTAATCTTCAACAATGATTTTTAAAGGCAACTTTACTGTCTCACTAAAACTTTCATGTTAATTAAAAACCAAATTTTCTTTTCATTATTCAAAGACGATTCCCTCCGCATTAGGAAAACTGATCATCAGCTGACTCAGCTGAAGGACTTGATAAAGAGGGAACTGTCTGGTTCCCAGCAGTCTTTCCCTCTGCTGACATCCTGAGCTTGTAGTTGTAATTATGTATTGCGTACACTGTTAGAAATTCTGTACAAATTGTGAAAACGGGCTGTTTCAGCAAACTTCCACAATCGTTTTCTTCTGCGCTTCTTTTTGTTGCCTGACCAGATTCTCTAGTAGCAGATTTTTCATCTGCCTCGAGATTGGCCAACTGGGTCTTTGCAGCGTTGCCGCTGGCCTCAAACTGGATTCCTCAGCTGTTTCTGCTTAATTCGCAGACGAGAGAGGAGAGTCAGTGCAAACCACAACAGAGGCAGAGAAAAAGAAAGGAAGGCGAGAGATGGAAACAAGTAGGGCACGGATGTGAGACAACCCAACTGATTCTGGCTGAAGTATTGGAGATTAGTGTTTCATTAAGAGCACATATCTGTGACTGGAAGCTGTTAATATGACGATAAATCACTTTTATGGACATTTTATAAATGTTCTACCTGAACTTTAATCCACCATGGCAGCCGACTGGTCCTTGAAGTGTACAGAAAATGAAAAGAGAAAAAAAAAGGTTTTCTTTACAGTTAAGTAGAGACAGATGTGGCAAAAATGAAGAAATACAAGAGGATAAGGAAGAAAATTGAGCAATCATAGTTGTTTTCTATTGAAGATGCATCCCATGTTGAGTAATACTACTCATAGCATTTATAATAATTTCCTTTAGATTCAGATGCGCTTGCATTTAATTAATAACTGATAAAGACGTGCGTTTAAATGGAATATATTGCTGTGAAGAACAAAGATTTATGTGTGAATTATCTGGAAAATGCAAGTTGCTGCAGGGCAAAAAGATCTGATCATATTTTAGAGTCAGCTGTTATTCTGGAAAATTATGAATTATCATCAAGAAGATCAGAAAGACAGTAAAGAAATCAGCATGGTTGCCATTTTTTTCACTGTAAAATAGACAGTGAGAATATAAAGGATATTACGGTAGGCTCTGCCATTTTGGCAACCATAAATTTTGCAGTACACAACTGTTATTTATTTATGACACTTTCTTGCAATAATAACAGTTAAAGCTAGGGTTGGCAATGTTGGAAAAATGGTTAGAGGAAGCTACATTTGGAGGGAGAAGAAAAAAGGGGGGGGGGAGCGAGGGGAGGAGGGGAGGGGAAAAGGAGAGGCACCCTCGAGATGGTGGGGGGGAAAAAAAAGAGGCTGGGTAAAGGGAGGGAGGAGGGGAGGGGGAAATTAGTGGATGAAAAGTTTGATATGGGGGGGGGACGGAGAAAGGAGGAAGGAGAAAGTAAAGATCCCCAAACAGAAAAAAAACACACCACCTGAAACCACGCCTTCAGAGCGCCGTTAGGTGTGTTTAATGGGCAGGTTAATGATAACAGTTGAGTGGATAGCTTGTTAGCTTTCTAGTAAACAGCTGACAAACCACATTTCTAAAAGCTTTAACCCTCATAGCTCCCTAAAAAAAAGTTACGTTAAGCTTCTAAAGGGCACAGACTGGCCAATGTTAGTTAATGACCGGTAAATATTATCTAAAAAAAGAAAAGTTGCCATTTTCTTTCATGGCTGCCATCACAGAATCCTGGCCTAACCATCAATAGCAAAAAATCAATGAGTTTTAAAATTTTAATCCTTTAAATTCCACTTTGCATACACAATGCTCCAATTTCCAAAAGCTGAAAATGGGGTGAAAATAAATATGATTAATGCAAATTATTATTATTATTATTATTTTTTGTGCAGGATTATCTGAGCCCTGGAGTATTTAAAAAAGGCATAAAAATGTTTTTTGTTGCATCTTCAGTTTTTGTGTTATAGTGGTTTTTATTTTTCAAAAGAAACATTTACGTAGAGCTTATTAAAGGAATAGTGCACCCACAGAATGATGTAACTTTATTTTCCACTTACCCTCATGCTGAGCAAGACTCTGGAGCACTTTTTTAATATCTCAAATGCAGCCGGTGATCAGGAAGGCTTCTCGTTTCCACCTTTCATACTTATTCATAACTGATGCCACGTTCGGGGTCCCCTTCATATAATGGAGTTCGCCGGGGCCCTAGCCAAAAAGGTCCATAAAAGTCCACAAAAACTTGTCAATTTTCCTCCATGCTGCTCGTCCATTGTAATCCAAGTGTCCTGAGTGGGTAACATCCGTAATTTACTCGAAACAACATCATTTACTCTGTTTTTAGAGCCTAAACAGTAGTACATCTTACTTCCGCGAAGCACGCATAAGCGCATTCACGAAACTATGGAAGCCTCGGTGTTCAGAGCCTACTCTGGCGATAATGCAAGCATAGAAGAAGAAATTTGCTGTTTACATTGTGCTAAGAGCGCCAGAGCTGCAGACAAACCAGGACAAACACAAGCGGGTCCAAGAGGGATTGGATATTGATTTAAAACAAAGAAAGAAAGAGAACGTGCGATCTCGTCTGCCGCGGCTTCCGTAGTTTCGTTAACGCGCATCGGCATGCTTGCAGGAGATGCGATGTCGAACTGCTTAGGCTGTAAAAATATACTAAATGATGTGTTTTGAGTAAATTATGGACGCTACCCACTCAGGACACTTAGATTACATTGGACGAGCAGTATGGAGGAAAATTGACAAGTTTTTGTGGACTTTTATGGACCTTTTTGAAGCCTTCCTGATCGCCGGCTGCATTTGAAATACTAAAAAAGTGCTCCAGAGTCTTGCTCACCATGAGGGTAAGTGGAAAATAAAGTTACATCATTCTGTGGGTGAACTATTCCTTTAAGGGCACAGACTGGCCAATGTCAATTAATGACCTGTATATACCTGTATTATCTAAAAATGAAAAGTTGCATTTTTCTTTCATGGCTGTCATCACAGAATTCTGGCCATAACCATCAATAGCAAAAAATCAATGAGTATGCAGAGTATTAGATTATAGCAACCACAATTTAAAATGCTTAATGAGAAAATGTTTCAAGAAAAATGCAAAAAAATTTGGGAAAAATTCCAATTTAACCTGGAACGGCAGTGCATTTCAGAGAGGGAACTGAATTCCCTTGCAAAAGACTGACCTAAATTAGCTGTCTTTTATGCATTTGATCTGACCAATCAAAATGCTAAAAAAAAAAAAAGAAACAAACACCAAAATTACAAATTTGAGACCTTTTCACGCTCAAATAACCTCACATGAAAGAAGAAAAAACAAATTTTTCTTCACTGGATGTGTTAAGCATTTTCGAGTTTTTGAAGGACACTGCTGAAATAACATTGAAGTCTATATAGTTTTATCGCTAAGATAAAAAGCGGGGCCCCTTTTGAGTAAATGGTCTTATGTCATGGAAAACAGTTCAAACTACATCATTGAAGTGTCGAGCAAGTGTGTGAAGTGAAAAAATGTTACCCTAAAAATTTATTCTGAAATGGCATTTGATTATAGAAAGGTCATTTTCAATGCAAGTCAATGTGGCACAAATTGGCTCTAAAGTGTAAATGAGGTGTTTTTTTTTTTAAAGACCTTAGAAAAAGATTAAGACAACCCATCTTCTAGAATATCATGAGTCAAGCCAAAATTCACACCTTGACAGAGGTCACTGACCTCCAACTCCTTCTGCAGAGTAACAAGTCCACACTGCAAACGTCAACGCCTCCAAGACTTAATCCCTATCTGTTGTTTTTTATTTTGGTTTTTTTTTGGCCCAGCAGCAGTTAGTCCGTTAGCCATATGCACATGGGGACGGGGAGAGGGGAGGGACAGAAACGAGACTTAAAAGTATTGATTGGTTCTTTCTATACGGTGTGAATTCCTGCCTTTCGGCGCAGATGGCAGGGGTTGGTCAGAGTTTTTACAGAACTGCAGCTCTCACAGAGATCTGACTTTTTTCCTTCCTTTTCATAAATACATGATGTCAGGATGGAAGGACCATTTCACCCAGTAAAACAAAAAGTATTTCTGAACAGGATTACCAACCCTGGCTTTAAAACAGTACAAAAAATATTGTTGTTTTTACAAAATATATTTACAGTGAAAACCTTACAGTTTATCACTATAGATTATGGTGGTGTGACAGTGTGGTCCTGTCACTTTGCCTCCGACTGATCATGTGCCCTGGCTACTTGGCCACAGGGATGTCCCTTTGGCTGAATGGTCAGCGTGCATGACTTTCACCTGGGAGTCTGGGGTTCAGAGCCCACCTGGGCCTTCTGTTGCGTACCTTGCCACAGTGGCAATATATAAATTATTGTGGTATGCTGTTTTGATAACCATAACTTTATCAGTTCAAATTTGTTATCTATTCCTGATAGTTTGCAGCAAAAATAACAGGTAACTACTGAAAAATGGGCAGTTGTAGTTAACACCTTTTTACTGTAATTTTTTACAGTGTAGTTTACAGGATGCTGTTAGAAATTCGAGCTCCATCACTGATGCCCTCAAATCTGTTTCATAGATCAAACTTTAAAAGATGTCAGCCCTGAGAAGCTCCTGCTCACTTTAGCCACTCAGTGCTATCTATGAAGTGTGTCGCCTGAAATGATTTAACAAAGCGTGACAACACATATGCGGCGTCTTTGGACCAGCTGTCTACACGTGTCAGTGACTAACATATCTGACAGAAAGCGAAGAGGAGAGTAGGAGTGAGCACGGCGCAGGAGCTGACGGCAGCTGCCAGGAAAATTGCAGAGATTTCCAAAGTCCACATCCACAAACAACACACTCGCTGCAAATATGTTATTACACTCAGGGCCGAGCCTCTGCTGCCCTCTTGTCTTCCTTCTCCGTGCTGGAACTGGTAGCGGGGACTTGTTCCTCGTGCCCGCCGGCCCACACCCACGTTGCTGCTGCCAGTTAGCCAGTTTGCCACAGGAAACCTAATACCAGTAAAGTGTTGTTTGCGGGACACGAGGGCTGACCTGAGACGACTGCAGCAGTGTCACAGCTATGTTAGGAGGACGGAGCCACATTTACTGTGTCACTTTATGTCTGCAAGTTCCAGCTCAAAGTTTTGGGAACATTTACTCTGTCGCAGAGGAATCAGGAACAGAGCAGTTTGACATTAGAGGAAACAAAAGTTCCCTTTCTTACAGAGTTAGATGGAAATTGATCCCAGAATCCCACTTTATGGAGCTCCTTGTTAGCTTAGCTTGGCTTGGTGGAAAGATTGAAACTGGGAACAGTTGCTTGGCAACCTCTGTAAAGTTATGAATCCTTGCCAAGAAATGTTCTGGCAAATACCCCATAAAAAGAAATAATGGTGTTACACTTTGATCTTTGTATGGATTAAACAAATGAGATGTGTTAACTGTAGTGCCTTACAGGCGCTGGCAGGTGGGTTGAGTTACCCTTAAACAAAGCCGGGCCAAATGTTCATAGCTACTGGCAGCAGACTGATGCTTTTCTGCACACATCAGAGTGGTTTTTGTCACAGTTTAATAGTCATAAATCAGCTGTGAGCTGCATATGAATGTGAGCGTACAGAGAAGCAACATGGTTCAGCAGAAGACTGAGCTCTTCGTTTTCATGTCAGGTTTGCATCTGGTTACAAATTCCTGCTGATTTAAGCAGGAAAATAAGCTGTGATTTGGCACAGCTGCAGGTCAGTGGTGTGTTTTACAGATGTACTCTGGTCGTAAAATAATCTCTTCAATCTTAAGTTTTAAGATTAGATTTATCACCTTCACCAAGGTAATGTAGTTACCTGCCTTCTCCTGTCTGTCTGTTAGTTAACTAAAGAAGTTATGTACAGATTTGGATTAAATTTTCAGGGAATATTGTTAATGGAACAAGGAATAACTGATTAAATTTTGGTGTTGATAAGGATCAACATCTGGATGCAGGAATTTTTTGAAGGATTCTTTATCAGTGTGAGGCAGGGCCACGGAGGGAACTGAGCTGCTTTGCGGAGGTCTGCGCTCTCAATGCTTTTCTAGTTAAAGTTATTTTCTAACATCACAATATATACATTTTTAAAAAGTGAACAAAATCTACAGACGTTTCCTTTAAATCATCCAAAAAAGGAATACCCACTTTTACTTTTTCTAAGTTTTTGTATCAAGAGGATTACAAATAAATATTCAACATATCACACAAAGTATGTCAATATAAGATTATATAAACAATACCTGTCTCCATACAGGAACAGTGACTCATGGTTGCATGTTCATGTTTCTCCAGCAATAAAAAGCAGTACGAATGGGAATTATTATGTTTCATCCTGTATTTGTTCAGTATTTCATAATCACCTTTCATTCATTTTCTGTACCGTTTATACAGTTCAGGGTCGGGGAGGTTTTTAGGGCCTATCCTAGCTATTATCAGGCAAGAGGCAGGGTACACCCTGGACAGGTCGCCAGTCTGTTGCAGGGTTTCTTAATAGTCTATTTTTTTCTTAATAGTCTTTTAAACTTAATTTTTGTTTTACATGGTTTCAAATTGCTCAATTTGTGCATTAGATAAACTGTGGATTGAAGGACAATGAAGCTTCATGTTTGTTTTTGCCAGATTTTTTTTTAAAGGTGCAGTGTGTAAAAAAAAATCAGTGGTCAATGGCAGAAAAATGTGATATATAATTCAAAACTTTGTTTCTATTGATGTGTAATTGCTCCCCTATATGTTTATTTTCTAAGAGTGAGTTATTTATATTTATTTGCTGGGGGTGCACATTCATAAAGGCTGCTATATTTGCTTCACCATTTTTACTATGGTATCCCTGAATAGACAAAACAATGTGAGTGAAGTGAGAACCCTCTGAACTTTAAAACTGCAGTACCAGCATTGTTTAATGGGAGTTAGAGCAGTGTTTGGGATCAGTAACGCCATAAAAGACATTAAAAGTAGTTATATGCAGTACAGTCATAGCTACACCTAAAACCACTGGATCCACTCACAGATAAAAACATCTTTATATCTGGGAGAATTATGGCCACGAATGGCTACCATACATTCAAAACAGTGCTTGGAATGTTGTTTGAAAGAAAACATATTTTCTTTCAAACACCCATTTTTACCACTAGATGTCAGTATTTTTTTTATTTTTTTTTTATACTTGTATGATCCCTTGTATGTATGACTTGTATGAAATTAGGGCTCTGCATTTCACCCATCTCTGTTCTGTGAGTATCAGAGAGCAGTGGGCTGCTACTTAAAGCGCCCGGGGAGCAGTTGGTGGGCGGTTAAGGACCTTGCTCAGGGGTCCACAGTGGTACACCCAGGGGTCGTGTCGGGGAATCGAACCCGGCCCAAGCCCACGACGCTACCACTGGGCTATCCAGTCCCCACTTCTTAAATACTGTACCTTTAAACGAACATGTTAGTTTATTTTCATCAAGCCACCTTGTCAACATTACAAGTTTCCTTTCAACAGTATCCAGAGTTGCTGCAGATTCTCCCCACAACAAAATAAACTAGTGTTATCTGCAGATAATATAGTTTACAGGGTTTTTTTGTGTGTTTATTTTGTTAATTCATATATCCCCTTTATACTGTATGTTTCAGATCTGATACAGTTTCTGAGATCTTTTGCAACGCTTTATTGTTTAATCTTTGCTCAAAACACTGATGTGCAATCTGACACTTGCGCGCTGTTCCCGGGTGGATACCTTTTGCACGACAATAATTTTGACAAATCATATTGTAATAAATGGTAAATAATCTTTAATCTTATTAAAAGGCCAGATAAAGACATCATGTTTAAAGAAATAAAATTGTGCCCAATATTTCTTGGGTTGGGCTTGAAGGGGATATATAAATAAAATAAACATAAGAGGCCCCAACACTTACCCTGGGGAACCCCAGGGGTAAGTGTTGGGGCCTCTAATTCAGTATATTAGATTTTGGATTTTTGTTCATATTGTTTTCTGTCTTTTACTGTAGATAACTTATATTCTGTTTTTCTCATTTTGTGCCTCTGTTACATAATCAACAGATCAGGGTTTACAGTATCAACATTCTTTAAAACTAACAAAAAATGTCTTCTTAAACTCAACGGGAAGAGAAAGAATCTGTATTTTATTTTCTTTCACACGATTTTCTCCATTTTTATGTATAAATGAACAACATAAAAATGTGTTTAAACTTTTAAAAAGAACAATGGTCCTCTCTGCAGGAAGTATGATGGAATAACACACATTTATTTTACCCAGAAGACATTTGGGACTTTATTTTAACACTTTCATTTTTATTTGGTGTTTTCTTTTGCTGTGTGGTTGACTTAGATAGATCTCGCTTAGGTTTCTAGAAAATATTACATATCTGTTAAAAAGTGACTCTTTCAATCGGCCTGCAATCTGTTAGAAAGCTCTGACCATTCAGATGAAACCTCCTGCACCTTCCAACAAGGAGAATATAGTGATGCAGACACAATCATACCTCAGGTTTAAATATATATTGAATGTCTCTATTTAGCAGACTGCTTGCCATTCATATGACTATCTCTGTCCTTGGAATACTGTATTCACAAAAGAGGAAGAAACTGCAGCAGCAATGGAAGTGTTGCAGCAGTATTTGTCTGTATTGTTGCCACTAACTGTGAAAATAGCTAGAAAAAAACAAAACACAAAATTTAATACAGAAAAAATACAAAAAATAGAAAAACTAACCACTTGTGACTTTTGCAAACCAAATATTTAATGAGAATCTGAGTCTCTTTGACCTCTCTCCTCACCCCGTGTTTATTCTCATCCCTCTTCCTCTCTCTTTGTGTCCTGGTAGCCTGGGAACTATCAGCGCACAGTGAAGCGCACAGAGGATGCTTTCCAGGCCTGTAATGACATCGTGGCATGTTTCCAAGAGAGAGCTCGCATGGAGAGGCAGTACGCTCAGCAGCTCAGCGAGTGGAGCAACAAGTGGAAACCAGTAGTGGACTCCAGTAAGTCAAGTGGCAGCCAAACCAGTGGTGAACATATAAACGCTGATTACTACACTCTTTATTTCATGTAATGATTGGTCATCAGGGCTTATTTTCATCGTCTTCCCTCAGGTCCTTTATATGGCTCTCTTCTGAAGGCTTGGCAGTGTTTTCTGTCCTCCGCCGACCGGCTGGCCTCCTTACACGCCTCCATCTGTCGCTCCCTGGTATCGGAAGATGGAGACCGAGTCAGGACCTGGCAGAAGGACACCTTCCACAAGAAATTATTTGGAGGCTTCAAAGAGTCTCAGGACATCGAGACAGGCTTTGCACGTGCTCAGAAGCCGTGGGCCAAACGGCTTAAAAAGGTCAGGTTTGAATGTGGTGCTGTCTGCAAAGCAAACATTGCACGCCCTTTACCACATTTTATGACCCTTTCTGCTCTATGTACATTTTAGTTTCTCAACAGAGATCCTTGAATTTAATTTAGACTTTTGCAACCTCAGAAGTTTGGAATGAGATTCATCATCTGCGGATATTAATCTGTTTTCATCTTTTCTTATTAACTTTATAATGAGCGCAACCTTTTGTATGCACACTGAAAATTATGGTTATCAATCCTGATGCCTTCAACATGTAGTTATGAGCCTAGTTTCTTCTCGAACATTAGCCTTTAGAGTTACCAACAAGTCCAAATCTTAAGTTAAACCTCAGATTTTCTCTTCATCTGTTTTATGTCAGTTTATGCCCACAGCTGTTCACTGACTTGTGAGAATTTGCAGCCTCAAATTATGTAGTTTGTTCCTTTCAGTGGGATTTACACTGGATGTCTAAATTAGGGCATTTAAATTCCTCAAACCCGTATTTTCTCTCTCTGATTCGCCATAATCTGCTTTTACACATCTATCCCATGCAATCTTCATCACCTGCTGCAGACAGTTTGTTTTTGAGTGTTTTATTCCCAACTCACATCATCCCTTCTAATCCAGGACTTCTTGACTGATTAAAGACCTTTCGGCCAGCCAGTTCTCCGGTTTTTCATGAGCATTCAAAGCAATGAGTCACTTGCTACATAAACCTGAGGCACAATTATAGTTTCAAAATATATGAAAGCCCCTTAGAGAATAAATATGTCATATGCCACATATTAGAAGTGACTGTATCAGAAATAAATGGCCCCAATTTAAGGTTTATATGTAGAAAACAGGAGCCTCAGGAATTAGTTTATTCTGCAGGATGTTTTTAGAGTCAGCTTTATCTTTATTTAAAGTATTTTGAAGAGCTTTTAAGTGGAATTTATGGCTGATATTGTCTGAATGCAGTTCCACTTGGATATTTCATGGATAACCGTGTCTGATTTTGCATGCAACCCCTTGTAAGTAAAAATATGTTGTGTTT
The DNA here is from genome assembly GCA_023101725.1 of Atherinomorus stipes. Classification (NCBI taxonomy): domain Eukaryota; kingdom Metazoa; phylum Chordata; class Actinopteri; order Atheriniformes; family Atherinidae; genus Atherinomorus; species Atherinomorus stipes. The sequence continues at coordinate 238,661 of JALJCO010011646.1, forward strand.
TGTCTCCAGCTGGACAAAGCCAGAAGGGCATATCACAAGGTGAGCCGCAAGGAGCAGGCAGCCAGGGAGCGAGAGGCTCACGCTCAGGGAAACCCAGACGTCGCCATCGACAAACAGAAGAAGATCCAGGAGGAGAGAGAGCTGGTTCAACAGGAAGCTGAGAAGGTGCACATGTCAGCTCTTTCTGATCTTTACTGGGTTTCATCGGGTTGTGAAAGGACGCTGATGTTTGTCTGTTGGCCGGTTTTCAAATTTAATGTCTTCAAAGCTAATATTTCCATACAGCTTATAAAACCACGTGTATTATAACACTTAAATAATTAAGACTATGATATAATCAATTGGAGTTCTTAGACGATACTTTCTGTGACTCACGTCCACGAGGGACAGCAGGTTGTCCATTAATTACACTGTTAGTAGTTCAATCAGTGGCACACACTGAACATGAACATTTTTCCTGATGGCCTGACTGGCGCATCGACACAGTCGAGCATAAATGGATGAATAAGAGGCAATTTATAAAGCCCTTTGTCTCATGGTAAAATAGTCGAGGGAATTTCATTTCTCCACTTTGATGGAGGATTGTTTGATGATTTTCCCCCTACTTTTTCTCTAGGAGGAAAAAAATCATGTCATGTTAAACTATGTTTCTAGTGGTATGTAAATGATCTGTTTGATGATCTGATATGTTTTTACTTCCTTCGAGGAAGCCATGTTTCACTGAGAAAAGGCACTTAAAGAAGAATATGGTTAAGAGGAAGACAAAGAGGGAAAAGGTGGATGTGTACAGCTTTGGGAGAAGTTTTAGGGTCCACATTTGAGAAACTGAGGCTTGTATTTGTGACTCTCCCTCACCAGAGAAGTAAAAACATGAAGACAGGAAGGGAATTTAGGGATGTTCCATATTGACTTTTTTACCGATATGCGATATATCGATACTGTCCAACTAATTTCTGATATCAACAGATACCGATATATGCAGGGTTTCTACTGTACTTCTTCTAGAAATGTTAACAACATTATACAGATACAACTGTGAGGTTGTATCTCTCATATTTTGACATTTTAAGTGACACAAGTAGCTGAAGAGTTTCACATATAACATGTGCATGCTGCATAAAATTTGTGCCATTAAAAAAAGTAAAAACCAATACCAATAATTTCTGATACTAAGTTTTAGTGCCAATATTAGCCGAAAATAATGGTAGGCCAATGTTGTCGGACATCTCTAGAATTTAAAAGTAGAGAAGTTTCCCCCCTGAAAATAAACGTTAGACTTGTGCAAATGAAATCCATCTCAAACCGTACCTTTGGGCCTTTACTCGCGTGCAGTGGTGAGTTTGAATGCAACTCTCTCTCACCCTGTCTGTAATTTGCTCTTTTGCTTTGTTTTTTTTGTAAAGTCGGACGTTTCTGGGTGGAGATTTCCGTTTATATCGCCAGCCAATGACAGAGCTAAGAGCCTGACACTGTGTGGGAATAAGCTCATGATTGGAGCAGACGCCAGTCACTCGAACTTTCAAAGGAAAAAAAAAAAAAGAAAGAAAAACGGCAGATGGCTGAAGGAGAGGCTTGAAGCTGAATAGGCTGAAGAACGAGGCGGCCATAGCCTGAGAGGGAGGGGGGCTCAGTTTGAATACTGTTATTTGCAAACAGAAACGGTGGGGGGGACTTCAGACTCCACCTTTAAGCGACACTTTTCCCTTGTAAAAAAAAATTCTCTGAAGTCAAAGTTGGTCAAAGCTTTGTCCTTATTACAGTATGTGATATAGATGTAATCCGCTACTAAACAGTGAGCGCAAGGAAAATTAAATGATTGCTATCTCCAACTTGGCCACTAGATGGCAGTAGTTGTTCCTTTAAGCCTGAACTCATGATCCACAACAAAGCGGGATTTGGATAATCTGAGCATCATGAAGCCTTGAGAAAGGATGAACAACAACAGATTTTCTAATGTATGTTTCATGCTACTTTGCTGGGCCGATGTTAAATGCCACTTGTGGTGTGAAACTATAATCAATCAATCAAACAAACAGTCAATCAACCAAAGCATTTTTTTTGCATATTTATATATGTATTTTTTTCCATACAAAACTGTAATTGAAATAGAAGAAAAACAAGAGAATGTTCAATAATCAATAGTAACATGATCTTTACCTTTTAGAAGAGATGATTTCATTCATGTGAGGTGAAATCCAAAACTTAGACCAGTGATTCACATGTGTCTGTAATTCTGGTTTGAAATGTGCGCAGGTTCGTGCCCGTTATGAGAAAGTCCTGGAGGAGGTGAACCGCTACGCTCCTCGCTACATGGAGGAGATGGAGTCCATCTTTGACCAATCACAGGACGAGGAGCGCAAGAGGATCGTGTTCCTCAAACAGGCCTTCCTCTCCATCCACAAACACCTGGACATTACCAACGATGAGAGGTGAACTGCAATGCTATTAAACAGCTGTTGCTGTTTCCGCTAATTCGAAGATCAATTTATAGTTAAACAGGTAGAACCGATTTGTTTTATCTGGGATCTCTGCGACCTATGACTTGCTGGGTAGAGTTAAGTGTCCTAAAATCAATAATCTGACTTAATTCAACCTTAATTAAAGGTCGTTTCACCACATATTAGCACATGAGTGTTTCTTAGTGACTCACTTCTACTCTAATAAAGGAAATAATAGATAAGACTTCAGCTTAATTACTTTATGAAACCAGCTGGAGCCACTGGAGGCTGTAGAGTAAATGAGAAAAATCATGAATACTATTAAACTGATTCATTTGAGAATAACAATTCCTCAAAAAAAATTCCTATGCAGACAGATTTTCAAATTAATAATTTGAATAAACTTTTTCAGTGATAATCAACTAAAATGTCACATAAAGATGCATATTTCTGCTTATTATGCTCATAATACTGGAATTATGATGCATAATGACGCTTTCATTGAACAGAAAACTTTGTGCCTGTTTTCTTTTATTTTCTACTATAAGAAATGAGGCTGAAACATTTTGACTGAAAACAGAAATGACAAGAATTTGGTTTGAAGATTTTTTTCTGGCTCAGATCTTGTTGATTATTACCAGAGAAATGTCTTCTTGCACCATCTATTCACTGTAGCCAAGCCAGATGAATCCTCTGAGACCGACTAACTGAAAGCAAACTGAGATCTAATTTTTACTTTTATTCATAATTTGTCACTTAGCGTGAGGGCTGTGTACAGCGAGCTCCACAACACACTGATGGCCATAGATGAGCAGGAGGATCTTCGCTGGTGGAAAAACACCCACGGGCCTGGCATGCCGACCGACTGGCCTCACTTCCAGGTACTTTCTTTCTCATTATGTGTATAATTAAAGCTGACGCTTAATTCTGGAGATTTGAATGCGATTGCTTTCCCATGGCTCTCAGGAATGGACCCCTGAAAAGAAAACTAAAAAAGGGAACAAAGAAGTGGAAAAGAAGGAAACAATAGAGAAGAGGTGAGTAGATTTCTTTCAAATGTGGATCAAACTTGGAAATCTCTAGTCCGACTTGTCTCCTCTCTCCTCCATCCTCCTGTCACAGGCACAGTATGTATGAAATGGGTATTTGAAAGAAAGATGTTTTCTTTCAAATGACTTCAAATTCCAAGCAGTTTTGTGAATGTATGGTGGCTGTTAGTGGCCAAAATTCTCCAAGACATAAAGAGGTTTTCATCTGTGAGTGGATCAGTGCTCTCAAGTGTAGCTATGACTGTACTATGAGGAACGACTTTTAATGTCTTTTCAGGCATTACTTATCCCAAACACTGCTTTAACTACCATTTAAAAAGCTGGTACAGACGTTTACAATTTAGTGTTCTCACTTCACTCACATTGTTTTGTCCATTTAGGGACACCGTAGGAAAAATGGCATCCCAAATATGGCAGCCTCCATGTATGTGCACCCCCAGCAAGCAGATATAAATGACTTATTCTGAGAAAATAAACATATAACAGCTATTCTAGTGAAGCAATTACACATCAATACTGTAGAAACCCAGTTCTGGATTATACATAAAGTTTTTTGCCATTGACTTGTTTTTTTTTTTTTTTTTTTTTTTACACAATGTATCTTTAAGCCTGAAATGGCCCTCAACAAAACATGATGAGAGTTAAAAATGTGATACTTAAATCAGACAGTTTCTCTGCTGAGGAAGAGGAGCCAGGTGTTAGTAAGCTTATCAAAGGAAGTAGAAGTGAGTTTTCTGTAGATCTCACTTCATTAAATGCTCTTATCCTTTCCCTGCATGTCTCTATCTACTGAAATCTTAGATGGAAGCTACAAAATTCTTCCACTTCTGCATGTTAAAGCACTTTACTGTCACTTGGGGGCAGTCTCAGAAATATTTGGCGCGATCTGAGCTGTTGGCTGCTCTTGGTTGTGTGCTGATGCGCTCTTGTTGCTCCTCTAGTTTTGCTCTGCTGCAGGAAAAGATGGAGGTTGTAGAGGACAGAGACCCGCCTGTGGTGGACTGAAACTAAATCGTCCCACACAGCTGCTGTCAGAATTGGTTGCAGTCAGCTCCTCCTGTCTGGAGATAACTAATAATCAATCAGCATGCAACTTTGATGTAGCATCGTCCCCGAGGACTGTGCACTGTTAGGTTTCTGAAGAATTCAGCAGAAGTAGTCTGCATTCATCAAACACCCCAAATCCTTCACTCTGTGTGTGGTGAGAGCAACAGAGGCAAATAACTTCTTGTTCCCATGATAAAGCTCTGGGATGTAAGAAGAGGAGAGTGGGAGGGAGCTGAGCTGTGAAGTTTTGCATGAGAGGGGATTGATGGGAAATTTCAGTTTGAAAACAGATTTATCTGCTGTTTCCACTTCAAAACCTTATCAAATCATGACTGAAAACAGCCACCATCATGCAACACCGAATTTCTTCTGGTTTATGGTCAGTTCAGCTGATTTATTTATCATATCTTTTTGAGGTTTTGCTTTCTTCGTGGTAACCACGACTATTAATGGCAGCCCAGCAGCCACCTCCTAATGCCACCAGCTATGCTGCCTAGTTTATGGCTTGTAAATGCAATAATGGAGGCTTGCACCCATTTTCTCTTCAGAAATACTTTTTAAAGCAAAAACTACTGAACTTTGACTGCATTTCACTCTTTGGCACCCCCTAATGGCAGATAATTCAGCATCCATCTTGCATCCTGTCTCTTTTCTAAGCCAAGGTTATTATGATTAATTAAAACTAACGAAATAACAAAAACTTAAATTGAAGAAAACAAACATTTTTGCTAACTGAAATAAAAATAAAAACCACAGTTTTTGAAAAAAAAAAAAGATAACTGAAACTGCATTCTCACTTCACACAACTAACTAAAACTATTTAAAATATCAGCCGTTGACTTCCAGACATTTACTTGTCATGGTGTCGCATAATAGTGACGTCACAGGAGTTTGTGGCAGATAATGCCTTATTTAGAGGCTGCGCGTGTAATACCTTGTAGTTGAAGCAGGTGACACGATATGTGGAATACCTCTGAAGGGGAAAAACCCCACGAATCTGCAAAGCTCGCACAAGAAGGCTAACTTTAAACAAGGTACCATCTCTGCCCCCCATCCCCAAAGAGAAGTGCCATAATAAAAAATAAAAAATAAGCATTTCCAAAAAATAAAAACTAGCAAACCTGCTCAAAAAAACAAACTAAAACTAACTGAACTGAAACACAAAAAGTCAAAACTAAATAAAAACTGAAACTAATGAAAAATCCCAAACTATTATAACCAGCTCTAAGTTCTCTCCAGCAAGTAAAAATCAGTCCAGTGTAGACTTGTCTCATCGCTTGCTCTGTCACTTTCTTTTTCCTTTCTTTCCTTCCTCTGATAATATCCTCTTGGGTTGGTACAGTGAATCATCGACAGTGTGTTCATAACCAGTGAGTTGGTATCCAGCTGCTGGTGCGGTGCCCTGATGCAGCTGCCACGTGATGCTGCAGGCCAGAATAAAAAGCTTATGAAGTGCTTTTTCTCAGCCTCTGGATGCTGCAGGGCAACTTCATTTGTAGGATTGTTCATAATAAATGCCACTGTAACATCAAAATGAGACAGAAGCACAGAGTTTTAAGGTCGGAAGGTTATACTGTTGCTTTAAGATCACTTCACTTCAGATTTGCCTCACAAATGGATGGAAATACAGCTGATGCTGATGGTTTCTGGCACAGCTAACAGACATTCTGTGCACTGGTTGTTTAAAGGCAGAAAAAGCTCTTATCTGAAGTTCACATGATGTTTCCATTAATGTTACTGTTGATATATAACCGAATGACTGAATCTGGTACCAGAATCTCATCATTAACCTGAATATTATTTGTTGTATTGAAGAGGCTGTGTAGCTGAAAGTCTGATCAAACATCCATCTGCGTCTGCCTCCTGTCTGTTTTGTCCTCTAGTGTGATGATTGGTGGAGTGAAAGTAAGAGCTCTGTATGATTATGTGGGCCAGGAAACAGACGAGCTGTCCTTTAAAGCAGGTAAACACTCAAATAACCAGCACATATGTATGCGCAGCATTAATTAGAGGCAGTTTTATCAGCATTGTGCTCGACAAATAACTAAATGATCAAATTGACTTTTCAGACGAAACAGCTTTCAGAAAAAGAAGCTAAAACTGCTTGAAAACGTCTCTTCCTCCCTGCAGGTGAGGAGTTTTGAAGATCGAGGATGAAGACGACCAGGGCTGGTGTCGGGGGATGAAGGATGGTGGGTGGGAGGGGCTTTACCCTGCCAACTATGTGGAGGTGGTATAGTAACTGTATGTTGATGCATCATGTGCTTCATCTAGCAGCTTGACTAAACGTGTAAATGTCAGAAACATCAAAGCAGGGCAGTAAAAAAATCAACAGCATGTAGCTGGTAGCCAAAGATAAGCGTGCAACACACTTTGGTGGCTAATTTGGTTTGTAGAAAGGTTTAAAAACTGAGCTTGGTTGGATCTCTTGAAGGATTTTATTTCTTTTTCCAAATGTTTTAATATATACAGTATGCATATCAGAAACACATCTATACAATGCTTTAATACAAGTAAAATAACTATATGCTGGAATCTAAAGGTACTCTAACACATATGGTGCTGAAATTGTGGTATTTCTTTACGTTTCTCATTTTCTTTTGTACCACAACACATTACTGTTAAAATGATCACAAGGCTTCACAGCACAAAGTATGAAGAAAGTCATGGGAAGCAGCCGAACACTTGGAGTCAGCGAGGTAGATTTCTCCCGTTTCCGTGGCTTGAAAGAAAAAGGCTGAAGTCACGAGGAATGCCTTTGTTTGTGTTTGAGCTTTTGGTCTGATAAAACAGACTGATTTCAGGAGGAACTGCTAACAGTAGCATCAATAAATGTCCATGGGGCGACTTCGGTTTTAGTTTACACTTTTCTTTTATTATAATTATTTAAAGTATTCTCACCAATGCTTAAAACTAACAGCTAATGACTGGCTGTATCTGCAAGGAGACAATCATGTCCTTTTAAAACCAGAGAATTAACACCCAACTCTACAGTTAGTCTCTGCAGGGAGAAAATCAAATGACCTTGTAGGTTTGCTCTTGAAAAGATTGACTGTTTATATGTGAGGAACCTTGAATGAAATACAGTCAACAGGTAAATTAAATTGCTTGTACTTGTGAAAATATTAATTCTTCCTGCTTCATTACAGACTTGTAGAGAGACCGAAGCGTTCCGCTCTGCTGTCTTTGTTGTTTAATCCGTTATATGCTGACAGAAATAACAATGAAAACAGTCCTCTACTTCATGACACGTTATTTCCATCCAGGTCGCAGATATACCGAGTATATTGACAGTTAAATGATAGATTAGAGGTACATGAGGATTTCCATTAAATGGACAAATGGTAGTTCAATCAGTGGCTCAAAATGAATGTGTAAAATACTCCTGATGTCTGGGTGAGTGCTCCACGGCTGTCATGCTTAAATGATTGAACAAGAAGTTCATTTTAAGCTGTTTGTCTGTCAAGGATGCTTTAGAAGCGACGCCTGTTTCTCACGCTTACATGCTGATATATTGGCGGATTCCTTCCAATTTTTTGTCTTTCCTGTTGTCCGAAGCCAGCGGGTCAAGATGTTTTTTATTCTGGGATTCAGTTTAATGTTGTTCTTGTAAAAAAAAGAGCCCAGGTCGAAACATGTTGGGGATCCACTGCTATCTCTGTGCTCCATGTTTGGAGATGAATCTGATACCAGTCGTCTGCTGCAGGACTTCAGTCATATTTTCAGCGTGACACGCTGTTCCATCAAGATAAAACTGGGGAGCAAATGGTTTTTCTTCCTGTATTATCTAACTATGTGTTGCTAGATTGTATGTATGATATCTGAAAAAAGAAAATATCTTTACCAAAGTATAAAAACAGCTTCCAGGAAATGCTGCGTCTGTCCTGTTCTTCTTAAATATTCTGTCTGTGCTAGAACTTTATTTCTCATGTAAAAACTATGAATTTGCAAACTCCTTGTATTTTGGAATTAAACTTTGAAGCTCACAACTCAAAAGAAGTACGAACATTTTTGTGAGTCATTGTGTGAATGTGTACAGGTGCGTTTATGATCAGCGTTTGCAGAGATCTTCATCGTGACGAAGAGCCAGATGTGCACTGACATCAGCACATGGCCATCATCCATACAGTGCGAAGTCTCCCTCCTCTTTGCCGCCCAAAACGATGTTTATGTGTAAGGATGCTGACAGAGTGAAGGAAGATAAGATGACAAACACAGACAAAAACGCTGTCGGCATCAAATCAGGCAGAAGAGGACGCAGGAATGTCTGTTTCCAGAGAGGAAATGGAGATGATGATTTCAGCCTGGAAAAATTTCCACACCTGATGACAGTTTTGTTGCTTTTACCAGATAGTTTCAGTGATGCTCCGATCCAACGCCGAACAGTCCAGAAAGTAGACAGGCCTTTGGTTAGACTACTTTGTAGGACACAGCAATAAAACATTACCACCATACCACCATTGTCCTCTCATAAAACTCAGGCTGGTATCAATGATACTGATCTAAAAAAAAGATACTTTGTCTAAAAACTTCATGTGTTTGGAAAATGCACTGCAAAAACTTAAAATTTTACCAAGTATATTTGTGTAGTTTCTAGTCAAAGTATCTCATTACACTAATTATAAAACATAATCACCTAAAGAGAAACTTTTCAGTGAGACATGAACTTGCTTTCAGACACTGTATCTTAGAATTATAGAGGATGTTTCTTTTAACAATTTTTGCAATATTCGGTAAAATTGGGTTCACTACTCCATACGCAATGATTAATTAAAAGCTTTAAATATATAAATATTATTATAGATCAGCTGTGAAAGTCATGGGACTGAAAAAAAATCTGCCAATCATCTCTGCACTCCTTTACATTTTCATTTGTCTACTGGCTCGTCAATCACTTTTACTATTGTAGTATGAACGGGGAATAGGCGAGACTGATCAATGAGAGTGATTGATTGGCAAAAGTAATGCTGTGACCCGGAAGCTGCGCTCACTCGTTAGACGTTTACAGCAGGTGGCTAACATCCTTCTGCTAGCAGTTAGCGACGTTCAGACGACATTCTGTTTACTTGCAATTGTGACATGATACCTGCTGTCTGCTAAACACCGGAGTGGCTCATGCACGTTATTTGGGTGAAGGAGGGAGCTGAATCTAGCAGGTTGGTCTTGCGCGTGCGCATTTTTCCAAAATTCGCCAACAGTCTCTGCTTTCTGAAATGCCGAAACATCTTCTTTAGCGCCTTTAAAGGGACTTGAGGCAAGATTAAGAAATGAGACTTGTGAATGCTGTGACTAGCGCTGCGGGTAACTGCAGCCACCACCCAAGCCGCCACAGAAGTGTGCACAAACGGATGCTGTAACATTGTTTGCTACGCTGATAAAGTCTTTGTCTTCATAGTTCTACTTTTTAGTGTCTTTCAGTTGATCTGGATCGTTTGCTGACGGCAGAAGAATCCATAACTATCCCTTGCAGTGTTTGAATTCACCGCACTGCAAACAAACAAACAAAACCGTCTCCATTAAACCTGTATCAAAACTGTCAACAGGAGACAGACGTATGATTAAACAAACAAACTGTATCAGACAAATTAAAGCACATTTTAGCCCAGTAGTCCCATATGCTTGTATTTCTTTGTTTTATTTTTTGTTTGTTTTTAATAATTCTGTTGACAGACTATCATAAACTTTTCATTAATTACACTTTGAATTCAAATTAGGGAGTTTTTGGGGGGATTTTAAGCACAACTACATAAACAATGTTCTAACTAAAGATTAATTAGTGCATTAAACTTAATTCAAGCTATCTTTACAAATTTACTTATTCACATTGAGTTTCTGTATTTCTACCAGCATACTCCTAATCAAGCACTCTACACTTGTTTTTTTCTGGGGGTGTACAACATCAGTACACACATGTTCCTGGTAGAAGGGGTTATTTACTAATTTCCCATCGTGCTTTGCGGCATCCTCTGTTCTGTTCTTAACCATGAGTTAAATGTCCATGTAATCCCATTAGTGATCTAAATGTAACTATACTGAGGCAAACTGTACTAAGTGATCACAACTTTTAAAAGCAAGTACAGCTCGTTCAAATATAACAATTTCAAAATAATGCCCACAATTAAAGGTTGAATATGGAACATTTTATTTAAATGCTATATTTCAAAAACTAACAATAATATCTCCACAAGTTGTTTAGAGAGGTGCAGAATGAAAGTACAACATTTCCTTAAAAAATTGTATTTAGCCTCAAAATAAATATAAAATAAGTTTTAACGGGTTTGACAATGCCATTATCTACAAGCAAATACACACCACTATTGCGGGTTTCCAAATGCGATCTCTGTGTGGCAACAGTATGTTGGGCACAGTTAGGCTGGCACAGGGGGAAACAGTGGAGTTGGCAAGTCAAGCAGCTTCATCAGAGCCCTGGAGATATTGTTATCCGTCTCAGAAGAGGAGTGACATGAAAAACTGGAGTACATTTAGGTGAAGACTACACTAAATGGACCGACATTAACGTTTTCCATGGCATCAAAAACGCGGAAATGGCGGCTTTCCTTCTGGGTCGGCAAACTAACTTGTGTACTAACGTAGCTAACGTTAGCTGTCAGTCATAAAACTCCTCTGCATCACTTGTTGGACATGCTGCAGGCTGCTGGTCACTTGTCGTATTGGCAGCGAGCCTGGCAATCAAACGGCTGGAGTTGTTTTTCTGCCGTTGCAACTACAACCTAAACACACGTGATGTTGCTGTTCTCTCCGTATTCCATATTCAACCTCTAAGTTTGTTAACTTAGTTTCCCAAGGTAATCGGTTTCTTCAATATTTTCTAATAAACTTAACTTGTTAGAATTTACAATCTAGATAATCACTGCAGTATTTGGCTTCACATGTCTCAAAAAGAAAATAAATTGAAGCATATTTTCTTTATTTAAAAAATAGAGTGACTCATAAACTAATTGATGGCTGGAATGAGAATGAGCTGAAGACTTCTTTCTTTTTTTTTCCCAAAACAATCTGTCAGAAAGAAGTTAAATGAATGAATTCCTCATGGCTCTTAAATACTCACTCAAGCAAGGAGCATGACACAACAGCCGCGAGCAGTGGTCGACTGGCAAGTGTGTTCAAGTCACTTTAGGATGAGTCATCCTTTATCTTGGTTTCAACAAGCAGCAGAAAACATTTATGGGAGATGACAAACCTCGTCCATGACCTGAGTACTTGTTTCACGCGGTGAAGTGTTTGCCAGCTCCGTAAAGAAGTCTGTATTATGTTTTGGCTTCGCTCCACAGAAGTCTTTAAAAGAAAATTAGTATTTCCAGTAAATACACACTGCCATCTGGAGTGATTACACTCATTGTCAAAGAAGTATTGCTTTGCCGGTTTTTAGCTGAGCCTGTCGTGATGGAACTGACATTTATTCATCCCTTGATAAATTTAAAAATAATGTATACAAAGATAAGAAGAAACAAAATAATTTGTAAGTCATGAGGTCCCAGCAGGCATTTTATTTGGCAGCTTTGCCGGCGTTTTACTTTGGACCCAACGCAGAAGCTTGTATTTGATGATGCAGAAACTTGATCTGAATCAAGGGTTCGGTCTCTCTTTCTGTGGAGCTCGTGGGCAACGTGTTGTTATCATGCTTCAGCTGTTTAACAAGAAAAATGGTGAGCACACTACTAAACGAAACACACTTCAGCAGACTACATCATTTATCCGACTCCTCTGTAAACGGTCTACTTCGACCCCTCTTCTCCAGTCAGGCTTTTCAGAACCAGCTGGTCACCTCTGACCAAACCCCAGGTCGAACTGAGCTCATTTCTATTCATTAGCTCTCACTCATTTCATACTGGAAGTGCAACACAAACACATGGCCATTAACGGAGGCTTGTTTGTCGGAACAATGATGAGTGGAAACACCTCATTTGCATGCTAATAGCCTCATGATATTCAATGTGATGCTGCTGAGCTCTCAAAATACAAAATGTTCCACAGTGTCACTCAGGTCAACATGAAGACGCCCACTCCCAGCCTCAGATGGCTGACCTCTCGGCCCTGACCTCATTTTATCATTGTTTATGAACTCAAATACATTACTGTAACTCAATCACGAGTGAATCTACTTCTAAGGTTACCACATGATTTTTACATTTCAGTACGGGGGGGTTCTAACTTGATGTTCTCTTATTTCTCAGCAGAGGGAGCTAAAAGATCGGCTGCGTGTCCTTGTCTTGAGGAGAAGTGTGCACACTAGGGTGGCAGCATAATGGGAAAATGTCTTTATTCTCTCATCTCTCATGTGGTGGCAGGCAGAACTTTAGGTTGCCATGGAGAGTGCTGCTGAAACAGGGCGTAATTATCAGAGCCACAGAACTTGGTTCAATGACTCATTACATTCCGAGAAGTTAATGAGGAAATCACACAGATCCTCAAAGGCAAATGAATCTGAGCACATATGACAAATGTTTAAAATCACATCATGAGGTTAAGAGGACTGCACGCTGTTGCTGATGATGATGAGCATGTGCCTCTACAAAGCTTGAATGTGTGTATGTGAAAGGATGTATGTGCATGTTTATGGGAAAACAAACCCTCTCATTTTTCATGATGTCACACAAGCAACTTTTTGCTCACCATGTGCACTTGTCTTGCTCTCTCCTTCCCCCAAAATCTATTTAATTTATCTCTCTGTGAGCCCAGGCTGCCTGGGGAGGCTCCTGGCCAGGGGCGGAGCCAGAGGGGGGCATTGCCATCTCCAGCTGCTACTCACCAGGTGCCACCTCAGGTGGTTGATTGGTCACTTAAAGAGGATGACAGAAATGTCCTTGACCAAAGTAAGTCCATTCATCTCTACGAGAGCCGTAGTCCAGCAAATTTTCAATGTATTCCCCGCTCCAACACACCTGACTCAAAGTAAATGGATCCAAGAGCCTATGAAGTCCTTCGAAATGACTCATTAATTCAACTCAGGTGTGTTGAAACAGGTACACACTAAAAATGCTGAGTTATTTCATCAACCAAACTGCTGGGTTATGAAATGTGTAACCCATTTTGGGTTATTATCTAGGTTATTATTTGTGAACCCATTAAACAATAAAAAATTCTGGGTTGCTTTTTCAACCCAACCATTGGGTTGGGTTTGTTTCTGTAAGAGGGGGACCACAAAGCCTCATGGGAAATGCAAATACAGCAGGTATTTAACCTTTTATTATTGTTATCCTATAAATTTGAAATATGTGTTGTCCTGTCTGAGTTATGTTCACATTTCGCCAAAGTGGTTGAAAAATTCTGTTTAGTTTGAATGTTAAAGCCTGAATATGGAACATTTTATTAAAAGCTACATTTAAAAAAAATACCACAGGGTGTTTGGAGGGGTGCAGAATGAAAGTACAGTATTTTCTTGAAAAATTCTATTTAGCCTGAAAATAGATATAAAATCAATTTTAATGGGTTTGACAACGGCATTATGTTCACATCTACAAGCCAATACACACCGCCATTGCAGGTTGCCAGATACGATCTCTGTGTGGCAATAGTATGTTCAGCACAGCTACTGGGGAAAATGGTGGAGTCGACAAGAGAAGCAGCTGCTTCAGAGCCCAGAAGATATTGTTTTCCGTCTCTGAAGAGGAGTGACCTGAGAAGAGCAAAAACTGGAGTAAATTTAAGTGAAACCTACATGGACCCACATAAGGAGACAAACTCACCACCATAGATGACTTTTTGGTGTCTGTGAGAGATAAAATTAATATTAGTCACTGCTACTAAGGCTACTGTTTTGACTCTGCATACTCTTTAGCATAGATCCTCTTTAGTCATAGAGATGGGTTAGATGCAGAAAACCAAATTTCCTACTTGAGATTGTCTTTGATTTTAACAACTTGAAGTAACTTGTTTCAGAATTTGGATAGGGCAAATGACAAATACACATAGCCAAAACAACCCAACATGTTAATTAATTTGACCCAGCATTTGAGTTAAATGTGTAGCCCATCTAGTTGGGTTTAAATGCACAACCAATTTTGTGGGGTCAAATGAACTACTGCTGGGTTGGTAATATATTGGCCCAGCGGTTGGGTTATAAAATAACTCAAATTGGGTTATTTTTAACCCAGCGGTTTTTAGTGTGTAACTTTTAAAACTTGCAGGACACTGGCCCTCCAGGACCAAGACTGAGGATCCCTGTAGACACTCATGGACCACCAGTGTTAAAACACCAGTTTGAAGTAAATTGAAGAAGTTTCCTAATTAGTCACACTTTTAAATATTAGCATTTAGCCGCACATTTGTAGATTTTAGTCCAGCTCCAAACACTATGTAAGGCCATTTAGCTGATGTTAGCATGAAGCTGCATAGCAGTGCTGGTTGTATGGTTGCTCTAGATTAGTTTTAAGATAATGTGGAGAAAACAGGTCATATTTAGTTTCTGGTGAGTGTATTTAGGGACTACACATAATCTCAGATAACATTTTTACATTGAAGCTAAAAATAAACAGTTAAGATGCTTAAAGGTGATATTTATAACTTTTTCATCAAAACAATATATTTTTTTTAGAAAAATAATAAATCCACAGAACATCTAGAGAGGTGCAGAATAAAAGTATTAATTTTACCCCAAATTTTCATAGGATGCAAATAATAGTTTTATCAATTTTGACGGGTCCCAAAAATAAATATTAACATCTAATTATCATGTCAATGTTGGGATTCTTTGCCGTTAGCTTTAACTTCAGAGTTGCTAACTTGATTGCCATGTGTAGAAATAGCATCTTCCTTGCCTTACTTCAAGTGGACAGAAAATGAGATTACCACCGCGAATTAATGGTTGGCAGGTTCTGTAATGTTGCTAAAGTTAATTGAGTAATCAAGTGTTAGCACACCACCTACAAGGGAGGAGGAATCAAAGTTGGAGCTGTGACCTAAGGGGGGGAGGGGGGGGAAAAAAAAGGAGACAAAAAAAAAGGAAGAAAAAAAAAAAAAAGGAGAAAAAAAAGGAGGAGGGGGCAAGAGAAGAGAAGAAAAAAGAGCCCAAAAAGGCCGCGGGGGCAGGAAAAGACGTTAAGGAGTACCTCAGTATTTAAGTTACTAAGCACTAACTAAGCTAGAGCTACATGATCCACCTTAAGTCAAGCAGGAGGCTAGCAAGGCTGCTAGTTGATTTTAAAGCATAAAAATGTGGAGAAATATTCTTGCATCAGTCTAATCTTCTATAAGAAGATACAAGAGTGAAGAGCGGGGAGATGTTCCTAACTTTTTGTGAAGATGTAGGACGCAGATCAGGCCAAGACAGATTCCAGCCCCAGGATGAGCAGCCCAAGGTGGAGCTAGCCACAAGGATCCAGTCCACCACCATCATCGCCAGACAACAAACTGGAACTGCTAGGGGGAGACGCTACTGGTCCCCCTACCATTTCAGGCAGTTTTTATGGATCTTTTTGAACTTGTAAATGTTTCCATTTGGTGATGAGATTATTAATGTAAAGATGTTATATGTCTTTATAATGTGGCCACAGTTAACAGATTATGTGTGTGTGTGTGTGTGTGTGCTATGTTTTCCCTTTTCAAAAGACTTGCCTGTTGTTTGGCCACCTCAAATATAAAAGTATGGTACCGCCACTGCTCCTGTTCCAGCTAAGGGCAAACAGTGGCTCTTCTCAGGGTTTCCACAGAGGCCAGCACATAGGAAAAACCGCCAAACCACCTGTAGACCTGCCAAAAGCACTTAAGCGAAGAGAGTCTCTTACAATTTGTATCAAGGATGTCTGGAAAATCCCACTTGACTCTCTTGCTTTAACAACACTGAGGCTACTGGCGGGGAATGTTCCCCCTGGAAATGCAGAGGCAAGGTAGCAGCTCGAATGCTAAAGGTGCAAAGAGTCACAAGTGCAGAGCAGGCCACAGAAAGCAGAGGGCTTTCTGCCTCAGTGGAGTCCAGGAGTAAGCATTCGGATCGGCCTGCGGGGGTCAAGCTCATCCACATCAAGCAGCAGGGTCATCAAAGGAGAGCCGGTACATCCTCCTCTCCTGGCTCCTGGACGTATAAGCATGCTTTTCATTTTAAATTGCCCAAAAATAATGAGCAATCAAGAAAATGGTTATTCTCGAATTTCAATTAGCCTAATTAAAGAGGGGGCAGCGGGCTACTCAGAAGAATGGCAAGCACTAGTACAGTGTGTATTTGTATGAGTGTGTGTATGTGTGTGAATATATGAGTGAAAGCGAGAGCAAGAGACTCTCCAAGGGGTTCAGCTGGAACACTGCATCAGCACTCAGAATGAGAAATTAACCATTTGCTTCCTTTTCCTCCACAGCCCGAAGCGCATACAATGTGGTCATTGAACCGGCTGCCAGAGAAGATCCATTCATGCAGCGTCTCCATCAATGTGTCATGAATCATTTATATCTGTAATTATGATGTCAAATTTCTTCCGTAATTTACTTTATATGATAATACTGGGCACAAACGGGCTCATCCCCGTCAGGCGATATGGCATCTGCTCATTGGTTTATTTTTATCACATGCATGTGAAGGAGATGTCGGCAGTGAGAGGGTTAACTGTAAGTTCAGCATCCAGTCTGACAGCGAGAGCCAGATGGTCATGTAGAGCACTTACAGTGACATGGGCCTACACAGCTCCCTCTGCTGGAACACACACACACACACACATATACACATCTCATTTGCATGCAAACACACACATAAACATGCCTTGAAGATAACGCCGCCTGTGATTCCCAGGTCGTTTAACTCCCCCCGATTCCACACACCCCCTAACTCTTTCCCCTTCTCTTACTTCCTCGCTCCTCCTCTTTTCATTTCCCTCGGTTTCAGTCTGATGGCCAGAGTTAATTGGCTTCTGTCTAATTGCTGCTCATTAGCTTGAGTAACCAAACGTATGAGACGTAGCAAACAATCGTTCCTCTTGCTCGGCTCTGCTTTGCGTTCTTTGTAATTCCCATTCTAGCTCCTCTTCATCCCATCTTCTGAAGGGGTTCTGCGCATTACTTTGTTTATTGCCTCGTCTTCATGTTTGTTGCTTCTCTCGCTCTGAACTCAAACAACAAACAAACACATCTTTTTCACGCAAATTCAATTTCTTTCCACAACGGGGACGCTGTCATTTGTTGGATGTTGCCTTGCAGCCTTCCAGCTCTTTATTTCCTCGGCATGTGTGCAACATGTGCAGACGAACTCTTGCGCGCCCACTCAGAACGAACCATGTGTGTAATTTTACACTATCAGCCTCATAGAAATCCTTATGATGCATGCAAAAACCAACCTGCACGCACAGACATACACATCAGAAAGGCCTGCCCCTTCGCCCACACCCTGTTGGCTTTTGGCAGGATCTCTTTATTTGGGTAGCACCCCTCCCATGAGTCCAGCCTTCTCAGCTCCCCTCCCTATTTAATCTGTCTTAGAATAACCTCAGGGGTTTAATTTCTCTCTCAAGGCAAAGTGCTCTGCTGGCATGGCAGCCAAATCCATACACAAGGAGTGCATCAAGCTTTAATGTGGACATCTCAACAGCGGAGCAGTTTAGTCAAAGTGACATGAAATATGGACCAAAGTGTGTCACTGTAGAACAAGAAAAAAATGGGTCTAGAGCTGCTGTGCTGCTGTCCTCCGGGTATGACAAAACACTGGAAGGAGCAAGGAGGAAAACTCAAAAACAGCACAGTGAACTTAAACAAAAAACATTGTTATATATCAAGAAATTAGACCTAAATGATTAAATCAGCCACCTGGCCTTCTGGCTCTTGTAGCACCAAGAAACATGGAGGGATAAAACATTACTGACAAGGAGGGAAAGGGAAAGGACATTGAGACGATAGACAAAGAAAAAACACAAGAGGAGAAAAAAAATGTCTCAGTCTAAGAATAAAATCAACTGCACCAACCTTCAGCATTGCCTGGAGTGAGTCAGACCCTTTTCTCTTACCAAAGAATCTGGCATTTGCAGCCCCAAATATTCATAACAGAAAGCAGAAATTACGTTTGTCCAGCCAGAGAAGAAAATCATGCAAAGCTCTGCTTGTTTTAGGTCTGCCAATCTAATCATCAATTAAATTAAGTAGAGGAAGGCCTTTTGCTAAGTGTAGTACAGTTCAAGTGATTTACAAGTGAATGAAAGCTTGACAGACAAAGTAAATTTAAAGTTGGGAAGCTAAGGCGTGCAGTTTAAAGCAGCTATAATCAATATTTTCCACAATAACAATGCATCAAATGACAAGGCGAATACAATGACACAATGTGGAGGGATCTCTGTGAGTCATGAACCAAAAGAGAATTATCACCTGAGTCAGCAGCTTTGTATGACTTCCAACCCAGCGTTCAGCATGCAGCAAATAAAGAACAACATTCCCACTAGTGCTAAAGAAGAATACAAAGATATTGGAGAGAAAATGGTGAATATAATATCAAACTCATCCTCACCAGATTACGAAAACTGTTATTAGCGTTAAAGTGCGTTTAACTTCCCCCAGTTTGTGTTTGGGCTACTTTACAGTAACAATTTCATCCATATTTGGTTTGTCAAAAAAGAAAAAGCAACATAAAACTGTGTATGAGAGCAGCTTTTGGGGGAATTCGGCTCAATCAATATAAAGATATGATTTACATAAAGATGCAAACATACAGAACTAAACTTGAGTCTGGTTTATAGTACATGCAGGAGTTATTTGACTTCTAACATTATCTGGGTGTGTTCTGGTTATTTTGTACTCAGCATTAAATATGCACACAGGCAAATCCTCCTGTCCCTCCTCTGCATTCATTTCATACATATCTCAGTTTGTTTTCAGAGAGCTGGTGGATGCGTAGTCGTGTGAAGCAGTGCTGTGCAGTATAGCTCAACCAATAATCCTGAAAAGAGAAAGAGAAGAAGCCACAGAGAGTGTTTCAATTGCTGTGTCTCATTCTGAAGTCAATGCAATTCAAAGTGCGGATTTGTTGGCTGCATATGTCACAGCCTCAGAAGGAGTCGCCAAACCCACCCAACAAACCCGCACTTCATTTGACCTGAAACAAAGGATACTGGCGCTGTATCCTTTGTGGCCTTGCCTCTCCCAGAATTCATTGCCCACAAGATGGGAGGGCACAAGCAGCAAAGCTACGAGTGTAATATTTAGATATATAAGTGGATTTCAAGTTTTTAGTAAAGTGTTTACCGGTTAGAAACAACAGATAGCCTCTAGGGGAAATCTAAAAATATGCGGCCAAGCTTCAAATGAGAGTTTTTGCCACCGAAAATGTATTTGTTTGACATTATTCAGGTGTTAATGGCCAGTTAATGGGGTGTTAAAAGAACTAGAGGCAGGAATTGTGAAAGAATAAACATGCATGGCCAGTTTTTTAATGCTAATGGGTGATGAAGCATTGAAAAACAAAAAGAACGAGCCCACCCATGTCTCTCTCCGTTGCATTGAACAGGCTGTGTGCTGCATAATGTGCTGTGATTCGGTGGCCGAATTTCCCACGCTGTCCTGTGGATGTGACGTCAGTTAACGCTGCATACGTATTTCTGCCAGTTTTGATCCAGGAAGGAGACGGTCGTATTGAATTCAAACGCTGCAAGGATTCTTCTGCCGTCAGCAGACGATCCAGATCAACTGAAAGACACTAAAAAGTGGAACTACGAGGAAAAAGACTATCAGCATAGTAAACAACGTAATAGAATCGGTTTGTGCGCGCTCCCGTGTCGGCTTGGCCGGTGGCTGCAGTTGCCTGCAGCGCCAGTCGCGGTACTCACTAGTCTCATTTCTTAATCTTGCCGCGAGTCCCTTTAACATTCAGGTAATGACAGATAAATGAAATGGTTTAAAATGCCCAGCTCCATTTAGTTTCTTCATTGTATTTGAAAGAATAAGCGGAAAGAATGCATCACTAGATAGCTGTGGAGTCTGCAGTTGCTAGGCAACGGGACTGGAGCACTAAACTGTAGGAAATTCTCGTCGGCGAGGCTGGCCCATTTCAGCTGCCTACCATTTCAAAAGGCTGCTGCGGAGTGCGCAGACTACGTAGCACACTTATCCTGCGTAGTCTGCACACTTAGAGGTGCGTTGACTTCAGACGGGGACACAGCTAATCAGTGCCCTTACGTGAGTGCATTGGAATTCCATGTTTAGTGTGCACTTCATCTATAGTAATGGTGTGGGTGAATGCTGCCCAAATGGAGGACTGCATTTACCGGAAGTGACAGACTAGCATTGACCGCAAACGTGCTAACTCTACTGAGCAAGTATAACAGCAGCCTCAAACAAATTACTAATCATGAATGTCACCAGGAAGTGAACAGTTTGGTAGCATGCCGAAACATATATCAGTAATTATATTTGAATAATTTCATGAGTGTTACTGGCATCAGTAACACTCTGGTGGGGTGGTTTAACCACCACATCCTAACTAAGTAGCATTTTCTGGTGGCTACTTCCAGCAGGATAATGCACCATGTTACAATACAGCCTCCGCTGCTGTTGGGGGTCACAACTACTTCATTCTACGCCATTATTCAGCTCTGAAAACAGTTTGAAAGTCCCACCTCTTCTGCTACATCAGCAAGATGGCGTCCGTTTACTGTGAGTAATGTGCGTCATTCTGCACTTGATTTTTGACTGTTATTGTTATAAGGGCAGAATCCGGGTACTATTCAGAACAGAGCGACGGTGTTTCTAACAGCCACAGAAACCTTTGCCATCTACTCTGCCGCCTCATTTTGTCTCTTTCTGAAGATGTACATCATCACGATCTCTTCCACTGTGTTTGCTGTTGAAATTGAAACTGATGTCAGAAGTTAGAAGTGAACTCTGAACCCTGCACAGCCCTCTAGTGGATGTATTACCAGAAACCATGCCAACGCATGCATTGGAGTAGTGTATGGGGGCGGGGGTGTGAGAAAAATTGACAGATCTCCTATTCACGAATGTACAGATGGCATCAGTCAGGTTTTAATCCACTTTTGAGAGCTTAGATTTTATGTAATTCAGTCAGAATAATATGTTTACATGAATTTTAGAAGTGTGGTTTTGGTCTGTCATGAAAATGAACGTAATTTAAACCCATGCTATGGATATTGAAAGACAGTTCTGGCTCATTTATTGCAGTATATGTTTGGAAAATACATAACAAATAACTGCAAGAAGCTGTTTTGTAGCACAAAACCTGTAAACAAGGTCAATGTAGCTCACTTTCTGGCTGTTAGGCTGGTATTTTTTTCCTTAAGCTCTCTGTGTGGTTTTCAGCTCTTACAGATGGAAGATGATTGAGGTAATATCTTTGCGGTTTAATGTTGGTAGAGATGAAGTTACAGCTACAGCCAGAGACAACTAGAAAACTGGTTTTGGAGAGCAATTGCTGCTAGTGCCTACAACTGTCCACTAGTCAGCCATTAACCTATTATTTAATTAACCAATCACATGGCAGCAACTTAATGCAGAACTTTAGTCATGTCAACATGGTCAATATGACTTGCTGAAGTTCAAACTGAGCATCAGATTGAGGCTTCAAAGGGATTTAGGTGAATTTGAAAGTGGCCTGGCTGTTGGTCTGAGTATTTACTTGGATTTCCACACACAACCATCTCTAGAGTTTCCAGAGAACGGTCTGAACAAGAGAAAATATCCAGTGAGCAGCAGTTGTCTAGATATGAATGTATTGATGATGTCAGAGGAGAATGGGCAGACTGGTTGGAAATGATAGAAAGAC
This sequence comes from Atherinomorus stipes, assembly GCA_023101725.1. Lineage (NCBI taxonomy): Eukaryota > Metazoa > Chordata > Actinopteri > Atheriniformes > Atherinidae > Atherinomorus > Atherinomorus stipes. The sequence goes on from JALJCO010011646.1 coordinate 260,899, forward strand.
AACAGGAGGTCATGTAAGCACTGATTCCAACCGAGGTATGCAGAATAGCATCTCTGAACACACAACACGTCCAACCTTGAAGCAGATGAGCTGCAGCAGCAGAAGACCACAGCAGATTCCATTCCTGTCAGCTAAGAACAGGAAACAGAGGCTACAATTCACACAGACTCACCAAAACTGGACAAGAGAAGATGGAGAAACGTTGCTGGTCTAATGAGTCTCCATTTCAGCTCCACATTCAGATGCGAGGCTCAGAATTTGGTGGAAACATCATGAAAGCATGGATCCATCCTGCCTTGGATCAAGACTTCAGGTTACTGCTGGTGTAATGGTGTGGGGGAGAATTTCTTGGCCCACTTTGGGCCCATGAGTACCAACGTGGTGGTTTAACCACCACATCCTAACTGGGTAGCATTTTCTGATGGCTACTTCCAGCAGGATAATGCACCATGTTACAAATCTCAAATCCTCTCCAAATGCTTTCTTGAACATGACTTTGGGTTAAATGACCTCCACAGTCACCAGATCTCAGTCCAACAGAGCAGCTTTGGGATGTGGTGGAACAGGAGATTGTCACCACAAATCTGCAGCAACTGTGTGATGCTATCATGTCCATATGGAGCAAAATATCTGAGGAATGTTTCACCTTGTTGGAAGCTGGGATCAGACAAAGCTTTGAAAGACCTGGTGCTGAACTACAACAGTCAATTAAAACAAACAAGTCCACGCTAACAAGCTGGGAAGCATCAGTAAAGGTTTTTATGGTGATATGACTAAAAACAACACTGTTATCAAACAGTCAGGTCTCATCATACTAAAAGAATTATGTTATTCAGTTTAAGAGTAGCACAGTGGTGTGCTAGCTAGTACCGTCACCTCACAGCAAGAAAATTCTGGTTTCCAACATGCTGTCTGTCTCTTTCTGTTAGTGTAATGGGTTGGCACTGCGTCAAGGTCAATTTCTGCCTCCTTTCCAATGGTTTTAGAGCTCCTACAGAGAACATTTTACATGGAAATGTAAAATATGGACGTTCAGTTCAACAATTTAATGTCCCTACAGTATATTTATCACTCAAAACACCAAAGACCAACCCTGTAGACCAACATGGTTGTCAAATTTTAGTAGCTCTGAGAGAGCTCGCTACTCTACCAGCCACAAAGCAGCTGGACAGCAACTGTCCCACTCTCATGCATACTGCTGTCCTCATGACCTTAGCTTGTGTAAGATGCTTCTTAAAGCCTTGGCCATGAGCTCCTGCCAGTAAGGTTCACCAGAGGACTTTGAAGTTCTTGACCTGAGAGCACACTGCATACTGTTCCTGTCCAAACTGCTCCGGGCTAAGGGCATGGGAAGTTGGAAAAACCCCCACAGAGCCTGTATGGAGGACTGGATTGACCTCGCTGATCTTGCTGGAGGGGCTTTCTGCCAGATGCCATGAGCGCGATGCTTTTAAGAGGAAGAGCAAGCAAAAAGTAAAGAATGATTGCAAGAAAAGAAAGCAGGAAAGAGAGAAAGAAAGGAAAAAAACTAGTTAAAGGGAACAGTTGGACTCTGTTGAGAAATTAAAAGAAGGTAATGGCAGCGGCTGATGGGCGAGTGGGTGTCACGACAAAGAAAATGAAAAAGCAGTCGAAGGAAAAGAGAGACAGCTAGTAAAAGAGAGAAAGACAGAGAGAGGTGGGCGATTGGTCCTGTGAGACAGTTGTCATGGTAACAAGTGATCATGATGAGGTTGAGAATGATCAGAGAAGACTTTTGGAAGGAAACTAGAAATACAAACAGAAGACACGTAATTAAATTAAGGGTGAAATGGCGGGACAGGACGCTGTTACGTCAGAGGGTTCAACGTGCGGTGAATTCTCAAGCAAAAGTTTCTTCAGTTAACATTTAGTTTAACAAAACTACTTTATTTACACTGAAATGGATGATGAATCCATTTCAGAATTACTAAAGGTAGTTTTAATCAACCCCACACCCCCAAATAAGAAAAATAAAACCAAACTATCTGGGCTAGTTTCTATTTCTGAATGCTATCTCTTTATTTCAAAGCAGTCATCCCCCAGAAAACAGCAGTGTATTTAGTTTTCTTTATGAGGAAGGACACAAGGAGAGCCCAGGCGGGGTTTCAAACCCAGTCTCGCGGGTCTCGTGGCTGACCATTCGGCCAAACGGATATTCCTGAGGCCCATTGGCCAGGGTGCAGGGGCAGTTGGAGACATAGTGACAGAACCCTCAACTGTCACATCTAGAATAATTAATTACATATATGATTTAATGTTTAATGATGAGTGGTAGCCTTGCGGATACAGTGGTTACAGAGGTAGACTTGGGTCTGCAGGACCCGGGTTCAAGTCCCTTGGATGATAATACAGGTGAGCCACTATTGGCTCCTGATCAAGCCCCCTTTCCTTTGATAAAACCAAAGTTAAAGGGGAAGTTCTTTTTTTCAATCTGGACCTATTTTCTAGCATGAAATATGTTTTGGTGCAACTTGAATTCCTTCGGAAGATATTTAGATCCACTCGTGATCAGCGTACAGTATGTCCATTATAATAGAAGTGATGGGGCAACCGTGCATAGCCTCTAAATAAGGCATTATCTGCCACAAAACTCCTTCATTCCACCCATGTTTTGTTACAAAACATTAGTCGGACCCCCCTGTGAGCTCGGAGCGGGTTTTTTGTGGTGATCCCTTCATTCAGGGTCGCTGTGTTTTGGTGGCCTCTGTGTGCCACAGCTTACCACTCTTCGCTGTAGGTGACTGAGGCCTTTTGTCTGTGCAGTGTGCTCTTGGTAGTGTTTCTGTTTCCCTCACTGGTGGCAGGGAAACAGACTCACTTGTGTTGTAGTCAGTGGAATTTGTGGCTTTTTGTTGGTTGTTTCACATTTGTACTCAGTAACCTGTCACAGGAGTCAGGACAGCACCTTTTGTTATGTTTCTTGTGTTTTCTTCTGGTTAATTCTTGTTCTGGGACTGGTTTTCTCCTTAAGGACGTCTTTATTCCCTCCTCATCCTTGGTTCCTGGTTTACTTGTCTTGTATTTTGTTCATTATCAGGGCAGGACTGGGTCCGGCCTCTATCTTGGTTCTATTGTTTTACTATATATGTTAAAAGGTTGTGAATAAACCTTACTTACATTTTTCATTTACTTCTTTGGTCTCTGTGTTTAATGTTACCTCCCCTTTCACCCCTAGACCGCATACTGTAGGGTCGTAACAGTAATATCTTCCCAAGGAGTCAAAGTAATGCAGAAACTTTACCGGTGAGTAAATGCACGTATATACCCTTGAAATATGGTCCAGGTTAAAAAAAAAAAAAAGAAAGTTATCCTTTAAGTGAAGTTTTTTTTCTTTCTTTTTTCTTCTTTCTTTCTTTTTTTTTTCTTTACTTTACTTTTCTTTTCTTTTCTTCTTCTTCAGAAGATAAGTGAAGTTTTTATGACGAAATAACACACTCACGTGGTTAAAAGCTAAAAGCCCATTTTTCTCGATAGGGCACCTTTAACCCTTGTAATGTGTTCAAAAATTGCCAGGGTCTTTAGTGCCAACATATTAACTTAAAAAAAAAACAACTTAAAAATCTATCTATCTATCTATCTATCTATCTATCTATCTATCTATCTATCTATCTATCTATCTATCTATCTATCTATCTATCTATCTATCTATCTATCTATCTATCTATCTATCTATCTATCTTCTATCTATCTATCTATCTATGATAAAATAAAATAAAGGCAAATCATCCACACTGTGGCATTCTTTGTAGACATCTTTTATTTATTAAATGGTGCAAAGTTTTGTTTTGGGGCTGCAGAAACACCGGTTCCATGTAAATGAAACACCCAAATGACCTAAAAAACAAACATACCCCCCCCCCCCCAAGCTAATACACCTCAGCTCATCTCTGTGGATATAGACTGAATGTAAATCACAGTGGCTCTGAACAGGCAAAACCTCAGGGACGTCCAGTTCTGTTTGTGGTACCCCAGTTTGGGAACCATTGCTCTACTTGTAGATCTCTAAATCTACCAGAGATCAGTCAAATGCAGAGCCTAATTTTCAAGTTGGGATTAAGAAAAATGTAAATATTGCTATTATTATAACAGGTTGCAAGCAATGTCTTGTTTGCACAGCACCTCAAACTTACTGAGCCTTTGCATCTTGTATTTACATCCTAAATATCACATTTATCTAATGAAAATGGGGCAAATGCATTACCCTAAAACATTCTGCTGGGTTATCTGAAAGCAGTGCTGAAACAAAGTGCACTTTAGATTCAGTGGCCATTCCTGAGGTCGCACATCATTTGGATAATCGGTTTTGTTCCACATCTAAATTCAGACAAAAGTTGAGTTTTATTGTATTTGGCTCCAAGCACCCCAGAAATCCAGCATCTACTTCAGAACTCTTTTGGGAACACTTTCAGAAATTTCATGCCCCTACTTTCTTTATCCTGCACAACACTGTCAAAGTTAGGAACAATCTGCCTGAAAGTGGTGCAGAAATATGCTCTGTCTATATGGTTCCTCGAAGTCAGACAACTGTGCTGTAATTCCTTATTATCAGCAGGCCCCAGTCATTCCCTGAAAACCCTTCGGTTGAGGGTTTCTGATTATGTAATGTTTTGTTTCTCCATGCTCATGTCCTCTCTGTTGGCTCTCCTCAGCTCAAACTGTCCTGACAGATGACCGCCCTCACAGCTTTTCCTCCCACTGTCCCCCGAAGGCGACTCCCTGGGTTTCTTGCTATATTATAAGGTCTCAACCTGATGATATGAGGTATCCTTATGTGATATATGCTGTGATTTCTTTGTTGGTATAACTGAAAATGAAGTCAGTTCAACCTGTTTTGCACTATAACTTGTTAGCAGACAGGAAAATTCCAAAATAATTGTTTTATCTTTTATTAGCAGTTATGATTTGATAAAATATAGTGATTAACATTTTTCCTATCAACATAATGAAATAGGATTGAAAAGTGATTTTTTATGGACCCACTTAAAATAGCTCACGGTGGATAATCAGAGCATTTGTAGGGCACAGTTTATGGACATTGATGACCATTTGTAGTTTCACTGCACTGGTTTCTGTGATGAGCATAAGGAAATATGACAAAACATAAATGTGTGCAAATTCATTGTGGAGCAACAACAATAGACCTCCTGACTTGTCATTTTAGGGAAATCGCATTCCCCTGGATGGGAGTTCCTTCTTTCATGCATCCTGGTTCGAGGTCATGACTTTATGAGATACTTAATAGAACAGAGCTATCATTTTTCCTTTTTCCATTTTTTCCTCTTACTTTGGATCAATAGTTGATCCAATTCCTTTTAATTAGTTTGAAAGGGCCCGTGATGCAAAAGAAAGAAGGCAAGATTTTTCAGGCTAACAGAATCTGAATCGGCTGCTCGCTTCCAACTTGTGTGACTGACAGTTGGGTGTTTCCTTTTCTGATGGACCACTTTTACAGTCACAGTTAAAAAAGGGAAAGAAAGAAACAGGATGACACATTCTGACTGGTTTGAATCCTTTATTTAACTCAGGGGTGTCAAAAGTCTGTGTTCAGGGGCTGCTGTCCTGCAGGTTTTCAGTGTTTCCTGCTTTAACACACCACACACCAGTGTGTGGAAGATCCACAACAGCTACAGTAGGCACCTCCTCCCTCCTCATACTGGTCACATTTTTCTTTGGGATGGCATCCTAGTCCTCAGTGAGATGAGGCTGAAGGTCAGTCAATGTGGTTGAGCTGGTCACTCAAGGCAAGGCAAGTTTAGTTGTACATTTCATGTGCACGACAATTCAAAGTGGTTCACATCAGAAGAAAAGAAAGCACTAAAAAGTAAAAGAATAAAAGCATGATTTCAAATTAAAAACAAAGAGAGCATTACAAAGAGTCCTGAATACACTCTACGTAAATGCAGCTGAGAACAGGTGGGTCTTTAACCTGGATGTAAAGAAACTAAGTGTTTCAGCTGATCTGAGACTTTCTGGGAGTTTGTTCCAGACATGTGGAGCATAGAAGCTGAACGCAGCTGATCCAGGTCTGGTTCTGACTCTGGGAACTGATGAAAGACCAGATCCAGATGACCTGAGGGGTTTTGTAGGTTCATACTGAGTCAAGAGGTCACTGAGGTCACTATTTCTGTCCTAGACCATTCAGAGCTTTATAGATCAGCAACAGAACTCTATCCTCTGATGGACCAGCAGTGAGTGTAAAGACCTGAGAACTGGACTGGTGTGGTCCACCTTTCTGGTCTCAGTGAGAACTCGGGCAGCAGAGTTCTGAATAAACTGCAGCTATTGAGCTGGTTTTATAGACCAGTAAAGGTCCTGCTGAGACAGCAGTTTTTTTATCCTGGTGATAGTCAGCTGATTTAGTGATTACCTTAAAGTGTTTTTCAGGGTTACAGGATAACTTTCTTTTTTTTTCAACCTGGACCTGATTTCTAGGAGTTATACGTACATTTACTCACCGGTAAAGTTTCTGCATGACTATGACTCCTACATTGAAAACTACATTGAGTCGCCCTGCAGTGTACTGTACATCCAGTAAAATGGCGGAGACGGGGCAGTCACTATATAAGACATTATCGAGGAAAAACTCCTGAATTATAGTACTTAAAGGGAATGGGTAAGTTCTCCTGCTCTGTTAAAAAAAATAAATAATTAGTAAAAGTTTTTATCAATAACAAATACATAAAAAGAGGCGGAGGATTGATAAATAAAAGAAGGGGTGGTGGGGGTAATGGGGAGTTAGGAGGGGGGAAAAAGAATATGAAATTGTTTGGGGGTGGCTCCTTGTATGGAGGAGGGAAGAGAAAAAAGGGTAGAGAAAAAAGAAAGAAACTAAGGAATGTCTTCTTCATTCTAAAGGAAAAAGGTGATTGTCTTAAAGGGGGAATGGGAAAAGGTGCATGTACGTATATACTCCTAGAAATATAGTCCAGGTTTTAAAAAAAAAGAAAGTTATCCTTTAAGTCTGAGTCCATCTCCACACCGAGGTTTCTGGCCTTTTTGGTGGTTTTTACGTGTATGGACCAAAGCTTCGTGGTGACCTGCTGTCGTTTCTCTTTGGCTCATAAACAATCTCAGTTTTGTTTTTGTTCAGCTGAAGAAAGTTGCAGCACATCCAGTCATTAGTTTCCTCAGTGCATTTACCAAGAGGCTCGTCACGACAGGATATCTGTGAGTTTTATTGTCGTGTGTTGTTGTTTAACAGCATTCATTTTGTTTTAATTTGACTGTATTAATTTCTTTACCTGCCTTGGGACTGTGGATGGAAATTAGCCGGTGGCTTAATCTGGAACAGTGCATCTTTTCTCTAATGAGTTTGATTTTTGCGCATGGTCCCTGACAAATAAAATATTGAATCCTCCCTCCATGTACAGCAGGCCCAAGCTGATCCAGCAACTAATGAGTAAGGTTAGGTTGAGGTCTGGATTCCCAGCAGGTCATTTTACATTCCTAAATTCTGGAGGAACTCTGTGATGATTCAGATCCGGACTCTGTGGGGGTGAGCGTCATCATCCTGGAAGATGGATGCTTTTTCTTTTCATACACAGATTATTCCAACTTTTTGTCCCAGTTGTTTCCAGTTCTAAGATCATCCATTATATTGTTCTCATAACCAGTAAAAACAATCTGTGTTAACAGATAAAAGATGCTACAATCTATTTGTGATGTCAGGATTCTCCTTTTTTTTTTTTTTTTTAAACTCCACATCATTTGCATGGCTGATTTACAGGTAGAAGTAATGGTAGAGAAATGCAGCAACTCAGCTGGTTTGAGCATTTGGTTGCAGGGCATTGCTGCGTCATTGAGAGTCAACACCTCAACAAGTTGTTCTACATGCAGCTCAGCAGCTCCGGGAGATGAGAACATGTGATAAACGTGGAAGAGATTAAAGTTAGACTCAAGGATTTGCCGGCTACGCTCGGAGGTTGGAACGCAGCATGTTTCTCAAAAATCTCTCGACAGAAAGCTTACAGTACCAACCAAAGTATAAAAGACTAACTCCAAATGTGAGCACCTTGGAAATTTGGCCAGAGGGGGAGATTTACCTGCCAGTTTTCACATTATGAAAACCTTTTTTTTTTAAAGAAACATCAGGTTTTCAAAGTCTAATTTGTCTTGCCTGGAACGATCCCCATTAGATGTTCGTGGAGCTTTGTGAGGAATCTATAGGGTGAATTATCTATATCAGTAACTCTTTTTTGCCCTTTAACTGCTCATTAACTGCAAAAGACTGTTTAAGGGAAGATGTAAGGAAAAGAGAGGCTGAAGTATGTGCAGACTTTCAAGAGAGGCTTATAGATTTAAGATAGTAGAAGATATTCTCACTGATGCTGTTCAGATGAGATTATGGAGGCAAATGACAGATAGTCCTAAGCTGATGTCACTCAACACTGCATTTTAACAGGTTTATAAAATATCTCTTTTTTTGTTATTAACAGAAAAGTGTAACTCATTAACCAGCTTAATATGTGACCAGATTTCTGGGAAACATTTAATATTCATCATTGCTGATTTTTTGTTTATTTCAAGCTGGCCACAACACATATCAGGGTAAAATCTTTCTTGGGTTTGTTTGTTTGTTGTTGTTGGGTTTTTTTTTTTTACCAGAGAACAGCGGTCACAGAAGATGGCAACAGAAAGCAGCAGCTGCTTCGGAGAACCCGTGACCAAAAGTGCAGCTGCTTGCTTCCAGCTCTGCTCCAGCCAGCTGCCATGACATGCAACACGGTCAGCAAAGTTTAAAGGTGCATTCAGTGACATCAAAGGTCAGATGTCTGAAATGCAGCAATGTTTTTTAATAACTCATCTATGAAGCTGTGCCTGTTTTTGCTGCATAGATCATCATGAAGAACGTTTTGGTCTATAAAAAAACACGGCAAAAAATGTCAAAAACGTGTCATCAGCACTTTAAACTACGATACCAGTTTTTTTGATAGGTGATAAAACACAGTTCAAGATAATTAATCCTTTGAAAGACACATAGAAGCAAACGTGCGTGCACAATTTTTGAGTATTTGCGTCGCTGTACCTGAGGCCACTCGATCCACTCACGGATGAAAACATGTTTATTTCAGCGCCTAAACTGTGGAGCTGCTTCCCTCTGATTGTTTGGTCCCCCTAACCTTTAGGACAGTTTAAGTCGAGACTTAAACCTCTCTCTTTTCCTTGCCTTCAACACTGGCTAAAATAGAATATCGTGGCTTGTTACTTTTATTGCTCCTTTTTTGTTTTATTGCTAATTTTATGTGTGACCATTTTATTATTAATGACTTTTATTATAATGCCAATTCTATGAGACAGTTGCTGCTGTGAAGCAGCTTGGCCAACTGAGGTTGTTTAAATGTGCTGTATGAATAAACTTTGAATTGAACTGAATTGAATTGAATTAAGATTAAAATTATTTAATTATTCTGGGAAAATGTTGGCCACAGTCGCTGCCATGACCACTGTCCATTCACTAGCTTGGCATTAAAAGTAATTTTTACAGTGTTCTGAAAATTTTGGGCACTCCTGAGGATTTCTGTTATTTTTTTTTTTTTTTTTTTTTTCATTTATACTTTTTTATAATTGGATGCATCTGTCTGTGAAGGTCAAGGCTTGATGAGCTTCCCACGCAAATTTTGTGTTCCAGTTAACCAGTTCTAAGTATTTACTGGTCTTAAATCAACAAGATGACAAAGATACACACATTTGTGCATCTGTCTAATTTCATTTTGATGCATTTTGCACATCTTTTGCAAGTCCAAACCTAGTTTCACGACTGAAATATCACTGTATCATCACTTATTTGATGTGTACAGTAATATTTCAGGAGTGAAATATTTCACAGTGAAGTTGCTGACCCAAACATCCAATGATTTATGAAAATAATGGACATCTTCAGGGGTACCCGGAACACACATCTTTACTGCTAGATGTGCACACTGTACCTTTAAACCAACAACACAGCAAACTGCAGCAAATCATCAGATTATGTTAATACTTTAATATTTCCAGTTTCCAGTTACCCCCCCCCCCCCCAAACAAAAAAAAAAAAAAATCTGTCACACAGCTGACAGCCTAGTCTTAGATTAAAACATATGACAGCTTAATTCACTTCAATGTCCAAATCTTAGTGTCACAATTCAGGCTTAAAATTGTGAGATAACATTTGATGTGTGGTGGCCATGTGACTTACTGTAACTGTGATGTATGAATATTTAGGACACTGTGGAGGACTATGTGGGGGTTTCTTGTCCAAGGACACTTTGGGATGGGGATTTTAAGAATTGAAACATGGGCCTAAAAAAAAAAAAGTCCTGAGTGAATCTGAACTCTGAGGTGCTCTGTATGAGAGACAGCACACGACCATTCTCCAACCATCTTACTGAAAAGCAAACATGTTGTTTCATGCAGTTACACATAACAGGTGAAAGTCATCATCATGGCAGCTGAGTGAGAATATGAGTGGATGTTGGACATTATCATTCAAGCAGAATCTCTAACAAGGAAAAAAAGAAAGCGTGCAGTTTTTCCTGAGAAACTGTGATGTGTGCTCATAATGTAACATGTGCTCTGGACCAATGTAGCTATTATACATTCAACCAAGAGGTAAGACTGAAGTCTTCAGTCCTGGGTCTTTAGTTCCACTTCTAAAATACTAAATATGGAGACAAACATTAAGATAACCACTTATTCTGAGATCTGGATCTGGACTAATGAGTCATTTTTATGCATTCAACTTTCCAAAACAATTTCACAACCACATAGAGACCTTTTCTGCATTTCCAAACCCTTTCATATTTCAAACACATACAGTCATGGAAAACAATTAAGAGACCACTCTTGTTTTTTCATATTAATTGGTCATTTTAATGCCTGGTACTACTAAAAGTACATTTGTCTGGACAAATACAACAAAAATAGCTCATAAGAGTTTAATTTAAGAGCTGATTTCTGGCCATTTTTAATGCTTTTACTGATAAGTGATTTTGGTTGTTAAGTTCTTGCATCAATATCTATGGCACTGTACTGCCAAAAACAGCTTTAGGCATTCTATATTTTCTTTTCTGTGTCTTTTAGTCACATGATTCACACCACAGTTGGTACTCGATTGCATAACCATAATTTTTGATGACAAAGTTGGTCTCTTAATTTTTTCCCATGGCTGTATTTTGTACATTTGAAATTAAATTGCTATGCTGTTAAAATCTTGCTCGTTTGTCAGCGCTGTTGCATTGCTGTCCTGAGAAGACTGTACATGACATGATCTCAGTGTTCTCCTCCACTGGGCTGTAATGTTAGCGTTCAGTATCAGTCAACAGGAATTGAATGGATAATGGTTATTTCAATATTAATTCACTTATAGCACATTGATAGCCTGCATGATGGACTGCATCATCTTGGATGTCTAAGTCTCCATAGATGGTGTTTCCTGCAAAAAAAGCACTCACCTTCAAAGTATCTCATGGTCACTGCAGTAAAGTATTCGACCACAGTCACCAAGTGCTCCCATGACATCATCTCTTCTTTTGTTCAAGCACATTTTTCAGCTTATTTACATCATTAACATTTTTTATTTGGACATTTTGCCCTACTGAGTCGACACTATTGGTTTTACTCACTCTTAATCTCTCATTGCGCCTCCAGCATCTCTTGGTCTACTTTCTTTAATATGTATGCATGTGTGAGCACATGCATGTGTGCTGAGTGCCTTAGAGTGTGCATGTGTGAATTGAAGGCATAAATATGTTTAGAGTGCACTAGAGAGGGCAATTTGTCCCATAGAAGAGTGATATTACCTCGCTTTCTGTGGGTTTCTGGCCTCACTGTGGTCACTGCTGCTGGCCAAGCTTTTAGTTTCACCTCGCTGAATCTTTCTCCCTTTAGAGGCACTTGGTTTTGGGGATAAATTTGCTCTTTGGATTTGTTTGCTGTATTCAGGATAAACTGTTTAGTCAAAGGTAGAGGCAGGACTTGTAGTCAGTGAGGTTGATGAAAGTTAATTGGTCCAGAAGTGATGATTTTGCTTTGGACAAATGGAGGATAAACAATTGGGCTACAATGTTTGCTCCTTTAAAGGAAGAATGTTTATGCTTTTTATAAATTTTCTCCTGCTTTTATTTCCCGCTTTTACCAATCCATCCTCCACACATGGAAAAGTGTTTTAAATATAAGAAACTGCTGACAGTTTTCTGGGAATGTTGGAGAAGAACCTGTTTTTCACAACCCGCTTATACAAAGCCAGATGCTCAGCTCTGGTAGAGAATCCATATAACAGCTTCACTGTCAAAGCTGGCAGACCTGAGATCAGCTGGAAGACTGAAGTCTGCTGCCGTACTGAGGAAAGAAGCTGAATTTAAGTCTATACTTCCTAAACTGCTGGAAGAGCTGACTGGTGTTCTTACCAGTGAGAGGTATGAGAGATGGTCAGCCAGTTCTTTGGCCAGAATTTCCACCATCATGTCTCCATGCTGCGATGGAAGAACTTGAAGAAGATGGAGGTCTACTTTATTTTAAGGTGCTAGGACTGGCTGGAGTCCCGGAAGTCTTAAAGAATAGCCTTTAGTCTGTCTGAACATTGTTGGCTGGTCTGTGAGTCCAGGTGGTTGGATGTTGCTCATCACTAGCATAAAGCTATCTTTGTCTTTAGATTTGAGGTCAATTTTAGACCTAAACACAGAGAAACACCCTGCAAAAATATTTGTTTAACGTTTTAATAGGTCAAGCTAAGCTAAGCATGTAGCTCACCATGAGGGATAAAATTAAAGGGACAGTCTGTAAATATTGAACTTATGTTCAAAGGCTTTTTGTTGTAATATTTTGCTTATTTTGTAGAAAATGGACTCTGATTTTGTGTTTTAAGCATTTCACTTCATTTACAAAAGTTGGTTATGTTTTATTCGAGCCACTCTAGCCACTTCAGTATTGCGGAACATGAGCGGTAAAGTCCATCCGGTCTTTAACCAGACTTGTCTTTTCAAACATGTCGCTTTCTCACAGACTTATTGCATCCTGGCCACATTCAGACATCAGGAAATGTTCCGGATAGGGCAACACAGCCACACTCTCCCTTCAAGCGTTCAGCCAAAACAATGTGCCGCAACATTTCCGCTCTTATGACATGGAGGCCAGCCAGTACATGTTTGCTACATCTTCGAGGTAAAAGACCGGAACGCATGTGATGGAAGAATGTGGTATAAAGACATTGTGGATCCAAGTTACACAAGAGAGACTTTATCACATTCTCTAGATGATGAGGGTTTATAATGAGAGGAGGGTTTATATGGTTCACTTGCTAATGGACTATCGGGACTACCCAGCAGACCAAAAAGGAAAGAACATATCAACCCAATAAAGCATCATAAAGAAGTAGAAAGAAGTAAAGTAGAATATAGTTTGGGTGGGAAAACCAAAGCTAACAGCGCATGTTCAAAAAGCTGAGGTCAAAACGAGAAACAACTGAAAAATGTCTTGTGGACAAACTTGAAGTAATGATGAGAAGTGGAAAGACCATTTTTTTCCCTTCTTCCTGCGTTTTCATCAATGATTGTGTAACAGGCTGGTCCTAGGGGAAGGAAAGGAACACCATCGCCAGCAGGTTGTGGTTAAAAACAAATAAAAGCTTTATTAAAGAAATAAAAAATAAATAAAACTACTAAACTAAAAAGTAATAAAATAATCCTAAAAGTCCAACTAAAAGAAGCAAACTAAAAAATGATAAAAGGGCTAAAAGGCTTGCGGTGGTCGGCGTCTCTCTCGGCTTCATCGTCTTGGGCCAGTCCCGGGTCTATGGCGGCCGCTCCTCCCGGCAGCCGCCCTCCTGGCCATAGGCTACTCGGGACTGCCACTCTTCAGGTTCCGGGCATTCGCTCCTCTCTGTGGGTCCACGGCTGCCCTCCAGTTTCCACGCCACACTTCTGAGTCTCCGCCGCCACCGCTGCCATCTCTCGAGCCCCCCAGCCGGGGGACTCATGTCCTCCCCCGGCTGCGCCTCCTGGACCCAGTCCTCCGTCTCCTCAGTTCTCAGTGCCTCTTCTGTTGTTCGCACACCGGCTTTTATCTGCAGCATTCAATTAAGCCAGGGGAGGAGTCCTTCTCCCCAGGTGCTCCCAATCAGTTCGTTAAAAGCTCCCACTAGCTTGGGAATAAAAACAAGGTTAAAACCACACAAAACATAAAAAGCATGCTAAAAACCAAGCTAGTGGGAAGAGTCCAGTCTCTGGCAGCACCCGGTTGTTCACCCTGTGACAGTTGTTTTGGGGAGTGTCCCCACCAGTGAGCAAATGTTTCAATAATGACGGTTTTACAAAGTTTGGTTTGCTTCGGTTTCTGCAGTTTGAACATAATTTGGACCAAAAAAAGATATGAAATTTTTCAGAAATCCCTGCCCAATCAGATTGAGTCCCCAGACTATCATGGTGTGAATGCACCCTGAGTGAGAAGTCTGGCAGCAGAGTTCTGGACCACCTGAGGACAATTGAGCTAGCTCCTTATTTTTAAGACAAGTGAATAAATTAATGCAGTATCTAATCATTAAGAGATGAGAGCACGTTTTATCTTCGCTTTTTCACTCTGTTCTAATGTTCCTTATATGATAAAACAGTTCAATCAGGCATCATCTCTGTCTGGCAGATGTTTAAAAAATCTCTATGATAAACCAGCTAAACGTAGCAACTGTTGCTACGTTTACATTGTTTACATCTATGTTTCCGAACTAGAAACTGGCTAAAAATGATATAGTAAGACGGAAAATCAGTCATTTATTAGGTTGCATGGTCACTGTGTGCTAACCCATGGCTAACAGGTCACTAACTAATACCTAGCATGTGTAGCATGTAGCAGAGGGTTTTAAAGACAGACACTGTTTCCTTTTGTTGTGTAAAAACATATTAAAAAAGAGTTTGTTTTCAAGGGGTTTATCTCCATTTTTGGTGTCTTAAAGACCCACAATGGAAATATTCTCAAAGTTCATTTGGGCAGGGAAACACCCAAGAGTACGCAAAGCAGTGCTACAGAGAAGTCAGCAGAGAGGAGGCCTTGCACTACCTCATCTTTTATTTTATTACTGGGCTGCCAATCTACAAAAAGTCCACGCTTGGTGCAACTCTTCCAGTCTTGATTGGTGTAGAATGGAGGAGAATACTTCTGTTCCATCATCTTTAGCAGCTATGGTTTGTGCCCCTTTAACCTCCCTGTGCCCTAGTTATGTTAAAAATCCAGTTGTAATCTCTTCTTTAAGAATTTTTAAACAATTCAGGCAACATTTCAAACTCTCTGCCCCTACTCCTCAAGGTCCCATTTGCAATAATCATTTGTTCCCCCCTCTAACTCTGATGCAACTTTTGCTGTTTGGAGAAAGAGGGGCCTAGTCTTCTTCTCTGACTTGTTTTTAGAGGGTCATTTTACCACCTTTAATGAGTTACAAGTGAGGTACAATCTGCCCCAGTTTCATACAGTATGTTCCGTTTTTTTTTTAGGTTCGCAAATTCGCTCAGACCCCCTTTGACTCCTATCCTCAGCTCCCGGCAGGTTCTCTTCTGACCGAGGTGCTTTCACTTCCAAAGACATGTTATCGGATTTCAACTCTACAGTCTTATATCTACCTCAGGTTTGGGCTCTCTTGCAGGGGTAAAGGGGAACTGGGACAGGGAGCTTGGGTTCTCCGTATCAGACGAGTGGTGGCGGGAGGCTAATTAGGGTAAACTCCACATCCTCATGTGCCCGTTTGAACTTTATCCAATTTAAGGTTCTGCATAGGATCCATTTCACAAAAGCAAGGCTTAGTAAACTCTTCCCTGATACAAATGACACATGTGATAGGCGTGGGTGGTCGCCAGCAGACCACACCCATACATTTTTCTCTTGCCCAAAATTGCTGTTTCTGGTCGCACTTTTTCAAAACATCAAGTGAAGCCCTCAATGTCAAATTGGAACATAGTCCCCTGATAGCAGTTTTTGGAGTACCCTCCACCCCTTCCAGCCTGACAGGGACTAATGCAGATGTTGTTGCTTTTGCCTCTCTCATAGCCTGCAGACGAATTTTGTTACAGTGAAAGAGCACCAACCCCCCATCACCAACATCTTGGCTGCACGATTTATTGTCCTTTCTGCCTTTGGAAAAGGTGAAATATTCTCTCAGAGGCTCAGTTGCTAATTTCTACAAGAAATGGCAGCCTGTCTTGTCATACTTAAATTCTCTTACCTCCATGGATCCCAGTTGATTCTCCATTTTCAATGCGGAGTGCATCCCGTGCATCCTTCATATTTTAGACTTTTTCGTGTTTATTGTTCTGTTTATTTTATTTTAGAGTATTGCTGTTTTTCTTTTTCTTTTCCTCCTTTTCTTTAATGTTGTGTTTTTGCTATTTGATCCTTTTTTTTTTCTTTTTGTCTTTATTCTACTCGCATCCACAATGGAACTTTTAGCTGTTTTCTCAGTGATGCGCCCCCTATCGATGGCAAAGCTAGCATCCATCTTGCATCGTACCTGTACTATGATTCACTCTAGCCAGTAAAAGACAGTCTTATCTTGACTCTTGTTCTGTCCCTTCCTCTCTTTCTTTTCCTCCCCTTCTCTGGTAATGTTTCCTTGCGTTTCTTTGCCGAATATGACATAATATGCATTCAAAACACCAGTGTTCATGTCTGGTTCATATCCGTTAGCTAATAAGTAATGCAGCGCGCAACCAATAGTCAGCTGCAACGTCACAGCCGCGTCCCAGATATAAAAGTTATGTACTGCTATTTCTGAGCCTCGGGACGCCGCTGGACAATGTCGGCTCAAAAATGCACATAATGAACGTTGGTGTGCCATCAAAACGAGTCAGAAATGCATATTTTTAAGATCTAAAAGTTACATGCGTGTCTTTAAGAATCAGTCACAACAACTGAGATTGATGACGGTCTGTTCTTTAGTTGTGCTACATGTTCTGTTATGTGGGAAAATGTGCATAGAGATTGTAAAGGGTTCATTAAACGTCGCTCCTCTCCTCTCCTGTTATCATTCCCTGCTTCCCTCCATGCGCTCATGTCCTCTGTTGTATGTCTCAGCGATTCTCTGTGCTCTGCTGTGACAGCTAACAGAGGTCACTGTTTACTCTCATTTATCAGTCAATCATGGGCCGCTGCAGGGTTCCAAACACAGCTATTTTTCCATCATTCATCCCTCTTTTACTGCCACTGTTCCCAGCACAATGATAAACACATTACAATGTTTTCATTCATTAAACCACAATGGACCAACATCCTGCTTCATTTTCTTTTCTTACACAATGTCAAGTCCAGTCTGGCTAAATTTCTGTCTGAATGCATGACAACGGATAAAATAATATCATTTTTCTGTAACAAGTAATTGCTGATGTGACAGGGAATATATTGTTGCTGGACAGTGTGATAAATCATTTACCAAAGAGACTCCTGGGATATTATTTTGTCCTTTTGGAAAATTGTTAGAGATGAAGAGTGACAAGATTTAATTGTTTTTAAATTGTTATAAATTCTCTGAAGCCAAGGCAAGTTTATTTGTACAGCACATTTCATGCAAGACATTTCAATGCCCCTTACAAAAAGCATTAATAGCATTACAGGTGGGTGCAGAAAAAGCATTTAAACGTAGATATGAAGACATTGCAAATATGTGTAGATTTCATGCATATAAGTGCCAAGAGATGTTTTAAACCTGGATTTGAAAGTTTAATCTCTCCTGGCATTTTGTTCCACATGTTTGCAGCATAAGAGCCAAAAGCTGCTTCTCCAGTCTGGACTCTGGTCTGGACTAGCTGACCCAAGTCCTTGGATCTAACAGCTCTGCTGGGTTTATATTCTCTGAACATATCACAGAATTCTGGGCCTAAACCATTCTGGGATTTGTAGACGATCAGTGGGATTTTAAAATCTATTCTCTGACTGACTGGAAGCCGGTGTAAAGATTTTAAAAGCAGGTGAAGCAGGTCGCTAATGTTCAGCAAGACCGTTTGACTTGAAATACCCCCCTTAAGGTAATTCTTGAAGTGGATTCTATGTTTTTCCTTACATGTTTTACTTGCTCTTTTCCACTATAATAAGAAGCACAAAACCAAATTTCCATCAACTTCAGCTGAGGTAATTCAAGCAACCCTCCCCTTTCTGATCCCATTCAAAGCTCTTATTAGAATCTTATAATGTTGTACATATGTTTAATAGATATACATATGCAATTAAAATAGATTTGGAGACAAATACATGTCGAATTTTCAACTAAACTTTCTAACAAGAACTAGATGTTCACTGTGCGTGAAGCATATTAGGTGTTGTTTGGACACACTCTGAGAGAATGATTAATTTATCAGTGTGCCGTCTTTAAAAATGAAGATGCCTGCTTCTGTCTGGGCTGCAGAGCTCAGAGTAGAAAACTTTCTTTCCTACTCTGCAGAAGTAGAAGTGGTATATTTGAATAACCCAGAAATATCACCCTTGATTCATTTTCCTCCAGAGAAAGAAACCTAAAGAAACAGAAATAATATATAGAATCAAGATTAAGTGGGAATAAAAACGGATGGATAAATGATGTGAACTCACAGGAGCTGTAGAAAATTAAACATAATGCACGCCGTCAACCCAATGGTTGACAATTAGACATGCACAATCTTTTTTTTTTGATTCAATCCGATACCAATACCTGAGCTGAGTGTATTGACCGATACCTGATATCGATCCGATACTACTGTTGAAAAAATGAACCGCAAACCTTCCCATGTAAGGCATTAGGCTTGACACAAACATTTAGCCTTGTTAAAGAAATGTAACAAATGTACACAGATATGAATGTACTTATTATTTATTAACAAATAAAGTGTAGATTAGCAGCAAAAATAAATAAATAACATTTCAATGAAATGTTCACTGCAAACAGATATTTTAATGTATATTATATATATATTAAAAAAGAAATAACTGTATCGGAATGCTGGAGCCATTGTTGCCAACTTAGCGATTTTGTCACTACTGTATATTTATCGACTTTTCAAATCCCTCTAGCGACATATTTTTTTAAAAAGCGCTTAGCAACAAATCTAGCAACTTTTTCTGGTGTTCATGGAGACAGATAAAGTTTATGTTGCTCTCCGCCCGTTCATCGGGTGCTGCCTGTTGTCAGCCCCTCCCTCCCTGTTTTCCAACACTCAATCACTGTTCACGCTGTCCTGGTGCAGGCGAGAAGGTCCCACCTGCGGATGTCCGACTTCACCCATATTGTCATTTACAGTTGTTTATTTTAACCCTTTCCCCTATCCCGAAGCTCTAACCCTAACCTCACTGTCTGGTTACGCCCATCCAGCGCCACCTAATATCCGTCTCCTGCAAGCCGCAGGGGGGGGTACTTGGTGCAGGCAGGCGCGACAAGACACTTTCTTTTGTTCTGGTGTAAACAGGATACGGTGCATTTTGGCTGTCATATGGCATTATTTTATTTTATTTTTGCGGCAACGTCCATCGTACAAATATGTTAGTAGTCGTAAATCGTCCATTATACCCTAATGTAACAGTTGCTGTTTATTTCCCATGATGCCTTGCGGCACACCTGGGTCTTCTTTGCACCATGAGTCAAATGTGTATGTCACCACTTCAGTACCCTTGTAAACTGGCAATGTAGCACTTCAAGAAATGAAATGTATTTACTTAACCCCGATATGTCAGTCTGTCCTACACAACTGAGTTAAAGTAAAATGCAGTATGCCTTTAATTTGGAAAATAAGTACTAAGGAAATCTGATTAAAGTAGGATAATTAAATACAAAATAAGCAAGTTATGTTGTACAAGCCCAACATCATAATGTTGATCCAACAAACATGTTGATTTAAATTGACTAACTTGAGTAAACTCAACTCAACCAAAACATGCTCTACCCACACAGTAAAATGAAGTTGTTTTAACATAGCTTAATATAGCTTTTGTTTAATGAACCGATACAGATTTTGGTGGTTTTACTGAAAGCAATCTTGTTCTTTCAATTAGATTTTATTTCATTTGACGGACAATATCAGAATCTTTATGAATTGAATTATTGAGATTAGGGGGTACCGTAGGGATAGGCATATCGATACCTTGGAGTTGATGCTTCGATACCAGCCAGACAAAATATCAGAATCAATACTTTTTTGAGTATCGTGATACCACTGTACAGATACAAAACATGCAATCTGTTTCTACTTCTGAGAGTTTTAGGCAATGAAATGATGAAAGCAGCCAGATTCTAGCTTCCGTATCACACGATGGTGGTAGCCTATCAGATGTCATGATGATGCTGCTACTGTTAGTGATGATGATGATGATGATGATGTTGTCTTTTAGTGGTTTAATGCAAGTTATTGTACATTATGTTTTCATAAATTTGTAATATTACCATTACATTTTCAATTTGAACATTTTCCACTTAACAAATGTGATTATTTTAGTTAGTATATATTATGTTGTTTGATGCTTTTAATCTATTTTTGTTTAATTTTATCATCACTATATTTTATTATTGTTTTAAAAGCGTTTTTTTTCCAGAACATCTGTTCTATGGTTTTACTTATATCTAATATTGCCCTTGCATTCAAGATATTAATGCAAAATGTACAATCATGTGATTTTCTGAGAAAAAAAAAAAGGGGAGAGAGAACAAAAAATATAAAAAAGAAAGAGGGGGAAGGGGGGGGGAGAGAGGCGGGAGGGGGGGAAGGGAAAGAGCCAAAGCCCAACCGGAACCGGCGCCGGGGGGGCCGTAGCACCCGCGGCGCGCAGCGTCGCAGGGGCGGCGGGGGCAGGTGGTTTTCTCCGACAGCTTTTAAAGGACAAAAAGTATCGGTATTGATATCGGTATTGCTGAAAAAGTGCCATAAACTACTGGTATCGTGTCGACATGAAAAACTTCGGCACTGCCCATCCCTAGGGTACTGATGAAATCAGTTTTTCAGGTGAGTTTACTGGTAGAAATATTTGTAATTTGTTCACCTGCACCACTGCTGCATGAGGACCTCAACACTTCCATTGCAGCAGGTTTTTTTGTGGAACAAAAGACTTTCTACCTGAAGAAAACCTTAATCGTATCACATATGCACTTAACCTACAATGTAAATTTGAACAGCAGGAGCCACAAAGCATGATGGGAAATATTCAAATGAACCCGCCACAGGACCAATTACACAGAGTTGTTGATTTGAAGTAGTAACCTTAATTGGACAAAAGAATGCAAATCTTGTTCATCCAAATTTTCTTTGTTTTATGTTTAACCAACATTATTATGTTGTAAACCAACATGAGACAATAATTTTCAAACATGAACACAAGTTGTGCAATTTAAATGAACAAATTTCTATTTAATCAACCAAACAACAGTCTGGACTGTGAAAATACTCAGTCCTGTTATGTTGGATCAACTCAAGCAGCTTTTGTCACTTTAACAAGTCTTAAATTTAAGTTCAACTTATCTAAGTGGGCCATGTTGAAAATGTTAAAATAGGTACATTAATTAATTTAGGCATAGCAGTATTTATTAAGTACAACTATTTACAAAATTTGCTTTTTTGAGTACAGATGACATCATAATCTGCACATGCTCGAAATTAATTGTCAATCGTGGTGACGTCATTTAGCGACTTCTGGTGACTTTTGGGCCAGCCAATAGCGACTTCTCTCCCTGAAGAAGTTGGCAATACTGGCTGGATTGGCCTCATTCATCTGATATCGGATCCAACTATCGGAGCCGATATCCAATCTGGGTATCGGATCAGTGCACCTCTATTGTCAATCTTAATTCATCATATTGAGAACCAGAGCAAAAAGTGAACTTTGCTTTCCATGCTGACTTAAGTGTTGATGACACGACCTTAACTTCTAGTAGCTTTGTCATACAACAACACACCAAGACAAAATAAGCAGTTTTGTGCAGTTAGAAGTTAATCAGACAGGTATTTACGTAAATATCAGATGTTTAGGAGGCTCCGCTAAAGGCTAATAGCTTCTCAGTCGCGAAACTAGCCTCCATGTTGTGTCGTCAGCGAGATACAGGATTGCGGTCCGCCCTTTGAGTTACATGTATAATCTAAGCCGTGGAAAACATGAAAGATGCTCCAGAACAGCTAGATTGGAACTGGTTTGTGTGCTGGGATCATCAGCCAGTTCAGAAAAGAGTGATAATGCTGAGGAATTTGGGGAAATCCCATTTTACAAGCTAGAACCGGAGTAGAACTGCCAAAACTAGCCAAAAGCCAGCAAGACCACACTGAGGGAACTCAGAACTGTAAGGAGCGACCCAGAACAACACAAGCAGACCCACAACTCATAAGGAGCTGCACCGGTTTGATAGAGCCAGGCGTGACAGAAACGAGGCACTTGTTCCCTGCGTTAGCTCGCAGCTAACGGCTACCCGCGAGCTAGTTGTGATAAATAATTAGCCTTTAAAAAATGAGAAGATAACTTCCATGGTTCCAGTCGAGTTTTAAATAGTTCTCGTTTATAAGGATGAGGATGGAGGGAAGGATGCATCTTTGGAAGCAGCTGGAGGAGATCTGATGACCGGAGACGTCCTCATGTAACCGAGCAGCAGCTGTCTGTCCATACAGCAGCTGTATGACCGATGTGATGAAGCAACGATGGTTGAAAAAGTATATTCCGAAGGACACGATCGCAGTTTCATTGTATTATAAGTCTCAACACATTCGTGCCTGAAGCTTCAGTAAACAGATGCTGTAGACAGGAGAGATGAGCAGACGGGCTCCTACAGCTGCTACTGATTCCCGGTGAGTCCAACTCCGACCTGCTTCTTTATCCTCTTCAAAATAAAATTCTAAACAGGAAACCTAAATAAACTAACGCTGTACTTACGAGCTTTTAACCATTAACTGTCAATACAATTTGAAGGCTGAGTCGTTACTGTTTGTCTGTAAAACTGGAAAAGGAACTTAAAAACCGCAATGAAGCCATTGACTTTGATGTTAAATAAGCAGCGAAGAAGACGCTCTTGCAGACGTCGCATCCGGTTTCGGCTCACAGCGCCAGTCTGGTCAGATGTGCTGAAAAGCAGCGATGTTTTCTAATAACTCATCTATGTAGCTGCGCTTGTTTCTGTTACATAAATCATCATGAAGAACGTTTTGGTCGATAAAACATGACAAAAAATGTCAAAAACATGTCATCAGCACTTTAATGTAGCAGCAGACATATGCAGCGAACATCTTAAGAGACAGAGGGTTGATTTTTCCTTATGTAACTGTTAAAGTTGGCCCCATCTCAGAAGCAAACCCTCACATATCAGCTTTTCAACCCTTTGAAACCTCCACAGAGTTCTACAGCTTCTAATTTTTCTCTGATATTTTCTCATATTTAATTTTGAATGTGGCATCCAAATATGAGTCTCATTCTTTTTTCGCTGGATGTGCAATTTTAGATTTCATTGACATGTGTCACAGCCCACCCTGGGGGACACCACTTTTTTTTTTCTTAAATGTAGTGATTAAACCTTTTTCCAATCAGCAGCAGCACTTCATCATTTCGCTGCTGGTGATGTTACCATAAAACAGAAGAGCATTTTTATGTGCCCCCTTCCTGCTTATACAAGGCCTGCAGGAGTATCATAATCTAATCATGTCTCCAATAAGACTGAGTCTCATTCTAACTAGATCATGGCCTCTGCTGCTTCCACTGCTTGTCTTGTTGAGGTTTTCATGGTGCGCACACATATTAAAACACGCACTCATCCAAACAAGCTGGAAGCCATGTCCTTTTTTCTGGCAGGAAGCCGAACAACCCTGACCCTCCATCCCATTGCTGCTCCCTCCCACCTGACATCCAAGCAACACCTCCTCCCTCTCACTCCCCTACCCCCACCACCTCTCCTCCTCTTCCCATCCCACTGAAGCTGTCATTAAAAACGTAACATTTCATGTCCCCCCTCCAGCCCTCCTACTATCACCTCTCCAGGGGGCATCTGCAGGGGGATTATTATCTAATCAAATCTCTAATAAGACTTAGTGAGATCCAGGACCTTTCCAACCCACCCGTGTACCCTGCAGGCTCAGAGAGACCGTCACCATCACCTGGACGCCCCATTCCTTCCTTCACCAATCCCTGCTTCCCACTAAAAGACACACGCGCGCGCGCACACACACAAACAGCCTCTCTCTCGATCTCATACACGCCCCACATACATCAGTATGTCTTTAGCACTGGCCGGTCTGTGCAGGAAGAGAGAGGAGAGACGGAGTATTAGTATTCAGAGCACAGGGAGGAAAAGAAGGAGAGGTAGCGAGCGAGCAAAAGAGGGAGAGTGAGAGGGAGGGGATTGTGAAAGAGAGAGGAGGCAAAAAAAACACAAGGAGGGGAGGATAATATAAGAGAAGAACACGAGAAGCGGGAGGTAAAAGAGGGGAGGGGAGACATATCATATTGTTCGTTTCTCCCTCTCGCTGCCATCCCGGCTGCGGGGCTTATTGCTCGGTGCGTCTTGGAGAGAGGACAGAGAGGAGGAGGAGGAGGGGGGGTGGACTAAGTGAAAGAGGGCGGAATGGCCCTTTACGAGCGTCGCATCTGACTAAAACAGCGGAGAGGCTCGTAAATCGGAAACTGGTCACAGAAGAAGACACTGCTTTCTGCAGCCAAGGTAGGAAGATGCTCGCTTTGTTGCGCCTGTAAACGGCGTGCATCCGCCGTCTATGTCATCAGCGGTGTGTATGTGTGTGTTTTATTCGCATCATATCTCCCTTTGATCCTGCATCCCGCACTGGGCTCTGCTGAATATGCCCTAAATCTAGCAGCATGTGGCTGTTTTCTATAAATATTTAATGTAAAGCCTGTTATATGTGCATCACCATAGCTCCTCTATATTGCATTCTGCCATTGCAAGGTAGCTTATATACCTCAGGCATAGTGGATGCATGATGTGTGGAGGCAGGCAGGCAGTCTGGAAGGTGATGTAGGCTGTACGAGCCTTCACAACAAGTAACAGGCTTGCATTTGTATTACAGGTGTATTTACAGCCGCGATCCTCACTGGTGGCAAATGGTTGAACTTTTTTTTTTTCTCACGCGAATGATATGAGATGTAAGCCGAACAGACAACGGGGAGCGCGCACGAGCACGCATAAAATACACAGAAGACAGGTTGACGTGCGTAAGACGTGCGTAATTCCACCTCCATCCACACCCCCTCGGCCTCCACCCCATCCCATTCTCTCTCCCCCACCCCACCCCTTCCCCATCAAAGCTACAGTTGCTCCGGTGTCCCGCCGGAGAGGAACGTGTTCATGCAAATTAAAAAAGAAAGCTAAAACAAAAACAAAACTGAGACCCACTGAGTCACCGACTCTGACATAACGGTGGGTGAAAAAACGAAGTGAGGGCGGCCCGTCGTCTGTGTGTGTGTGTGATTACACTCCCCGTCTGTAAATGGGTCCTGCTCTGCAGCTTCACTAGCTGTGCAGGAGACAGGAAGAGCAGCACCAGCATCTCCTGGCTGGCCACTTGCGCTCTATTTCCTGTTCCATGTTATAGATAATTTAGACACTTTCAGCTCCAACCGGCCCGGAGTGGTAAGCTGTGAAAGCTTCAACTGCAACCTGTGAAATGTGTGAATGTGGGATGGAAATAGGTGGAGATAAAAGGCGACAGTGCCTACTTGAATGTGATGGGCTGTTTGATTGCATGTTTATAGAGATATATGGTCTTAAACAGATATTAAAGCTCACTCTCACCCACCTCATGCTATTTATTTGCTGAAAGGGTATCCAAGACCTATTATAGGACAGACTAAATTGGAACAACCTCGAGGCTGAGGCACAGCAAAGCTATTACCTCTAGTCAATAGACATTAATATCCCCATGCTCAATCTTGGCCTCATACGGTAGCGTCTCTGTCTCGGCAAAACACAGTGGAGTAACCAAAAAGATGTGTTGTAGTAGCCCTATCTGTTTACCCCCCATGCATCAATCTGCCACAGATGAATAAGCAGAAGGGAGTGATGATAGCATTGTGTCAGGTAGACATCGTCCTGGCCTCGAAAGGAAGTGATGCAAAACAAAAAAGGCGGATATGGTGAGGACAGGTCGTAACCCCTATGAATCAGTGATGGTCCTGACGAATGGCGTGTGATCTAAGGGTACATGAGCACATCGATTTGAGGTGGTACAAAACATGATACTGCCCAGCAGGGTACGGCAGAGCCGACAGCATCAAAGTCAAGAGCAGAAAGGAAGAGGTCAAAGGGCCAAGTCGCCAGTCTGTAGAGCTCAGCAGACTGGGACAAAAAGCTGTCAAAAACTGCCAGAAAGGTGGAAACATGGGTAGTATGAAATTTGCTTATACACTTAAGCTGATTTGCAGACTTTAGGGGGGAAAATAGCAAAAATCCAGGGCAAAAATGAGAGGTTCAATTAAAGATGACTTCCAGGTACAGATGAAAACAAAGGGGAAAGCGTGGCAACAGATAGGAGGACTTGAAAGCAAGTTCGATGAGATCTGCCTGAAACATCCTATTAAGTATAACCAATGGATTAGTCTCCTTTGTCTACAGATGCATTATGTTCGCGCAGGAAAAAAAGGCGGCTGACTGTTCTCAGGTTTGTAATTACAAAGGTGTTCTGTTTATTCCCAATAAAAGAGTTACACATTTCTGCAATAAACAGTAATTCCCATCAGTCTCAGCTTCATAAAGAGGGAGGAGGTTAATAAGAGCAGGCTGAAAGAGATTTTAATGAACAGCTAATGAAGAAATGATCTTAAATCTCCCTGATTGTGAGGTGAACTCTAAGATTCAATTTAAGAAAAGCTCAAATAAGTAAAAGTTGAGTGATTTATCTTATAAACCTAGAGCAGTGTCGGATGATAACATGGAGCAGCGTCACAGATTTGTGCTTTAGCATCTGGATGAATTCTGCTTCACACCACACCTGACAGCAGTGTTTCAAATGCCTTATCAATTTAATTCCCAAACCCCGCTGAGGTGTGTGATTCTTCCCTCAGAGACAGATCCCACATACAGATTTAAGATTTCCGTCACGCTCCCTGACATGATCCTTCTTACTGAAAAACCTATCCTCTCTGCTTCTTCTTTTCTGTATCAAATTCCCATTTCAGGTGAGCGAAAAAGGGAAACAAGAGGAATTCCTTAGTGAGAAGTCCCACCAAAATAACAAATTCAGTTCTTTAAAACAATCGTGGGAGTGGGTTTCACATCAGATATCTGTTAGTGCGCTCCTCAGCCATGACAAATGGGATTAGGATGGTGTGCAAGTTTGGATATTTCTAATCAAACTCGTCCCTCCTTTGCAAATGCTGGAATGATCCCCTCATTAAAAGAGGATGCAAACGTAAATGTTTCATCTGCTTTATCACCTGTAAGCTCGGCTGTGGATGAAGCGGCCGGGGTGAGCTTTAAAAATGAGTCATTGAGCTGATGCTCTCATCCGTAGAGATTAACAGGAGCAGCTATAGCAACCGCCTCAGTTTCTTGCTCAAGGACACCCAAGAAGGTTTGAACTTGCATCCTCTCCCTCACTGATATACCCTTGGATTTCTATCTAGCTACTAACGGCTGTCTGGTTCGTTTTTGTCTGCTGCGAATGCCTTTTTTCCTTTTTTTTTTTTAAAGCCAGATTTAACTCGTGATCTGATTGGCTTGTTTCTTCCATGATTGGAGACTGATCTCATCCAGTTCTCATCTCCTCTCTGTGATGTGATTGGACAGGACTGATTCCTCTTCCTCCGTAGTGTGATTAGACTGTGACCTTGCACGCGGGCCCGTCTTCTCGGCTCAGCCGGACAGTGACCCTTCTGCTCCACCGCTCTGTGTTGTGGCGTATTCCTTCCCCGAGAGTATTGATCCCAGGCAGAGCAGCAGTCAATGGAGCGTCTGTGGCAGGTTGAGTGTAACCTACAATAGGAACATATGTTTCAGGGCACGGCAGATCCAACTGGAATGATTAGCCAACATATTTCTTAGGGCATGTTTGTCTTTGATTAACCATTCTCTGTGAATACTTTGCTTGGAGAAAACTGCGTCCCCAAAACCTTGATTACCATTGTTGCTGTGTCACCCTCGCCACCAGCTTCCTATGATTTTTTTTTCTTCTGTGCCCTTCTGTGCTCCAGATTTTCCTCCCTCTTTATCTGTCTCGCCTTCAATTTAATGTCAACATCTCTATTATGCCTCTCTCTCTCTTCCTCCATCTCTTGCCATACAGTCGCTCTATCTGTCTGTCTGTCCTCAATTATTTTTTGCCTCTCCCCCTCTTGATGCTCTCACTGGCATTCGAGGCAGCCAATTTTGTGCCAGACGGCCATTTCTCAGATTGAGATATCGTTGGTTTTAAGTCACTCAAACAGATTTGCTATCTTAATGGGAGAGAGTGAAAGTGAAGTAAAGGGGGAGGGCCCACGCAGGATGTCAGGATGTTGGGTCCGGATAGCGTTTTGATTCTCTAGTTTTGGATGGATTTCTGGACTTAGAAATGGACTGTGACTGACGTGACAATGAGAGCTCAAACAAGAGGAAAAGTACGAGTCAGAAAAGTAGAAGTTGAGTGGAAGCGCTTCTTGTTTCAGATCCTGTTGAGAGTGAAATATGTCTTTGCTCTAATGCAGTGATTGATTGATGGCTGGGAGACAGATGGGCACATAAGGAGCACTTTGCAAGGGAGGTGCCACTCACTGCATAAAGACTGACGCTGACATTTCACAGAACAACATACATCAGATGATCAATAGTCCTTGCACCGTTTGACGTGGCACCTTGCTTGAGAAATAGGTCCAGTGCTTTACAAGGACAGAACGCCTCAGTGGAAAAGTGAGTGGACCTCTCATCATGAGCATTGTGTTTTGCCAGTGATTTATTTTCCAATCACACCACTTGTACAGGGTTTGTGGCACAATATGTTCAATACTCGGGGTTTTGCAGTGACCTGTATTATTAGACAAAACTTTGCATATATTCTCTTCGGTCGGAGCCCACGGAGACTTACAGACCGTGAGAAAGTAGAGTTTGGGCATTGACCTGTTCTTGCTTTGACAGAATGGGATCAAAAAGACAGAAAACAGGTTTCTCCTGGATGCAAAACAAGAAAAAGTCTCTCTGATAAGGGTCAGATTTAGTTTAGAGTTGTTCTGATACCAGTACTGGAAACGTCTCCGATACTGCCGAAAAATGCTGGTATGGTATCGGCGAGCACTGGAGTTCAGGCACTGATCCGATACCACATCATTTATTAAAATGGGAATCTATATCCTGATAAACTCTGTTAGCGCTGACACAGTTCTTCTTCGCTGATTTTAAAACAGTTGTGTCTGGATTCTCCCACCAGGAAGACTGCATTGAAAAATAAATGGCTTCAATTTGCTGTATTCGTTCATGTTTTACAAAAGGTTACCACAATCATAACCATATCACAGTCATGTAGGTGCGATATGACATTTTTTTTATTACATAGTAGTATTAGTACTTGGTATCGGCTGATCCCCACAGCACAAGTTTCGGAATCGGTATCAGAAGGGAAAAAATGGTATCGGAACATTTCTAATTTAGTTGTCCTGTGAATTTCGGAAGCTTTAATTCACTGGTGTCTTTGCTGTTGCGGGTTTCTGCAGCTGTACCTGTTTTTTCCACTTAACTGACTGATTTGTGTTGTTTTTCAGGTGCTGTTGGAGAGCTTTGACAGAGTCTCTGACAGTGAGAAGTCTGACGGTGGCTTCTATACCATGCAGATGTGTTGGAGAGCCCAGCAATACGGATGAACTACACCAGCTTCTGTTGGAGCTAAAAGACAAAGAGCTGAAATCCGCTCCCAGCCCACAGTGAAGATAGAAAGAAAAAGAAAAAGAGAGCATCTACTGAATTCCATTTTTGATCTTGGGACCATTAGGGAAAACAACAAGCTAAAGGTTATGTTTGCACTGCAGAGATAACTCTATGCTCCTAAGACAAATCCTGTTTCAAAGAAAACTTTCCATGTAGTGTCTCCGCTCTGGCTTGCAAATTCAACATGCCGCAGAACCTGGAGAGTTGAGTTTAGCAAAGGTAAACACCAAACCACAGCTTTATTGCATTTTTTAAAATGAACAATGTGCTTTATTTGTGTTTTTCTGTCAAGACAGTTTGTCTCTACTACAGCACCTGAAGCTAAATCTAAAGGCAGAGTCAGGTGTAAAAAGGCTTTATGTATCAGAAAGTTAAAAAAAAGGTCCTTACAGACCTCATAATTATTAGAGAATGGATGTTGGATTGGATGACGTGTGACACTCTACTATTTATTGTTAAAAGATAAGCTGAAATGCAGAAGCAGTAAGTGAAAACGAAGCCCACCCTTATTGCTTCCATTTGAAATAGGAGGACGAGTAGCAGCCAGTGATGCTAACCATGTGGACTTGATTACTTGATCAGCAGCAGGTGTGAGCACAGCAGCAAGAGCAGACATCTCGATCTTTCAGGTTTGTGTTACCAGGAAGGAATGACATCCACTACGACCGTAGAGAAGTAGTTGCTGCCCATCAATCTGGGAAATGTTATCCAAACAATGTGGAGTCCCTGGAAGTTCACGCTAAAGTCCGACTGTGGTGAGCTCAGAGATACGTCTCCAACTAGAGAAACCTCAGTTAGCACGTTAAAGGTTGAGTCCAGAGTTTTTCAAGCTTTTTTTTTTGTTTGTTTTCCCAAGCCGTTTTCAAGCTTTGAAGGAAATGCTTGGGGCAGAAGAGCAATGCAACCATTAGCCTGAGGGGAGGGGCTCTTAGTTTGAATTGTGTACTGTTTACAAACAGAAATGGGGAAACATAACATTTAGACCTTAAAAATATGCATTTCTGACTTGTTTTGATGCCTCACCAACATTCATTATGTGCATTTTTGAGCCTAATTGCTCAGCAGCGTCCAGATGCTCAGAAACTGCACTGTGGAACTTTTGCATCAGGGACGGGGCCGTGACATTGCAGTTAAAGGTAGAGTCCGACGTTTCCCCCCTGAAAATAAATATTAGACTTGTGCAAGTGGAAATCCGTCTCAAACTGCGCCTTTGGGCCTCTACTCACGTGCCGTGGTGCGTTTGAATGCAACTCTCTCTCCCCCTGCCTGTAATTCGCTCTTTAGCTTTGTTTTGTTGTGTTTGGGACGTTTCTGGGTGGAGATTTCTGTTTATATCACCAGCCAATGACAGAACCAAGGACATGATGCCGTGTGGGAATAAGCTCATGACTGGAGCCGATGCCAGTCACTCAAACTCTTGAAGGAAATAGAAAGAGAGAATGAAAGAAAACAGCGGATGCACCGAAGAAAAAGTAAAAGCTTTAGATAATGCAAGTTGGAAAACCAGGGCTAATATTAGTTTGGCTTTTACCCACTTCTGAGCTCTGAAGGAGGCTTGAAGCTGAATAGTTTGAAGAACAAGGCGGCCATTAGCGTGAGAGGGAGGAGCGCTAAGTTTGAATGCTGCTGTTTGCAAACAGAAATGGTGGGGGGACATCGGACTCTACCTTTAACTATTGGTTGCGCACCGCGTCATGTACTAGCAAATGGATATGAACCAGACATGAACACAGCGGGTGTTTTGAAGGTGCATTATGTTGGATTCGGCAAGGAAACACAAGGAAACATTACCGAAGAAAGAAAGGAAAAGAAAGAGAGGAAGGGACAGAACAAGAGTCAAGATAAGACTGTCTATTACTGGCTGGAGAGAGTCACAGTACAGGTACGATGAAGATGGATGCTAATTTAGCCGTCGATAGAGGACGCGCCACTGAGAAAACTGCTCAAAGTTCCATTGTGGGTTTTTAAAGGTTGGATGTAGAATACGGACAGAACCGTGACATCACGTGTGTCTAGGTTGTAGTTGCAACGGCAGAAAAACAGCTCCATTCGTTGGGCTGCCGGGCTAGCTGCTGCTACGGCAAGTGACCAGCAGCCTGCACCATGTTCAAAAAGTATTGCAGTGTCAGTAAACGTTTGTATGTGAGCTAGCTTACCGATTCAGGAGGAAAGTTGCCATTTCCGTGTTCTGATGTTGTGGAAATTGTTTTTGTTGGTCCATCTATTGTAGGCTTCACCTAAATTTACTCCAGTTTTTCTCTTCTCAGGTCAGTCCCTCTGAGACGGATAGCAATATCTCCAGGGCTCTAGAGCAGCTGCTTGACTTGCCAAACATACTATTGCAACATAGAGACCAACCCCCAACGATGGCCTGTATTGGTGTGTAGATGTAAACATAATGCAATTGTCGGACCTATTAAAATTGATTTTATATTTATTTTCAGGCTAAATATAATTATTTAAGGAAAACCCTCGTGGAGGTATTATAAGTATAATTTTTATATCATTATTGGTTTAAATATAGTTTTTTAATAAAAAATGTTCAATGTTCAACCTTGAAATGTTGAAGTTCAGTTACAAAATGACTGGACAAGTATTGTTTGTTTAGAGGGGGTGCAGAAAAAAACCTCTTCTTTTTGAAAACAACTTGGCAACACAGCTCACAGGACAACAGGACTTCAGATGCCCTTTGGATAACAACACCAAAGTGGAGCACCTGACACCAGCTGTCAAGCACGGTGGTGGGGAAGTGATGATATGGGCTTGTTTTGCAGACAGAGCTGCCACTGGGCATCTTTCAGAGTATTTCAGCATCAACTGTGATGCCATCAGTCCGACAGCTGAAGCTTGGCTGAAACTGTGTCATGAAAAAGGACGCTGATCCCAAAACACATCAACAAATCTGCCACAAAACAAAGAACAAGGCGCTGTAACGGCCCTGTGAAAGTGGAGACTGCCGCCTGATAAAGGAGCTGCAAACAAACGCTGTAAAGCTCAAAGCCCCAAAATGACTCAACAATGTGAGCGATTGATTGTGTCATACAGATAACTGCTGCCGCTAAAGGTTGTTCCACAAACCACTGAATCATGTGGAGGGTTTAGTTTGTCACACACTGCTTCAGCATAAATAAATAATGACTGGACCTTTTTTTAAAAAAAAAAGTTTTGATACGTAAAGCCTCAGAATTGAATCTGTTTTTCACCTCACTGTAGATGCTGCTTATCTCAGCCAAGAAGAAACAATTATAAAGAAAACATTTTGCATTTTTACACAGCTTTTGGTGTCAATCTGTGTTTTAGAGACTCGCAGCAAAGGGAACAAACATTTATGAGAATAACTCCAGTTTCAGAGATCAAAACAAAACTAAAGAGAGGAGATAATTGTCAGTATGGTTCTGTGCAATTAAGTGTGCACTAACAATATGGCTGCATTTAAGGGTAGAAGGTTTATTTTTGAGACACACAGAACAGAAAATGAGGCTTTTTCTAAATAACGAAAAAGAAATTTAGCTTCAGTAACAATCTTTGTCATTAGTACACAATAAGAAACAAAAATTATACAAAATGCATACCTTGAAATTCAGAATATAATTAAATGTATAATTAAATCTGTTTTTCACCTCACCTACAGTGAGCCTTTTATAGCCTTTTATGCTTTTAAGGCTATAAAAGCATCCTAAAACTCACTTCTGCAGCTCCATGCTGCTACCATTTTTTTTTTTTATTAATACAACTTAAAAATACGCTTTTTGTGCTCTTGGAGGTTATTTCAGGCTTATTAACAGATTTTGATTCTTTCAGCCATATCTAAGTTGAATGACACCTTCATTCGCCCAAGAGCTTCCTCCTGGCTCACTTACAGAGGTAAATGAAGTCTAGTAGTAGCAGTGTGCCCTGCCTGGAGGAACCACTCAGTCTGAGATAATCCATTGACCTCTGTATTACTGATTTAGTGGGCAAGTATTTTAAGCCAAAAATAGAAATGTGAATGTTACCAGTTGTTAAGTCTGTGGTGGTAACATGAGGCTCATCATCAGTATGATTTTATCTCATATTAGGGATTTTAGCATTAATTTAGCCTACAACTTGATCAAAATCTCCATTTTTTTTTTTTTTTTTTTGTAAAACCTGTTCCCCGCGATTACTCCTGAGAGTGTATGCTAATGCATCAGAGCTACTGATCTAAGAGATACACGCTGATGGTTCTGGCATCCGTGTTAGCACTTAATGGCTAAGGGAACCAGTCTGCCAGAAACTTGATTTGTACGCTTTTATGTCCTTAGATTCACTTTAGTGTCTTTTTCCTTTATCTCTTTCAGGGAAAGTGAGAGGGGAGGGTGTTGCTCAGTCATACACGGGCATGTCTGCCTGGTCTCTGTGATCCAGACCAAGACGCCCTGCAGGGAGCCCCGGCTGTTCCTCCTGCATCACCGTTGCCCCCCTCCTCGGCGTCCTCGGCCTTATTTTCCTCACTTCACACCTTGTTAAAAGGTGGACGGGTCAACACTGTGCTTCTCCAGGTGCCGTCCGATAGGTGAGGGCGGCGAGGGCTGCGCTGTCATTGGCTGACTGCTGGTGAGAGTGCGATGCGGATTGGAGCATGTCGGGGGACTGGGATGAAGACCTGTGTAAGAAGGCGCTGGTGTTGGTGGAGGAGCTGTGCTTCAACTCTCCGAAGGGTTACAGCCAGAACGAACGCTGCAAGGAGTTCATCTACCTGGTGAGGGGTTACAACAGTCAGGACACAGGTAACTGACACACCTGGAGAACAATACTTCATCTGAGGTTGCTTGAAATGAGCTTGTGAAAGTTGGCATGCCAGTACTGATGAGAAGCGCGGCTCTTTTGACTCGTTTCCTTTAGAAGAACCAGCTCTTGCAGCTACCAAATGGTTCTTCATCTAGTTTCACTCAGAACTTTTACTTTAGCCACATTAGAAAAATCTTGAATGGTTGTATGTTGGTCAGCCATTTTTTATTTGGCTATTTCTTTCTTAGGCCTATTTCCAATTCCTATTTTCATCCCTACCCCAGCCTAGCCCTTTTCCTTGGCCTTGACCTTTCAATTGCTAGGGATTGAATTATTCCCCTAGGAAATGGGACACCCCTTCGAAATCCTCATGTGTCATCAATAGTGGTCCATGGTGCAGTAAACTGACATCACGACTGTTTCCGGAAGAGTTCGCAATGTCGTCTGCAGCAGCAATAATAAGTGGATTATTTTTCGGCTTTGGGCCAAAAAACATGAAAATGAAAGTAAAAGAAGACGCCTTTGACTCAAGTTTAATGTTAATGTTACATTACAGACATAAACAGATGCACGTAAAGTTACAAACTAGCAATTTTTTAAAATATTTGTAATAAAACTCTGTTATACATTAAAGCGACTTCAAAATAGTGATTTTCCTATTTCATTTACCAAAAAAATACTCACAATTTTGTGATTCTTTGGCTGCTAATTTCCTCGCAATTTTGCCCGTATTTTGCATGAAATTGTGGGTAATATCATAGCACTCTCTCATTTTCTAGTGTTCCCATGGAAAATTTCCGTTTCAAGTAGGCCAGATAGCCCTTCCACTCCCCCTCCCCCTCCAGTCTTAACCAGAATCAGAACACCACTACCCCTTCACATGAACTCTCAAAACAAAGGGTTAGGGCTAAGGGGGAATTGGAATTTACCCTTAATCTTAAGCATTTTTTGTTGGAAAATAAACCAGCTACTATTTGATATTTTAATCAAACCATCAAATGAACAACTACTAACCAGAGGCCAAACTCTTGACATTACGATGCTTTAGTTGGTGTCCCCCCCCCCCCCCCCCCCCCTTCCTTTGATAAAAAACAAAGTTAATGTAATTATCAACATTTCTTTCCTTTCCAAGATCAGCACGGATCATCTGCTCTGTGACATTTCTTTAACGAGTCTCATTAATGAAATGGCGCAAAGTTTGTGTTTCTGAGCTCCAAAATGTTGATTCCTTGTGAATAAAACACCTAGATAATAATTAGAGGTGTGTATTGGTAAGGATCCGGTGATACGATATGTATCACAATACAGGAGCAGCGATACAATATATTGCGATATATTGTGATTCTATAAGCAAGATGATATATTGTGACATTGTGTTTACAGCATTTTACTCAAAGCTATGGTGCCTCCGGTATGATATATTTATTCATTTGAATAACATGTGGAGTTACACTTCAATTCATCAAAAGCACAACAAACATTAGCAATACTGCCATATATCAGATGCTAGCAGGTTTTAGCCAACATGTGGCTAATTCTAATGTTTCTGACAACTTGGTAACTTAACCGACAACTTAAAACCAGACATATTATAAGCAGCTTCAAAGCAAGTCAGACTGAAGCAGCAGCAGCTGCACCGTAGTCACATGACTCTGAAAGGAATGCTGGGATATGAAGTTCTTCCACAATAACAGGCACTGTTCCACATGCTTGACCAGTGCTAATGGAACAAGATCTCACGAGATTTTGTTCGTAACAAGATCAATACAGTGCTTTTTAATATCAATATGATATTGCAACACAAAATATCACATATCGGTATATCGATATTTTCTCACACCCCTAATAATAATAATAAAACATTTGGATGAATATATTGTACCTCATCTGGTCTCTGTGTGTACGTGGCCTTAATTTAAATCACACTGGTACTGAACAGTCAACTCCTTGGCGACCCCCTGTGACCCCAGGATGGGAATCAAGTCAATTAGATGGATTCATTTCACCTCTTTCTGTAAAGAGTAAACCCGCTGTCTCCTGAGAGTCTGCCTCCTTTCCCCTCTTTCACATAATGGCATGATCCTAGTCTTCCCCTGCATATGAAGCTATTCCCATAAAAAACGAGTCCCACTCTTTCTAAACATTCATCTTTCTCCACCAGGAGTCAGTTCTTGTTCTCTGCAAAGAATCGGTTCTTAAAACTACCTCGTTCATGAACACATCACTATGGGATTGGAGCTGCCGTCAGCTGGATTCATATCTGGTTTAACCAGCTGATAACAGCTTCCACAAACTTAAATATCTCCTCTGCTGTGCATACACACGTCCAACATGGTCTTAATAGATTGGTTTTGCAAAGTGTCACTAAAGTTGCTCCCACTCTTTTCCCTCCTCATGAAAACAGCAAAAGCTTTGATTTTCTATGTAATGCATTCAGGAAGACTGCAGACACTGTGATCTGTGAGTGGGGATAATGTGAACTAACGAACACCTTTTGAGCCTGCAGGAAAGGACATAAAGAGCTGGTTGCCAGCTTTCTTGTGCATCTTGTGATTTGATCCCTGTTTTACGGTTTGTCTAAAAAAGTAGTGCCACAGAATCAATATTTTTTACTATCAACACAATGTGCCGGAGGTTAGGAGGGACATTCATGTTTAAGGGTTGTTTGAGGCACTCTGCTCTCAGAACAACAAACCATGAAATATTCATGTGCGATATTGAAATGGCTTCGGTACAAGTCATTCCATTTCTTAAAAAAAAAAAAAAGCTAAAGAGTCTCAGCTGGATTCTGTAATTGTTCTGCATAGATAGATGTATTTTTATGTTACTGGTCTGAGGGGGTGCATCCTGGTAAACTGTTGATTTGTGAGTGAGTTCTCAGGAGGCGTTTGGATGTGCTATGCAGATCAGAATGGATCTATGGCTCAGTGTAGATTAGCCTGGACTGGCTGCGTTTCGCCTCCAGAGATTCAGATGGATCTATGAAGAAATGTCATGGCATGGTTTGAGGCGTTGGTCCCCCTCGCTCTACCAGCTGTGATTTTTCGGTGTTTGCTGATGGAAGACTCAGATCCCTCAGAGGACTTGCGATTGCCGAAAGCTGTCAGCGAATGGCTTGTGTAAGCAGCGGAGATGCGTTTGATGTGGAGCAATGTACGACTCCCAGCGGGGTTGCATCAGCCACTGATTGACAGGGAGTCTCAGTCCCTCCTCATGGCACACTTCAGAGGCCTGCTACCCACCCACCCACCTATCCGCCTGCTGACTTGCTTTTTATGCTTTGTGGATTAGCGATGGATCTTTGGCAGGATCAGTGCAGGAAGGTGCAGCGACTGCCCTAAAGAGAGACAAATGGAGGAAAGTAGTTTGGCCCCTGACAGTCGCTGCACACGTTTGATCACAACGGTGTTTTATCAGCGCACCCTGATCTGCCAACCAGACACAACCTTGTTTTCCCCTACAGATCAATGCATTAACCTTTCACATCCTGAAGCTCCTCCTCTCTTTGGGTTTTTGCTCTTAATCACTGTCAGCTCACCTTGCTCCATCTCCCTTCTTCTTTTACTATCATCACCTCTTTGGTTTCTACTCTTTCATCCGTGGCATGATAGCTGATAAAGAGTTTCTGAGCCCTCTTCCTCTTCCTCCACCTCCTCCTCTGCCTCCTCATCGGAATAAACCCAGTCAGCTTCTATGTCTGTTTCAACATGTGCACCAATCTGTTTTCAGCCTTCTTCCTCGGTCATCGCCCTGCAGTCCATTCCTTTATTTTTCTCTCCATTCCACTTCATCACGCCTGCCTTCTCCTCTTTTTTTTCCATCTTTCCCTGCCCTCCCGCTCCATCACTTTTCCCCTTCCTCTCTCCTCATCTCAGCCATCATGTTCTTTCTCACCTTGCACTCCCTTCCTCTTTTCCTCATCCCTTGTTCCTCAATTCCCACCCCATCTTGTTCTCCACCGAGACAGATCGATGTCTCCTCGCCCATCCCCCACCTTCGCGGTCCCCCAATCATATCTTTTGAACAAGTGCTGATTAATGACATACACAGAGTGATGAATAATTCACCGAGGGGAGAGAACGAGGAAGCGGAGCAAAGGGGGGAGACGGGGAGAAGGTAGGGGTGACGAACAAAGAGACAGATGCTGAGGAGAGCGTGCAGCGGCAGCCAGCATGGGGGAAGAGATGACAGCGAGGAACGAGGGGTGTTTGAGGGGATTATATAGAGGAGACAGGGAGGGAAACACTGAATTCCAGGAGATGCAGCCCACAACTGGAAGCTTGGCTGCTTCTCTTTTCACGCATTTCTCTCAGTCTTGTCAGCTTATTACAAACAAATTTTCCTCCTTTGTTTATGCCCATATTGTCAAAGCTTTGCTCATGAATGAAAGAAAACAGGGGTTTTAAGAAAAAAGGTCTTTTCTCTGACAGTAACACAGTTCTACACAAGGGGGGCGGCTTGCATGACCTGCTTGCAGTTAGAAAGGATTCCTAATTGGTGGCCTTGTGGTCTGGAAGGAGCCCAAGAGAGCAAAAGACACAGTTTTCACTCAGGAGCCTCAAGGTGGACACGAGTACACAGTCTGCGAAATCTGCACGCAGTATTGTAATGAATCTTCTTGGTCTACTTACAATCCATGAATATTCATGTCCAGGGATTTGGGACTTATTCAGTGTGGGCTCTGATTGGTACTTTTTGTCAAGACAGTCACCAGACCAAAAGATGCTATTTATAAAGAAGACTTCAAATGGCACAGGATAATAATAAATATTCATTATATTTAGTCCGTTTATCCATAAATATTCATACAGTATTTAGAAAGGCTGAAACACGTGCGGGTGCTCTGAACCCCGTCTATAAAAGTTGCACAGCTCTCCGGATGCTCGCGTCGGCTCTCTTTCATTTCTGCTGTTTAACAGAGGCTGTTGCTGGAGCTGTCCGGCAGCCTCGTGCTGAAACGGCGCTTTTCTTTTCGTCTGTACACTTTTTCATTCGGATGAGTCATTCTCCGTCCTCCCCGACATCCTCGCCCCCACATACGCCCCCACCAGCCACCCCGACCATCCTCATTCCTCAGACACAATCCTTAAACTGGCACAGATTAAAAAGCTTAGAGCCATGAGGAAATGCAGGATGACATACAGTGAAGAGACATCACTGTGTGTCTCTCCCCCCTGTTTTTTTTTTTTTTCATTAATTGCTTGCCTTTCTCCAACACACACACACTTTTCGTCCTCCTCCAGATCATCCACTCTGCCATCGTTTGCCCCCATTTTAAGCTCTGGATTCAAATGTGGGATCTGAGCTTCGGGGAATGGCTGCAAATTGTAATTTAGCTTCCAGCAGGTTCCCTCTGCTGCTTCCTGATGTGTGATTTGTAGATATTGTGGTGACGGCTTGTGTGTGTGTGTGTGTTAAGTGGGTGTGTGGATTGTTGATTGAGCAGCGGTTTACTGTTGATTTGTTGGGCATATGTGTAATGTGTTAATGTGTAAATACCAATCGCATATAGATGAGCTTGTTTTTTTTCCTGCAGGTGGCAGAAAAAAGAAAACAAATAAATATGATGGTATTGTAGATCTGCCAGGCCGACCAGCTGGAGAGCTGAGTTATCTGAGACCTTTATTTCTGCTTCCTCATCTACGTCTTTGCACAATAAATGTTGACATGTGATTGTTGTGATTGCCTCTCTTTTCCTCTGCTGTCAGGTTTTTATGCTGTAATTATGCTTCAGTGCTCGTTTTAACCCCCGTTTCCTCCCCTGGTCCTCCGCAGAGATCTCCGTCAGCCTCTTGTCGGTCATTGTGACATTCTGTGGCATCGTCCTCCTCTCCGTCTCTCTCTTCGTCTCCTGGAAGCTCTGCTGGCTGCCATGGCGGGACAAGGAGGGTGGAGGTCTGAGCCTGACATCAGGGTTGCTGCCCGGAAGCGCCGGTGTCGGAGGCCTCGGAGGTGCTGCGGGGTCCTCACTCTTACCCCCGCTGCTGCAGAGGAAGGAGGGCCACTCCTCTTCCTCCCTCTACCCCTCCCTGGGCCAGCAGGGCCAGCACCACCCACATTTCTCTGACCTGGTGGGACTGGAGAGGGGGGAGGTCGGAGGGGTGGTCGGAGGGCCACATGAGACCCAGGAGCACTCCTACCTGGACATGGACTCCTACCCTAACAATGCTGGTGAGAGACGGCAAACACCCGGACGTGAAACACGGGCCGGACTGCGAGAGCAGCCGAATGCTTCACTCCATAACTTTTTATTTCAATATACTCACAGAATTAAACACATTTACAGACTATGAAAATAATTTCTCTGTGCTGCACCAGTGTGATGAATGCTGACCATTATTCTAAATATAAATGGGCTTTCTTTAATGCATTCAAGGAATATTACTTCTTCATCTTTCTGGCTCTCTTATTCAGCTTTATCATATCTTTTTAGCTCAAGTCTGAAACACAATTAATACCAAAAAACAACTTTTCCATTTTTAAGTTCCTGCCTAAGCAACATGTAAAACTACATTTAAAACCTGAAGACAAAGTCACCCTGTTTTTCACCTTTGCATACATGAAGGGGGGACGACCACGGACTTTATCTATCTATCTATCTATCTATCTATCTATCTATCTATCTATCTATCTATCTATCTATCTATCTATCTATCTATCTATCTATCTATCTATCTATCTATCTATCTATCTATCTATCTATCTATCTATCTATCTATCTATCTATCTATCTATCTATCTATCTATCTATCTATCTATCTATCCATCGATCCATCTATCGATCTCTATATCTATATCTATAGATATATATCTATATATATATCTATATATATATATATATATATATATATATATATATATATATACAGTTGTTTTGAATACAGTCGTTATTCATTCAGTAGTTATTTACATAACAAGAAAGTAATAATAAATAGAAATTTGAACATTTTATAATTTAGCAAAATAAGATTGTTTTGAATTACGGTTGAAAAGAATAGTTTTAAAAAACAGACTAATTAGAGCATCTTGCTCATGAACAGTGGACCAAAATACCTGTCAGCCTGTCAGCAGGTGCAAAAGTCTGATTGAACATTACAGAAAACACCTGATTGCAGTGATGGAGGGAAACTCTCAACAAATTGTTCCTCTCAGGAGCCCCATTATGCTTTTTAACTTATTCTATTTTTTGTATGTTTGCTTTTAAACCACAATTCAAAATCAGTGTTTTATGATTTTTATGTATTATTACTTTGTTTCACTGGCGGCTGAATCTTTTCCTTATTGATCAGGAGGGTATCAATAATTCATTTATTCTGAATAATCGGTTAATTATTCTGCATCAATGTTGTGCTGTTGTATTTACATGTGGCAGCCCTTTCCTGTGTCCAGCCTGGCCCCCCCAGTGAAAGTTTACTAGCCCCACCCCTGACTTTCTGGCATTTCAAATGGGAAAATTTCCTGTTTTTCTTTTCTTTTGCTGTTTATTTGTTTATTTCTCTTTTTTAATCAACTAGAATTTCATGGAGAACAGTTTAGGCTCCAGGAACAATGAATAAACAGAAGAATAAATAAATAAATGAACACCTCCCAGTTACACATGTTGTTTCCATTGTTTAAGTCATCCTCTATTTACAAAATGAATCAACAAAATAACAGATGAATAAGCAAAAATATTAGTTGCAGCTCTAATACAAAACTCTTAATAATATATTACTTTGTGGTTTTGTACCTAGTGTTGAACTGGTTAATCAGCTAAGCACCAGTTAGAATGAGAAGCTAAGCTCCCGTTTTATACCAAAGATATCTGGCTCTTTGTTACCAGTCAGGTCCATTTCGTCTCCTTGGTATCAGCTGGATCAGGATTTCTCATTCTGCTGTTGTGCTTCCACTGACTCTGATCACTGATGCAGAATGTTTGTCATTATTCACAGTGAAATGTTTGCTAGCTGACTTTATTGCAGTTGCATGTTCCTTTCTTTCACATCTCCATCTGCCTTTTATGCCTGCTTGTGTTGTGCTATTGTAAATATGTCCGTTCATTCATCCCCTCGCCTCTGCCATTAAATCACTGCCTATTAAATCAAAGTAATGAAATCAATGGGATCAATGATGCTGACAAACGCATTGGTCCTTAGTGCTGCTGTTGCCACTGACGTTGCTAGGTTGTTCGCTAACAGGAGCGTCTTTGTTTTGTTTGTTTTTCACATGTTTTTGTAGGAACTCTGAAGCTGAGTCAGACGTCTCCAGATGTGCCCAACTCAGAGGGGGGAGCCCAGCCACATAAAGACCTGCCCAATGCTCATTCCCAGCAGCAGGTCACCCCACGGTCAGTGTAGGATCTGTGTATGTGTGTGTGGTCACTCTGCTAAACCCACAGCAAGAGATCATGCAAAACCTCTATCAGATGTCTAATTTTAGACTGAAACTCACCTGACTTGCTCTATATTTTAGCCTGAATCTAGACGTTATAATATAATCAGTTATTAGATATTGATTTTTAAAAAAGCAACTGTTGACTATATAATATACATATAAATGTATATTAATGTACACTGATCAATGTACAGTGTAGTTTAGATTTAGTCTAAGCTTACGTCTAAAAAAGCTTTCATTTTTAGACCGATTTTAGCCAAGACATCTAAGGACTATTAGATGTCTAATAGACGTCTTTTAGACTAAAAAAATGCTCAGTGGGTAAAAAAATGAATGATGGAATTTTATCTCAAATCATTTTGTGCTAAGAAATCATCATTACACACCTATCCACTTACAATGCATGCAGGTGTGAAAAAAGGTGTAACAACTGAGGCAACTAGCAACTTTCATTTCAGTTTTACTCGCCTCTGCATCTCTGACGAGCCTGCTGAATCACTCCATCGTATCTTGTTTTGTTTTATTTTTTTTCATACAAGTATGTGTGTGTTGTGTGTACGTCATTTAATATTCACCCTCTGAGCTCTTATGTGTCTGTTCAGGCCCAAGCCCATGACTCACCAGCTCTCCAGCCCTGATTTCCACGGTGAGGAGAAGGAGCAGGTAACCTGCATCGGGCAGATCAAGCCGGAGCTCTACAGGCCCAAAGGCGACCAGGGAGAAGGCAAACAGGGTGACACCTGCGGCAAGATCAGCTTCCTCCTGCGCTACGCCTTCAAGTAAGTCAGCGGGTTCAAACCGAAACAGCCTACTCACTCTGCCAGGGTCATTTTATGCAAAAAGTAGACATTTTTTACATGAATAAATCATTTATGTTATAAAGTTGAACAGTAAATAATGAAA
This sequence comes from Atherinomorus stipes, assembly GCA_023101725.1. Lineage (NCBI taxonomy): Eukaryota > Metazoa > Chordata > Actinopteri > Atheriniformes > Atherinidae > Atherinomorus > Atherinomorus stipes. Next base: position 304,727 of record JALJCO010011646.1, read on the forward strand.
CCATTACATCACCCAGTCAGCTGAAAGGTGGTGCATGGCGTCCTCAGAGTCCTTATTGATTTTCTCTTTAAACAAATGTAATCACTGCTTCTTATGTCACACTCCAAACTGGAGCTGAAGCACAATTGTAAAACCTAAACCTTAAAAATCATAACATGTCACCACAAAAAAACCTACGTTATTGTTTCATAGTGTTATTAAGGTGGAATTTTGTGGCATTACATCAAAACTTGCTGAGAAATTTCAGGTTGTGATGCTGTTATCCACAGAGGAGTACTGCTAGCCTGAATAAATGATGACTGCAGTGCTCCACCAGAAAAATGTCAACACTTAAAACTAGATCCTGACATTATTTGGAGAGTGCAATCAGACTTTAGTTTAACATAAATGTCCGTGCTGGATGTTAATGGGTCCTTGCATCACCTAAATAATAAAAAGCAACGAGTTTCTTTAAAGAAAACAAAGCAGACGCTGATTTGATGATTTTTTTTAAAGGCACGAAGCAGCAAAAGGTGATTCTGCTGATGGAAAACATCCACCACTGTGATTATTCTCCACACAGACACAAAGAGAAAAACCTCCAAGTGAAGCAGAAATGTTCCTGACAGCAAGTGTGGGTTTATTCTCTGATAAACATCAGCTAACACACCACTAACACAAGCTGGGAGTCGCCTCAGCTGTGGGCTTATTTTCTCCTGATTTCAGCCACTGAAATATTCATGTTAAAAAACATGAATCAAATGTAAATGACAAAACAGCGACTGAGTCCTTTATGTTGCTGGGTACTCACACAGAACCGCTGCCCCGCCGTGCGGATGCGGCGTCGGCAGGGCGTGTTTGCGAGCGCTGGTGTGTGTCGGGTTTCTGGCGGGAGGCTGGGGAGGTCTCGCTGTGTCCCAGTTGGCAGCCTTCGTTTCTGCCTGCCCCGACATGCAGAAACATCGCAAAGCGGGTGAAAGTGCTGATGGTCAGAAAAGCGAAGGAACGAGAGGCCGTTCCCATCATGAATTATATACGCGGAGCCACTTTTAACAGCAACCCTGTCAACACATAATAACACCAGACGGTGTTATTGTCAAAGTACAGAGAATTAGCTGGGGAGCGTGATGGAGAGGGGAGGGCAGTGATGAAAGCTATTCATGTGTCTCCTTTTCTCATTTATAAAGTCACAAGATAATTTATGTTGTTCTGTAGTTGCCTGTCATTACACTGAAGGAAAATTGTTTCAGCAAGATGAATCAGAGGAAACCACAGAGGGGTGAAAGAGAAAAGAGCTGGATGTGAGAGCCAGTGTGCAAACACACCACTGGGGCTGTGGTAATACTGGTATGTTAATGTGCAGGACCCCATTGTTTGGAGTGTAACAGTCAGAACAACAATGTCAATCTTGCTCAGGTCCGCTGGGAAGGAATTTCTATTGACAATCCCATTAAAAGCTGACACATTTCCACTGTGGGAATTACAGCTAGCTTTCAGCATTGTCTGCCAGGAATAAGGTTGTGAAATTCGGTCTGTTCAGGCAGTAATAGGTGTATTCTCTCCCCCCCGCACCTCTGGGATTGTATAAAAACCTTGGGCTTGGTTCAGGCGAGTGTCTTGCTCTGTAAAAAGACACGTGAGTGCGGAAAAAAACCTGCCACCATTTTATGCTATCGGATTACAGATGCAGGAGAATTCACCGTGATCAGGGAGAAGGTGTTCCTGTCTTTGCTTTGTTTGTTTTTGCTTTTTTTTTGTACAAGCTTCCTGTCATCTTCAATTACTCCACATCTGAACGTTGCTGTGAACTGCTCTGATTCATCACAGTGACTGCAGAGTAACTACCACCAGTATGTGACAAAACCAGCGAGGATTAAGCGATTCATGGAAGCTTATTTGAGTTAGTCAGAGCTCCCTGGTTGAGATATTTATTTGGCTGGAGGCCTAATAGCAGTTTGGGCCGTACATCATCGACCTGATTTGATGTGATTGCAGAGTAGGCATGTTAATCCGATTGCATTAATTGGATGTGAGTCAGAGGTAAACACGTGTCCCGATTTACCAAGGTTGTAATGTCAACATGCATGTCTTGTTTGTGACGGGGAGGCAGGGCCAGTGTACAGTCTACATTATGGCTGCTGAGGTCACCATTTGCATTCGCCCGCTCCTCCGTCCTGAGACACAAAGTTCACATTGCTCCCCTAAAGTAGCTAATGAAGCGCTGACACACTGGTTAACACAAGGAGACACAGTCTAACGAGGTCTGATTAAAGGCCTCCGAGATATCTTCATCATTATCTGGTAATTAAATACATAATAAATGGCATGAGATGCAGCCATGGCTGTGCGACGGAGCGACCAGATTTTGCGAGCATCCGCCTGCTCATCTGTGTTGCATGCTTCTGTGTTTGTTTGCATGTCAGAGAAATAGTCACATTGCTTATGTGCATTTATAGGTCATATATGGTTGGTTTGTTATTTACAGAAAAGGCCACTTATGCTATTTTTTAAACAAAGCTTCTAATTGGTCAATTCCCAATTCATGTATGCAAAATTTCAACATGTTTATTCCAAAGAAAATGTGCACAACATCACACAGGTGCCTTTTAATGTTCTTCTTATTTTTGGCTTCTTTTTCTTTTCCTTTTAAAGGTGAAATGAGCTTCATCTCGGGAAACTGGGTCAGTTTCACATAAAATATTAAATAAATGAGTCTCATTTATTTTAGCACAATAAGTTGTTGAATTTACTGGAGTGAGAAAAATAACTTATGACAATGCTGCTAATTGATTGTGTGACCCATTTAACAACAAAACCGAAACATCCACAGACTTAACCACAGAGATATTCATATTATTATAACATTTTCAGATTTATCTTTTTTATGTTATATTTTCTGTTGGGTTTGTTGAACCTTATGATATATTTGGAATCTCAACAGACTATTTTCTTCATTTATAGGCCAAAACAATTAATCTAGAAATATATCAGCATCTCAACGGTGTGAAAATATTTGTTGTTTCCCGATAGTGAAAATAAAAAGTGATTTAAGCTGAATAACGCAGCTCATCAACCGTAAAATGTAAACTAGGATTAGATAAGGATAAGAACAAGATAAGATGTTTATTGTTTGTGCTTTACTTGAAATCAAAAATGGGTTGCTGATTGTATTATTATGATTAAAAGAAGGAAGATAAATCCCCATAAATGAACTAATTTGTTCAAGAAATAGAAGTCTAATTACCTTTTATTCAGTAATTCAATCATCATTTTTCAACCTTTTCTGGAAAATAAAAGAACGTTGATTCCAAGCTGGAAATAACAGTTTCAAGCTAAACCTAAGGTCTCTAATTAGACCTTATATGCATGTGTGCAGCTCATGACAACATAGAAGCAAAATAGAATAATAAAAAAATACAAATGTGATTCCTGAAATTTGAGGAAGCTGCAGGTGCATTGGTGCAATCTTCCAGAAGCGAGTAGCTGGAGTTTATTGGTTTGGCTGACTGGGTCTGTGCATGTTCCCCCTGTGCAGATGTAGGTTCTCTCCAGCCTTCCTCCGACTGTCCAAACGCAGGATTTTAGGTTAATTATTGTTTCTAAACTCTCTGGAGGAGGGTTAAGGGACCTGTCCAGATCTGGGATAGGCTCCAGCCACCCCCCTCCACCTGTTACCCTGCACTGGAATGAGCAGGTGTAAACAAAGGATGGATGATAAGGTCTGTGCATGTTCTCCTCGTGCCTGCCTGGGCTCATTCCAGGTATTCTGGCTTCCTCCCACAGTCAGAAAACATGCATATTCATAGTGTGTGTGTGAGAATGCATGGTTGTTTGTCTCAATCACCTCCACATTGGTCCTGTGATGGTGACATGTCCGGTGCACATCTCTCACCTTATAAGCATAGACTCCTTGTGCTTGTGAACCTGAAAGTGGACTTAGAGGATATATATTTAAAAAAAAAAAAAAAAAAAAGGAAGACCAGGTTTGTGGTCCCTACAATACCCATTACATGTTGGTTAAAATAAGTCATGCCACCCAGTTAGAGAACTGGTTCAGTATTGATGAACTAAACAAGGAATAATTAAATAAATTAGACTCTTGAAGTGCTGAGATGAAAGCTTTAGATTTCTTGTGTGTGTGTGTGTGTATTTCTGGTCCAACAGTTTTCCTTTGTTCCTTTTTACTTCATTCTAATTAGTTTTTTGATTAACCGTCCATGAAATGTCAACCATATACAGTAAAGAAAAAGTGTCCAGTTTCCAAAGATGACACCTTTAAATTGCTTGCTTTGTCAGAGAAACAAACTAAAAGCAAAAACATGTAATTTAAAATCACACCGTTTGACATGAGAGTGAATCACATGTCAGACTGAAACCAGCTGATTTTGCATTTGTAATATAAATAATCAATCAGTATCAGAATGAACACATTTATTCTCTTGCCATGTATTAATGAATTGCTTATCTCCTTGCTATATATATATATATATATATATATATATATAAATATACAGGTAATGTATATATAGTATATGGCCCCTGTGATTACAGAATACAAGCTGGTATGTTGAAGATAATTAATAAGCTCAGATTTGGACAGACTGTCTCTGTGACTGTACATCTGTGCTCACCAAGCTCACATCTAACATCGCTGACAGTGCAACCATGATACAGCTGCAGAGATGACACACAAACACACACATACACACTTCCTATTCTTGCTACTCTTTGCTCCAGAGACACACAACCTCCCACACCAATTTCTGTACAGTTCTGCACAGGTGTTGGTGTGTGGGGGCTAATCCTGTCTGAGAATCACGGAGCGGCTGTGTTCGTTCCTGTGATGCTTGGTTTAAAATCTTTTACTTTGTATGAAGATATTAAATTAAAGGTTTTATTTATTTTTTTTAATTATGTGTTTGTCTCAGCACGGAGCAGTTGGTGGTGAAGATACTGAAAGCTTTGGACCTGCCAGCCAAGGATGCCAACGGCTTCTCTGACCCATATGTGAAGATTTACCTACTGCCAGATAGGAAGAAGAAATTCCAGACAAAGGTACCGCCCACTAACTTCACAACCACCTCTCTCCTCCATCGCATGGCTCAATCAGCTCAGTCAGGTCTCATTTCTTGCTTCCGTCTGTTTTGTGTTGCTTTGATCACCAAACTCATGTAATGTAATCTAATCTGGAACATAACTTACTCAGGATTACTTGCTGTAGATTATACAAGTCCCTGCTACTCAACTCCTGCGTATTTTCTGCTGTTTCAGGACAGTTCAATAAATATTTGAGAACATTTTGGGATGTTCTGTACCAGGAAATATATTCTTAGCTCAAGAAAAAAAAAAAGACTCCTCTCTCATCTAATTTATTCCCTGCTGAGAAGCTCAAAACTTAAGAGCTGACAGCTCAGTGTCCTCACAAATGCAACTTGTAACTGATGTTATATCCATAAATATGACGAGTACGTTTGAAGAATATTGGGATGAAACAGAGTGAAAATCTGTAACTTCAAGGGCTGGAATTGAGCGCTGAGCTGGTGGAGTGTAAAATGTGGGCTTTCAGTGACAATGAAGCTGTACCAGTCGCAAAATTTCCCCCTCCGGTTTCCTCTTTTGTGCGACTGTCTCCTGCATGGAACAAAAGGCCCTTCAGCCACTGAAAGGCCTGAATGCTTCACTCATTTGCATAACACAGCTTCCCCTTTGTTTGGAGTGGAGGTGATTGTTAAATTTCAATCACATCCTAATTAACATTGAATTTTTACACCTTTTGTATTTTGCGCTGCTTTTATCCCTCTCGCTTATTGTAAAGGAGAAACAGATATCACCCACGTGTAGATGTCAGGGCTTTACTGATTCAGAAACTGGCAGCGTTTCCTTCAGCTGCACATTTAATCCACTGCTAACAAGTAATCATCAAGTGCTAATAAGCTGGATTGACAGAGCCACTCATGCCGTGAAAAAGTTGTCAAAAAGTCTGCTGAGTGTCACAATTCAATTATAGCAAATTAATCCCAGCGGGGAATCAAAGTATAGCAAAATTTAGAGCTGGAGATGGAATGAGATTGAAGACAAATTTACAGATGATGACCACATCGTGCGTTAATATAAGCAGAAACTGTAGCTCTCTTTCTGAGTCTTTAATGCACCTGAGGGAGTATTGTGGGTTTTAATCCCATTTCTAAAACAAGTTGAGAGAATAATGCAATGTTTTGAGCGGCTCTGGGATTATTTTTCATTCACAACTGATCAAAGAAAACATTGCAATTTTTTTAAAAAAGAAAGGCATTTTACTATTTCATTCAAAAGAAAGTCACATCTTGAATAGAAACATGAAGATGTGGCCATGTTTACTCAGCAGCATCCTCTTCCTTCTTTCCCAAATCATTCTGCATTGCAGTTTCCAGACAATAAATCCGTTACAAATGCTGAGACACCTGTTATAATTTGTATATTATGTATTTCCTCAAAAAAAACGGAAAAGAAACAATATTTTTTTCCAGATTCAGGTCTGTGTTATCACTGAAGCCCTTTCTCTGATATCACCATTACAACTCTCTCATCTAATGAACTTGGAAGTCCTCGGATGGTCTCGGTCTTCATCTTACTTGAGGAGACCAGAATTACTTCCCACCCCTCCCCCCCCCCCCCACCCCCCCCCCACACACACACACACACACTCTCGTAGATCTAGATTTTGAGGATAAAACATGTTTTCAGCAAGGTTGAGTTCTTCTCTCTTTAAGCAGAAAAAGATTCAATGGTACATTTAGCATCTCGGCTGATGTGGTGTCTTCCTCCTTTATCTTATATGGATGGGGGGGGGGGGGGGGGGGGGGGGAGCCAAGCGGCTCATGCTGCAGGCTTTGGTGTGGTAGACCCGGGTTTGAGTCTCCGACATGGCACTCATGTGAACCACTAGGGCCCTTGAGCAAGACCCTTAACCCCCACCAACTGCTCCCCAGGCGCTGTAGGTGGCAGCCCACGGCTCTCTGGTTAATTTCCTCATCAGGATTGATAAAGTATAAATTATTATTGATGTTATTGTTATTATCATGGCAGGAAATGCTCAGTTACCAGCTGCTATGTTACTACAGAGGTCATTTTGACGCCTTCAGCCATCCATGCCTTCGGCGCCATTTGCATAGTTATTGTATTTTGTGGTCATTTTATTTCATCACTGATTATATTTTAATTTTTTTCTTAGTTTCATAATTCATATTTCATTTTAAATTGGTAATGTTTGTGATATTTATTGCTGAGTTTTTATTTGCAGTATTTTGTTTATGAATGTTTGTATCCCAGAGTTTTACCTGTAATTGCCAACATAGTTTGTTTGTTTGTCTGTTAGCAAAATAACTAAAAAGTTATCAACGGATTAGGTGATATTTTCAAGGAGTGTTGATAATGGCAGAAGGAAGAGCTGATTAAGCTTTGTGTTGATCTGGATCACCGCCTGGATCTGGAAATTTCTTTAAAGGATTCTCATTGTGAGGTACAGTGGGGCCATTTGGGGGAACTGGGCTGCTTGGCGGAGGTCTGCGCTCTCTAAATGCTTTTCTACCTGATCTGTGTTAAAGGTCATATTGGGTGATTCTGCCATGTTGCAGTGGGGCACCCAAACTATGGAAAAACAACAAGTTACACATTAGACAGGCCTCTTCTGTATCTGGTTTGAAATCCTGTCTTAAAAGCTTTTTTTTTACTTTGGCCTTTGGCACGGCATGATCTGTAGACACTATATTTTATTTTATTTTATCTTAATTATTTTGTTTTATTTGAATATAAAAGCTGGTGAAGTGATGCAGAGCAACATTTGCTTTCTTATTTTATTTCTATTGATGAGTGTTTTTATTCGCAGCACTTTGGAGACATGTTATCACTTAAATGTATAATTATAAATCAACTGGAGTGTTTTATTTATTTCATCACTTATTTTATTTTTCTTTTATTTTTTTAGGTTTTATTAGAAAATGTAGCACCTTGGTCAACTTTATTGTTTTTAAAGAGCATTGTAAATAAAGTTGCAGTTGCATTAATTTTGTGTAACAAGTATATGGACAAAATAAAAGAGCCTGTCCCTTTGAGGAAGTTTGTGGCCGACTGCCGGAGAGCAGTGAGGACTTTAGATTGTAGGAAGGAATCCAGCAGTTATGGATCCATGAATTTCTGTAGAATTATGAGGTTGTTAAATAAAATGATAAATAAGTAGTTTTTTGTGGACACATTTTTTGGGGAACACGTGTCGGGCTTCGCTCCAGGTTTAGACGGGTTTTAATGGAAAAGCTCCACATTCTCACTCCTTGTTGTTCCACCATCTTGCTGATGTCACAGCCTTGTTGGGATGTGGTGACCATCCACCATCCATCCAGAACTAGTCTCATACTGGACTCAGTATCCTGTTTGGAGAGGATCTTGAGAAAAACCAGCAGTGAATACCAACTTGTTGCTCATCAGTTGCAAAGTTTTCCTGAAATGTCGAACATTTTTACTGTTTTTACAATAATTTCACATGTTTCACTTGCAGAAAAATCCTTTCCCCCTTCCCCCTTACTGATGGAAACTGACTTACTTTGTAATTGTGGAACAAAACGACTTTAATTAGTTTCCTTTTAATTAATCTCACCCAGGAAACCAATTATCAGACCTGCCTGACATTGTTATCAGTGATCTAAACAGAAATGATGAACAACATAAGTTAAATCTTGCAAAGAAAAATTAAACCCAAATATTTTATTAACTGAAATCCCACATGTATAATAATCTGGAACACATCGGTTCACAATCTGAGACCAGCTGAGACAAAAAAATCACCATTTCCAGGTGTCTCCTTTGTCATTTCGTCCATTTCATATTTCCTGATGGGGAAAGACCTCGTCAGAGATAAACTTAAGAAGAAATAAAATAAATCCCATTTAGTTTATTTGATGTTTATTGGTTTGTTTTGATCTTTCTTCCTTGAAGAAAATATAAAATTGACTTTTTCTCCCTCTGATAGCAGAATAAGGTCAGTCCTCATGGTAAAGGTTAATTATGTTGCCCAAGGATTTTTCAGCCAGTTATGCAGCTCTGTTAATCAAAGTGCCCTCCTGACATTATTCTGCGCTCTGATACGCTTTGTTTCTGAGACAACGTGGGTCTGACATGTTGGCGTGTTGTTTCCAGCGCGGCGTGATTCATCCTGCAGGCAGCCAGTCAAAGCTTTGAAACTCCCAACAAGTCTCGGTATGGCTTTGGTTTACAGGAACTGATGCCGTTTGCATTTTCTGTTTGTTTTGGAGAAAACTGGAGAAGTGCTGAGTGGCTTGCCATTAGCAAAAGGGACAGAAAAGCCAAAGGAAAGGAAGAAAAGAAAACCACCCACTGAACCTCAAATCTGGAAAAAAGACAGCTCAGTGCCAAAGATGTTACCTAAAAACAATAACTGCTTTCAAGGAAAGCTACTTTGACCAAATACGGCTTTGTTTTGAGCCCCTCAGGTATATATGCTTTTCACATATAGAACTTCTGATTGTCTCCCAGATAAAAGCCAGGAGACACACTCTGAAAAATCCAGCAGGTCCTTTGACAGCACTTAGTATGTTTTTGAAGACCTTAATCCTCGGAGACTTCTCTGTTCTCCGCATATGAAACGCATCCTGTTTCTGTTTCTTTGTCTTTGTTGAAGTAAAGTTTATGATTCGGAACGTGGCTAGAAAGTTTCTGAGGATTCCTGATGCATCGTTAAGACAGCATTAAGTCCAGTCAAACAACCTGAAGAGTTTTTCGAATTGATCCCTTTGGAAAACTCTTGGCTCACGTCTGCGACTGGAATGCAATAATCAATGACAAGACTCAAATGTAAAAATAATTGTTTCATAAAAGGGCAACAGTATAGATTAAAGCATTCAAATTGTTATGTAATTATTCAGCATATGCACTGTTTGAGTAATACACTTATCGGGCAGTTGGCCAGTGACAGAGTACAGGATGAAAGTACGATGCATGCACGGTTTAAATGCCTCTCTTTTACTCTGTCAAGTGGCTATTTAATAATCGCAGAGGGCAGTAATATTATTAGTTGCAGGCACGGAGAGAGCGCTGAGAGTGAAAATAAAAAAAATCTGACATATATAGAAGCGCATGGGAAATTGCTTTCTGAACTTATTGTCTTTGATGCATGGTTTGATTCTGAAGAAAATAAATGGGTAAATGGTAGAAACTTCGCTCAGAAAGTAAGAAAACTTGTGTTTGGTGGTTATTTTCCCTTTTAATAATACTGATTGGTAGTGAGTAACAATGGGTGTCACTTCTACCAACTATACCCACAGCTAAACATGGGTAGAAGCCCCCCAACATGTGCTCTGCAATATTCTCCTGTTGGTTTTCACTCCTGCGTCATGTGCTTCCTGGTGTGTGCAAGTAAAAGATGTATGACCGGCATCTAACTGATAGGCAGGCATGTTAGAGATTCTGGAGCCTGCAGCAATCCCATATCTCTAAAATCTGGTACCTAACTTCATCCTCCAGGATGACGACGCCCCCCCCACAGAGCCAGCATCATCACAGAGTTCCTCCAGAATTTGGGAATGTAGAGGATGAAATGACCTGCTGGGACTCCAAAACTAAACCCAATTTAACACATGGAATCAGATTAAACATGCTGTATGTAGAGAAACCAAATGCACGGTGGTTGACCTTCAACACGTCCTGGTTGAGGGAGGGGATGCCATTCCACAGCTAAATTCATCCTCAAAATTATTTATAACCTTTCAATTAAAAAAAAGTCTAAATTCACAATAGTAATTCAAATAACAAGAAACTGAAAAAACTGATAATAAATGAAAATTTACAAAATTATAATTTAATGAAATAAATTATTGCTTTTGAACTGTAGTTAAAAAGAATCATTTTTAAAAAACAAACTAACAAAACTATCCCAGATAAATTAGAGCACCTTGCTCATGAACAGTGGACCAAAATACCTGTTGACCAGGGCAGAAGTCTGATTGGACGTTACAGAAAACACCTGATTGCAGTGATTGCCTTAAAGCGTTGCTCAACAAAATTTTAGCTTCGGAGCCTCATCATGCTTGTTTACTTGTTCTCTTTTTATGTTGCTTTTAATAATTATTTTCAAACACAATTTCAAATCAATGTCATGATTGTCATGAAATTTTTATGTTTTATTACTTTGTTCCATTTCAGCTTATCTCACTGACAGCTGATTTTTTTCCCCTTATTTATTAGGAGGGTATGAATAATTTTGAGGACGACAGTAAATGTGACCAGCATGCTAACTGGTATGAAGAAGTCCTCCACACACTGCTGAGGCCCTTGTTTGTTAAAGGAATAAAGTGTAAAAATGCCCGATTTATGTCTTTTTTTTTTCTTATTACTGTGGGGGAGTTTGACCATGTAATCCACCAAAAAACTCAAAACATGAGTAAATACCAACAGGAAAATGTTGCAGGGGATTTTGACACATTGGGGGGATGCTATTCACACGTTTTGATGTATCGCTCATTCCACAGAAGCACAATCCTTTCAAGTTATACCTTGTCGAAAATATTACTAATCAGGTTTTCCAACAAGGTATGATACAACACCAGTTGGTCTTATTAAAGGGATAGAAACTACTGACCAAGCACACATTTTCTTATTTGTTGTCCTAACTTTCTATAGAATAGGTTATCTGAAATTTTTTGGGAAAATGTGGGGGAAAATCCAAAAAAAAAAAACCAAAAAATTTTGAAAGAAGATGAGAGGGTGTGCGGTTGGAAAAGTCGCGGGAAAAAAAAGTGTTTGCGGGGGATGTTAATAAAAAAAAAATATATATGCGATGAATTTACGAGATAGAATAAGTTTTTATTTAAATTGAAAATATAAAAATAATGGATGGAAAAAAAAAATACAAAAGAGGATAAAAAAAACTAGAGTATGTGGAGGGGGGAAGGAAAAATAAAAAAAAATATATAAAATATAAAAAAAAAAAACCATAAAAAAAAAAAAAAAAAAAAAAAAAAAAAAAAAAAAAAAAAAAAAAAAAAAAAATTAAAAAAAAATAAAAAAAAATAATAAAAAATTAAATGGAGATAACGTTCACCATCCATACAAAAGAAAAAACAATCGGCCCGCCAATGTATCGGCCTATTCTTAGTCTTAATATTGCTGTCAAATCATCAGGTACCAAACATATGGAGCCTGATACACATCTTCTGAATGTGTTTTCAAGTGGTTTGGACAACAGGAATACTGCAGCAAGCTGTTTCAAATTTGGTCAAATTAGTAGTGTAGAAGAGAAAGCTGTCATTAGCTCTTACTTCTATACATTTCATTTAAAGATTAATTAATAATGTGTTTAAGCAGTGTGATCTGCAAGTTTGCATCCAGAGTTTCACCATCATTTTCTGTGTCTCTCAGGTCCACAGAAAGACCTTAAATCCAGTGTTCAACGAGACGTTCCAGTTTGGCGTGCCGCTGAACGAACTACATTCCAGGAAGCTGCATTTCTCTGTGTATGACTTCGACCGCTTCTCCAGACATGATCTGATAGGTCAGGTCGTGGTAGACAACCTGCTGGACTTCAGCGAGGGCAGCGGGGACAAACCCATCTGGAGGGACATCGTGGAGGGCACTGCGGTAAGACGCAACACAAAATGTCTGCAGTGGAGATTGGGTAGAAATGATGGTATTAAATTTGAATGAGCCTTGTTGTGGTTTTTGGCAGTTGCAGCTGCAAACTAAGGGCCAAAGCTGCGATGAATAGGACTGAACCAGAAATGGTGCATCTGAAACAAGACAGAAGTCACAGTAAAAAATGATATGATCAGCATGTGCTGCTGCAAGAATATGCAAAATATATTAGTAAAGGATTGTATAAGTTTTACACTGCAAAAACTCAAAATCTTACCAAGTATATTGTTCTAATTTCTAGTCAAAATATCTAATCACATATAAGATATAATCACCTAAAGAGAAACATTTCAGTGAGATATAGGAACTTGTTTTAAGACAATGTATTTTTTTTAAGAGATCTTATCAAGAAAATTTTACTTGTTCTATTGGTAGATTAGTTTTTGCTCATTATTTTTTTTTTTTAATTTATTTTTTTTTTTTTACCTATTTTAAGAGTGGCCAAGATTTGTTGTTTTGCTTGTAATAAGAAAAATAAATAAATAAATAAATAAATAAATAAATAAAATCTGCCAATCAAACAAGTGAAATTTTCGTGCTAAGATTTCTTGAAATAACATATATGTAAGGTATATATATATATATATATATATATATATATATATATATATATATATATATATATATATATATATATATATATATCCATATATATATATATATATATGGGTGTGTGTATGCATACATGAATGTGCTTATTTAAATTTTTGAGAGACATCAGCAGTATTTTTATTTTGTTTTTATTTTTATTATTATTATTTTTACTCTTGTGAACCTTGATCTCCTTTCATTATTTAATGTTTGAATGTTATTATTGTAATTTTTATTTTCATAGTGTTGATTTGTCAAGGGATAAAGGATGGAAATGCTGCATATTTACATTTTATGTTCATTAATGTGCACTGTCCCTTTTTAAATGAATAAACTTAAACTCAATCTCAAAACAAGTTCTTATATCTCACTAAAATGTTTCTCTTTAGATGATTATGTCCTATATTGAGTTTGATTAGATATTTTGACTGGAAATTAGAAAAATATACTTGGTAAGATTTCGAGTTTTTGTAGTCTAAACACTGAAAATAACAGGAGATTAAAAAACAATGCCATTAAAAATTCAGTTCAGCAAATTAATATACAAACTGACGCCAACAGAAAGTAAAAAAAAGAATGAAGAATATTTGGTGTGGCCACCTGTACAGCTGCAGACTTGTTGCAGACCTGCCACAGCTCCTGTGTGGATTCAGGTGTCTCAGGTGCTTCTCTCTCTTCCTGCAGTCCCAGACTGACTCCATGAGTTTAGCATCATGGCTCTGCGGGGGTCGCACCATCTGCTCCGTGTTCCTCTTGAGGCTGACAGCAGTTCTTTACGATGCCGCATGTTTGCTCGAGTTCATTATCATGCTGTAGAATTAATTTGAAGCCAATTAGAAGCCTCCCTCATGGTAATGTCTGACTAATAAAAATCTACCGAAGTGGCCAAAATGTTTGCATGCAGTCTGCACATGTCTCAAAGTGCAGAACTCAGTTAATCTGTTTCACGGAGTTCATGAAAGCAAAAAATAATCAACTAGAAATGCAAATAATTTAGCTGAAGGCGGATTTTGTTTTGCTATGTGTAAAGCTGTGAGTATTGATGAAAACAGAAGCCAACTGAAAGTGAATTTTTTACTTCATCCACCACCCAATTTACAGCAGTGACACATTTTGGTTTAAAAACTAGATTTAAATTTCAATTATTTCAGCTTCTGAATGCTCAGATAGCCAACTTCATAATTAGGTGAAAGGGTTGAGACTATGCGGGTGAATTCAGACACCCCAAAGCGAGGATTATTTGTAACTTAGACAGCCAAGAATAATCATTAAACCCCTTCAGGATCATCTGATTTTTATTTTCTTCAAAGATTGAGATCATTATAATCATCCTGTCCTTGATCAGAGGAATAGTGTAGAGAGGATGCGTGGAGCTGTGCTCACTGCCTGCAGTATAGATTAATTCAGCCTGGTAATGTGAAAAAACTGCTCAGGAGAGTTAAGATAGATTACTGCTGGCCACATCCAAACTTTATATTAGGCTATGTCCAAGTAGATTTATATGAAATATTCATAGAGGGCTATTAGCAAATTAGATAGAGCAAAGCCTTAAAATTTTTTTGGCATGGAGGTTTAATTTATTAAATAAGTTTAAAGCATCAGCATCTCTGTGTATTTCAGTGTTTCACTTTGGGAAGTATTGATTAGTGAGGCTCAGAGCCACTAAGGAGTCATCACGCCACAGTGTGACCTGAATACCAGCGGTGCCATTACTCCGGTGCCACTGAGACCACAGGCAGCGGGGGGATCGGTGGATGGGAGAGCAGGGAGAGATATAAAAAGGCCTGGGGAATCGTCATCTCTACTTAACACTTTCCTCCACTCGGGGACTTCGACAGATTGGCATATGATTCATTTACAGTGACGGCACTTCCCCTCTGCCTAAACACTCTGCCTGTCCACATTAAGACTCCTGCTGTCACCCGCCATCAGTCATGATTAGCTCTTTTCAGGCCGCGGACGATCATATAACACCAAAGGATATCTGTCTGTTACTGCTTCTCCAAGCTGTCTCTGTTTCTGATGTAACGTGTGTGTGATCGCAGCATCCCTGTTCTGTTTCTCATCCCCGTTCGTGTGTATGTGGTGATCTGCAGGAGAAGGCGGATCTCGGGGAGCTTAATTTCTCGCTGTGTTACCTGCCCACTGCAGGCAGGCTCACTGCAACAGTCATCAAGGCCACCAACCTCAAAGCCATGGACCTGACTGGTTTCTCAGGTAAAGGATTCACACATCGTAGAAAGTCAGAAAATGATGACAGGAAACAGCTTCTGGTTATTGCATTGCTTTCCTGAGTTAAAGCATCATTTTGATGAAGAACATCAACTAAATACGGTGCAAGTCTAGATAGAATAGCAGCTTTAATACCATCTAACTATTTTCAAATCATCACTGGACCAGAATGCAATGCTGTTTACAGATTCATAAAACCTGCATTCATAGAATATATCTTTGAATTAACATTTGAAAAAAATATGTCAGATCGGATGGGTTTTGGTATGGATATGTTTGCTATTATGTTGCATCCCAATAGCAAACTGTCCCCCCCTGGAGGGGGAGTATTAACCAGATAAGGCTGCTACATGACAGCGTGACATCATCGCAGTGCAACACCTATTAACCAAAGCACCGCACGACACATGACAGAAACAAAGGGGTCATCCTTGCTTTGTTTTTATGCCGGGTCACACAGGAAATGATGCATTTTCACAACCAATAACCAGATTGCAGTGTGTTAAGCTCCACCTTTTTGGTCCAAATCAGTTAGATCAGTGAAAGGTCCCAAGAAAGTAGGACTGGTCGGTCCTATAAGGGTATATAAGGGTACCCGTCCCAGTTTTTACCTGTGGGGATGAAAAAATATGTAGACTAACCCGGCCAGTCCCAACCCGACCCGACCCAGACCTGCTGGTGGAAACGGGGCATAAGTTTAACATTACACAATTCTGTTATTCCAACTTAACAGGTCAAAACAAACTCACTGATTGAACTTATTTACTGCCACAACGAGTAACTAAATCAAAGGACACCTTAGTTTAGTGCAATGGTTCCCAAACTGGGGTCGAGCCCCCCGGCTCAGGGCTATGTCAGAGGGGGCCCAGCCAGGCTAAAAAGTATAGTTTTTGCATTTCTAAGAAAAAATGGGCATATTTTTGCAAGTACTAATGAACAAATGGTGATGACTCAAGAAAAGGCATTGCCTCCCTCCCAAATGCAGTATATTTTTTTTCATGCATCTCATGAGAAAATGTTTGGGTGCATGTGGTAACGGTGGTGGGATGGGGGGGCCCTCCAGGAAAAGTTTGGGAACCGCTGGTTTAGTGTGAGGTAGTGGGGAACCGTGGCCCTCATCCTTCAGGTCTGCCATGAGCTCTTGCTCCTACACACATGATTCAAATCAATGAGTCACCGTGCAGAACTTGATAGGCTGTTTGAGCCGTTTGATTTGATTCAGGTGTGCTGGAGTGGGGACACGTGGAAATCCTGCTGTAATTCTGGGATATATTGTATTCTGTATGTGTCATGGCTGCCACGGGTTCCAGACGTTCTTTTGGCACATAAGATGCTCACATTGGCGCGAGGTAATGTGTCGCATGCGCAAGCTGTAATATAGACTTGGACGTTCAAGGCGCACGTGTGAACAGGAGCACGACTACATGGTCAGAGGTAAACACGATGCAGATAGTTTCATGTTTATGATTTTCTCTCCAACACTCGTGCCTTAACAGCTGGAAACAGTTTGGTAAACTGTTTGTAGAAATGCTCCAGAAATACGATGCGACTGGCAGATTGGCCTTTTCAGTATTTCAAGGTACTGCATGCTCCTCGTTGCGGTGACCTCCAGTATCGAGCGTTTTGGCTGCCGTCGGGTTGCAGCAAGTATGTCGAGAACATTGACATAAAGTGTGCATGCACACCAAGTTCCCAGCCCTTGTTATAAGTGCAGGTGGTCTACACCACAGGTGTTAAAGTCCGATCCTCGAGTGCCGCTATCCTGCAGGTTTTTGTTGTTTCCCTGCTCCAACAACACCTGACTGAAATTAATTGATCAAGTGTGATCAGGTGTTTGACGTCCTAAACATTACACATGCTATAAGCTTTACCCATTTTCAGCAGGACCTTTGCATCAGGAAAGGAGACCAAAACATCAGAAAGCAGTCAATTTTTATGACTAGGGATGTTCGATATTGGCTTTCTTAATGATATTCGATATCCTGATATTGGCCTACTTTTAATTTCAGATATCTCATGTCAACCAATACGTCATATCACTCATATTTTGAGATACAAAACTATATTCTGCTCTGAGATCAAAGATCCCAAAATATCCTTAACTCAGCCAGAGGAGTTCATGTTGGACATCTGGCTGCCAGATATCAGATACTAGCAGGTATTAGCCAACATGTAGCTTATTATAATGTTTCTGACAACTTGGTAACTTAACCAACAACTTAAAAACAGACATATTATAAGCAGCTTCAAAGCAAGTCAGTCTATAGCAGCAGCAGCTGCACCGTAGTCACATGACTCTGAAAGGAATGCTGGGATATGAAGTTCTTCCACAATAACAGGGACTTTTCTTCATGCTGGACCAGAGCTAATGAAACAAGACCTCCTAAGATGTTCTAACAGAACAAGATCTCTCCAGATTTTTTGAGTAAAAATATCGGTCTGAAAAATCTGGTACCAATGTTTTCCAATATTTTCAAATATCACATTTTAATGCTAATATAGGCCAATAATATGATTTCTCAATTTATTACAGATCAAAAGTAATGGGATACAATAATTGTTTCCCTTACAACATCTGCAGGGTCCAAGATTGGACCACTCTATCACCTTCTGAACCATTTTATAATGTTGGTGAATGTCAGTTATAGCTGGATATCTCAACTGGTCCTGGCTCCTCCTGCTCCTTGTTGCCTGAGAGGTTCATAGGATGGAAACATAGAGAGGAAGGAGAAGAATCAGAAACAAACCAGCTGAAAACTACTCTATTAAGGTCTGTTAATTATCCAAGGGCCAGGCCAGTCTAACTTTTACAGCTAGGTCTGTTATTTGCCTAAGGCACACAGGTTTTATCTGCAACTGGAGCATCCTGGCTTATCTGATCTCTGCCAGTATTTTTCTGTGCTGAGAATCCGCTTTCCTAAAGCAATTTCTAACCTTTTCTATTCAGAGATTAACCATGTTTTTGTCCATAATGAGCTCAATTTTACATATATCAGTAATAAGTAAAGCATAACATTTTTCATAAGCTTTTGGATCAGTTTGATCTGAATCAGGTGTGTTGCAGCACGGAAACAAGAGAAACCAGCAGGATAGCGGCCCTCGATTACAGGAGTTTGACACCCCTGGTCCAAACTTATTTAGCCACCAAGAAGAAATGGAGCAAAATCATGAAGTGAAATCATGAACAAACCAGGTAAATGTTAGTTTATACAAAGACAAAAACTTAAATCCTAATTTAATTCTCTGCAGAAGTATCATTAGAAATGCAGTTTGTAGTGGATATACTGCATTCTTCTGATCTCGCCACAGATTTTCTGCAGGATTTAAAGAAACAAATTCAAAGCCCAATGACAGAATATTTTAGATGCCATAAAAAACTATGTTTCTATTCTATTCTAATCACTTTACTGAAACAGCTTGGGTTTTTACCCTCTTAGAATCAACCATTTATATCTACTTGCTGTGGATCCACATACAGTACATGGCAGTTGCCACAATTGTGCCACAATTTTTACTACGGTGTCTTTAAACTAGGTGAAGTGAAACCCTCTGAGCTTTAAAACTGCAGTACCAGCTTTAATTGATAGGAACTAGAGCACCGTTTGGGCTCAGTAACACCTTGAAGAAGACAGTACACATGTTACCTGCAGTGCAGTCATCGCTGCATCTGAGCCTCTGGATCCACTCACAGATGAAAACATGCTTACATGTGGAGGAATTTTGGCCACTTGCAGCCACCATCCATTCATAACTGTGCATGCCATTTGAGGTCATTTCTAGTTGATCTCAATTCAGAAGGTTTTTCCAACTAATGCGCCATATATAGCTTTTTTTTTTTTTTTTACAGTAATAGAATTATATTATAATATAAACTACATTACTATAAATTGATTATTCATTCACTCCATATTTATATACTGTCAGTGGTATGCTACATGTGTGCACAGCCTTGGGCAGGCTGATGGAAACATGGCTGCCAATCCAACCATCACCAAACACTCACACATGGAGGTAAGGTAGGTGAAGTGTGTTCCTCAAGGACAAGACAGTTCGACTGACCTTTCATTCAGACAGATGATTACTGGCTTAGTTTTACCATTTCAGACATGTTGGCTTTTGCTATGAGATGTTTGAATCTCGTGTGATCGTCGTACAGTACAAGACTCAGACCGCAGTCTGACTAGACTGAATCGTGTTATCTAAACATGACTGAATCTAACAAGAGCTGAATTGTTAAAGGTCATGCACATTGTACACAATTTGTTTACTTTCACCTTGGAAAAATGAAATAATTTCGTTCCAGTTACATGTTCACATCTTGTAAATATACAAAGCAAATTTTGCAGTGTTACAGTAAATCAACACTTAAAGAGTAAAATTTAACACTGTATCCGAGTGTATTTGGTCCAGATAAGAACTGGTGTTGAATTGATTCTTTCCATAGTGGTACAATTACAGAGTAGAATTAACTCATAATTGAATTAAAATTTAACACTGGCTTACATGGTACAGTGTTAATAGAACGTCCCATATAATGGAAGTGATGGGGCAATCGCGCGCAGCCTCTAAATAAGGTATTATCACGCATTTTTACTGCGGCGACTTTGATGACGTCACTATTATGCGACACCATAACAAGTAAATGTCTGTAAATAAGGACTAATCACCACAAAAAGCCACTTTAAGCTCACAGGGGGGGGGTCCGACTAATGTTTGGTAACAAAACATTGGTGAAATGAAGGAGTTTGTGGCACATAATGCCTTATTTAGAGGCTGAGCGCGGCTGCCCCATTTCTTCCATTATATTGGACATACGCTGATCTGTTGTGGATCTAAATATCTCCCAAAGGAATTCAAGTTGGACCAAAACTGTCTGGGTGAGTAAATGAACATATTTCATGCTAGAAAATAGGTCCAGATTGAAAAAAACGAACTTCCCTTGTAACCCTAAAGGTAAATAACACTGGAGATGGTTAATATGACTCTGAGCAGTGTTGAAAAGTTACTCTACTGTGGTGATAAATCAACTCTAACACAAATACTTTTTCCCTCTGCATTGAGTTAATGGAAGTGAATATCGGAGGCTCTTACCTGTGTACTGGTATTATCACATTTCCCACCACGTACAGAACCAGAACTTCTGTTCAGAACAGCTTCACTAGGAAATTGGGAGGATTATGAAGAGACATTTTTCCTTTGTCAGTCGCAAGCAAGTTCTTGTGATTTGCACAATCTGTCACCTTAAACAAGATAGTCTGATTAAAATGCGTTTACACACCAAGGAGGGAATAAATCCAATGGGATGACATATACACTTAACTCACGGTGTAGGACTGTACAGGGGAGTCACAAAGCATGATGGGAAATATTCAAGCCAAAGAAGGCGGAGTCTCCCTGAGTGCCCAATCCCAATGTTCCCCCTACTTACAACCACTAGCCCTCAAACTGAAGCCACAAGGGGAAGAGCTTTGTAATCTTCTAGGAATTGGGACACCACTTGCTGCATTTACAATCAGGCACGTAAGCAACTGCGTAGTGTTGTTTGCATAAACGTCTCACCGTAACAGCACATCCAGTAGCAACATGGAGTTGACAGTTGCGATCATTTCTCTCTTTTTTTTTCATCATTCATCATGCTTCGGTTGATTAATAAATAAAAGAGCCACACAGAGAAGAAGTCGCCATTGATGACTGTTGTCGCTTGTAAACTGCCAAAAAGCCTTTGCAAGCTTTTTGTCAGTATTTTAGCCTAGCTAGCGTGGCTAGTCGGGCTAACGTTTGATATTTTACTCTCAATGGTGTTGATTTTCTGAAAGCATTAATATGATTCATTTTTTGACTGGTGATCAAAGCAGTTATATCGCTGATTGTGATTCTGCATCACATCCTGCATTTATACCTGTGCACAGTTTGTGTTGTCAAGCACTTTTAGGGGTCAGCAAGAACAGAAAAAGTACAATTTCAGAGGAAAGAAAGTATTTTAAGGGGACGAACTGTTGATTTTTGCTCTATATTTCCTGACAAGAGTATATTGAGCATCTTCACATTGATTGTTTCTAAGTGTGAAAAATGTTCTTCAAGAAGCAGAAGCAGCATTTATAAATTATGAATGTGTTACCTAACTAAAGTCTGTTGCAAACAAAACAACCACAAAAAGTGAGCGGCAATGGGTTCTTTTCTGAGCAAAATCAGCTCCAAGTGTTAGTTTCAACACTGTCTACAGGAAAAAAAAGCAGCAGGGTGAGGTGATGTTTCACAAGCAAATAACCGTGTATACAGAAGTTTTATTCTTTTGTTATCCCTGACTTCAGTATTTGAAAACCATCAGATCCCTCAGTGATGGGCATGTGCTGCTACTCCTGCCACATTGATGTAAACCTGATTGAAGCTCTGTAAGATGCTTACAGGCAGCACAAAACCTGAGCCGTGTGTGTGTGTGTGTGTGTGTGTGATTTTTCCCCGAGCTGCTCACACTGAGCTGCACATGTTGCACACGCAACCGCAGTGAATCAACCTTTGCTGCTTTTCTCCCTTTGTGTTCTTAATCCAGCTTTGCCAAGGTGACTTGATTTTCATGCCTTTCATGTGTTATAGATGCGGATATCTGTGAACATAGTGCATTAGCAGGAGTCCCTCCTTATCTCATTCTCTCCCCGTCTTCCTGCTCTCTTTTTCCTCCCTCTGCTTCGCGCTCTACTCCCCTCAAATGTTTCCTAACTCCCCGTTTTCCTCCCCACCCCGCTTCTTCTCTTTCAGACCCGTACGTGAAGGCCTCGCTGATATGTGACGGGCGAAGGCTAAAAAAGAGGAAGACCTCTATTAAGAAGAACACGTTGAATCCGACGTACAACGAGGCCCTGGTGTTTGACATTCCCAATGAAAATATAGAAAACGTCTCTATCATCATCGCGGTGATGGATTATGACTGGTGAGCGAGCTGCGGTGTTGTTTTATCGATGCATACCAACAACAAACCAATGATTACCGTCAAGTAGCTGTTTATCTAATGTGTGTTGTGCACATGCAGCATGATGTTGATTTGGCGCTGTCGCATTTTGATGGTGTTGCAGCTGTGTTAAACATGATGAGGGCCCCTCAAGAGCCAGCCTCCTGGTGGATGATCCCTGTTTTACATAGATGGGCACCTCATGAATAAGCATGATTTATGCTAATGGTGAAGCAAGACGCGTAACCCTGCCAATATTTATCTCGCTGCTGTTTGCAGCATTACTTGGCTGCTTTATGTGTTTGTATATAAATGCACCGCCTCTCGATTATGGAGTCTACCGACCATTTGGCATCTCTATAGGTGTGTACTTTTGCATGTCTGCCTGCATCCCCACTGACATTAAGCTTTTATCCAGGGCAGCGTGTGATTTTTGAGCTGCTATTCAATATTCTTCCTCAACCCCTGAACTCTTTCCCCAGAGCTCAGCGTTGATAAATGAGACTCTGCCTGTTTCTCAGCACCTCCTTCTGTCTCTTTTTATGTGTCTGCTTTTTATACACATTTCTATAAATATATATGTTTCCCTCTGTCCACCCTGCTTCTTCTCTAAACTCTGTCCCTTTCATCTTTGCTTTCATGCCTGCGTCCCTCGCTGCGTGTCAGCATTGGTCATAATGAGGTTATAGGGATGTGTCGTGTGGGCAGCGATGCTGAAGGTCCTGGAAGGGAGCACTGGGCAGCCATGTTAGCCAATCCACGTAAACCAATAGAGCACTGGCATCAGCTTGTTGAGGTGAGCACATGATCATGCATGTGTGCACTCATGTTAGAGTGTGTGTGTCCTCTCCCAGTTTTCCTTTCAGTGCTGAACATCGCATATGATAATTATAATTAATCAAGCAGTGATTGAAGCAGAAGACCTGACAAAAGAATGAGTGGCAGAATGTTTTTTTTTTAAATAAATCATAGAAATATTCTAAAATGAATAAAAAGCACCATGCAGCCTCAGAAGAATCGTAAATTACTAGTTCAGCAGGTAATCTACAAACATTTAATTACAATGAAGACCACTGCAATCTGCTAAGATCAGTCCAAATTAGCCAAATTAAGGGTCACTATAAGCACACTTGTTGATTATCATGAATGTGTAATTTACTCATTACCCTAATTACCCAGTTGGTTAACATTTCTTGTCCACACAAAATAGTTTAAAAGAATGATAGTTACCAATCTCCCACTTTTTGCCTTGTTAAAGATATTTGAGTTGGGCTGTTTAGCTCTGATGGAAACACACAGTTAATTATCTAGTTTACTGAATAACTCCACCTTTCAGATAACTGTCATCAGACTTCATTCCTCAGCTCAATTACCTTCAAGTTTCTAATCATTTTACACAGTTCAGCACAACGGACGGCACACAAGAGCCACTCGGTTGATAAATCATTAAAGTGTTGCAATAAAACAATAAGAAAAACACTGAGCTACCACTGAGGATGGTTTATCCATCACAATCTAAAAGATGCAGGCATAATTAAAGGGAAGGTTTAAAAAGGCTTGATTTCTTTTGGAAATGTTCACCATTTGCAAATGAAAATGCAATGACACGCCTTTTTCCAGCTGTAAATAATAATGTAAAAATCATTAAATTCTAAGTTCAATTCAATTTCCAAACAAGAAATTAAAAAAAAAACACCCAGTTAATGTATTATTTTTACTCTTTTGCTGTATATCATGAAATCTTTTGACCATAAAAGGCATTATAGCTCAAATAGAGACTATAGCATTTGGTTTATAAATGAGCATCTTTACCTCAAACAGAAATGTACTCTGGCAATATTCAGGTGGTATGGGTCAGTGAATGCGCCAGTTTGAGCTGACAAGACGCGTCTGCAAATATCGATGTTCTAATCGTTTGGCGTGTGCGCACTCAAATTTTGTGTCGATTTAAATAGTTTCCCTGTTTTAATTTGCACCACCTGTCGTCTGTGACTCAAATCAATGTGCAATGCACAGTGTTTGTAAGCAGCTTGTCCAGTCTGGTAGCAGCAGTAAGACAGCCACAACAAGCCGGGTGATGATGATGCCAGACATAGCGCCAGTTAGTGTTAAAAGTTTGATGATCTGTCCCTTTTACAGTTTAGAGAAGGGCTCGAAGATTAATGAGCAGTGTAAAGCTTGCTTACCAGCAGTAAATATGCTGTAAATTCAGAAATGCTTAACCAGAGGTAACAACCACATCCGCAGGACGACTTTTCACTTTTATTGTACAGTTTATAACATGATTTAGAAATACAATCAAACACAGCTACTGATCAGTTAATTAGTCATGTTACTGGTTATGTTTTTAACCGTGTTTTTAACAGTTTTTAATAACTATCCTGTAGTCTGTCACATTTAAAAAAAAAAAAAAAAAAAAAAAACTGTCCTAATCACAATTATTTGCATGATTATTTTCATGCTACATTGAGGCAATAACAAATAGACAACCCAGTTTTATAGGAGGATGAATCTATGATGTAAATCTGTCATGCCAAATACACAGAAACAGATTTTGTCATGTCTTTTTTGCTGTGGGTCCACACAATTTGACAGATCTTGATGTGAGACTGTGTTTTTATATTTATAGCAGGGTTAAAAATACATTTTCTGTAAAAAAAAAAAAAAAAAAAAAAACTAAAGTGAAAATGTTCAAAACTTGTTTCAGAAGAAGATGATTTACAACTGTACCTGGTTAGCCTAGCTCAACATAAAACATGAATATAGCTTTTGTTTTTTACACTTTTTTAAAATAAGACAATTAAGATATAAATGAGTGAGAACACCAGATAAACTTAGAAGAGTCAGGGAGCTGGTCTTTTCTACTGAACCAGATTAACTTTCCCTCATTTTCAGCCTTGATGCTAAGCTAATTTACTCCTTGCTGTACTTTAATTCACATGCAAGTGTGAGGCTGTTTTCTGTTCATTCACTAAACCTCTATCTTGAATGTTAATATAAACCATCCCTTTATGTAAATGACATGAGTCTATCACTATTTATTCACTGTAATTATAATTGCAGTAATCGGGGTGATAATGCAGCAGTAGCATTAGTGAAGCACATTATATTATAGTATGAATTGGATTAATTTCCACAGAAACAATGAAATGTGTTTCTTTTATCACAAAGAATGTAACATGCACAAAATGTCCTCTTCCTCACAGGAAAAAGCAATTGGAACATTTGTGTCAAAGCCGGCCACAGCATCCTCCCCAAAGCCACATATTGTGGTGGACAGTCCTCATTCTGACTAGAACGGTGAGTCTCTCTTGGTCTCTTTTTAGCAGTTTGTTTCAATGTAAGTGGGCTTGTATGAAGTACTTATGAGTAGCCATGTTTACATAAAATAAATATTCAGATTCAGTTGCATCCTGTTTGGAGGAAAAATGTGAATGTAAACGTGCCAATCGAAAGATTCTGATCCGACATTCAGTTCAATCAAAGTTTCATTCCAGTCAAAACTGATGGGTTATACCGGTTGTTACCAGAATGCATTAAATAAAAGATATTCCAAAATTTGGGTAGAATACATCCTTACTATGAATGTCTGGTGTGCATCGACTTAACATTGTCCCGCAATTTACATTAACATCACACAATGGAAAACAAGGCAGGATCAAACCAGAACTGCTTCATATGTGATGCAAATACGCTGCTTTTTATTTTTAAAGAACAAATTGGAAATCATTAGCCATGTTTGATATTGGCTTTTTTTTTTTTTTACTGATATCCAACATACCGATATTGTCCAACTCCTAGTTTCCGATATCAACCAATACTGATCTATGCAGAGAACTGTGAAGTTGTATTGCTCATATTTTGAAAGATAGGCTTGGACTATATTTTGTTCTGAGATCAAAGATCCCAAAATATCCTTAACTCAGCCAGACGAGTTCATGTTGGACATCTGGCTGCCAGATATCAGATACTAGCAGGTATTAGCCAACATGTGGCTAATTCTAATGTTTATGACAACTTGGTAACTTAACCATCACATTCAAACCAGACGTATTATAAGCAGCTTCAAAGCAAGTCAGTCTGTAACAGCAGCAGCTGCACCGTAGTCACATGACTCTGAAAGGAATGCTGGGATATGAAGTTCTTCCACAATAGCAGGAGCTTTTCTACATGCTGGACCAATGCTAAGGTATCAAGATTTTGTGAGATTTCATGACAGAACAACAAAATGTCACGGTATTTCTTTAGTAAAAATATCAGTCGGAAAAACACAATACTGATATTTTTTGCAATATCACATTTTAATGTCAATATCGGCCGATAGAATTGGAAGGCCAATAGTATCGGACATCTCTAGAAATCACCTTTTCTTCTTCTACTGCTGTTTTCAGAAAGTCAGAGAGCTCTGCGCATCAAAATAATTTATTTATTTAAACGTGATGAATGTAGATGTACGTAATAACTGCAACCGTTTTTAGGGTCGAGGTCTGATAGGAATTATAATCCAAGTGATTTTCACATGTCAGCATGGTGAATGTTGTCCCTGCAACAGACAGAGCAGTCACAACACTTAGTTTAGAAAACAAGAAGATGTCCTAATGGATGAGCTGAAGCTAAAAGCTCCTCTGAAGAGTGTCTGTACACCATCTAAAACTCACACCTGAAACATGAAATTATAGCAGCTCAAGTGAAAGCTACATTATGAATTGATGCATTGCATCATTAACGAATCAGTTGTTTACATTTTAGCGAGACCAGAACATTCTGTAGTAATGGAGTCTGTTGTGTATTGCAGCAGCTCAGTTTGCAACATCATGGCTTTGTTCGCATTGAAAGTGTTCGTGATAAATTCCGATTTTTTTGTCAGATCTGATTTTTTGTGTGGCTGTTCATGTGACCATATTATTCTGAGTAAATTATGGCCAAAGATTAATAACAAGATGTAGCACACGCAGCCTAAAAACTAACCAGTTACAGAATGAGCCCTCAAGTCTCCTTTGGATTGTTGTACCCCCCCCCCCCAATATTCATTCGTTCTAACATTTTGTTGTCCCTCCACTGTTCACTACGCCGTCCTCCATGTTCGTTCC
Source organism: Atherinomorus stipes (assembly GCA_023101725.1). Classification (NCBI taxonomy): domain Eukaryota; kingdom Metazoa; phylum Chordata; class Actinopteri; order Atheriniformes; family Atherinidae; genus Atherinomorus; species Atherinomorus stipes. The sequence continues at coordinate 332,243 of JALJCO010011646.1, forward strand.
ACAGTAATTCTCCCACTAATGTTACTATTTCACATGTTGCTGTCAAAGCAGAGTGACGTCATCATCGCAGGAATTTCAGTATTGGTCACTTGGCTGTTCAGACTGAGGTCACATTCCCAAATGAAATTTTAGGAATGCGCAGCCATATTAGGGCCAGGACATGCTTAGGCCTGCCCAGTTTTCTGATTGGCCCAGGGCCAGGCCCTGCCCAGTTTTCTGATTGGTCCAGGGCCAGGCCCTGCCCAGTTTTCTGATTGGTCCAGGGCCAGGCCCTGCCCAGTTTTCTGATTGGCCCAGGGCCAGGCCCTGCCCAGTTTTCTGATTGGCCCAGGCCCTGGCCCGCCCTGAGAAAGCTTTGTGCAAGTAATAGACATTTTCTGCTAGGTATACGTAAATAAGTAGGACCTCATTAAATCTGTGTATGTTTCATGTATTTCTGTGAGATCAATGTAATTGGTCCCGGGGTGGATTCATTTGAATATTTCCCATCATGCTTTGTGGCTCACCCTGTTCCATTCTGCACCATGAGTTAAGTGTTTATGTGATTCCTTGACCTTTTCCTGAAATGAAAGCTGCCAGGAAATACTAATTTAGAGGAAAGAATTGGATTCCTAAACCTACAACACTGTAAATATTAATGATGCAAAATTATTATATTGAATTATTATAATTAAATTATCACCCCAAATCAGTATAGTCCAAACACTTTTCACACAGACATTTTACAAATGCAACAAAATTCACAGTATATAGGAATAAATGGAAAAAATGTATTTATCTATATGAAATCTGAGATGGGATTTTAAAAAGAATACAGAAATATGGTAAAGAAAATGAAATAAAATAAAATAAACCTCAGTGACATCAGTGCAAATTTGAATTAATGTTTTGGAACTCAGTGTGTTGGAGATCAGACTCCCATGATGTTCACATACGTCATGTGAAGGTAGTGTAAACAATTTGGATGTAAAAAGAATGGCTCACAAATTAACAGCTCTCAACTGAGATCCGATTCTCATCGTTCATTAAAAAGAGCCGTTCAAAAGAATCAATTTGTTCATGACATCACATCTTTAGTTTTAATCTGTTGTCTGCAGCCAGATCTTCAAAGACTCCCTGAAATGAGGAAATACAGAAAAATCAAATTGAAAACAGTTCAGTAAGGTGCTGTTTGGCGAACTCACGGAATGCTGTTTTTTTGTTTGATTGGTTGTTTTTTGGTTGTTTTTTTACCCGTGGGGCATTGCAACAACATAAGGCCCCACCCACCGAGCATTTTTCTAATTTTGCACAAGGAATGAATATTACATCATTTTCAGCTTTGATATTGGTATCAGCCACAAGAAAGAGAAAATGATCAGTTATTGGTATCGGATGAAATTTTTCATATTTTGCATCATTAGTAAAAAGCCATTATGGGTAGAAAAATGATTCCTAACTATGCTACTCCCTGTATCAATTTAACAATCACCTACAAAAGTGGCTCAGATTGGACTAAAATATTCCATGTTAACTTACTCTGTTTGCATGTTCTCACCTAAGTCACTTAAAGGGGAAGTTCAGGATTTTTGACATAGGGCCTCATTTTCGAGTGAGCCAGGATACTACTTATCACTGGAGACAGTTTCAACATATTTTATTCCGTTATTCTAGTTCCAGGAGGTTGACGATGCTAATGCTATTGTAAGTCAATAGGAATCTGCTAGCCTGTCATTAAAACAATTTTAACCACTCCACAGAACATCTGAGGCAAATCATTAATAACTTAATACTATCCGTGTAAGTGCTGTGTTAATAGAATAATTTTACAAATAAAACTAACCTTGCATTTCGTTGCATTTTGATTGCTGCTGCCGAGACACTGCACAAAGTTTTACTTCCTGTATTTGGCAGCGGAGTGATGTCATCTGCTGCTACGTGCATGAAGGAATTTGATTACACAAATATACAGTCAAAACTATGGCCACGTCTGAAAGGCATGAAGATATGTCGGATTTTGAAAATGATTTAGAACTTTATTCAACAAACTAACCGTAGCCATATCTCTATGAACCAGAATACACTGACAAAGGTAGTAACACTACCGCCCGGAAGCAAACTATATCATTCTGCAGCTGGTAAGAAACTAGTTCCGCTATGTGTAATGCAAAATTTGTCATACAAGGCTAGTTTTACTTGTTTAACACACAAGTTTACGAGTTTAACATGACATTTACACAGATGGGCTTGCTGATTTGCCTCAGATGTTCTGTGGAGTGGAGGGGATTGGTTTTAATGACAGGCTAGTAGATTCCTATTGACTCACACTAGCATTAGCATTAGCGACCTCATGGAACTAGAATAATTGGATGAAATCTGTTGAAACTGTCTCCAGTGATAAGTAGTATCCTGGCTCACTTGTAAATGAGGCCTTAAGTCAAAAATCCTGAACTTCCCCTTTAAGGACATAAAAAGATCGGATTTGGGGCACATTTGTTTGCAGTCTGAACGTAGACCATGTGGCAAACTGGACCATGTAATGTCCAAGGCAGAAGTGATATGCTACAAATGTATTTTTTAGGTTGGAAAATTAGCTCTTCCAGTGGCGGTGAGTAGTGCACAGCGTAGCTGTAGCTCACCCGTGAGTAAACATCTGATTCTCCAAACAGAGAGCACTCTGACTTCCTGCAGGTTAGAAAATGACGACTCATAAGTATCACACACTCCCAAGCTCAGTTTAAAAAAAGCAATATCTCTGGACTCATCAGTGTGCTCTAAATGTGTACCATCACTCCACAAACAGCCCCGAATCTCCTTGGTTTTAGCTCGTTAGATGCATGCACCCTCTTGGACTCTGTAACAAGCACGTACTGTGTGGCAGATGCTCTCCAGTAAGATTAACACAGGAAATCTAGTCAAGTCTTAAAAAGCGTGACCAAACTGTGAGTGTGTGATAAAGTGGAGGCTGTGAAGTTGTCAGATGTAAGAGCTCTAAGGCAGTAGCATCTGTATAATCTAGATGTTATGGGTTATGTAATGCATCTCCCCCCTCCCCACAGACTTACAGTACTGCATGCTGTTTATATATTCTCTCGCCCCCCCACTGTCTCGCGCTTGCTTAATCTGCCTCTTCTCCCTTATTCCCCCTTTCCTTAGGTCATTATCATCTCTACAGCTCCAGACTTTCCTTTTTTCTTCTCATCTGTGAATAATTCTCTCCATCAAAGAAAGAGAGACGCAGAGACACTGCAAGTGTCTAACTGCTAGTGCTGTTTTGCTCCTGCTAATGAATACTCCAACTCCTGTGCTGTCTCCTCTGGGCCGGAAAGGGCGAAAAAAGTGGGGGAAAAAAGAAAAACAAAACATAACAAAACAAACAAATAAAAAACAAAAAAGGCATATTCATCACAAGCTACACTTGGAGCGTCAGACGACATTATAGACGTGTGGACATTAAACGATACTGTAGGACTGATATCAGGTGTAATTTTGGGGTTTAGCAAGGAGACACTCCTCTCTTTCACACACACATACACACACAAATACACAGAGTTTGTAGTATGTGTGTAGTTCATGTGCTCTTCAGATTAGTGTAGTATTTCATCTAGAAGGGAGTGTGTTGTGACAAACTTTTCTCTCTTGAAAACAAAAGAAAAAAAAAGAAAGCCATCACAGAATGGTCACTCCAACCAGGACCAAAGGTTCATGCCCTTGTACAGACTTTCAAGAAGAAATTCTGTGTCTAGAGTTTTTCTTTGCCACATTGGTGTGCAGTATACGTCATACTGTAAAGGGGAAAAAAAAAACATGTCACTTGTACCAAGCAGGACAAACCATCCATGGTGGATTCTCCCGGCCATTTTGGACGCCTTCTCCAGGGTTCACAGTTAACTTGCTTATTTTCCCCAGAGGAAAGAACAACGAAGCGTCCAGTGGTCATTATTGATGTCAAGAGAAGTGAAAAACGAGGACACACTCATTGGTCTGAGCATGTTTGCAACCTTGAAATGTGTCCCTCTTCCTCATGCTCTTTGTCTTGGTCCCCACGGTACTCTTTTTTTTTTTTTTTTTTAAATGAGTTTCTTCTGTCATTTGTGTGATGAGTTTATTCATGCCATTGTTACAGTCCACTGAGGATGTGATGGTCTGGGCTCACGAGAGACGTGGACTGTGTTCTTGGCGTTCAGGCCAAACCACCAGACTTTTCCTAGAACCAAACAGGTTTATAAAAAAGAAGAAGAGGAAAAAAGCCTGTGCTTGGGATCGGACCAGCATCTATTTGGAGCGCACTCGCTGGAGGATGCATCCTGCAGGGAAGGATATCACCACTCTGTTATTTTTCTATCATTCCAGGACTTAATATTTTCTTTTCTCAAAAAAAAAAGGAGAAAAAAAAATCACCATGCTTCAACTGATGAAATGTTTTTGTCTACGAGTCCTCATCCTGTCCCTGACGAGACTTTAGAAGGACACACGCGTCCGTGTTGCTTTTATTAGTGAGTGTTTCTGTGTTTGTGGGTGTGTTTGTTTTGTATTTGTGCATGTTTGCGTGTGTGTGAGTACGGATGTGTGCCTGCGTGACCTTGTGTGTGCGTGTGCTCACCACCTCCCCCATCCTTTTTCTGTCCTCACTCCCCCCCCAACCTCCAAAACTCCGGCATCCATGGACTGAAAAGCTTGTCTCGGAGCCAAACGTGTCTTCTGTCTCGTGTCTCTAAAAGGAGCTATGTTGTGTGTGCGTGTGAGAAAACGTGTGCGTGTGTACTACTCGTGCCTCATTGCACTAGGTGGGGAAACTGTCTTTCATAGACATTAGTTTGTATTGTCTATGTCGTCTCTGAAATCAGCTGCCAGTCACTCAGCCCTCCTCTCCTCTCAGACCCTTTGCCTGATGTAAGTAACTGTGTTGATCGTGTACTTCTTTCAGTAATTTGTGTACTGTATGTCCAAGGGAAAAATCAGAAGGCGTCGGGATTGAAACTAAAAATTGCTGGGTGTGTTTTGATTCATTTATTAGAAGAAGAAAAAAAAAAAAAGAACGAGGCTCGTCTGTTGTGGCCAATGACAAATTTAAATCCCCTGAAAGTGAGTTCACAGGGAGGCGGTGGTGTGGGAAATTACTGCACTTCCCGTGTAAGCCGATACAGACTTATAAAGCCATGTCTGTCATTGCTACTACTACTGTAACCTCAGCAAAACAGTACAACACCTCACTACAGCTACTTGTATTGCTATTGTTGCCCTTTTCTCTCTAATCTTCTCACACACTAACATACTTTTACACAGGAGTGTGTTTGTTTTTGAGGGGATCTGGTTTCTTTCTCTTTACCTCTGGATCAAGGAAACAGGTGCACGAGAGGGTTCATCCTCCATGTTCTCTGTGTTTTGCCAGATGGGGGATTATTGATCAGCTTGTATAAGTAGATATGGTATTGATCCATCGGTCCAGAGGCCCCATAATTCTCCCTCTCTCCCAGCCTTTCTCTCCCTGCTCTTGTCTACCCTATTTAGCCCTTGTGTTACTGCCTTGTGATAGATTACAAAGCTCATCGTGGAACCAGCACATTCCCCTTATTCTCGTCCTCCCTCATCTGTCAGCGAGCCCACCCTCACCCTCTCTCTGTTTCTGTCTGCCTGATTACTGTCTGATTACTCATTCTCTCCTCCGGCGATCCCTACCTTTCCTCCTGCTCCACTTCTCCACCTCTCCCTCACCTATCCATTTCCAGCCTTATTTCCAAGCTCCTGCATCTTTCCTCCGATCCCTCCATCTCCCCCCCCCCCCTCCCTCCCCCTTCCCTCCCCAGTCTCTCCCTCGCCGTCTTCTCTTGTTTGTGCAGTCCTGAATGGTCATGGGGAAACATGTTTGCATGCTTATATTAACATGAATGATGTCAACTTGATGCAATGAAAATTATATAAGTGATGCTTTAAGCAAAATCTGACAATGAACTTGATACTAATACTACTAATGACGACTAAATGGAGACCTTGCAATTGTTTATCTCTGTGGTCAAAAACAACAACGATGAAATAACATTGTTTATGCTGTATTTATCTTTCTCAAATTGGTATTCTTTTTTGATTTCCAGTTGTTTTTTATATATAATTTATTCAAGAGGTTTACTTTTTTATTGGTTAATGGTGAGAATTTGAGTGAGGGGTTCAGTCAGGGCGATTGTTTCAGTCAGGACAGCTGTACCAGGTCGCAGAATGCCGGCGAATGTGTAAGTAACAGTGTGGCTGAAGCAACGATGAAGAAAATAAAGGATATGTATCATCCAGATTTGTCTTTCTGATTTCTTTTAATTGGGTTGGGAGGGAGGAAAGGTGACAGAGCTTTATATCCAATCTGAGCATCTCAGGCTATATTTGACTCAGGGATTGGGAGGTAACACACTCTACCTGGACAGAAGCTGTCAAAACCCAACTTTTTTATATATATTAAAGCAGCAATGTCTCTGAATTTCTGCTGTGCATTAAGTTGTGTGTAATTATTCAACCACTTTGTCATGAATTCTTTATTGTGGCCGCATTTTGTCTAAATGCGAACTGGAGCACGGCTGCTTGCCCTCTCTGTACTCCTACATCTGCCCTCCTTCTGCTTTGTGCCGCTTTATTTTTAAATTACTCATATTATTTGTCATGTGGGTTCTTATGAAAAAAGCCCACCAGCAGCAATATGCAACTCCGGCGTTTCACCAGAAGGCAGACAGAGAAGGAAGCCCGAGCTCAGAAAATGTGCAGGGGAATGACAGGGAAGGAGGAGTAGGAGAGGATTAAACAAATGAAAGAGGATGAGGAGCGGGAGAATGCCAGCGCGGAGGAGGAGGAGGAGGAGAGGAAGAGCACGAAAGGGAAAACCTGGAGCAGGGAGAGGAGATAGCTGCATGCAGGATGTGTGAACGTAGAAGTGGAGACGGGAGGTGGAGGAGGATGGCTCTGTATATAGACACACTCATCATGGGGCACCTGCAGTATACTGACAGTGTTAACAATTCAAGAGGGAAACGCACACGCACGCATCCCCATCGCAGACACACACGTGACAACGTGCCAGTTAGCATGGCTGTAACGCTGTAGACTCTGAGATAAAAAAAATTAGAGGAGGGGCTGGGGGTGAACTGCTGTCTCCATGGCAACTTTCCCACCATGAAAAAAAAAAATCATTTAGTCGGAAAGACATTTCACTCAGTTCAGTGAGCTGAAAGAGGCAGAGAGGAAGGGAGGGGGGGGGAGAAACTTAGACACTGGGGGTGGTGTGTGCTCTATAGAGCTGCTTGTATCACGCTGGAGGCATTTATCTAAAGGTACCCAAAAGCTGACAGCAAGGCGTTAAACTCTTCTCACCAATTTATCTGATTATTAGACGTTAATGACTTCCCTTGCATCATTAAAGAGGGATGCAGCAGCTTTGGGTGATGCTTTGCGTCCTGATAGGATACGTTTTTATATAACACGTCAAAATTCACTTTATGATTTGACATTAAACCTGACTTCACCTTCGTGTTCGTGCATGCTAAAAAAAAAATGTTGCAACTCAAACTCCAACATCTCATTTGGAAAGTGCGGCTGCAAGCGATGCCAAACTATGCAGCCACTTATCCTGCCATCTATAGATTTCAGTGTTTCGTTCCAACATAATAAATAATACCCCAAACCTCTCAAAATAATGAAATGCATGTTTTCTTGCGTTGCATGAAAGCACGCAAGCAGAAACTTCAACCAGTTAGAGTATTAAAGCAGCTTGCCTCTGCAGGGTGAAGAGTGCATTAATACAAGAGCGGAGCCCCGGGATCTGACCTTCTCTGTAAACTGCTTTCAAGGAAGAAGTTGGTATTCACCTACAAACAGAAACTACGGGGAAAACATTGCTGACGTCACATCTCTGCTATTTATGAACTAAAAGAATAAATGAAAAAGTCCATATTCAGGACAATCTCTTTTTTTCCCCCCTGAACTTAGAGTAAAACTTTCTTTTCCTGGGATGGGTGATACTGAAATTTTCATGTTGTGTACAGATGTACCAGTGAACTGTGTAAGTGGTCCATGTTTTCTCTCTCTCTCTTCCTCTTCCTTCTCCTTTCTCTCTGTTTCACTTTCTATCATTCCTTGTTAACTTTCATTTCTCCCTTGTAGGCCAGCAGTATGAAATGGAATGGTGTAATAGAAAATGTTTAAATAAAGAAATAAAATGAATAAACATGATATCAAGTGGAGCCTTATGTTCATAAAGCTCCGCTTGGTAAAGCAAAACTGTTCAACAGAATAAAGCAATCAGATTTCCATTCTGCTTGCTTCGATGCTGGACAGGACAAGTACAAAAAAAAAAAAAAAAAAAGAAATTTTCATGTTGATTATACCAGTCGTTTATGGTACTTTTTTTTTTTTTATCGATACTGATATCGATACCAATACTTTTGGTCCCTTTAAAGAAAACTACATGATTGTACAGCTTGCATCAATAGCTTGAATGCAAGTACTTAAAAAAAATGCTTTTAAAACCATAATAAATTATATTGATGAAGAAATCAAACACAAACTAAGATCAAAAACTTCATTTAATTACCAAATAACTCAAGTACCAGTTGAGATTACTTAAATTTATTCAGTGGAAAATGTTCAAATGTAAAATGTAATAGTAATATTATAAATTTACCAAAACAAAATGTGCAAAAACCTGCATTAAAGCACTAAAAGATACCAAAACATCATCATCATCACAAACAGTAGCAGCATCATTATGACATCTGATAGGCTACCAACATCATGTGACACAGAAGCTGGAATCTGGCTGCTTTTACACATAATTTCAATACCTAAAACTCTTGGAAGCAAAAACAAATGCATGTTTTGTATGTGGACAGATACAAAACAGATCTGTACTTAAAAAGTATTGGTTCCAATATTTTATCTGGCTTGTATAGAAGTAATGACTCCATGGTATCAATATGCCCATGCATCCCTAAATCAGACTCAGGCATTTTTAGCCCATTTTGGAGGTGCTGAAGCACCTAATTGAATCCCAGCACCCCTCGAATTTGATAGATTTTCTATATATATAATTTAACTGTATGCTTTTTTTTTTTTACAAACTTGAAAAGTAAAAAAAAAAAACATTCTGGAGGCTACTTTGTTGAAATGTAATAAACAGCAACTGTCACCCCTCAAAAGTAGTTTGATCGCGCCCCTCTCGCATATTTTGAATAGCAGCAGTGATAGCCTAACTTTGTTTTTATGAAAAATATTCCATGTAGTTTGGAAGTTTGGAAAACTGTCAGAATCGAGGGACAAACTCTGCTGGAGAAAAGTGAGGCCACTTCCAGGCTGCACAAAAATTGTGTTTCTATCTTCATCCGCAAAGGGCTCCAAAACAGAGCAAATCCCCATAGAATCGCATGTTAAAAAGGCCAACTTCACAGCAGGAACTAACATGTTTACAGCAAAAATAAACATGTTTACAGCAGGAACAAACATGTTTACAGCAGAAATAAACATGTTTACAGCAGGAACAAACATGTTTACAGCAGAAACAAACATGTTTACAGCAGGAACAAACATGTTTACAGCAGAAATAAACATGTTTACAGCAGGAATAAACATGTTTACAGCAGGAACAAACATGTTTACAGCAGAAATAAACATGTTTACAGCAGGAACAAACATGTTTACAGCAGAAATAAACATGTTTACAGCAGGAACAAACATGTTTACAGCAGAAATAAACATGTTTATAGCAGGAACAAACATGTTCACAGCAGAAATAAACATGTTTACAGCAGGAACAAACATGTTTACAGCATGAACAAACATGTTTACAGCAGGAACAAACATGTTTACAGCAGGAACAAACATGTTTACAGCAGAAATAAACATGTTTACAGCAGGAACAAACATGTTTACAGCAGAAATAAACATGTTTACAGCAGAAACAATAATGTTTACAGCAGGAACAAACATGTTTACAGCAGAAATAAACATGTTTATAGCAGGAACAAACATGTTCACAGCAGAAATAAACATGTTTACAGCAGGAACAAACATGTTTACGGCATAAACAAACATGTTTACAGCAGGAACAAACATGTTTACAGCAGAAATAAACATGTTTACAGCAGAAATAAACATGTTTACAGCAGGAACAAACATGTTTACAGCAGAAATAAACATGTTTACAGCAGAAACAATAATGTTTACAGAAGGAACAAACATGTTTACAGCAGAAATAAACATGTTTACGGCAGGAAAAAACATGTTTACAGCGGGAACAAGCATGTTTACAGCATAAATAAATATGTTTACGGCAGGAACAAACATGTTTACAGCAGAAATAAACATGTTTACAGCAGGAACAAACATGTTTACAGCAGAAATAAACATGTTTACGGCAGGAAAAAACATGTTTACAGCAGGAACAAGCATGTTTACAGCATAAATAAATATGTTTACGGCAGGAACAAACATGTTCACAGCAGGAACTGACATGTTTACAGCAGGAACAAACATGTTTACAGCAGGAACAAACATGTTCACAGCAGAAATAAACATGTTTACAGCAGAAACAAACATGTTTACAGCAGGAACAAACATGTTTACAGCAGAAATAAACATGTTTACAGCAGGAACAAACATGTTACAGCAGAAATAAACATGTTTACAGCAGGAACAAACATGTTTACAGCAGAAATAAACATGTTTACAGCAGGAACAAACATGTTCACAGCAGCAACAAACATGTTTACAGCAGGAACAAACATGTTCACAGCAGAAATAAACATGTTTACAGCAGAAACAAACATGTTTACAGCCTGATTCAAAACATCATTTTAGGTTTAAAGGGATGAGAGGCAAGATTAAGAAATGAGACTTGCGAGTGCCGTGACTGGCGCTGCAGCCACCAGCCAAGCCAACACAGGAGCACAAACTGAAGCTATAACGTTGTTTACTACGCTGATAAAGTCATTCTTTTTGGTTTTTAACGCTTCATCACCCATTAGCATTAAAAAACTGGACATGCATGTTTATTCTGCCTGCCTCTAGTCCCTTTAAAACATCAGGTTTACCTTCATATCAACTGTGAGGGGGTGAATTTTTTATAACTCATCTGTTTAGATGCTATTGAATCATGAAATTACACATAATTAGGGGACTGTCCTTTTGATTTACGGGTGTCAGACTGGGTGGCAGTTTTAGTTGTGATGGCTAATAGTTAGCTCCCTGCTTGCTCCCCGGAAGGCCTCAGCCTGTAGAGTTGCACAGCTGTGGTTTTTAGCTAGTTAACAGCAAGTTTGAGCGTGCCTTACCTTTAAACTGCCTATCTAGCATTTAGCTTAGCTGTCAATCGTTTTCCCCACGGCTCGACGCGGCCTTGTCTTTGCCCATTTTAGTATTTTCCAGGAGAGACGACACACGCGACACGACATAATGGTGACGTTTGGAAACGCCCAACTGGCTTCACTTTCAGCTCTTCAGACGTGACCGGATGTTTCATCCATTTTTTTTTTCCTTTGATCAGAATCTCCATAAATAAGGAGGATAAATGGGGTTGTGATGGATCTGGTTCACTGCTTAGACACAACATCTGCACGCCCAAAATATCTTCTCTCATCCAGATAAAGCTGAATTCTGATTTTCAAATAGCAGAAGTAATAACTTTATTCCTGGATGCTGGATGATAAAAATTTGAATCTAAGGCTTGAAAATGATCAGAAACTTTGTAAATAAGGAGGAAAAAGTGGGTTTTGGTGGATCTGGTTCACCATTGGAACAAGGCACCATGTGCTCGACAGAAGCTGCGATAGAGTCACAGACTTTCCCAAATGGTGTTTTGCTTCTTTCACAAATGTGGGGATGAAATTATGCTAAACTGTCAAAACAATGACATTTATCGTACCTGGCGGGGCAGCTCTCTGGGCGCTCTGCACCTCTAAACCATCGCTTCTGATCAGACTCACAAAAAGTAGCAGTAGAGGCTGCTGACACTGAGTTTCTGATGCACTGGTGGGTCTGGTAACCCATTTATAAGGACCTAAGTGTATCAGCATGCTGGCTGTGATTACCTGTTGTGAGAAGACCATCTGGCCCTCTGCGTCCCAGCTGGGTAGAATGGTCAGGAGATGAATTGTCTTTATCATACCACCTGGACCTTGCAGACATGGAGCACAGAGGCCCATATTTCTCATTCATATTTTATTATGTCATTTTCTGACCAAAACAAAGAAAGGAAAAGAAAAGACAGAAAGAAAGAGAACATTGTCTGGCTTTCCGAGGCGCACCCGTAGAGCCGGCTTTCTGTAATTGCTTGGCAACTGCTTGCATCGTGTGTTGAAGTTCAAAGCTGCAAGACACACAAAGCAGCAGAAAGCATCAGAGAAGGAAGGAAAGGAGGTGCCTACGCATGCAGACACACACAAACACACATCTTACAGTCCATCCCGTCACTTTCAGTTGGCCATGTTGCCCGGTCAGAATAAAAAGCTCTGATAGGGAGGATGTTGACTATTTACATACAGAGGGAAGCCCTGGGCATAAACCCGCCTTCAGATAAACTTTTCCTCAGACGGAAAAAGCAGCTTTGCTGACTGGCATCCAAATCCAAAGCTCACATATAGTTCTTCCATCAGAATTTGGGTTCATTTAAAAAGGAACATTCTGCAGGAGGTTTTGAGTTTGATCAGCTCTGAAGCCTCTTTGCTGAACACTGAGCTGGCTGGCGTTGCCACGGGGGAGTTGACGCCATTGGACCGACAAGAAAAAGTGTGCCGATGTGTTAAAAACACAGGTTTTGCCACCGGTGTATTGCTCCGATCTGTTAACTTGCCAATCAAAGAGCTATTTATGGACATAAATGTGCGTGACTGTGGGGAATGTCCTGAGTGGATGTTTTTCATTACATTATGATTAACATGTAACCTGTGTGTGTTTATATGAGACAAAAACTAAGAATCTGCAGCAGTATGAATGCTCTACTTTACAGCAATGAATTTTTTAAGAGGGTTGAACAAAACTTTTAATGGAAAACTGAAGTTATGTAAGCCTGAAAACCAGTTGACATATAAATTCAGTCTGTCAAGTATCAAATTAAACTTAATAATTTATGATAATTTGAATATTACAAAGATCAAACTGTATCTTTTTAACAATGGAAATTATCGTCATCGCGGCTGTTGTCCCTGGAGCTTTATCTGTAATTAACAGAATATAAATATTTATTAAGGCATGTTGATATTCAGTGTAGAGAGAAGCTTTTAAGGTACGGTTTATTGGCGTTTCTCTCTGATAAGGCCAAAGTATTTGTACTTGTTGATATTTGCTGACATCTCCTGGAGAGATGGATCAACAGCATCTGAATCTGCAGCATTTTTCTCAGCGCTCTACAAATAAAGTGGGACTATTTTAATAAACTATCTGTTGTTGGACTAATCTGACCTTCACCACATAAAATATGACACAATACAGAAAAATATTTGTCAAATTTTGCCTTTTGATTTCCCTCTCAGACTCATGTTTATACTTACAGAACACACTGGCACACATGCTCTGAGGGATAAATCATTTAGTAGATTTAAAAGTCATCTTTGTGTTTCTAGATCTTTTACTGTCAGGATGTCCTGTGTACATTCTCACTTTCACTCTTGAGGATGCCCCCCCCCCCCCCCCCCCCGGCCCTCTGCTCCATCTGACTCAGGATGGCTATTGGATGGATTTAAGGCTGATGCAATAAGGACTTTCCTCAAGACTAACAGCAACTGGCAGGGCATTTATAGAGATTAGGTTTGAGGTTTAAGTCAAAGTGATATTTAATGACGACCCTTTGTCTCTAAGCTTCAACTGCATTCTTTATGGGCACCTATTAATCACCTTTCTTTTTCAGAAAGTGGTTGACTCAGCAAGTGCAACAAAGTTTAGGCTTTGGAATATACGGCAGCTGCTGTATCCATTAGGAAGGGTAAATTGCCTGAGGACTTGTAATTTCTTTCATAATGTTTACATTAGAAAAAACTAAAGAAATTGAAAAGACAAGAGAAACTTGCTTTTATTTCCATGGGGCTCAGCAAATAAAAAAGGAATGGTTTCCTTTCTTAACAAGTCTCTACACACAAATTCTTAAGGCTGCAGTTAATTATAATAAAGCTGCGTATCTTACAAGCTATTTTTTTTCTTTTTGTTTTTTACTGATTCCTTGGATTCCTTCCTTAGTTTAACCTCTTAAATCCTTTTTTACATATCATCCCATGTCAGATTTACATAAGAAGCACCTCAAAGACAACAGCAAGGATGACCAAAGTGCTGCACAACAGATCGAATCATAACAGACACATGGTCCAAAAGTAAAAGACAAACAAAAAAAACCCCACAACAAATTATAGAAATGACAATGAAAGAATGAGAAGTGATAATAAAAGGATCCATGAATGTCAAGTAAAGTCACAGTCAACCTCTCATACTGGGTCGAAGGCCAGGGAGTAAAAATGAGTTTTTAAATGAGGTTTAAATTCAGAGTGAAGGATCCTGCCAACGTGAGATGGTAAATCATTCCACAGTTTGGGGACAGCAGCTCCAAAGGAGCTGTCACCTCTGAGTTTGGCTCGTATTTTTAGAACAGATAAAAGTCTGCCGACAAGAGATCTGATCAGCACTTACTGTCCTCTCTCCACAGAAAGAAAGCCAAATCTGAAGAAGCAGCGTTCATTTCCCATCTATGAAAAATCTGGATCAATTTCCCTCATTTGATAAGGCCGGTTTGAGATGATCCATTCAGATTTTTCCATGGCAAATATTCAAAGAGAGCTTCCAAATTAATTTATTAATGTCATTGATTGAATATTTATTTATTTATTTATTTATTTATATCCAAGCTAGGTATTACATAACATGTATTTAGGTCAGGGCAGGGGAATGATATATATAAATATATATATATAAATACCCCCCCCCCCCCCTTAAAACTAGATCACATTTTAGATTATTTAGAATTACAACAAGATTTCTTTATTAGTTATAGTATGATCATATCTTTAAAAATATTTGGCAGCCAGAAAGAAACAATAAGTTTACTACAGCATAGTTATGTCAGTTTATGTTTTTGAATTTTTTTTTCTTCGTACATTCACAAGCATCTATGAATTTTATGTTATTATTTATTTATTTTCTTTAACCAGAATACTACTATTGAAAACCCAAGCATTCATAAAGTGAAAAATTTTCAGTCAGTGATTGATTTTTAAAAACAGTTTTTTGGGGAAAGAAAAAGGTTGAATAACAATGCATACAAATAAGAAATATGGCAAAGTAATTTTTATTTAGTAATATTTTACTATCGATGTTGTGGGCGAGGCGGCGCTGTGACCCGAACCTTCTTGTTTGCAAGTTAAAAAGATGACGAAGAAGAAGTTTCCCGTCAGCGTGCTATGGCGTCACTTCCGCAAATCATACAACAAGCGCGTATGCTATTCTTTGCTTTCAGTTTTAATTCAGACTGATTTTACGTTACATTTAGGTTTAACGGACCCCACGCGCCTGCTGAGGGACGCGCACCACCAGGTTGGTCCACATCTCTTATTGGTTCAGTGGTAGATGAAGGTTCTTTAAGCCGCATTAGCTGGAAAGGCTCACTAACGGTTACCACGGTGGCTAATGCTAAATGGAAAGCTCCATGGAGATCAGCTGTTGTTGATGTAGCTTTGGTTTTCATTTCCTTACCTTTCATGTCAGCACAACGATAAAATAAACTATTAACTCGTGGATAGTTGTTTCGTTGCTAAGCTAACTTTTTAAGGCACTTAAACTATCAAACAGCTGTTAATTAAAGGCACTCAAGTTTTCAATAAGCTTTTATTGTTTTATTGCCACTGAACTTGATCAGAAAAAAGAGGTGATGGAAAGCTGAAGTTCACCATGAAGTTCTAGTCCAGCTTTAAATTTGTTCTTTAAATTTACATTCAGTAATAGATGTTTGGAGTGTGAGTTAAAGCAGTTGCATTTTTGAGGATTACATCTTTTATTTAATAGCAACAGTGCTTTTGGTTCATCCAAAATGTTTATGTATATATGTGCAGAATTATTGCACAACTCAATAAAAACATATTTTTTCCATTTTTCTTGTTTATTTTAATTTATAAATGTGAGAAGAATCAAGTAACAACTCAAACTTTACAGATAAACATTTTTAATATTCCAATATGCCACAATGATTGTGGCATTGTGCAACTTATTTTTCCTTTAGTCAAAGAACAGAGAAAGTTCCTGATTTCTTTAAAGGATTTGTGATTGTAGTTCTCCAGGCTTCCTTAGGGTCTCCTGAAATTTTCAGTGCAGTCCTTGTACCTGACCATTTTCAGGGTAATGTGTTCTATACCCATAGGTATGTTATCTGGAGATCTCAAAGTTATTCTGTCATATTAGCTCAACGTCGGTTTATTAATGTTAACTATTATTTATGTCCAGAAACTGATTTTAATACGTGACCATCGACACTGGAATATTGTTATGATAGAATATCAAAAGTTGGTAAAAGAAATTTACTTTCATAAAGAGACTTTAAAGGCTATTTTCTATTGTGTCAGATATTGAGAATATTTTAGTTATAACTACTTTAGGTTGCAGGACACTGTGTATGTGATATTTTTGTGTTTTTGACTGAATAATATTTTTATTTTCTGATCAGTGTTGCTCTGATCAGAGCAAATTACATTTCAGGATATCTTCCAGATTAGTCATTAACTCTCAGCAACACCACAGCTCCTCTAGCATTAGCTTGCATACCGGTGCTGCATCGCGTTATGATGAATAGCAACATGGATACATAAAACATTGTCCGATCGATGAGTGTCCACCAAACTTTCCAGTGTTTTTATTGTTGGGAATAAAATCTAGTGTGTCCTTTGCCGTGACGGCATCATTCCTGCTCTGCTCTCTGTGTGTCCAGCAGTCCACTGCGATATGAACACACTGACATCAGCAGACAGACAGCACCAACCACTCTCCTCCTTCAGCAATTTTCATGAAGTAAATGCCGGTGAACTTCATTTACTCGTTTACCACAATTAAAGTTTTCCACTGCTGTTCCAACAGCCAAGAAATGTACACGTTATTGACATTGCTAAGAAAATAGTCCGATTCTCGTACAGAAATGTCCCCTCAGCAATGGCGGACGGTCTACTTCCTGTGTTTTCTCAGATTTGTCTAAGCAGATGAGCTGCATCTGAAAGTGGCGGCTTTAAGATGTTAGGTGTCAGTAAATTGCAGCCACTATCTTACAGAAAGGAGGAAAACCTCCAGACTTCCTTAAAACAGTTGTCTTTCCCATCATGCAGATCGGCACTCATGGAGCCCTCCAGTAAACCTGGCTCCAACCAGGTGGCTGATGTGGTTTTTGTCATTGAAGGAACAGCAAATCTTGGACCATACTTTGAGTCTCTGAGGAAAAACTATATATTACCAGCTATTGAGTGAGTACCTTGAGATGTTAACTGATTTAGGTATTTCATGTTTTAATGAATCAGCATCTCTGTGATGTGCTCCCTGTCATAGATATTTCAATGGAGGGCCTCCAGCAGAAACAGATTTTGGTGGAGATGTGAGTGTCTAGTTGCTGTTTTTATCAACGCTATCATTGGGTTTGAAGATGACTTGGATGGAATTATTCATAATAAAACTTTCCGTGTATTTGTTCTTGCAGTATGGAGGAACACAGTACGGTCTTGTTGTGTTCAACACGGTGGACTGTGCTCCTGAGTCATACGTCCAGTGTCACGCACCAACCAGCTCTGCCTTTGAGTTTGTTTCATGGATCGACAGCATCCAGTTAGTTGCTTTTTACACAGTGAAATCATCGTTTTGTTTAATGTTGCCTCTGTTTATTAGCAATAATGTGGTTATTATTTCGATGTGTTTTCACTCAGGTTTATGGGAGGCGGAGCAGAAAGCTGCAGCCTGATTGCAGAAGGACTTTCTGTGGCCTTGCAGCTTTTCGATGACTTCAAAAAGATGAGGGAGCAAATGTACGGCATTGTTTTGGTTTCATATTGCCATTCAGATTCTTCTCATGTTGAAAGTTGCTGTAATATTTTTGCAAGGCATGCACCAATACCAGATTTTTTTGCATACCAAGTACAAGTGCTTGCCAGTTCTGAGTCCAGATATGAGTACTAGTAAATCCCGTTACCATTCACTGATAAGGAGTGTGGACACATAATGATATAAGGTTTGAGAACTATCAGAATCTTCATAAATAAGGAGGATAAGGTAGTTTTTGTTACCGGCTGTGACAGAGCACCTACATGCCCAAAATTAGCTTCTCTCACTCAGAAAATGACAAATTCAGATTTTTAATAGATTGAATGATAACTTTGTCAGTTATGAGTTAATGTGTTAAAAGAAATTTATGTTCATTCCAAAGATTAATCTCTTTGCATTGACCCATTAATTTTGATTGCCCTTGTTTTTTTCACATTGATATCATTGATATTGAATTCTATTGTATTGAAACACTTTAATGAATATTGAGTGCAAGTACATGCACATAGTGTTGTATCGATATTTGATAATAGTGTCAGTGCATCCCTAATTTTTGCTATTTTAATCCAAATTAATTAAAGTTTTAATTTTTCGCCAAAAAAAAAGGTGATAGTTTTTCTGTTCATATCCCTCAGAAGCAGTTGATAGTTTAATTGTAAAGAGATTTTTTTTTTCTTATTAAAATGCAGTTTATTTGATTTCCTTATTGTTTAATAATGCTAGATATTTAGAATTTATTAGTATCTCTTGCAGTGATAAAATTGTTGACTTCTTTCTGTCTGTTTGCCATTGCAGAGGTCAAACTCACAAAGTGTGTGTGCTGCTGTGTAATTCTCCTCCATACTTGCTCCCTGCTGTGGAGAGTGTCAGTTACACCGGCTGCACAGCCGACAACCTGGTCAAAATCATCCGAGATGTGAGTTACCGCTGGCTTCAGCCCGAGCCATTACCTTTTCACCACTATTCCTGGATCCCCTAAAAGAAACGGGTCATCTTACCTCTGCATTAGAGTGTTAAAGAATTGATCTTTACCCCTTGCATGACAGACATTTGTTTGGAAGTTAAAGATCTTTTTTTCAGTTGCACTTTGATAACTGGCTTGTAATGAATGTGATTTATTTTCACCTTTTGTAGAGAGGAATTCACTTTTCTGTGGTGGCTCCTCGGAAGTTGCCTGCTCTAAGGGCTTTGTTTGAGAGGGCATCTCCAGTGGGAGGGGCAGTCGAGCCCCTTCCTGACTACAGTCAGGATCCCTTTCACATGGTTCTCGTCAGAGGCATCTCACTTCCTGGTGAGATAATCTTTTTTGAGCTTGTTTGACACTGATAGGATTAATAAGTGTTAAGGAAATTAGTTTAATTATAATAAAACAAGAGATGCATGATACTGCATTTTTGGCCGATATCTGATATGCCGATATTTTGCAACTAATATGGCCTATAGTGATATTAAAACTGAAATTGATGTAAAATTATCCCTTGTGCAAAATTAGAACACTTCTGCTGCAGATCCGGTAGTTGCCTGAGACATCCTCATGTTGCACGGTGGGGCGGCCTTTTGATGTTTCCATGCCCTGTGGATTAAACAAACAAACAGCAACATGTAGGTTTATCACCAAACAGTGCCTGTTATAGTACTGTTTAATTGTACCGATTGATATCAGGTCAGTACCGGCTGATATCGATATTCAGCTTTAAAGCCAATATTGGCTGATGCATATATCGGGCCTATAATATCATGCATCTCTATATAAAACCTTTTTTTTATCATTTAATTGTAACCAATGTTGTTTTATTATCACAGATCAATCAATTGCAACCAGCCGTTAATACATTACGATGCCAAGTCTACATTATTTAAGCTAACCAGTATCAACTTCATTAGCCTATGATAGCATGAGGAGCACTGCATTTGCCGTTCATCATCAGTATCATTACAGGAATGTCTATTCAACTGGTAAAATCGAAAGCACCTTATTGTATCAGCAGCTACACTTCCTCTCAAGGTTTTTATTAGTTGGCTTAATATTAGGGTTGTAACACTACATCAGTCTATATCGATACATCAATATAAATTATTGTATCGATAGTAAATCGATCCAAAAAAACAATATTGACCAAAAATTGATATTAAACCCACTTTTATTATGAAAATGGTATTGTTTTGAAGGTTCCCTGTTCCCGTCCGTCCGTCCATCCGGTCGGCGTCTTTCGTCCTTGGCCAGACAGTGTATTTTATGAATGAAACCTCGTAAGATATCGTTTTGTTACGAAATCCCGTGGGGTTTCACGAAATAACGCGAGATTTCATCGTTCTGTTACAAAATCTCGCGGTATTTTGTGAAATGCCGTGAGATCTTACAAAATCCTATGAGATTTCGTAACAAAACAGTGATATCTCCCAAGATTTAATTCGTAAAATAGATCAATACCGCGTTTTTAAATAGAGATATGTTATCGGCATATGAAAATATCGTGATATTTCAGTGTATCAATATTTTTTCCCACCCTATTTAAATAATCAGGTGACCCCTTTGTAGTCAGTTGAGGTGCAGCCGGGTCATTACGAAGAAATAAAGCAAAACAGATTGGTACAATTAATTCCCCGATATAATGATATGTGTACATATCATATCTCTCGCATGTAAATATCATATTGTGATATCATATCAGTATATTGCACAGCCCTACCTCACACTGTTCCAAGCCAGAAGTTAAGATATCATGATGCACTGTATCAGATGGAGCCATCAAATCTAAATCTCGGGTTATCCCTTGATTGCTGATGAGCCGTCCTCCACCACTTTAAAAAAAAAAATAGTTACTATTAATTACATAACCAAATAAATCCGGCAAGAATGAGTTAATGTTTGGAGGGAATAACTCTTTCCTGCTGTACTTTCCCACTCAGATACACCTCGTCTGCATCTCAAGAAGAAAAACAAATGCAACTCAAGCGATAACATGCCGATGTTGTGTGGTATAACTTCATTTTCTTTCCGTGCCAGTGTTGCTCTGATCAGCAGAAATGTTTCAGGCATTATCTTTTCTAGAACATGAGAATATTGAGGCATCTTTATGATGAATTAATTGAGGCATTAAACTTTGCGGTAAATTGTGAAATCAGAAAATTGTGACATCTCTAATAAGATTATGGGGTTATGCTGCAGAAACTGCAATATATACAGTGTGTATATATATATATATATATATGTGTATATATATAAATAAAGGAGAACAGTAATTGGGTTGTGTAATTATGAAGACGGATGGGCACACACTGCCTCAGACAGGTAGAGGTTTTGGGAATTATCATACAGTGTCGTATTTCTGTTTGTTATCTGCAGCGACATGCAGAATTGTGTAGTTTTGTAGCTTACCAGCAGTGGCAGCTGCATTCCTCTAAGCTCCTTATCTCCACACACACTTTGGACAGAATGGTCGACATTTTTTGTGTTTCTCAGGACTGCAAACGACAAGTTTGCATTAACGCTGTTTATCTCTTAACGTGCACCTTTTTTTCTGTGATTTTCATTGTGAACAAGCTGTTTTGATTTCCCAGAATGTCTTTGTTTTTATTAATTTATTTATTTGTTTGCACCTGTTTGGACAGTGTCCTGTAATTATGTTTTGCTAATATGGTTGGTAGATGCTGGTTGGTTGTTTTCACATATTTTATGTAGCTAAGTCAGCCTTAGAAGTTAGAGTAAAAAACAAGCTGCTGGTTACTCTCAGATTTCTGCCTGTTTAGGAGTGATGGACAAATAAGCATCTTTCCCTCTTTACAGAACAGATTTCTGTCATTTTTTTCTCTGAAAATAAAAAAATGCTAAGCTTTTCTCCATTGTCTGTTTAGTTTCCTTAGGTGGAGGACCGGGGCCGCTCAAACCCGTCCTCCCTCCTCAGCCGCTGCCTAACAGCCAGCCTGTTGTTGGAGCTTCGCAGGCCGCTCCACCCATTAACCCAACCCATCCTTATCAGGTAACCGACGAGCAGCCACCACTAATTCCCACCGCCAGCTTTTGGCTGCGTTTCAGTTTATGTTGTTTGTGTTCCGTCTGTAAAACCTTTAACCAAGCATTGTCTTCCTTTAATCTGCTTCCTGCCAGAACCCAACCACCTTGACTCCTGCTCAGGTGGCTGCACAGATGGCCGTGGATATCGCCAACAGCCAGAAGAATCGCTGTAAGTTAGCGCTAGATTGTTGGCCTTTGAGAGCAAATTTTGTTTTGATCTTGTTTGTGTTTACATAGTCTGATTGTTCCTTGATGTCACATATTAAAGTTCGTTTTTCTTTTGTTGGAAAAGCCTTTATCAGAAACCTAGGATAGAATAAGATACAATAATTCTATATTTGTCTCTTACAGGAGTAATTTGCATTGATGACATTCCTCCTTTTTTGATTTGTCCTTCTAGTCCCAGGAATGGGCAATCAGTGTCCTCCATTCAGCAGTCAGCCGACCATCCCATCAGTCCCTGGGATGAAGATCAGTCAACCCATCATGTCGACAGTTACCACAGCGAGCCAGTCAATGATGCAACAGCAAGTTCCTCCCAATCAGCCACAACAAGTACCCCCCACGGGACAGCCGGCACCCAATCAGCAACAACAAGCACCACCCCAGCAACAGCCCATAGCAAACCCGTCCACGACACCGTCAGCACAGCCCAACATGGTAGTTCTGATATTCAAGTATACAAGTATGCTAACAGATGCAGAGGTACATGTGAACGACTCAAGTTCCTGGTTTCCACATAAAAACCTTTATCCCGTTAGGGTTGACATCTGTCAGTGTCCAACATTTCGAAAACCGTGGCTACTTTCTGTGGAAGACTGTTGTCAAAACAGCCCCCCCCCCCCCCCCAGTTGTTTCCTGGTTGACAAGAGGTCACAATTTAGAGTGAAAAATTATGCAAACAGCTCAGGTATTTGTGTTATCTTTAGGGATGCAGAATCATTATTGGGCCGATAACAGGAGATTATTACATTATTCCGATAAGTCCGATATCATGACGACTTGCCCTGATAACTTATACCCCATACAGTTCGAATTTTTAAGATCAGACATGCAGAAGTTGAAAATCTCACTTTTAAGCTTTTCTCGCTGAGATATCTGAGAAGCATTTGAAATATCAGATTGGAGTTTTGGCTCGTATCTTCCAGTTCTGATTCCAGTAAATGCTCTTTAGATGACTTGTTAAGTTCAGCACCTCTTTTAACTTAATGTTTTCATTGTCTTGAATGTTTTGCTTAATAAATGTGTAGTTTATGCTGGACACCGAACGTGTGCCGGAGGAAGTTATGCTCAGAGCTCTGGTTTTAAAATGCCAAACAGCAAGATGTTGAGTTACAGGTTTGCAAACCCACTGAACAACAAAAGGAAAAGAAAGAACTCAGAAACAAACAAAGAAAAAGAAAGTACAGTTTCAGTAATTTTCATGTCTTGAATTTTCCCAAGAAGCCGATTCAGTTTTTCTTTAATCTGCACTGATGTAATTTAAGCAAGAAAAGCTGATTAGAAACCTAAAAGAAAAATGAAAATCATCATTTTAAAGAATATAAGGAAATCTAATAATGTTTTTAAAAGTTATCATTTAAAAATTGAAATGATTTGCCTTACCAGTTGTACCTGGATGAAATGTACTTAGCTTAAATACTATAACTATAAATCGCTGGTGAATTTGCATCTACAGTCAGCATGTGGGTAGTTTGAGTTCAGTTTATTTATAAAGCACACTAATCACATCCTCTCGGAGCCTGAGGTGCTTTACCTTCCAGCAAAAAGATGGATGTAAAAAAAAAAGAAGTAAGACGAAATAAAAGATTAAGAACCAACAAAAGGAAAAATGAGAGAAATAAGACTCAGTTATGGTAGACGAGGTTGAGCATCCTGGCACTGACCTTTTTAACCTCTGCCTTTCGCTCAGCATCTGCTGGACTCGCAGCTTCTATTTTTTCCATTGAGATTAAATCTGCTATATTGTACAAGAGTTTGCATGGTGGGTTTATAAGTTGTTTAGTCTTATGTGCAGTTGTTTCCTGATTCTAAGCTTTAATGTATGCCGAGCGAACCCTATGACCTTCTGGCTGTAGCTTATGGATTTTTTATTTCCCGTATGGATTTGATGGATGGCTGAAATGAGCGAGGGAATCTGGAGTAAAATCTCTCGGGATTCTGAACAGTAACCATGTAGCCTCATGTCTAATTCTAGAAATGGGACGCTGTCGTTGTAATCGAACACCTGTGATGGTAGAACGGTTTGTAGCTTTTCCAGTGCAGACAAATCATCTTTTTGAAAGGTGTCTTTTTCTAATCCAGTTAATATGTTTGTCAGTTACGCTTTTTGCTGTTGTTTTTGTGAGTCTGTGTAGAAAGAGCGGCCATATAGACATGACGTGTGTATATCTGGGTTTGTTGTATGGAAATGAACTGACATGTGACCAGATGTCAGCATCTTCTGAGGGAAAATGGCTCTCTCCTTGTTGCCAGGTCTTTTGAAGTGAAATATTGTGTATTTCACATTGAAATAATTTAAGGCCTTGGCCTCCTGATGTGTAGATATTTTCATATGTAAGCAGTTTAAAACAAAACCCCCAGAAAGAATGACTATAGTTTGCATTGATGCAAGGCAGCAGCCTTGGGTCTGAATTTTGCCGACTAACACGTTGTCTGAAGTCTGATATCAAACAGAATCGTGAATGTGAGCGCTGCTGTCAGAACATGGAACAATCAGTTTCCCTTTTTGCCAGCCGATGATGGGTGGTGCAGTATTGTTTTTCTTCACGTTTTTGGAGGGAATAATGATCAAATTGAAGCTTTTTCCACCTTAACTTCACAGAGTTTTAATTTAATATTTCCTTGCAGTCTCATATCAGAAGAATTAAAAAGCAGCTGTATATTTCCAGTCAATTTCTTGCCCTTAATTGTATTGATCTGACATCTTCTTTCTCTTTATAGGCTGTCGTCGCCGGCGGTCAAGGCAACGCCAATTCAATCGTTCAACCTCAAGGTGTAGCAAACAAGATCGTGGCCTGGACCGGCGTCCTGGAGTGGCAAGAGGTAACGGAGAGGTCTCAGTTTGAGTTAGCAGTAGGGATCGACTGAAATAGACACTTTAGGGCTGATGCTGATAATTTCTCATCAGCCTCAGTTGATGGCTGATACAACCAGCCAATATTTGGGGCCGATGCTGCATTTGGCCCCAGAGTTGATATAATGAACGACACAGTGAAAAACAATTTTGAAAACTCCTTTAAGATATATATTTTTTAAAAAGAGAAACAAAGCACTTCAAATAAATAGAAACATTAAACTTGTAACAATATCAAAAAGAACATTGAACATGTAATATATATTAAGGATGCACAATATTGGAATTTTGGCCGATATCAGATATGCCAATATTTTAAAACTCGTGGACGATAACCGATATTGATAACAATACTAAAGCTGAAAAAATAAGCAGTTTTGTCATCCATTTCCAACGCTTTGAAAAATAGGGGTGGGGAAAAATATTGATACACTGAAATATTGTGATATTTTCATATGCTGATAACAAATCGATATTTTTAAAAAACGCGGTATTGATCAATTTTGCTCACAAAATTTTTGGAGTTACGCTCCAAATTTTTTTATTTATATATATATATATATATATATATATATATATATATATATATATATATATATACACACACACACACACACACACATGCATGTGTACATATACATGCATTATTCATTCATTTTTCATACCCTCCTAATAAATGAGAGAAAAAGTACCTGTCAGTAAAATAAGTTGAAATGGAACAAAGTAATTAATAAATACAATTTTCATGAAAAATCATGACATTAATTTTAAATTGTGGTTCAACAGAACTATTAAAAACAAACAAACAAAAAAAGAAAACACGTAAACAAGCATGATGGGGCTCCTGAACTAAAATGTTGTTGAGCAACACTTAAAGACAATCACTGCAGTCAGGTGTTTTCCGTAACGTCCAATCAGACTTCTGCACCTTTTAACAGGCATGTTGGTCCACATGAGCAAGGTGCTCTAATTTGTCTGGAACAGTTTTCTTTGTCTGTTTGTTTGTTTGTGTGTTTGTTTTTTATTCTTTAAGCTACAATTGAAAATTTAATTTCAGTAAGTAATAATTTTGTAAATTTTTATTTATTATTACTTTTTAAAGTTTCTTGTTATTTGAGTTACTATTGTAGATTTAACATTTTCCTTTATCAGAGGCGATGAATTAGAGATGCACCGATCGGATACCTGCATCAGATATCGGCTCCGATACAGACTAATTAGCTGGATCGGATATTGGATGAATGAAACTGATCCAGTCATTTTTTTTTTTTTTATAACATCATGCACAGCAATACAGTTACAGCGATCTAGTAACTGCAGTTCTATGTTTGCAACACTGTGTGTTTGCAACACTGTTCTGACATCGTCACACAGAACAGAGGAGTTTGTTTTCTTTTTCTTTTTTTGCTGCAAATGTACTCTTGTTTACAGTTATTAAGTACATTTATATCTGTGTTCATTTTTTTTAACCTTTTTTTTTTAACAAGGCTAAATGTTTATTTTAAGCCGGATGCCTTCACTCACACGGCAAGGTATATGCTTCATTCATTTGATAGTATTGGATTGGTATCTGCCGATACACTCAGCAAAAAGCACAAATATCGGCCAGCCGATGTATCGGTCTGTCCTTGGGTTACAAAAATAAAAACTGTGCAGGAAGCTTTTGAGGAACTGATCTAAGCCCTTTACACGATCAGGATAACGGTCTTTTTAAAAGCAAATGAGACAGTTATGTTGAGGAAGCATTTCTAAGCTCAGCATCGGCAGCCATGGAAGCTTGGTGAAGATTTCTGTCTGTTATAAGAAGAACAGTATTTTAATAACAGCAAGCAAGAAGGCTGATTTTTATCTGCAAAACATATGTCAAGGTGTCTGTTTTCTCTTTTTTCCTCTCCTAAATCTATTATTGAAACAGCTTTTCATTTTTTGGTTGCAGTGCCTTTGTCTTGTGTTCAGGAACTGGATAAGAGGCGTTGAATTGTAAATCTTAGTGATCTCTGTTTGGATTTTCCTTTCAAAGAGAGCCAAGGAAGTAGTTTCCCCATGTTTTCAGGATTAATGAACATCTCGGTAGATGTTTAGATTTCATCATGCATACATGAGGATCCGTCTTTCCGTCTAACTCTCAGCAATTAGAGGATGATCTGATTTTCCCAAGTTGCTGCTTTTGTAAACTTGGCTGGCCTGTTCGTCTCTGCGGCTCATCAGCTTGCATTAGCTCGGAGTAAAAAGGGCTCCTGCCCCACTAACTTTGATCATCACTGCCATCTGAGACCCATCATGGTGGTAAGTCTTAATAACCACCTATTATTGATCACCGTACGGTATGATTAATTGCACATCTTTTTGCTGTCCTGCTTTTATTGGCTTGGCACAAGGTCAGATCGATCAGGTTTACAGTTGCAGTGCTGAGCCAAGAAACTGGAAGTTGATGGCATTTATGTGACACTCATGAGGTCTTCATGTGTCTGCGTTTGGTGGCTTGGCTTCGATCAATCCCGCCTATCGACTATAGTCTCATCCTCCCTCATCTGTTTGTCAGAGTTATTGAAGTCCGTAAATGGATGGGGGGGGAAGAACGAGAGCCCTGGAAAGTCTGAATCTATGAAAATGTGCAGTCACAAACAACCTTACTGAACAAATTGAGAGCATGAAACATTGCTCTTAATCCACAACTTCCTCCCACAGTTAACTCATTGGGGCTTTCAGGGCAGGAATTGATTATTTGCCGGAGCAATTTGTAATGTTGGGAAGAATCACGCTGCAGAACTTAAAGCTCATTTGGAGAAAATGGCTGTTGATAAGTAGAAGGATGCCAATACCCTTGGCTAGAGTTTACACTCAGCTTAGTGTTATCAATATGGTATGTTTGGTATCTTTTCCGACTTTACATTTTGATTTACTAACACTTTTAAATCCACCACGATTTAAGGCCTATTGGATTTTGTTACTGTCCACATTGTTGGCTTCTTTCCTTTCCTGCTTTTGCAAGCACTTGAAATAAATTAGCCGTTTGTCTGCGCTGCTATAAATCTGTAATTGAGTATAGTCGACCTGACTAATGTGTGATTGATTAATCATTTATCCAGTATTGATATCCTGAAGATGAGATCTGGCAGTTTTCCCAATGGGATTGTCTTTTTTTTTAATTGCCCGTCCTGATTGAGGTCACTGACAAAAAGCTGCGCAGGACATGCAGCATCCTCTTTGATCAGACATCTTCTCCAGCTGCATGCAGGTAGTTTTTAAATCCAGAGCATGTACAGGTCATCAAACATCTCTTTTCTCTGGCCCCTAATGAGTTGGTGTTTCTGGAGCACCATTTTTGGACCCTGTGCTTTGGTAAGAACTGAACCTCTTTTCTCAACGGCCCCTTTTTGTGTGTGTTTCTCTGCAGAAGCCCAAAGCCTCGTCTATGGACTCGGCAACCAAACTGACGCGTTCTCTGCCGTGCCAAGTCCACGTAAATCAAGGAGAAAATCTGTGAGTGATAAAGAAAACACTAATCTTATCTGTATGAGCTGAGGTCTAACACGTTCTGTTTTTGTCTCTGAACAGTAACACAGACCAGTGGCCGCAGAAGCTCATCATGCAGCTGATTCCACAACAGTTACTGGTGAGATCTTGGTTTTTGCTCATTAACTCGTCACACTGACTCTGTTGTTTACAGCAGTGACCTCCTTATGGATGATGCATCAACTGTTTTTCTGCAGACAACCTTAGGCCACCTCTTCAGAAACTCTCGGATGGTTCAGTTTCTCTTCACCAACAAAGACCTGGAGTCACTAAGAGGCCTGTACCGCATCATGGCCAATGGTTTTGTGAGTTTTGGGGTTTATTTCACCATTTTCTGAAGCTTAAATATGTGCATCCTTCATGTGAGGGTGAATATGGAGGCTTGTTATAGTGTTGTTTGGTTTGATTTGTTATTTCAAAGCAGCATAACTTTATTTTCAGTTATCTCAGCTAAAACAGGGTTCCCGCATGGTCTTAAAAAGTCTTAAAAGTATTGAATGTACAGAACTGTATGCAAGACCTTTAAAAAAAAAAAATCCTTAAATTTGACAGTTTTTGTCTTAAATTTCATATGTTAGGTCTGAAATTATGTGGCGCTACAATGGGTTTCCATCACTTTTGAAAAATTACAGCAGGAAGGAAAAAACAAACCGATCCACGTTTTTCCCATCCAATAAATCTTGACAAAGCCTGTATATTAGCCAATCAGAAAGAGCCAGATATGCCTGACACACACATCTACAAAGTGACAGTTGTTAACTAATTTCCCTCTGTTCCAACTTGACCTTTATAATGAAATTTGAAGCCAATTTATTTATCACTGACTTTGCAGGTAGAAATGATCAGGGAGCATTTAACCAAACACGCACACACACACGGGAAGCCTTTATTTACACGTGGAAGTAGCCTTTTAGTGACTTGAGAATTTTGTGGATTTGTAAGTTTTTTTTGGTTAACATACAGTATGTACTCCGTTTATGTGTGTAACTTTTTTTTACATTCTTAGTATTGCAGAGGGATCTGTGTTTTTGCCAGTGTGGCCGTGAAATAGGCTTTAAATTCTGTCCAAAGTGGTCTTAAAAAAGTCTTAAATTTAACTTGTACAAACATGTAGGACCCTGTAAAAATAAAAGGCACCCATAGGTTGATGTTTAATAATGAGAGGTGCCATCAGGAAATGAGACATGTTGATAAAATTTACTCTCTTTGATGAATTAAAGTCAAAGCAGGAATTAAGCTGCCACTATAGGAATTTTATTAAATCAATGCATGTGAAAGTAATTTGGAAGGAGGTCATGTCCCCAAGCCTGAGCCTGTCGCATAATCACAGCCAGCTCCCAGGTTAGCGTCCTAATCTGTCCTAGGGCTGGGCGACATGGACCAAATATCATATCATGATACGATGACGATATACGATATATACCAGTATTTTTACCCTAATTTGTCTGAAAGTTTTGTTTCATATCAAACACCTGTTTTTTAGTATTGAAACATGATAGCGTAAAGGTATCGCTCCACTGCAGTAATGGAACTGACTAACGACTGGATAGAAATGTCTGTTAAATTGAAGTAATTTAAGATAGATGGCTGGTTTTTATGATTTCTTTGTAAAAGTCTTGGGGAGGATTGTCTCCCAGACAGTTTGAATAATAGGGTGGGAAAAAATATTGATACACCGAAACATCGCAATATTTTTTCATACACGATACCAAATCTGTACTTAAAAACGCAGTATCAATCTATTTTACTAATGAAATCTCACGAAATATGATATTGTTTTGTCACGAAATTTCACGAAATACAGCGAGATTTCTTTGTTCTGCTACAAAATCTCACCGTATTTTGTGAAATTCCATCAGATTTCGTAACAAAACGGTGTCTCGCAAGATTTCATTCGTAAAATAGATAGATACCATGTTTTTAAATATAGATATGGCATCGGCATATGAAAATATCATGATATTTCAGAGTATTGATATTTTTTCCCACCCTTATTAAATAATCAGGTGACCCCTTTGTAGTCAGTCAAGGTGCAGCCGGGTCATTACGAAAATATAAAGCAAAAACAATTGCACTACTAAAACCGCGATATAACGATATGTGTGAATAACTTATTTCTCTCATGGAAATATCATGTTGCGGTATCGTATCAGTACATTGCACAGCCCTAATCTGCCCCCCTCTGCAGGCGGGCTGCGTCCACTTCCCACACACTACCTCGCCGTGTGAAGTGCGGGTGCTGATGCTGCTCTACTCCTCCAAGAAGAAGATATTCATGGGCCTCATCCCCAACGACCAGGGCGGCTTCGTCAACGGCATCCGGCAAGTCATCACCAACCACAAGCAGGTCCAGCAGCACAGAGCGGTGAGTACTGCCGGGAGGAAGAATATCTGAGTCATCAAGGCACCGTTTGACTTCTGACTAGTTCTACTCTGCACGTCCAAAACAAAACGTCACCACCTGGATTTAACTAAGCAAATAGGGAGAATTCCTGCATGGATGATGATGATGATGATGTTTCAGCTGGCAACAAGTTATTTAAGTCTAACTGATGCGGTGAGCAGCTTCTCTCTTCTTAAACAACCATGTGGGAGGATGCATCCTGTGGTTGTGGAAAATATGTTAATCTGTTTCAGAAGGGTCAAGTTATCAGCATCAAACAAAGAGAGATGCCAAAACTATTGGGACTGGGTTGAGAACTGACCAACGCACAATTACAACTGCAGTATGTTGTAGAATTCTAATCTTCCAGGAAGAAATGTGGTCGGGAAAGAATCCTGAAAGATGTGATCGCTTAAATGTTTGGTGAAATCATATCACGAGTAGAGCTCACAACTATGTTGATAACAGTCGTGAACGTGAGAATGTAAAGGGAACACAGGTGATTGGGATTGGACAGCTGTGTAGACTTAAGAAAACCACGAATCAGTGAGAATTTAAAACCGGAACTCTGGAGCAATGGAAGGGATCATGTGGTCTGAGTCCAGATTGAAGCTGTTCCAGAGGGATGGAGAGAGGAGGATGAAGTGATGCAGCCATCATGCCTAGTGCCTTTGATCTGGATCGAGATGCACCGATTTGATACCCAGAGTGGATATCGGCTCCAATACTGACAAGAAATAAGCTGGATCGGATATCAGATGAATGTGGCCGATCCAGCGTTTAGATCCAGTTATTTAATTTTTTATTTATATCATAATGGAAATATACATTTTGTTATTTGTTAATAGATAATAATAAGTACATTTGTTACCTTTTTGTTTATGACAAGCATGATGTCTTCACTCACATGGAAAGGTTTACGCTTCATTCATAGTATCGGATGGTATCGGCCGATATGCTCAGCCCCGGTAGACCTCGGTATCGGATTGGATTGGGAAAAAACTGTCTCAGATTGTGAAAGAGTAGTTCAGGGAGCATGAGACATCAGGGTTGGCCCCCACCCAAACCCCACTGAGGATCTTTGCAGTGGTCCGAATCTCCCATCATAACTTGTTGTAGAGAAATGATTGAAACTATGAACAGAAATACATGATGTGACCCTGCAGAAGCTCATCGAGGTGATGCCACAGAGAACTGCTGCTGTAATCAAAGCTGAAGGTCATCCAACAACATATTGGTGTGACTTTTTTTTCTTCTTTTTTGGGTGGGGGGTGGGCAGTGTATCTTGCCTCCACTAACGCCTCCTTTATCGGCTCAGCGGGTCAGTTTTAAATCCCCAAACCCCTTCTGTGCATGCCATGACATCGATATGCAATCAGTTCCAGCTTGAAAGTCATGCAAAACGGTGGGAGAGGGAAGTGATAACGAGGAGGTATTACAGAGATACGTCAGCGAGCTGAGGTGCTTTGCTTCAGGCATTAAGTTGCATTGTTGGTGACCTTTCTATTTTCAAGCCCACTGTCTGTCTGTGCAGCCACTTTATTGCAGGCTAATAGGGTTAACATTGGCAACAGGAGTATTGTATCACACCCACACACTTCTGCTTAATTGCTTATTAAATATAGTCAACCATCCATGCATTTCTGTACTCTCGTTATCTTGTTCAGACTAAACATCAGTTAAAACAACGATAAACCTGAGAGGAGTTCGTCTTTTTTTCCGATAACTGCAGTCTGGTGTTATTTTTACTGTGATTTTTATAAAATCACAATCTTCTCACTACTTGCTCTGCCATCTTTGCAAACACATATTTTTTAAAAGTGTTAAGTTGTGAAAGTTAAGTTGCTTTAAACAGAGCAGAGCTCTGGGTGAGAATTAAATCTACAGACTTAGATGATGACTATCTAAAGCGGCGATGTGCGCTTATCTTTGATGGTGTGATTAAAAAAAAAAAGTCTGATGAGGCCTTCATGTTGTAAAGGTTCATGTCCCCGAGTTCAGTCGCGGTTAAAAACACTGCTGCCTTTTTCATGTGACATGAAAATGTCACTTTGTGTTTCTGCTGGTCTTCATCCTCTGAGACGCGGCGATTTGAATGTGTCCTCTGGATTAACTGTCTTCTCCATCACGCCGCTCTGCTCCAGCTTATTGGAGGAGAGGTGAACAGGCAGCATCCAGCCAGGAGAGCAGCATCTTTCTCTCCTCTCATCATGGAGTTTGATCACATTTCTCTTCCTCCTTCGTTCTCATCAGTGGCGTTGGGGCTTTATTTGCTCGTCCTGCTTATCTTATATCTTATTAAAACACATTTTCAGCCCTGTTCTGCCTTCAGTCTGACATCAAGCAAAAATGTTGGAAAGTTGTACTCGTTAGTGCCCCCTTCTGGCCGTATCACATAACAAGCCCCCCCTTTTCCTTTTAGGTTTCTATTCAGCTAATTTATCGGAAAGTCCTTAGATGTGTGCAGTAAGTTTAGATGAGCTGCTACTTTTGTGGTCAGCTTTAAAAACATCCCATGCGTTAAACAATGAGTGTGACCTGGTGGTTGCTGGGAAAGAAGCTGGACAAAGACGTTTGTGATGGTGTCAGATGGCTTCTCTGAGGCAGTCTGAGGTGACTAAGCTGTCTGTTTTAGCATTATAAGGCGTTTTAGTGTTTTCTTTTCAAACAGATAAGATGGAATTACTCGTTATTTATGTTATATAATATCTTTTAATATTACTGTGTGACCACACTAGTCCTTTTTTACATTGTTTTTGATTTTGATTAATATTATATCGGTATGTTTTTTTTTTTGATACCGATACCAATATGGATACTCCTTATCGGTACTGATATTTATTGATACTCTTATAAACATTGCAACAAAATTTGGAGTAAACAATAAAAACATGATAAGATGTTCATATTTTTTTCCCATTTTTTGTTCCCACGAGGTGGATCAGAACATGACAGAAGTTATTCTAACAATGAAACGCTTCTAACACAAGATCATAGAGAAAACCATGTATAAATAGAGCAGTGCACTGGAGGCCCTGATGCAGCGTTTGGCCAGTTTTTGTTAAGAAAAAGCAGCATATTTACTTTCTCAGGCTGCAGCTGAGACCAGAGCATCTCCGTGGTGGTGAACACTTGTCAGATGGTGTTAAAGAGGCTGGATGTAGGTGATGGACAGCTGTGAGAATAAGGGAAGTGTTTCTGTCTCCACCACTGTGAATCCGCAACAGTTAGGTAGACGTTCAAAAAGTCTAAGAGTAAGAGTATCGTTTGTGTAGAATGTAAGCGGTACCCGGTAGGATTAGGAACTAGTGTCGGTACCAGATGTGTTCGGGTTACCAGATCAGCTCAGGTCCTGCGCCTGCCGATGCCGCCACGCTATGCAATTAGTTTAAAGTTAGTTTAAAGTTAAACTGTAGTTTGAAGACAGGATGTCCAAATTATATAAAATGGTTTTTAACAGCAGTTTTTTGGGGAAACATGGATGAATTTTATGAGGAATGTAATTTTATTTATCATATCAAAAAATCTGATTCTTGTAATGCTTTTTTAAAAATTGGATCACTTTTGGATCTTTTATTGTTTTTTTTATCTTATTTAAATTTTTTGTGTCTGCCAGTCTCAACCCACCACGACGGTCTCTGAGCCAATCTGTCGCTTGCTCTGCATTCACATCTGAAATATTCGCTGTGGCGGTTTATTTTATACTTGCTGAAACAATTGGAGTGGAGTGATTTATTTGCTACTCATGCTATTTTCGGGTATTTTGTTAAATATTTGGGAGTGTATGATTTTAGCCCTGGTTGAAGTAAATTGGAAATCATTTGGTTCAAGTCAAGTATCTTCTAATATCATGTCTTTTTGTTGACCATTTAGCTTAATTCCTCACATTTTTGTTGCTGCAAACAGGGTTAGATAAAGAGAAGAGTTCATATTTTTCAATTCTGATTTGTTAGTTTATTTAATTAATTCGTTTTTTTTTACCCCCATTTTTTATTTATGAGAACAGCAGGAGCAGTGATAGAGTTCTGGGCTGGAAGATGGAAGACGCTGCCAGATCATCAGGCTGCTCAAAGGGGAGATAATGGAGGACACAGAGAAGCAAGCAGTGGCTCAGCTCATAAAGAAACTGGAGAATGAACTGAGAGGTTTGAGGGCAGCGGATGTGGAGAGTCCCTCAACTTCAGCAGGAGCTGCTGGAAGGGAAACAGAAATGTGCAGCAGGATAGAAAGCTGCCAACTTTTTCAGAGAGATTGGACGCTGCAGACTTTAGATGAGTGGATTGACCGGACGAGAGAGAATTTGTGCAAACAAGAGGTAGGATAGAGGAGAAGTGGGCTCAACTGTGTTTGGCCATCTGGAAGAAGCAGGAGGCAGATGAAGTTTCTGCCAGCTGATGAGAGGGACAAGATTTAGATGTGTACAGTTGTTATTTTACAGCAGCATAAATTTTTAGTGGAAGACAACAACAAGAAGAGGTTTTAATTGTAGGGATGCACGATATTGGAATTTAAAATATTTTAAAACTCATTTGGCCGATAACCGATATTGATACTGATATTAAAGCTGAATAAATAAGCAGCCATTGCAAATAGCAGTTTTGTTATCCGTTTCCAACACTTTGAAAAAATAGGGGTGGGAAAAAATATCAACACACTGAAATGTGGCCAATATCAAATCTATATATAAAAACGCAGCATCGATCTATTTTACTTACAAAATCTTGCGAGATGTCATCGTTCTGTTACAAAATCTCACAATATTTCGTGAATTCCTGCAAGATTTCATAACAGAACGATGAAATATCGCGAGATTTCGTTAGTGAAATAGATGGATATCCTGTTTTTGAATGTCAATATGATATCAGCATATGAAAATATCGCAAAGTTTTTGTGAAGTTTTTGTACGAGATTTCGTAACAGAACGATGAAATATCACGAGTTTTCATTGGTAAAATAGATTCATACCAAATTTTTAAATGTCGATATGATATCAGCATATGAAAATAGCGCAAAATTTCTGTGAATTCCTGCGAGATTTCGTAACAGAACAATGAAATATCACGAGATCTCATTGGTAAAATAGATCGATACTGCATTTTTAAATGTCAATATTATATCCGCATATGAAAATACCGCGATATTTTTTCCCACCCCTAGTCTTTAGAAGTTCATATTATTAAAATCTGCATGTAAGGCTTCACAGGATCTCCCTGGTTTTAATCCTAATGGCCTAAAGCTGAAGTTACTGGCTTGATGGCCATTTATGTACAGATATGCAAAAGTTTTTCCAAATTGTGATGAAATGCAAGCACCCTGGAAAGGTTTAGACTCAGAGTTGAGGTCTTTATTGAAAGCTCAGCAGACACAGCTGGAGGTGTGTTCGCTCCCAGTCTCAGCCTCAGAGAACAGCTGATGGAAGCCAGTTTATCTCAAGTGTGAAAAACTTTTAGCAGCTTGTGCTGTGAAATCGAGCAGGAGCAGGAAGACGAGGAGGTTTGTGCTTCTGAGATGTGCTGCCGATGGAAAGCTAGAGCGCGTGGGTGTGCAGAGGATTGCAAAGCCCTAATGGTTGGATGTTGGCCACATAGAGAAAGAACTGGTCCAGATTTTGGGTTGTAATATGATGCAGTATTTTTGGGGCTTCACTCCTAATGAGGTAGTACAACCTGATACGAGTTAGTTTTATTGTTAAACTCCAAGGACGAGTATTGTCATTTTATGTTTTTGGCAGGGGTTTTTTGCAAAGTTGCCAAGTTTTGACTTGTACGGACAGCTGAAACTTTGATAGACTTTAGGAATGCACGATATAATCGGCCCCCTATTGGTATCGGCCAATATCGGCCTTAAAACTGAGTATCAGACATCGCCCACCACACCGATATTTAACCAATCAGCCCGCTGTTATGAAAGTCTAAAGAAAACAAAAACAACTTCTTTAAAAACTTCTTTTTTACAGGCTTTAAAACTTCTAAAGACTACCGATGGGAAAACTATAAATACACTGAAATATCGCAATATTTTCATATGCTGATATCATTTTGACATTTAAAAATGCGGTATTGATCTATTTTATTAACAAAATCTTGCCATATTTCAGCGTTCTGTTATGAAATCTTGCGAGAATTCACAAAAATTTCGCAATTTTTCATATGCTGATATAATGTTAACATTTAAAAACACGGTATGAATCTATTTCACTAAGGAAATCTTGCGATATTTTATCAGTCTGTTACGAAATCTCGGCAAAATTCACAAAATATTGTGAGATTTTGTAACACAACTATGAAATCTCCTGAGATTTTGAAAGTAAAATAGATCGATACCATATTTTTAAATATTGATTTGACATTGGCATAGGAAAATATCGCGATATTTCAGTGTATCGATATTTTTTCCCTTCCCTATTTTTCAAAGTGTCGGAAACAGATAACAAAACTGCTATTTGCAATGACTGCTTATTTTTTTCAGTTTTAATATCAGTATCAATATCTGTTATTGGCCACATTAGTTTTAAAATATTGGCATATCGGATATCAACCAAAATTCCAATATCGTGCGTCCCTAATAGACTCTAATGTCTTATGTTCTTTGTTTGCAGCTTTACTAAACTCATGCTTCTGCCTCGTCTGCATCAGAGGTCGTCACCTTGTGAGCTACCTGCTCAGCTTTGACTCATTGCAATGACAAAATAAGCCCTCTTTCTGACTCATAACTCTGAATGAGCATCGAGGCATTTAGAAAAGGAAGAAGACATGGAATTATAATGAAGGTTGTTTTTTTTTTTAATGCCTCTTGTGCATCATCACATATTCAGTGCTGCATTGCTAATAAGGAAGTGCTACAGCAATCCTAACATAATTAAAATTTCAATTTGGAACAGAAGTTATGGTTTCTCGTGCAAAGCCCCGGAGTGGCGTCCTGCAGGATTGAGAATTCACTTTGTCCCGTTTATAACAAGTCTGAAAGGAACATTGTTCCCTTAAAAGTGATTGTGATTACTGAGATGAAGGCAGGAGATGAATCACTGGCAGCAAAGGAGAATAAGCACTTTTTATTAGTTCCCTCAAAAGACGCAAAGCTATGTGTCACACTGCTGTTGTTGGTCAGAGAACATGGCGTGTGTTAGCAGAACCTCGGGGTTATTTGCTCAGATTTAGTGAAAGGGATGGGTCAATCTGGATTTAATAAGTTTTGCTTGTTTTGAAGATGAAGCAGCCTTCATTCCCTCCTGTATTTCCTTCAGTGTGAAAGCTTAAAATCCACTGCATCACCTGCCATCCTGACTGATTCCTTTATAAGTGCAGACCTGTGCAGATAAAATGGAAATTAGAGTTTTTGCTGCTTCATTTCTCAGTAATTAGAGCTTTAACAAGAGCAGTGGCTTCCCTTCATCCTCTTGCTGCCGCCATTTCTTATGTCGAGCTGCATACGGATAATGTATGTGGGATTTTTTATCTTTATTTTCTCCTCTCCATATTATGCTTGAGGCTTTAGTAATCAAGCGGTGGTTTGTTTTAAACCATGAAATCCAAAAATGGCAAACGCCTCAGCAGGTGGTGCTTGATGTCGAGTCTTGGTTGGCCTCCATGTTTGCTTTTGCTTTCAGTCAGCTCGCTTACAAAGAAAGCAGAAATGCAGGCTCGTACTTTCTGTTGTTAACACAATAAATCTCATTTACATTTAGCAAATAAGTGTATTGTCGATGCAGATTATGGGTGCGGATTGAGTTTGTCAGAATGGTTGTGTGTGTTCATACGTTGAGTTGATGATTCTCAGCTTTTTTAACATAAAAATGGGAACAACTTCATCAGGATTAATAAGACGTGCCGCGTGCAGGTTCCTCCTCCTTTTAGTATTGATGATGCATCGAGATGATTCTCTTTTCCAGTATGTTTCCAGACTGTAACCTGATTTTGCTTTTGCAGCAACTGGGCGGAGCAGGAGGTCCAATGCAACCCGGTCAAGTTCCCCCCAATCAGAACTTTCTCAACAGACCCCCCGGTCCTATTCCCGTCTCCCACGGTAACGTCCAGCAGCAGGTAAATAAACCCACTCCGCGTTTGCATGTCAGTAAGTTTAGTTTCTTTCCCCCATCTCACACTGCCTGTTTGTAACTTGACTGCGGGAGACTCGCTGACTCGTGCATGCCTCGCGGTAACTCCGTTTGCTGCATCACCATCCTCCTTTTATTTATTTATTTGTACCTCACTTGCACTACTCTTACCCCTCCTCTCTCTCTCTCTCTGATCTGTCCTGCATCCAGTCTGTGGTGGTGGGTATGCCCCCTGTTAGTCAGGTCTCTATTATGGAGGAGCAGCAGAGGCAGAACAACATGGTGAGAAGCCCAGAAGATCTCGAGAACATGGGTTCGGGGATGCCATGCAGATTTGATTATAATATAGTATAATATAATGCAACTGTAACATGCTTTTTTTAAAAAAAGAAAAAAGTTGACCAAAGTGCAATAATGTGCAACATAACATTAGAATAAAGACAAGAAATAAATGGCGTATGAAATACATCAGAATTTTAAATAGAGCTAAATAAAAAATTATTAATAAACTATAATCAGATCAGATGTCATATAATGTGATATGATACATACAAAATATGATATACAGTCATCCTCAAAATTATTCACACCCTCCAATTAAAGAAGGAAAAAATCAGCTGCCAGTGAAATTAGTTAAAATTTACAAAAGTAATAATAAATAAAAATTCTATGAAAATCGTGACATTGATTTTGAGTTAAAGTTCAACAAAAATATTGAAAACAAACACAAAAAATAAAACAAGTAAACATGGGGCTCCGAGGGTAAAATTTTATTGAGCAACACTTTGAGACAATCCCTGCAATCACGTGTTTTCTGTAATGTCCAATGAGACTTTTGCACCTGTTGACGGGTATTTTGGTGGGAAAGGTCCTCTAATGTGACTGGGATATTTTTTTTTTTCATTCTTATTCCCAACCACAATTTAAAAGCAATATTTTTTTAACTAAATCACAATTTTGTGAATTTTTATCTATTATTAGTTTCTATAGTTTCCTGTTATTAGAATTGCTATTGTCAATCTAGACTTTTCTTTAATCAGAGGGTATGAATAATTTTGACGACGACTGTATATTGTCACATATTTAGTATTGTAGTCGTAGTAACAGAAGCAGCATTTAGATCTTTTAAGTCATTTTCTTTCATCTTCAACTTTGCACAGACTCTTTGACAGTGCAAAGAAGTGTGTTTGATATGTACAAACACACACACGCAGAGTTGCCATCAGTTCCATCTGAGCGTCAGGTTGGCAGACTCACAATTTCCTAAACGCATGTCGCTGTTGAATGCGCCTGATGTAGCATGCCCTTAAAGCAAAACAACATGTTTAATTAATAACATGCATGTGCAAGCTTGTATATTTTATTAAATAGGAGCTGTTTGTTTTCATTATGATGTGATAAACCTCGTCAGTAGATATGAGTTCACGTATCGGTGTCATCCAAAGACTGCAGGGAGTAGATCTCAGCTTCACTGGTAAATAGCCTGGAGGTTGTGAGCGTAACTCGGCACCAAAGTCTGCACAATTTTCAGTCTTTTTTGCTTTTTTTTTTTTTTTTATTTAGATATGCAAAATGAAAATGGTTAAATAAAATTTCTTTCCAAACATGAAATATGCAGGATAATTTGATTCACCTTAGCATTTCTGTTTTTGTTTATTCATCAGTCAAAGTTTTAACCAGGTAGATGAGCTTAGTGTTGAAAAGAAAACTGTTTGCTGCGTTTGTGATGCAGCGTTTACTCTCTGTTGGATATCTGGGCTCCGTTTGGGGTAATCTTGTTCAACAAATGGTAATGTAACAATTCAGTAGAGCTGTTAACGTGCATGGCATTCCTTCAGATGACGATGAGAGCAACCGGCCCGGCCAACCAGCAGCCAGCAGTCAGCGGAGCTCCACCCAACCAGGTTGCACAGAGCGGGCAAGCCCAGCCTCAGGGTCCTATACTGCGTCTGTCAAACCCAGGAGCCAATCCGCAGCTCCGCAGCCTTCTTCTCAGCCAGCAGCAGCCTGTAAGAGTTCAGCAGTAAATATCAGCTCCTCTACCAGTCTGCAGATCTTTATGTTGGTCTTCTGTGTCCTTGCAGCAAGGAGGGGTGTCTCACATGCAAGGCATGATGTCTCACCAAGGTTTAGGGCAGCAGTTGGTCCACCCAGCGCCAGGAGGGGGGGCTCAAATGCAAGGCCAGTGGAGGCAGCCGTTGGCAGGTCAGCATGCACCGTGTATGGAGGCTGAGACAGAAACGTTCGACTGAGCTAGATGTGAAAATGTGCTCTTATCAGTCTGTCGCCGTGCATCCAAGATAAGATATCTAAAGGTCACATTTCTAAAAGAGGACGAATTCTTTTGTCACTAAACAACCGAAGCATCAGATGTTGAAAGTTGGACACAGAAATATCTCTTGCTTAAGATCTTTTGATTGAAAGTATCGCTGCATCTTAACTTTGCTTCACTGCACACACTTGTGGTAAATTTACAGCAGTGAGATGCATCAGCTGGGTTTCGCTTGGCTCAGATTAAACTGTCCAAACTTTCTTTCCTCAAAAAGTCTGCAGAAGTACTGGTTCGTGTATGCATTGATTTAAAACTCACAATTTTAAAGTTGTATCGCTTTTTTTTCTGTAGCCAAGTGGGTTTCTTTTAGCGCTTTAAAAGGTGATATACTGCATACTCACTGCATCTTCCTAAAGGGAAAAGTGTCCCCTGTCTGAACTCATTGGCCTCAATTTGTGTTTTATTTTAAGCAACCCATGTGAATAAGGTCTACCAAATATCCTCGATGGAAAACTGCTGTATCTGCACAATGTAATCCATCCATCTCCCATGGATGCTTCCCCTCCAGAGAGGAACAGATTCTGTGTTTCACTCTTCCATCAGCAGGATTCTGAAGGTGTTTTCCTCTCTTTCCATGTGCAGGTCAGATGCTGATGTCTGGAGGTCAGAGAGGAGCCGTACCCCAGCCCGGCATGCCCCAAGTCTCCAGCATCATGGAGGACGAAGTCCTCATGGATCTTATCTGATGCGGCGCTGTGGACTGAGCAGCTTTTTTTTTTTTAGTTGCATCTCAGCAGCCTTCCTCCAGTTTGGACATAAATCTGCTGTTTTCTTCCTGCTACAAATGTTCAACATAATTAAGAAACGAATCATGAGTAGTTTCTTCTTCTTTTTTTTTTTTTTATGGGACTGAGCAGCTGGAGTTAATTAGGGGCAGACAATGCGAGCATTAGTTTTTCACATAAATGGTCAAACCGTGGGCAAGCTAATCCTTCATGCTCCACACTGGATTGAGCCTGTGGAAAGAGTCAATTATACTACTCATCTACTTGTCTAGAAGTTTTACATTTATCATTGAAATCTGAAGGAAGTGTTTTGTTTTTTTTCCCTTTTCATTAAGATTTAAATTTTTCTATCTTTTTTTGTCTTTTTTTAATTATTCTGGTTGTTTTATGGGAATGGAATAAAATCAAGGAGCATAGATAAACGAAGCGGCTTATTGCATGTGTGACAGCAGCTCAGACCTTTTCAGGTGAACGAGAGAAAGATACTGAAATAGACACAGTAATGGATAGTTCAGTGTCTCTTTCTGCCAAATAGTGTCACAGTGTTAATTTTAACTACTCCAATATGTCGTGGAACCATAGAGGGGCCTCCCTTTGCCAACTAGTTCTACCAGATGGCATCAGTTGGCCATGTTTCCATTGGCATCCTGTACAATCAGGCTGGCCACGTGTGCGCATGGCAGCGACTCCGTATATGCGCGCTCAGTCTGCCTCTCAGATGTAAGCTTCATGCGCTGGTTTTCAGCCTTCCGCACCGGCAGAGACGCGGAGCTGCCGCGTACCTGCCGGTGACGCGGAGCAGGATGGGGGCAGGGGGGGAGCCACGCAGCAACTTTCCACACAAACACACTCACATCGCAGTTTGTGCAGCTACTTGAACACACTGTGTACACATGCACGCTCCCCAACAGGAAGTGATGTCAGACCCTGTCACCTGGGAGACGGAGACGGTTGCTAAGAGACCGTGACAGTGGGTTCTTGTTTCTGAGCTTTTCCTCAGCTTCGCTTTCACATGGACTCACACAGATAGACACTAGTCCCTCAGTGGCTGGTGCTCATCCCTCCCATCCCTTAATCACTGGCCGGCCCTCCGAGCCTGGCTTAGTCTCGCTTTATCCCCCCCCTCTCTCCCTCTCTTTCTCTCACTCTCATCTCCATCTATCAACCTCTATCTCACTATCGAGCTATTAGCGCCTGTCTGAGCTCATAAGTTTTTCAGTATCTCCTTTATTAAAGGCAAAAATCCCCATATGATGAACCGTCGTGGTAAATAAATTAGTAACTAAACTGACCTCCAGTCTTGATTCTTACTTAGCAAACAGAAACGCTTCCTCAGCCTGATACTTTTTACTGTTTCAGTGTTTGTGTTCAGTGAGTGGCTTATCTTCTCCTCTTTGTCGTGATCCTGTTGCTGGAAATACTTTATCATTTTTCTAACCAGTAAGTTATGAAAAATAAACCCCAGAGTGAATAAGTTGGTGAAATCAAATAAATATGATGTAATGAGGTTTTAACTGCCTTGTTGCAAAAGTCACATAAAAGAAACAAATGAAGTTTTCTACAGACTAAAACAAATCCTTTTATTAAAATAGTGTTATACAGAATCTTCAGAACATTTAATCTATCACACTGCAGCCACATGTGAATAGTGTTTCACTGTGTCCCCCATAAATCTACATTTCCGGCCTTTTCATCAGGTCGGCTTTGCTGGTATCAGGTTGGACCTTCTTTTGCCTTCAGAACTGCCTCAGTTTTTCTTGTCAAAGATTCAGAAAGGTGCTGAAACATTCTTCAGAGGTTTTGTTCCATGACATGATGGCATCACACAGCTGCTGCAGATTTGTCGGCTGCACATCCATGATGAGAATCTCCCGTTTCACCACACGTCACGTTCAAGAAATGATGGAGATGATCTGAGCTTTGTGACGTGGTGCATTATCCTGCTGGAAGTAGCTGTAGATGCTAAACTGTGGTCATGAAGGGATGGACATGGTCAGCAGCAATACTCGGGTAGGCTGTGGTGTTAAACTGCCACGTTGGTACTAAGGAGCCCAAGAAATTCTCCCCCACACCTTTACACCAGCAGCAGCCTGAGGACTTGATCCAAGGCAGGATGGATCCATGCTTTCATGATGTTTCCACCAATTTCTGAGCCTCGCTTCTGAATGTGGAGCTGAAATGGAGACTCATCAGACCAGCAACGATTCTCCATCTTCTATTGTCCAGTTCTGGTGAGTGTGTGTGAATTGTAGCCTCAGTTTCCTGTTCTTAGCTGACAGGAGTGGCACCCGGTGTGGTCTTCTGCCGCTTGTGTGTTCAGAGATGCTGTTCTGCAGACCCTGGTAGGAACCTTCTCCTTTTCTGACTTCCTGTTGTCTTTCCATCATCTCCAACCAGTCTGCCCATTCTCCTCTGACCTCTGACATCATCCAGACATTCTGGTTCAGACAACTCACTGGATATTTTCTCTTTTTCAGACCATTCTCTGGAAACCCTAGGGATGGTTTTGTGTGAAAATCCAGTCAGAGCAGCAACCAGGCCATGGTCACTCACTCAAATCCTGTTTCTTCCTCTCTCTGATGCTGAGTTTGAACAGTTTGCAGTCGTCCTCAAAATTAGTCATACCCTTCAGTTAAAGAAAAGGCTAAATTAACAATCGTAATTTAAATAACAGGAAACTAAAGAAACTAATAATAAATAAAACCTTACAAAATTATAATTTAGTGAAATGAAATATTGCTTTTAAATT
This sequence comes from Atherinomorus stipes, assembly GCA_023101725.1. Lineage (NCBI taxonomy): Eukaryota > Metazoa > Chordata > Actinopteri > Atheriniformes > Atherinidae > Atherinomorus > Atherinomorus stipes. The sequence continues at coordinate 377,089 of JALJCO010011646.1, forward strand.
TTGCTTGAAAATGATCATTTTAAAGGAGTCATCACCTGGAAATCCCACTTTTTAAGTTAAAACGTGTATTATTGGAACAGGACCTCAGTTAAAACGTGCCACAAACTCCGGAGAGTGAAAGTGGCTTCGTCTTTGAGTGCGGGCTCTCTCCTCACCAGAGTCGGCCACAAGAGCGCGCTCTCCACAGGACCCCCCTTTAAACTTGGGTTTGTGTAGGAAAAGACAAATTTGCTGAAAATTGACATCTGTCGTGCGAGATTAATCTTTTTCCAGGGTTATGGAGATTGTTGTGGTATGATCAAAATATCCCCATAAGTATAATCCAAATATGTTTTGATATAATGAACGAGAGACCAGAATGACTCATCGTTTTCCCTTTCATGAGTTAAAACTGGGAGGAATTCAGGCAGGAGGCAGTCAGATTTACAGAGTTTACAGAGAAAAGCAAAGTATTTACAAGCAAGTTCTAACTGACAGACGTTTTTAACGAGACCTGGTCCCGTCTCTCCCTTTCATGGGAACATTGATAGCCCTGAATGCTCGGGTCTAAACCACAACAGAAAAACATCCGGCTCTTCTCACACACACACTCATGCTTGGTTCAGGAAGTTTCAACATATTTGTTGCTTAACCAAACTTGGCCTGCAACATCTTCCTTACTGAGACAGTTTTCCCTTGTCCGGTAATCTGCTCCTATGGAGCGAATGTTCTGTAAACAGTCATGTGCTTTACTGGCCCATCTTCCCTCTTTCCAAAGGTCAGTTTCAACACTACAGGCCCGCGATGTTCTACCAGGGTAGCAAAGATCAGTTGCTATGAAAGTGTTATGTGTCACAATAAAGGTTGTTTTACTTAACATTTCAACTTCCTCCACCTGCAGCTGGAAACCAGCCCCACAGCATGATGCTCCCTCTACCATGCCTTATCTCTAGGATGGTGTTGGCTGATGATTAACGGCACCTGCTTCCCTCCAGGTACAATAGTTTGAATTTAGATCTAACAGTTGAATATTGAATTTGATCAGAGAAGAGGATCTAACATGAATGAATATGGTTACGGCACCACTATGTTTCAACCTTTTAGTCAGTAGTTCGTATGTAATATAAAGCTTTAGTGCTGTGACTGATGACTGGCCTGAACATCTCCCAATTCTTCTCATTGGCTCTCTGGAAATCGGCTAGAATGCCCATTTTATTCTTGGTCATCTTCCGATCAAGAACCAGGAGAAAGCTGAAAGGCGTTTCCCACTTTTTGGGAGGGGGCTGAATTTGGAGAAAACCTACTGACTAAGTGGTGTAGGATTCAGAAGGGAGTTTTGCTTTTTTTGAACCTGGGGTCTGTTTTAATATGTCCTTTCATATATGTGAATGATGGAGAAAGGAATTTTCAAGATGGCTCCAGTATTTATCCGGGCATGCAGCCTAGCAGCCCAGCTAATGATAAGTATGGGGCAACTGGCCCCCGCGTCTAAGTTCGCCCAAAAACTTTGCTTTCTTTCCACACTGAAGGGCTCGGATAGTCTTGAGTGTCCGACCACATACGAGAGAGGAGAAATGAACGAAAGTATCTACATTACCTGGCGATCGCTCTTCACCTGCGGCAGACAGACGAATCTGTGTTTTGACACAAGTTATCATGTGATTTTGGAAATTGCGTGATAACTCGCATCCCCCACCGAGTAGCACCTAACTGCATATGGAGCCCTTACAAACCACGCCCACTGTACCAATGAGAGGAACCAAACCCTAATGACAACCCCCCCCACATCACTACATACTACACCGATTTTCACTACAAACCACGCCCACTTTTAACGACATGACTCTGGGTCTGCCAAGTTTGTCTATCTGCGGCTTGCAACCAAGGGGCATGTCCTACAATGGACGTTTCATATAGTGGGCGTGTCCTTCCGTGGGCATGTCCTACAGTGGGGGTGTCGATTAGTAGGTGGGTCTTGCTAGGTTTCGGGGAAGGGTCAGGTGTAGGGTTGAATTTTACCGTGCTCTCATAGGTCTGGTGGGCGTGCCAACTTTGCGGCACACCTCTGACTTGCGAGCCGCAGATAGACCCTACTCGGGTCTACGGCTGCAGTTGCGAATACTTGCCCCCACCGGTGTATTGACGCGAGTTATTGGGCGATTTCAGAACGAGATTTAAATTCCAGCTTCCCAAGATTTGAACACAAACACCCAAACAAATAGCCATCACCAGATAATGTAGATACTTTCATTCATTTCTCCTCTCAAGCATGTTGTCGGACACTTGTTGAGACTATCTGAGCCCTCCAGTGTGGAAAAAAAAGCATGTTTTTGGGGAAAACTTAGACGCGGGGGCCAGTTGCCCCATACTTACCATACCGGGCTGCATGCCCGGCTAAATACTGGAGCCATCTTGAAAATTCCTTTCTCTACCACTCACATATATGAAAGAACATATGAAAACAGACCCCAGGTTCAAAAAAAGCAAAATTCCCCTTTAAATCATTTGCATGTACTTTATAAGCTCCAACTGTTTAATTGCTTTTTAACTCAAAGAGTCACATTGGAGAACTTTGTGCATTTAGTTTTCAAAGTTTCTCTGCTGCAACAACCAGGTTTACATCAATAGGTGTTTAGTAGAGCTTATTTGAGTCTGGCTCAGGATTTTTGCATCAGGGAAACTTCGAAGCCCTTGAGGACCAGGATTGAGGGGCCCTGATGCAGGGTCAGAATCTGATGTAAACAATCCAATATGGTGGTTGGTTCGTGTATTAAATAATCAAGTCACATTTATTTATAGATCACATCTAAAAATAACCTCAGTTGACCAAAGTGTTGTCCAGAATAAAACAGGGAGAATGAATTTTAATAATCACCCAATTTCATTTCATAGTAAAAGTCCTGCATGTGTCAAAAAAAGGGACAGATTACAAGATGCAAATTCATATTTAAACAGTTCATACTAGCCAGTATGAGCCTTTTTCATCATACATCAGATTCTTTATGATTGACTTAAATTCTTAAACATAGCAGAATTAAAAAACGTCTTTTCTAATTGCCAACTTGGAAGCTCCTGAACCACCTACTCAATCATCATGTCCTCCAGCTTCTACAGTAGATCTAGATTCTCAGGTTATGTTTTTTTATGGCGTCAAACCACATAAACTCGCCTACGTATGAACCCAAACTATCTCACTGCAGCTCGTTTTACTGACATGAAACAAAATCTGTTTGTACGTTTTCTTAGATGTGACTTATTTTACACTAAAAAGAGACATACACGGTTGTTTGGTTTTTAGGGGGCAAAATTTGCGGTATTTGACACCAAGGACTGGCATCGAGGAGACTAGAGTTGTCACGATACCAAAATGAGTAACCACGATACTATACCAGACAAAGTATCACGGTTCCGGGTAGTATCACGATACCACACCCTTTTTTGATTATTATTCTTTATATGAACTGCAATTTGTTTGCACAAGTTCTACATACTTATTAATTACTTATCATGCTATGTGGTGCATAATAAACATAACACTGGTGAAGTAAGAATTAGACTGAAAAAAATATGATTATGAACAACATTTATCAAATACTTAAACCAAAAACAGATCCACTGATCGTATGTCCAGTCAAATTTTGAGGTAGAATCGAACTTGTGCAAAAGCATATTAAAGGCTACTTCATTGAACTGTAGCTCAATTCTATATACAGACCCTTTCCAAAAATTAGAATATCATGGAAAAGGTGTTTATTCTAATATATTATAATTTTTTGAAAAGGGTCTGTAAACTACAGAGGGCAAAATACAATAAACAGGAACTGGTTCCCTGTGATAACTAATGAAATAATATGTTTATGCATTTTCTAGGCGCCTTATACTTTGACACCATTTAACTCCTCATTCCTCAGCCTGTACACGGAGCATATAATGTAATTATAATATTATATAGGCTATTAATATTGGCCAATGAGCAAATAAACAGGGCCTACTAACCTGACATACAAGTCTGGGTGACGACACTGCAGGTGTTTTACGAGGTTGGATGTAGCGCCTGCACTGTGGATGGCTATCGTCTACTACTTTACCGTATGAGCCTTGTTTTAAGCCAAATGTGACTTTTGGAGTTTGTTTTTTTGAGCAAGATTTGCGGTGCCACTCCCGCCGCGGCAGACTCGCCGTTCGGGCCTGGTGCTTCTGCCATGCCGAGTGTGTGCTTCGTGTTTGTGCTGCGTGTGCACAGCGAGACTGCTTGTTGTTTTGTTTTTCGCCGAATTTTTTTTTTTTTTATCGAAGCGGACCTGTCTTCATGGACTCTTCCTTCTTGCCGGAAACATACGAACAGAACTCAGCTTACAGACGGGCGGATCCAACGCGCGTAAACAGCCTATCATTCAGCAGCTGTTTGGTTAGGTTGCAGTAGCTGCCGTGTGGGTTTGTTGACAGGGAGAAGCATGCAGTGAGAGAAGCCGGGAGGAGAGGAGAGGCGGACGCCACTAGCGAAACTGGACCGGGTAGTAGTAATCCACGGTAGAACCGTCGTGTATAAATTCTTGTATGGTAGGAACCGTTATGATCTGGTACCGTGGGGTACCGTGGGTACCGTTGGTACCGTGCAACTCTAGAGGAGACGGTGTGATCATCCATCAGGACTGGTACGTTTTTAACGGTGTTTGTATGTACGGGGACATGACAAGATGTTGGACTACCAAAATTTAATTCGATTTTAAATCTGAACTTAGCACAGGAGGAAAAGAAATTTGTGTAACAGTGCCTGTTTGCAGTTAACCTTAGAAAAGCTTGTTTATTTTACACATTTGTAAGGAAAATGCTTCTGTGGGATGAGCAGCAGAGTCGAGTATGTGGGTTTTATACATGGAAAATGTTCTCTGCCAATGCCAAACACCTTCTTTTACTATTACTTGTTTGTGTTATTGGATTATATGTGTGAAGTCTGGAGAAACAAGGCATAATGGCACATCATGAATTTATTCACAGAGGCCTCATTTGCAGGAATGGCACAGAATGCTTGAAAAAAAATCTGATTGCATATTATAGATTCATTCCTTAAAAAGTAATCTAGTTAGTTTACAGATAACTAAAATTTCAAAGTAACTAAGTTAGATTACTAATTATATTATTTATTGGGGGTGGATAAACTCAAAGTTCTCCCCTTTTCTGGACTTTGAGTACCATCTCAGTCCCAGAGGCCAGAATACAGTTTAAAAATATATTTTACTATCAAAAATGACCAAGAATAAGTTAAAAAAGAAAATAATAATACTGCATTACATGTATATATCGGTCAATAACAAAATAGCAAGGCCCAGCCACTTGGGCAAATCTTCAATGTAATGACTGGTTTGGAAAAACGATGGTGTTAAAGCGCAGCTCCCAGCATGCACCAGGTCATTGAATGAGGGTTTATTTTCATTATTATTTTTTTATAAAGCCATGTGCAGTGAATGATTCATGTTTATTTTAACTTTTATTCAGCAAAGTCGGGTTTTAGTGGATAAAAGTCGCTGCATACTTCTGATTCTAGAAAGTCTCTTCAGCACCGTGAGTGAGAAGGTGTGTTCAGTCCAATAATACCAGGTCCTGCTAGTTTGTACAAATGATCTTTAGTGCAATGACATACAGTTTTAATTTTACTCTTGCTTCGGAGGGAAACATCATGTTGCTACAGTGGAAGCAGAGATGGGCACTGCCAACTTTACTCCTGTTGTAACAATACCATTAGTTCATGGTACTTTTTCATCAATACCGATACTGATACTTTTTTCACATGATTGTATGGTTTGCATTAATATCTTGAATGCAAGGGCAATATTAGATATAACTGAAATTTGACAACAGAGGTCCTGGAAAGAATTTTTTTTTCTTTTACTTGTCCTGTCCAGCATCATAGCGAGCAGAATGGAAATCTGATTGCTTTATTGTAATGAACAGTTTTGCTTTGCCAAGGGGAGCTTTATGAACACAAGGCTCCCCTTGATATCCTGTTTATTCATTTTATTTCTTTAATTAAACATTTGTTTATAACAGCATTCCATACCATACTGCTGGGCTTGACAAGGGAGAAATGAAAGTTAACAGAGGTAATGATAGAAAGTGGAACAGAGAAAGGAGTAAGGAAGAGGAAAAGAGAGAGAGAGAGAGAGAAATGTTTTTTTTTTTAAACAATAAATTATATCGATTAATAAACAAAAATAAGATTAAAAACTTCTTTCAATTATCAAATAACTTAAATACAGTTTAAGATTATTCAAATTTGTTCGGTTAAAAATGTTCAAATATCAAATAGTAATATTAGAAATTTACCATTACATAACCTGCAATAACCTGCATTAAAACACTGAAAAATAACAAGACCGCCTCATCATCACTTACATTAGCAGCATCATCATGACGTCTGATTGGCTACCACCATCTTGTGACACAGAAGCTAGAATTTGGCTGCTTTCACATTTTATTTCATTGCCTAAAACTCTCAGAAGTGAAAACAAATTGCATGTTTTGCATCATTACAGTGGTATCTCTATACCCCAAAAAGTATTGAATCCGATATTTTCTGTGGCTGGTGTTGAAACTCTATGGTATCGATATGCCCATCCCTAACTGGGAGTAAAACACATAAGTAATGTAAGTAAATTATAAAGAAACTGTAATCTGATTACTGGATAATGTGTTAGGTTACATTACTGTAATGTGTTTCAAAGTCATCAGTTACTGGCATCACTGCCCATCAGCATGTGAAAGAAGCGTGCACAGCCACAACATCCGGGCACCACCTCAGTCTGGTCACCAGCTTGGCCACACTGCTGTGGAACAGCATCCCATTCTTCTACCAGTAAGCCACTGTGGGTGTGTTGGTTAGTCTGGCACCAGCAGCAGCTGAGGCCGATCTCACAAGTGTTCAATGGTGATGAGGTCAGGAGGCGGAGGCGGGGCATTACATCCAATCCATTCCCACATCCTGGAGATGGTCACTGATAAACCCCACTCTGGATGCCAACGTTGGAGGATTGATGGTCCCAGACTAGAAAAACCCATTTCCCAGTGCCACTGGTTGCAGAATCTCATCTCCATATCGCTCTTAATTGAGATGGCCTCTGATGATGGCAAACCTCGTTTGTCCAATTAGGCGTCTGATTGTCAGCACCTGGGGGTCCAGAAGCCCAAAACTCAAGAGCAGACCAGGTTGTTTGACATAGGGATGGGCATATCGATGCCCTGCAGTCGATACTTCAATACCAGCCAGACAAAATATCAGAATCAATCATTTTAGAGTATCACGATACCACTGTGTCACATGAGGGTGGTAGCCTATCAGATGTCATGATGATGCTGCTACTGGTGGTGATGATGATGATGATTTGGTATTTTTCAGTGGTTAAATGCAGGTTATTACACATTATGTTTTGGTAAATATATATCACTATTACATTTTCTATTTGAACATTTTCCACTGAATATATTAAAATATTTGTAACCTGTTTGAAGTTATATGAGAATTAAAAGAAGTTTTTAATCTATTTTTGTTTAATTTTATCATTTCTTTCCAGTACTTCTCTTCTCAAGTTTTACTTATATATAATGTTGCTCTTACATTCAAGATATTAATGCAAAGTGTACAATCATGTGACTTTCTTTTAAGACAAAAAGTATCGGTATTGATATTGGTGTAGCTGAAAAAGTACCCCAAACTACTGGTATTGTATCGACAGGAAAAATTTCAGTATCACCCATCCTTAGTTTGACACTGACAGAGAACATTTGGCAACTTTCATGGGCACAGTCACATACAAATGCATTTTCCTTTCAAATGTGGCTCCGCTTAAACTTAAAACAAACCGGTTTTCTGATGGTTTAAGATTTGGTGCCAAAAAGCATTTTTATACACAGAAATTTCACAAAGTTTCTCACATTTTGCACTTAGATCATCTGCAATCCACTGAATGTTCTAATATTTATGAAGCATTGCAGAAAGAACATTTCTTTTTGTATGCCTCATATATATTCACAACATTTGAATTAAATTTTAAATTAAAAACATTAAGTGCACTTGCCCTTAAACTTAACATATAACTGTAGTCTGCTGCTCGACAGCTTTTTTTTTAATGCACACTGGTTTGAGTCTGAAATTAAAACGTGTTTTGTGGTAAATCCTGGTTGTTGTCTGTGTCAGTTGCCACCATGAGAAAATCATTGGACCGGTTTAAGGGCCAGTTGGGGGAGGCTAAGAGCTGGAGATGAAGATTATACAGCCTGGTGGCAGAAGTGCTGCTCAGCATAATGGGGTTTATAGGCCTGGGGCCAGACTTTGTTTTATGCCCTGCCAGAGGAGGTGTTGACAGGAGCGAGCGATGGAGGAGCAGGACAGACCGTCCTATTATTAAGCCTCACGCATGCGGGATGAATGTGGCGCGATGGTCATGGTAGCAGACGACTTCAGCCTGGAAATGTAGACATGACGGAGAGCGGGAATCTGGTTTGAGCAGCACATACCACCTGAAATTGGATTTATCTTTATGTCTTCATGGGCCTGGTCATCGAGGTCCACTTTGCCTCAGAGGGTGAATCAATTGAGCTCTACACTACAAAATTTATGGTCTTAATACAAGTAAAAAAAACAAACAAAAAACTGAAATTGAGAAGAATCAGACTATAATCAAGTGAAATTTTATGTCCATGCAGTAATTACACTTGGTAAGACTTCTTGAAATAAGAAAAAATATGGAGACTCTAGATGGTTAAGTTATAAAGAAAAAAAACTCATTTTAAGTCCCTCATTTAGTGAAAAATCCTTCAAAACTAGTCTGGTAATGCTTCTTTTGAGTGTTCTTTTTCATTTTAAAGTAAAAAAACATCTTAAAACAAGATCATTTTTTTCAAATTTGCTAAAAAGCCTTTCTTGTACGGAAGCATTTCTGAAGGAGCAGCATATCACCTACCAACCTCCCTAAAACCCGCATGTACCTGAATGAAGGCTTCTTTTACCATGAGTCAAATTGGTTTGGACGACATGAGACTTGAACTCATGATTTTCTGAGTGTGAGACAACCTGCTCCACCACCCAGCCGCTGTTTCAGACTGTTAAGATGTTCACTTCTGAAATCAGTTCTTGAAATGCTGGTTAGTTGTTCTTGTTTTAAGATCTTTTCTCCTAAAATGAAAAAGCAACGACACTAAAAATCAGCATCACCAGACTAGTTTTAAGCGTTTATCACATAATAAGAAATTTGAAATGAGTTTTTCAAAGCTTGTTTTAAGCAAGTTTCCACTTGTCAAACATCTAGTTTTTTTCTTATTACAAGAGACTTGTGTGTATGAACTGGTACAGGAGGTCTTAATACAAGTTTTTGCAGCTAAATTGGAGCGAAAGACACAAAGTGATCCGAAACAGTGTCTTAGTGAGATAATTTACCTTAATTTTAGGGATGCACGATATTGGAATTTTGGCCGATATCCGATATGCTGATATTTTAAAACTCGTGGCCGATATCAATACCTATATTAAAGCTGAAAAAAATAAGCATTCATTTCAAATAGCAGTTTTGTTATCCGTTTCCGACTCTTTGACAAATAGGGGTTGGAAAAAATATCAATACACTGAAATATCTTGATATTTTCATATGCCAATTTCAAATCGATATTTAAAAACCTGGTATTGATCTATTATGCTTTTCATGTGATTTCATCATTTTGTTCCAAAATCTCGCAATATTTCATAAATTCTCACGAGATTTCGTAACAGAGGGATGAAATATCGCAAGATTTTGTCAGCAAATTGCTGCATTTTTAAATGTCATTATGACATCAGCATATGAAAATATTGCAAAATTTTTGTGAATTCTTGCAAGAATTCGAAACGGAACAATGAAATATCGTGAGATTTCATTAGTAAAATAGACCAATACTGTGTTTTTAGATGTCAATATCATATTAGTATATAAAATTTCGCGATATCTGTAAAATGGTGTCTGTAAAAAAGAAGTTTTTGAAGAAGAATTTTTTTATTTATTTATTTTTTTTAGACTTTAGAAACAGTGGGCTGATCGGTTAAATCGGTGGGGTGGCTGATGTCCGATATTCAGTTTTAAGGCCGAAATCAGCCAATAGGGGCCGATTATATTGTGCATCCCTACTTAATATGCAAATAAAGTATCCAATTTTAAGATTCAATTATGAAGTAATTGCTATGATGCTCTCAAAACTAGACTAAAAATCTTACATGTTCTTGTCTTGTCAAGTATTGAGATAGTTAAGACAGTTTTTGCTGACTATAAGAATATAAGACTTGTTTAGACTGTTTTTGCAGTGTATTAGACGCGGTTGCCAGATGTAGGGCTGTTTTTGATAAGGGAGGAGTATTGACTTCAGTGGTGAAGACACAAGGTTGGTTAACTATGTTTAAAAGAGCATCTTCTCTCTCTGTAGGTGAAAGCAGTGTACACAAGCATAAGCAGTGGAGCGTTCAAGCCTTGCGTGCAAGTCACCACAGCCTGAATGTTCAATTTGGTATCACACAGGTTGGAATCTCTGCAGCCGGTGGCGTGCTGTTTCACCATCAGATACGGATCAGGGCTCAGTTAGGGCCTCGGAGGCTGTGAAGAGTTCAGTCTTGAGACAGCGTGTGAGGAAGGAGGGGAAGATGCAGGAGCAGCGGGGGGAGAGAGGCGGGCGGCCTGCTCTCACCACCACCGGCATATCTGCCCCACTTCCTCTCACCATGCCGTTCCAGCAAAGCACGGCGAAGGCAGAGGTTTCACGCCGGTGCAGCAACTGCCGCTGAGGCCCCAGGACCTGAACACAGAACCAAGGGCCAAAAAAAAATGTCTCTCAACCGACACACCAGCGCAGCGTACACAGCAACACAAGCCAGAACCAGGAGGAGAAAGTTGTCTCATCTGCAGGGCAGAAGCAGAAATGCTCGATGGCAAGCTTTTTGTCTTCATATGAGACACATTAATCCTCACAGTGGCTCCCATCTTTATTCATTTATCGGCGTGTGGTGTCCACTCAATCAGTCAGGAAAGGCTGGCCTGATGGAGCGCGCCCTGCACACCCTCCGTGGTGAGGGAGGAGAGAGGCGCGGAGGTTACGCTCCACACCAGGCTGAGACACTGCAGCAGAGACACAAACAGGGTGGGTTGGAGAGGAAGAGGAGGAAAAGTGAGGGGGCTCTTTTAAATAATGAGCTGAGGAGGGAGGAGAAAGGGTGAGAGGGGGAGGTGAGACAACTGGAGGTGAAAAGAGAGCAGCGAGATTGAGAGGTTCAAAGTAAAAGAGGGGAGAGAAGAGTCAATATCAAGAGATGCAGGACGACGACACCTCCACAGACTACTGAGGTATGTATGTGTGAGAGAGGAGGGGGGAGGGAGGGAGCGGTGGAGGAGAGTGTGTGAGTTAGCGAGAGGGAGGGATATCCACTGCACTGTTGTGTGACTGGAAATTTAATAGAGCGAGGGAGGGAGGGAGGCAGGAAGGCAGCAGGGGAGGGGGAGAGGAGAAAGGGAGGAAGGAGCGACGCAATGCAAAAGCAATGAGCGAGAGTCGTCGTTGGAATTACAGAAGAGTGGGACATGCTGCTGGATCCTCACTGCAGAGTGGGGGCAAGTTTGGGGTGTTAGCAAGAACATATTGTGCATAAAGAGGGCAGATGAGGGCACGAGGAGTGTGTGTGTGTGTGTGTGTGTGTGTGTGTGTGTGTGTGTGTGTGTGTGTGCGTCTCACAGAGGCCAAACAGGTCGGTCACCCTGTTGCTGCATCCAGACTAAACACGGAGGGGTCACTCATTACCCCCCATCCCCGTCTAAACCATGTGATCTGATCCAAGTCTTCAGGAAGGAAGACACGTGTGTGAGGGGGGGGTGTGTGAGAGCACGTGCCTGTGATGGAGCACTGGCGTTGAGGTGCAGGGACGTGTGAAAGAGCGATCCTCCGAGTCTCAATATAGAACGTTATCAATCCAGCACTAATCACCCGTCTGAACACCCCCCCTCCTCCTCCCCCAAACACTCCCCCACCTCCCTCCCTCCTTTCCCTCAGCTCTATCTGATGGACACACACCACCCACCCACTCGCTGGCATACGTCCTCCCGTTAACATCTCGCGGAGGTGATTGACAACTCAATCCAGACCAGACCTCTACCCTCAACCTGACCTTGTGTACCCCTCTGTTATCTCTCTGGGGGGGGGGGGGGGGTCTTTGATGAACTGTTATTGCTTGAGATCAATCACATGACTGCTCATATTCTTTAAAGGGAAAATGTGGTTTCTGAAAATAAACTCACAAGCACCCTTCCTCCTCCTCCTCCTCCTCCTCTCTGCCTCCATCACAGCATGTCAGTCAATATACCTGCACGAGAGCTGTATAAACCCTGTATATATGATGGGATCTGCAATGGCAGCAGGACTCAAATCCAATGAGGCAGCGCTGTACAGGTGGGGCCTGGAACTGTGTGTGCGTGAGTGTTGCCTAGGGAACCGGCCAAGCACCAAATGTTCCTTGTAACAAGCAGTAAACACCACCATCATCATCTTATGGAGCTTACTGGATGATGGTATGGGGATATACAGGATGAAATGTGCAGCCGAGGAGGGAAATGCTTGTTTATTGCAGCTCAGACAAATGTGGGTTCATAACTAAGTACAATGAGCAAAAGTTATGACGCAATTACGTCCGATGCTTGTGTTTATAGTGTTATTTCTCTTTGGATGATTGAGATTTCAGCCTGTTTGGATGCTGGTGTAGCGCGTTAGTGATGAGGCTGTTTTTTTTTTTTTTTTTTGTGAGAAATACTGAAATGCGCACGAGTAAAGTTTAGACGAGCAGCAGCGGTGTAGCCCAGCATCCCCATCCCTGCTCCCCAGTGGTTCCATCCACCTGAAGATTTCTGAGACAATTCTCATTATACCAGCGGTGGCAGCGCAGCACTTGGAAAGGCTGAATCAATCCGAGAGAGAGAGGGAGAGAGAGAGAGAGAGGGGGAGAGAAACGGTGAGGGAGACGGGAGGGAGAGAAGACAGCGTCGGCGGCGGCTCTGCAGTGGAATACGCTGGTGTTAGAGGGAAGGTGGGAGCTCTCGGAGTACCGAACGGCGCGTGCGGAGCGAGATGTGTGTCAGGACTTAAACGCAGCATCGCTGAAAGAAAAAGAAAAAGGTAAGCCTCGATGACTTTTACAGCGTCGATACAGCATCCACGATTCTGTCTGGTGTTTGTGTGAGTGCGTGCGCGCGAGCTTCTGGCGGACAGTTTTAGTGCGTTTGCTTGCACGCGCAACAAACTGCTTGGAATTGATATCCGCGTTTATGAGGCTGAGATGATGCGCGAGCTGTCCTCGGGTGTAATCTGAGTTATAGTCTTAAATTCGACTGATATCGAGGAATAACTACTGACGACTCAGTCTGATGGGAGACAAATTTAGTCAAATAAACAGATTTCTTTGATCTGATTTACTCCAAATGCGCAATTCAAACTTTTGTTTTGGCCACTTCAAGATTTTTAACGTGCGTTTTCTTTTTTTAAGAACTGGAGTGCGTTGCATGTGTTTGTCTGTACAAGTTCATCTAACCTTGGCGATAAGAGGAGCATCCGCTGTCGCACAAGCTGTTGACAGGGCTTAATATTTGATCCGGTTAACGCGCTGCTTTCGCTGAAATCCAGCTACTCATACAACCCCCCCTCTAATCAGACCAGTCTAACATCTCTACTCCCCGTGTTTTGGGGGCTCAGTCTATCTAATCTGGGTTCAGTTACCCTCGCTGGCCCCCGTTGATGACCCCGGATTTTGGTGGAAAATGCGCAGGCACCTTGCGGCTTACGCGCGGTGGGTTAAGCTTTGAGTCAGAGCCCGGGGCCCCCCCGGCTGAGAACAAGGAGCAGATAGATTAGGACTGATGAATGAATCTACCGCCTCTATCTGCAACACAATGATACGGTTATGAGGGGATTTAAATGCTAATGTGGAGTGTTTCAGAGAAATCCGAGCGGACTGGGACTGGCGAGGGGAGATTGCTGGCAGTGCGCGTGCTTTTGGACCAGCTGGATGATCTCCTGAGTTCTGTGATGAGGAGAATAAGTTATTAATGGGCTGTTGGAGAGTGAAATGGGGCACTGGGGCAGGATTAGACAAGACAAAGGTTTTGGAGAGGAGGGGGCAGGTTGAGCTGTAACAAGCAGGGATGAGGGGCTGGTGCACAGAGAAGCCACTCAACTCCTCAAGTTGACTTTTTGCCATTAACTAGAACTGTTTAGCAGCTTGAATTTTACATGTGGTGATATTTTATCCTCACACAGCCATACTGCAGATTTACAGCTTGTTCCAGTACCTGCTGCAGCCCGGTGACCGTGGCACATGCCATTTATGAGCCCTCATTTCACTGTCCTTTCTCTGAGATCCAAAGTTGTAAAACTTTTAGAGGATGGTAAGTTTTTACGCTGCCCGTAAAAACATGTATGTTACTGGGGGCCTTTATACTCAATTGTGAAGAAGTGAGGCTTTTTTTTTTATTCTTTGGCTTTTTTGTCTGATGGTTATGAACTGCACTGCAGCACCAGTCACTACAAGGCCACAGTTTCATGAGAAGCTTGTCACATAATATCATATTTAAAGGCAGGGTCCTCTACCTCAGGGGTAGCATTTTAAAATATCAAGACATCTTTGTACTGCAAAGCGAGGCCAAAATGTCACTGGAATTTGTTCATCTTGAACTTTGCAGCTGCCCTCCTCCCACTCCCTAAACCAGAGTTATCTAAGCTGAAATGAATTAAAAGTGGGCCAGGTTACTAAAAGGCTGCCATTTATTAGAGTGCATCACCGCTCATGAAAAACAACGACAAAAGATGTCTATTCAGCATGTGTGATGTGGATTTCAAGGAGCATTCACAGGAATTTTGGTGGCAGAGGAAGTCTGGAACATGCTGAATTGAATGAGTGAAGACCTGGAAGAGAAAGAATCTGTTGCACTGCTTCCGTCAAGTCTGCTTTTATGCTCTGAAGGTGCAAAGTCACGATAAGCTCCCGACCTATTACGCATGCCATTAAAAATGAACAGTGTCATGATTCACAAGGAATGGTGAACATAATTTAGTTAAAGGGATACAGGTGGAATGTTTTATTCAGTTCATATTCTAAAGATGGAGCCTGTATCAGACTACATTTGGTTTAAGGATAGACCGATACATCGGCCAGCCAGATATTTTAGGCCGATATTTGTGTTTTTTGCTGGTATCTGCATTGGCTGATATGTCAATGTGTGTTGGCTAATACCCTCACTTGGCATAATTTACAGATTATATATATATATATATATATGTGTATATATATATATATATATCTACAACCATGGCAAAAATTAAGAGACCAACTTTTGTCATCAAAAATAATGGTTATGCAATCGAGTACCAACTGTGGTGTAAATCATGTGACTAAAAGAGACAGAAAAGAACATATAGAATGCCTAAAAGCTGTTTTTGGAAGTACAATGCCATAGCTATTGATGTAAGAACTTAATAATCAAAATCAATAAAAGCATGGAAAATGGCCAGAATTCAGTTCTTGAATTAAACTCGTATGAGCTATATTTGTTGTTCTAATTATTTTTGTCCAGGCAAATGTACTTTAAGTAGTACCAGGCATTAAAATGGGCAAGAACTATGAGAAAACGAGGGCGGTCTCAATTTTTTCCACGACTGTATATATTAGGGGTGCAAAGATGCAAAAAATTTACTGTTCGGTTCAATACTTTAGTGTCACGGTTCGATACTTTTTCGCTTAAAAAGAACAAAAACATACATACATCATGCCTTTTTTAAGCCAATGTCCTTTTTGTCCACAACAACTTACCATCAGGGTCATAGGCCTACGTAACATAAAAAGCAAACACTGAGTGGAATGTGATCTGACATATTGATGTAATTGTCTTCAAGATGTGAATGAATTCTTCTGGATCATGTTTGATCACCTCTATCGTGTGTTACCTTAAAATAAACCAATAAAAAAATTTATCACAAAAAAACAAACAAACAAACATGAAAAGCAAAGTAGATCCAAATGCCAGATCTGAATGTGGCCGAACACAGTCAGAACACAAATTGAAAAAAATAAATGAAAAACTCTATATTGTTCGATATTCGATACATCGTGCTCGTGGTTTGATATATATACCCTCCAATAAAAGAAAGGGCTAAATGCACAATTGTAATTCAAATAACAAGAAATGAAAGAAACTGATAATAAATAAAAATTTGAAAAATTATAATTTAGTGAAATAAAATATTGCTTTTAAATTGTGTGTGGAAATAATAATTTGAAAAAACAAAACAAAAACTAACCTGTCTCAGACACATTAGAGCACCTTTCTCATGAACAGTGGGGTGCAGACGTCTGATTGAAAATTACAGAAAACACCTGATTGCAGTGATTGCCTCAAAGCTTGCTCAACAAAATTTTAGCTTTGGAGCCCAATCATGCTTGTTTACTCATTTTATTTTTTGTGTGTTTGTTTTTAATATTTCAGTTAAACTATACAATTTAAGATCAGTGTCATGATTTTCATAGAATTTTTATTTATTATTACTTTTGTCAATTTCAACTTATTCCACTGACAGCTGAGTTTTTGCTTTCTTTCATTGGAAGGTATCAATAATTTTGAGGACTATACATATATATATATATATATATATATATATTGTATATTGTATGGATAGATTTAAGGGGTGCAACAATACATGTATTTGTATGTGACTGTTCAATGCAGCTGTGTATCGAACCGTGGCTACTATGTATCGAATATCGAACAATACCAAATTTTTGATTAATTTCATTAACTTGTGTTCTGACGATGAGCTCTGTGTTGAAAAACTCAGTGGATCTGCGTTCGATTACACTCAGATCTGGTGTTTGGAGCTACTTGACCCTGATGATAAGCTGTTGTGGACATTTTTTGTTTGTATCGAAAAAGTATCGAACCGAACCGATGCGTGGATATTGTCTCACCCCTTACACACACACATATGTATGTGTGTATATATATATATTTTTTTTTATATATATACATAAATATATATACTGTACATATATTAGGGGTGTCCCCGACTAAGAATTTTCATAGTCGAACCTGATTCGTCAGATCATGTCATTCGTCGACGAATAGTCGAATCATGTTTTGTTTAGGCTATAAAACATGTCTGCTTGTTTAAAACCATTAAAATATTTAACAAAAAGAAAACGTGAAGGTATGTTGGTGTAAAACAGTTCATTAATTAGATTTTTATTTTTCAGTTAACACTGCAGGCATAAACCTAATATTTTTCTTTCCTTTTTTTTGCTTAACAATTTAAAGTCGGGAAAGAGAATTAAAACGGCGTAACAGCCGTTTTGCGCGGCGCACGGTCCAAATGTCAAACATATTAAGCGGAATTCCAAAAGAATAACCTTCACTGAATAAGTAAATTACACAACAACAAAAATAGGCTCATAACGAAATACAAAGTTATATCCAAGTAAACGGAAAATAAAAGTTAGAAAGTGTGCAGTAAAATGGCGATGAGCTGGAGGTGCGCTCCTCGCTTCGTTAACAAAGTCGACGGGAGAATCTCCTCTGGATGGAGGTGGAGGTGGGGGGATGATCAGAACATCACAGTCATGATTATTCCACAACTTGCTGGATGGTTCAGCATCTTCTCCTGGTCTCTCCCGTTCACGGGGAACGGCTCCACATGTGCGCTCAACAGCTGACGCAGCGAGACGGCGGTCCAGTTCAGGACAAAGATTGAAGCGCTGCTCAGGGAGTCTGATATCAGCTGCAGGCTTCACGATTCAGGAAATTATGGTTCTTAAAAACGCGTTCTTTCCTGATATAATCTGAATAATCCTCCAGCAGCACCAGCGCATCCATCTGGAGCTTTACGCATTACGCACAGGAGTAGACGCGATGTTCATGTCTGTCAGACTGTTTCCACCTTCACAGACTGATGCTATAAATCAGTGGAAGAAACTACAATGATGATGTGACAGGTGAGTGTCCTTCATCATGTCTCTGGCTACTTGGTCATGGAGACATCTCTGGCTGAATGGTCAGCGCGCGCGACTCACCGGCAGACTGCGGTTTAAACCCGCCTGCCCGGTGCATCTTGCTTTATGCCACACTTATAATAACAGAATTATTCGGCTGCTAACAGACCTATGAAATGAATTATTAAAAGAACAAATTAATACTCTGTAAAAATCAAACGTTCAACCTCCTCCTACTGCAGAATGGTCTGATCTTTGCTTGGTAACCACATGTTGCGACTATTCGACTTAGAGACTCACAGTCGAAGCACAGTCCTGGAAACGAATCGTCGAATCGTCGACTATTTGGGGACACCCCTAACATATATATATACTGTATATTTACTACAAGTTCAACATCTCTATTTAATATTTGTTTCCAGGTGCCCTGTTTCTTTGTTATATATTTATTTGAAGTGCTTTGTTCTTTTTTTATATATATTGAAAGTGTTAAATTGCTTTTCATTGTATTCTTCATTATATAAATTTGGGAGTCACATGCAATATCTGCCACAAATATCGGCAGTTTGTATCGGCTGAGGCGGATGACAAAATATAGGTATATCGGCCCTAAAAAAAAAAAAATCTGCTTCGGTCAGTCCCTAATTTGGTGCTTTAAAATCTTCACTGTGGGAAACCAAAGGACAAATATAGTGATGGGATGGCTTTTTATAAATCCTAAACCCTTTTTATGAAAGCTTGGACAGATAGACTGCAAAAACTCAAATCTTAACAAGTATATTTTTCTAATTTCTAGTCAAAATATCTCATCACACTCAAAATAAGAAAAAATTACTCAAAGAGAAACATTTCAGTGAGATATAAGATGTTGTTTTAGTGCAATGCATCTTATCTCAAAAATCTTATCAAGAAAATTTTGCTTGTTCCTTTGGCAGAATTTTTTTGCTTATTACAAGCAAGGAAAAACACTTCGCACATCTATATGGCGTGACAGGTGCCTTGTTTACTTATTACAAGCAAACAATCTTGGTCAATCTTGAAAATAAGTTAAAAAAAATAAAGATAATTTTGCTTGTAATAAGCAAAAAAATTCTGCCAATGGGACAAGCTAAATTTTCTTGACAAGATTCTTGAAATAAAATGCATTGCACTAAAACAAGATCTTATCTCACTGAGATGTTTCTCTTTGAGTAATTTTGTCTTATTTTGAGTGTGATGAGATATTTTATCCTTGCTAAGTGGAGTTTTTGCCGTCTAAACATCTTTATAGACCATGTTTTATTCCAGAGCTGAAAAAACACAAAGAAAGGGGAATTTAGGCAAAGATAGCGTTGCTACCACGACTTACTAATTTCAACTGTCAATTATTATTTTCAACAAAGTCACACGTGTCTCTCTGACTCCTTCTCGGTTGCAAATGAAGCTCCGGCCGAACGATTTCAGTCATACGAGGAATCAGGCCAGGCTGCTCTTTAATTTCCGAGGCACACCACTTATGCATGGCCGATGAGCTTGATGAAAACAAGCAAGCAGGTTAACAGGGACATGGCAAATTACACCAGCACACCTGGCCTAGAGGGAGGGTGTGACTTTGAGATAATGCTCGGCCCCCCTACTGCTCCAACGCTGCTGGAATATGGGAGCCGTTGCGGATTATTTCCGGAGGCGATGTGGAAAAAGTCACTGCAAATCCTCCTGAAAACAAACACGCGAGGTGAGAAAGGTCGTGAGAGAAGTCCAGCATATAAATGATTATCCCAATACAGCTGTGGCCAATGTCAAATATGTGTGCATCTCTAAAATAAAGGCACAATGCTTTTAATTTGGTTGAGGAGTAGTTTGCCTTTCCTTGTCCCTTTACTGTAAAAGGACAAAGGACTGCATTAATTCTGAGGGACATTTATGCTGCTGCATTAGAATGCAATGAGAGTAACTGTTGCCCTAAATTTGCGTGAGTTTGTGTGTGTGTGTGTGTGTGTGTGTGCTTCCAGCACATACAGTACACTCATTTCTGTGTATGAAGCAGCAGGCAGGGGAGAGACAGATATTATGGATGACACTTAAACAGCTCTAATCAGGGCAAGCTGGTCGCTGATCTCTTCATAGAGTAAGGGTGTCAGTGATTGATGGCTGCACAACTTGCTGATGTGCAAAGGTTGAAGGGTGAGGAGGGAGTCACTGATCAGGCGCGAGAGAGGTTGGAACTACTGGGAACAACCTCCAGCCTTCCCATAATAATGCAGCATGATGAGCCCCCCCCCTATCTGAGACGCGCTCACGCTGTGCCCGAACCTGCGCGCGGATATCTCTGATTCTGCTTTTGTGCATGATGCGGCGCGGTAACCAGGAGGCAGAGGGGCGCCTGAGCACTGACCCTTCTGCAGCTGAGATGCTTGGCTGGGTGGGGGTAATTAGCCATGATTGGTTTGACTGAGTCTCCCTTCCGAGCCTGGGTGTTGGCCCTCTGGGAATCATGATGACTGTCTGGGCATCAATTATTGAATAATAGTTTGAAGAATGGCAATGGTTAATGACATAAAAATGGATGCTATAATCCATTGAACTGACATAATTAGAAAGGGTGAGATTTCCCCTGAGGAACACATTCTCATCATGACCTAAAGAAGAGAGGGATGCCTGAAAAATGAACTGAGGCGGCGACTCTGTCCTCCCTCCTCATAAGTTTGTAAACGGGCTGGGCTGAGCGGTCAGGCGGTACCCGACCAAATCTGATCAGTCATGAGCGTAGACGGTTAAAACGGAGAGTTTAACTTTCAGGTTCACAGCCGAGCTGGCCGGAGAGAGCGGTCAGCCCGGCTGTTTCATATTGAGTTTGGCAAAGAGAAGAGATATTATCTCCTGGTCACATTAAGCATCAGTAAATGTGATTGGGTAATGAAGGCGGTCAGGCCTTGGTGACCACCCTGCTTCGCAGATTCTGCCGGCTTGGCTGCATCCAGGCACAGAGTCTTGAGGGAGTTTGTTTCAGGTCAGTGATGGCATAAGAGCTCAATACAGCATTGCAGAGTCAGGCTGGGGCCTTTCCTCCGTCTGCCTGGCTGAGCTGGCTGGAGGCGCAACAGTAGTGGCATATTGATGCTGCTGCTGATGATGATGATGACAGCATAAATATTGATGATGTAGATGGCAAGTAACAGATAGTGAATGAGATCAGTAAACACGAAATTATAACCCCCGATGACCGAAGTGTGATGCGTTTTACTTTCTGCCTGCTGCTGTTGTTTTTTCCAGCCGGTGTGATTCAGCCTGACACAGACAGGTTTGGTTTCCACGGCGCTTTAAGAGATCACAATGAGATGCCTGGAGAGAAGCGTGGGCACGCTGTCGCACAAGATGACACATAATCAAATGTCCTTTTTGTATCTGGTTGGAGGATGGATTTTCAGGGGCAGCGATGGAGGGGGTGGCGCTGATGTCACGGTGAGATGGTGGCTCCAGAGGAGGGCGATGAGACATGCCAGCAGTGATCCCGGGAGGCCTCCAAGTGCCTCGCAGGAGGCAGTTAGTGAAGCTGCGTGCCATCGCTGTGATAAATCACGGATTTGGCCGTATGGTTAGGACGATTACTCTGAGTGCCATCATGCCAACCCATAGTCGCCTTTACTGTTTGTTCTCCAAGTCCCCAGACTCTCCACGATATATGTAGAGTGTTGACTCAGTAGTACCAGTTTATTTATATATTTTGCCCCCCTTGCACATTTCTCCTGTGGTCGCTTTTGGGTTGAGTGTTGCAGTGGTGAAGCATTCAGGCTCAAATTTCCTCATGTGGACTGAAAACGTTGACTGCTAATTGGTATGCGGAGACATTTGCCATACCTCAACCCCACACAGGCTCTAATTTGATCCTTTTATTGAAATGGAAAACATTCGAAACCTTAAGAGCACATCAGGAGTAACGAGAGGCAATTTTCCTCTTACCTGTGTGCCTGTGGTGACCTGTGTCTAATAATATAACAAGTGTTTTGTCAGTTATCACTCATTTCTCTGCTCTGGAACGCGGTGGTTTAAAGTTTGGCGAGCGCTTCGGGTCCGGGGACGTCTCCGTCACACTGGGGGGGCTCGGCCGAGCGACGCCCCGCTTTGGGAGCTGCAGAGCAGGGCCGCGGATGCCCCGAGCCCCCGCTGACGTGACGGAGACACGCAAGATGGTGAGTGGTTACTATGGCAGGTTACTATGGCAACCTCAGGTCTCTGTGAGAGCTTCCATTTCGCACAGCGTGGGGGAGAGAGGGAGAGATAGAGAGGGGTGGAGAGAAGAAACCGCAGAGAAAGAAGGGTGGAGAAATCAGCAGAGGAGGTGAGGTATGGAAATAAACACGCCTTAGGTGTAGGAGAAGGGGGGGGGGGTGTAAAGGAGGAAAAGTGATGGAGAGGTGTGAGCGATGGGGTGAGACTTGGGTGTGAGAGGAGCAGATCAGAGGGCAGGTGAAGACGATCACAGTGGACCAGTTCTGCACTGCACACACACACACACGCACACACCCACACACACACACACACACACACTGCTGAATATTTCAACGCTGTTTTGTAATCAGCCCGGTGCTGCACAGTGTGTCTCCACTCTTTATCTCTCCTTCTTTCTCAGTTTCTTTTCTTTCCTCTCCCTCACCTCTCTGACTTGGTTGGCACGGCGCTCTGCTGCGAGAGACATTGTGTCAGTCTTGGTGGCTGGTCTCCATGGAGACGTCCATCAGTCAGTCCATGTCAGTGTTTTGTGGGCAAAGCCTTATCGTGTTTGTCAGTGTGAGTGTTTATCTGTCTGTGTGTTAGTCGGTGTGTCACTCATGGAGGAGGCTGGGGTGAGGCCTGAATGGATGGGGACCAATAGGCTGTTGCTTATCACACATGCACGCACACGCCGCTGCTTCGGAGGAAGACGGGCCTTTATTCATAAAACTCTGAGGTCTTGTGTACAGTCGTGGAAGTGGAGATTACAGACAGAATAAAAGCGCTCCTGTCTCTGCTGCACATGTTACACTACATTGTCTGAATGTTTATTTTTCCCCAGTGAAATCTGAATTTAACAAGGAGCTGCTGCTGGAATCTAAGGCTCTGGGGATAAAATAACTCTGTCTCATGCCTAAAATAAAACATTTCTTCTTTTTGAACTATTTTAATGAGTGTTTTAGTGCAGGATATTCCATATGAAAGGCATTTTTCTAGTTCAGAAATAAAACTGACAACTCGTTTATGTAGAACTAAACGGGACTGACAGATGTACAAATATGTCTATTTTATTGTATTCGATTTGCTTTGAAATAGAGTGGCACATTAATATCGGCCCAATATGGATATCAGCCAATATTGACCCGATATCAGCAGATATGCCAAACTAATATAACAGGTGCTGTTTGTGAACAAACCAACATGATGCTGTTTCTTTCTTCTTCTTCTTTTTCATCTTTGGGGCATGGGAACAGCATTAGGCCACGCCCACCGTGCAACATTATGACATCTCCAGCAACTTTTGGATCTGCAGCAGACGTAGTGAAAGTATTTTTCTAATTTTGCACAAGGAATGAATATTTCATCCTTTTGAGCTTCAATATCGGTATTGGTATCGGCCATGAGAAGCAAAAAAGTATCGATTATCGGTATCAGTTGAAATTTTTTATAGTGCATCACTACTTTGAAACAGCGTTTCTCATTTTAAGCAGATCTGCTTCAAAATTAGAAATGCATGTAATTTTCTCTTAAGCAGCCAGGAGGCCATGTATGTCAAGAGGTTTCAAAGGGTCAGCTTTTATTTTATGTTTATTTATTTTTCATTTATTGCTTTTCCACCCTGCCTTTTTCTACTGCAAAATCTGTTGCTGTCCTCCACAAGACAGTTTACCACTGTTCTTGTTCTTACATTTGCATTTTTTAAACAAATAAGGGCTGCCACTAATGATCATTTTGATAATTAACTGGTCACCAATTACTCAGCTGATCAGATTATATGTAAATTGCAGCATATTTGCAGTACCAGTCAAAAGTTTGGACACTTTCTAATTGAATCTAATGGAAAAAAGTGTCCAAAGTTTTGACTGGTAGTGTGTGTGTTTATATATGTAGGTATACAATTCAAGAAAAGCTGACAGGACAGAAAGGCAGACAAGGCTTCAGAAGGTAGGGTGGCGATTTTAAGAGGGGAAAAAAGCATAAAAACAATAAAGGATTAATTGATCATTAAATTACTCGCCAACTATTTTGATAGTCGTCATAATTACAAGTAACTGAGTATTTATAGCAGCCCTAAAACACATTTTTAAATTATTTTTAGCCTACAGTTGTATTATTTATTACAAAAACCTCCAAATTTTTCTTTAAACACATCACATTATGAATTGAAATGTTTCCTTTAGCGTTTTTTTCATAAAATGACTTTCCTCTTTGATGATCTTTTCATTCTCCAAGAATCTTCAGGTTTCCTGCCATCTGCTCTTATTTCTTCTTCTGCAGATTCTACATGTGGGAAGTGAAACACTGACAACCTTGACCTTGACCTTGAAAAGAAAAAACAACATAATTATAATTAGAAATAACAATGTGTCACACTCGGTTGAGAGTTGCTTGATGGCGTGTGTGTGAAAGCTGTAAGTGAGTGAGACGTGACCTAATGTTTAATTTAAAAAGTGCACCTGGTAACCCTGAAGTGCTGCTGTTGCTCTGCTTTAAGAAACAAACTGACTTGATGGCAAGTTGTTAGACTGAAGCTTAACAACCAGGCACAAGCAGGTGCTTTGCATCTCCGACGTGCCGCAAACAATAAGTAGGGTTGAAAAAAAAAAAAAAAACCTGCAGAATGATAGTCATAATGCATCTCCTCCACAAAAGTGTCATCATTTTAGATCCAGTCTGAAACTGCTGTACAGGAATTTCAGCAGCACAAACAATGTGTCAGATGTTTGTATTTCCAACATTTGTGTAGGAGTATTTATAATTGCTTTAATTGCCAGACCCCGGATGCTTTGTCATACTGCAAAACATCCTGCATGCATTAAAGTGATTTTAGTGTGATGCAAAAAAAATATGCTTGCACAGATTTTTCTAATGTGTCAGAGCTAATCCATTACAGTGAATTTATCTGTTTCTGAAAATAACCTTGTTGTTTTATTGTAATGCAGCTGTTGGTGTAGGCACACGGATGTGATGATGCCTTCATGGTCTGGTAAAACGCTCTGAAATGAACAGCCACAGATTTAGTAAAGAGACTATTGTGAGCTCCTGGTGTAATTCACTATGATCAGAGATTGTGGAACAATAATAAGTGGCAGTGAAGAAAAACAAACACTTCAGACTCCAGTTTTATCCAAATAAACATTTTTTTGTTATAATTAATCACAGAACCAACAATGTGAGATTTTCTTATCTATTAAATTGCGATTAATATGCATTGAGAATCGTCGTAATCTCACTTTGTCCATTTAGTCTTCAACCTTAATTAAAACTTTAAAGCCTAATTTATTCATTTTTCTTTTAATCTTTCTGTCTAATTTCAAATGTTAGAGAAATGAAACCCCTTCAACTGTGTTGACACACGGATGTGAAATTTATGCATGCACTCTCCTGCACCCTGTTCTTGCCGATGGGGTTCAGTAAAAAGAGAAGGGGGGCTGAATGCAACACAGACTGACCCCATCACAGAAATGTCACGTACACAAACAATCACATGGAGTCAGAGCTGACATGCCACAGTTTGACCTCCTGAGAGAAACGTACACACGACCTTTCTCATGAGCAGAAAAAATACGGAAAGTGAAGGCACCATGAAACACAAAAATGCTGAACCAAGCTCTGTCCTCCAAAACAGCTGGGAGCAACAATTGCAAAAGGTTTTACAGGAACCCCCCCCCCCAAATGTGCAATTTACACTGCTCTGTAAATGGCTGAGAGACATTTAGCTTAGCTGTTGGCTTCTGCTTCCCCCTCAGCAAGCAGGAACCGAGTGTATCAACACACTCAACAACCTTTAATACGGATTAATTGTTCGGGAAATCGGCATCAGGACCGGCAGCGCCGCAGAACGGACAGTGATAACTGGATTTCATTTGAAGCTGAGAGCTGGCGTCGTGAATGTGAAGATGTTAACATTAAAAGGACTTTCATCCCGGCACGTAATGACAAGTGGTACGGAGCCCCCAGTTAGGGATTTGACCATGTGGGGTGGAGGTAATGTAATGTCTGTTAATGGGAGTGCTTTAGCAGGGTGATGAACACAGTGACTTTTAATCTGCAGCTCTCGGCCTCCTCTGAAAGGGAGGAGGTCCCCCGCTCTTGTAGGAGCAATTCTGAATAGATCAGGGCTCCTCTCTGCATCCTGCATCCTAATGAGAGCAGCACTGTGTCTTTGGACAGTTTGAGTGGGCGGACGAGGTAGGAGACCGTGGAAAGGGGTCTGCAGTATATCCTATTTGACAAGGATGAGCAGTGATTAAAATGTGGAACGCCAAATTATCCAGTTTAAGTAAAACCCAATCACCCAATGTTATGCTGTTTTCCAAAAATAAGTGCTTATTGTAATGCTGCAGCAACAAAGCATTCTGCTGCAGCAAAGTACAGAAAAATGTGGGAGTGTAACAGCATCACAGACTGTGTGACCTGCCATGAGATCACATTAAGAAGCTTAATAAGTAAGTGGGGAGGAAATAAGGAGTTTCATTTTAATTAATAGTTTATCATACAATCATAAGCTCAATTGACCTTACATACATTCAGTTGGGGAGTAGAAAATGACGGATCAGCTCAAGTGGTAACAGGGTGATACAAGACATCAAGAACTGCATTTAAAATACATTTATCGACCTCTGAGAACATAATATGACAGGAATGAGGTGAACTCATCTTAATCAAACAGAAAATCTCTTCAGAAGTCAATGGGATTCATTTTATTTCATTTCATGCAAGTATTCAGAAGAATTTGGTCGACTGACATCACTCTGATACAGTCATCATCAAATTTTTTAATAAATTAAAGAAGGAAAAAAAATCATCTGTCAGTGAAATAAGTTGAAATTGACAAAAGTAATAACAAATAAAAATTCTATGAAAATAATGACAATGATTTTGAATTGTGGTTTGAAAGAACTATTAAAAACAAACAAAAAATAACCAAGCATGGTGGGGCTCCGAAGCTTAAATTTTGTTGCGCAACACTGAGGCAATCGCTGCTATCAGATGTTTTCCGTAATGTTCAAAAAGACTTGTACACCTGTTGACAGGTATTTTGGTCCACTGTTCATGGGAATGATGCTCTAATGTGTCTGAGACGGTTTAGTTTGTTTTGTTTTTTTCAAATGATTATTTCCAGCCACAATTTAAAAGCAATATTTTATTTCACTAAATTATAATTTTTCAAATTTTTACTTATTATTAGTTTCTTTTGTTTCTTGTTATTTGAATTACGATTGTGAATTTATTCTTTTCTTTTATTGGGGGGGGTATTGATAACTTTGCAGGTGACTGTATGTCATTTAATGAGTGTTGTGATGAAAAGTGGCTTTAGAAAAGGATTTGAATGACTGCATTTAGAAATATCAGCGAGTTAAAACAAACTTATACTCTGATTCAGCCTCTTCCCACTCGCAGTGATTCACACACTGACACTTGTTTACCTTCAAAGCATCTTTAGGACGTTAAATGTTTCCAAAGCTGGTAGCCAGTCAGGGGCCAGGTCACCACGGCGATGAGAAGAATGTTAGTGGAGCTTTCTGTGATTAAAAATGTGTTAGAATCTTTTATTTAACACCTAACCATGATGCCAACCTAAACTAATTATTTCTAATGCCTCACCTTGACCAAACAAATGTAATTTAATGTGTAATGAAGTACAGTAACAGAGTAGAGAAAGTCAAAGGAAGGACGGGATAAAAGCGATCGCAGATTTGCTGTGTCAGTGTTGGGATTGAACATGAGTCCTGAGCTCGGGAGTCGGGTATCCATCCCTCTCCTCTCCTCCCTTTGCACCATAATACTATTGAGCAAAAATGTGACTTTGATTATTCACTCTGGCAGCAAACAGACATGAAAAAACCAGGTAAAAAACTGCACTGACTGGTCACTATATTACAGCAGGTACACAAATATCTAATCAGCCAATCACAAGGCGGCAACTCAATGCATCTAGTCATGTTGACATGGTGAAGATGACTTGCAGAAGTTCAAACTGTACATCATTATGAGGGAGAAAGGGGGTTTAAGTCACTTTGAACGTGGGATGGTTGTTGGTGTGGGGAATCTAGCCAGGGGCGCCTGCAGAGATTTTTTAGAGATGGCCACAGGGTGGCCAGAGAAAATAGCCAAGGCTTATTCAAGAATAACTTTTATTTGTCTCAACCTGGACCTTATCTCTAGGAATTTATATGTGCATTTACTCACCAGTAACATTTCTGCATCACTCTGACTCCTTTGGATGCTACTGTATTTAGATTAGTTGTAGATCTGCATATATCCATATAATGGACGTGAAGGGGGCAGAATGATTGGGCCTCTATATAAGGCATTATCTGCAGCAACCTCCTTAATTTCACCAATACACTGCAAAAACTCAAATCTTACCAAGTAAATTTTTCTAATTTCTAATCAAAATATCTCATCACACTCAAAATAAGACAAAATCACCAAAAGAGAAACATTTCAGTGAGATATAGGGACTTGTTTTAAGACAAATGCATCTTATTTCAAGAAATCTGATTGTGGCAGGACGAAGGAGGGCCCAGGCGGGAATTGAAACACAGACTCCTGGGCGAGAGTCATGCATGCTAACCAGTCAGCCAAAGGGGAATCCTCCTGGCCAAGTAGCCAGGGAACATGAACACTCGGAGGCATAGTGACAGGACTGTCAACTGCCACATTATCAAGAACATTTCACTTGCTCCACTGGCAGAAATCTTTTTTGCTTATTACAAGCAAAACAAATCTTTTTTTTTTTTTTTTTTACTTATTTTAAGACTGGCCAAGATTTATTTATTTATTCTTGCTTGTAATAAGCATTTCACTGTGTGTGTTGCAAACAAATGACTTCACAAAACTTTACTATGACAACCTCACTCACACTGAACACCAGAGCTGAAGACAACCATTGCCCTCACTTGTAATGTGAACAACCTAAACTGGGGTAGTGTGATGTCGGCCCAATGAGGGCCGGGCTAAGTAGGTGCTAATGTGAAAGGGCCTTTAAACTGGCTGGGGCAGTTCTGGGTGGTGCCTTCCTTGATGAATTTACATAAGAAAGGCAGAGTTAATTAGGTGTGACAGACCTGTGGGGGAATACGGTGAAAGAGCAGTGGCAGAAAATGGTAGGTCTAGTATAAGATTTTTTACATTTTTATCAGCTTATATAGATTTTGACATTCAAATATAAGCAAAGCCTGCTGCACCCTGTTAATAGTACATAAATGCTGATATAAATGAAAAAAAAAGTTTTTTTTATCATTTTTGCTGGGGTGGCCAGCTTTTTGTTCAGGGTGGTCATGGCCACCACTTGGGGGTGCCCCTGAATATAGCATATGGGTTAAAGTTGACGGAAGTGTCAGAGGGACCTGTGAGGGAAGTATGTGTAACAATGCAGCATAGTGGGAAACCGTGGAACCTTTGGAAGCACCAGACGGAACCAGTGAATGCTGATGGGATGTTCTAGTTATGGGAATCATGGGGAGAGTTTGTGGAAACAGCTGATATGAAATGATGAGCTCGGTCCATGAACAACTTTGGAGGCCAGCTGCTCGAGATGAGTGTGGATGTGTGAGATTGGTTGGGGGAAAGGGAGTATTATTTGAGCATGAGAAGAAAATGATCTGATATATCTACAGAAAAGTATCAGGCCGTCCCAGCATCAACAATGTTTTGTTCCTTGTAAATATTCTTGATTCTGGTATTCTTTGCTGATACGAGCAAAAAACACACATCTCATATTGTCTGGCCAATCTATCAGTCTATCCTTCTTAAGGATTCTTTGGGCAGCAGGAGGATCCTGAACAAGTCTTCTGTCTGCTATGGGCTAACTGAATCATAGCACAATGTGATTAGCAAAAGAAGCTAGAAAGGTGAGAGAAAATTATTCACTTTTGACTTTTCAGATTGCTTCTGTATACTTCATGAGGATTGATAAGACCACATATCAGTGATCAGTGTTACCGTTAAGCACACAGTATCTCAGGATGCAGATGAAGGCAGTGCCACGGTTTTCTATGCAGATATGCATCTCTTCTTCAACATGCTCCAGGCATATTTCATCTGCAATAAGAAAGAGACACACTTGAAATTCCTCTCTCCCTCCCCCTTTTTCTTGCAATGCAATGTGCCAGCCACTTAATGATGTCAGTTATCAGATGCAGATTGAGTCAAAAGGAAAGCTGATTCAAACACATCTTTAAACCTATAATTGTTGGTAAAATTACTGCATGCAATATCGGGGAGAAAACAAATCAATAGTGAGTACGATTGTTGTGTTCTCACCTGATTCTGGAAGTGCACTGTCCTTAAGTCCCTGTCGAGGGGGGTGGGGGTGTCATCGATTGGCATCATTGATTTAGCTGCACTAACATCTTACATGTTTGAATATTTCAATCACCCGGGGGCTCCGTCCTCTGGGAGCCAGAAATGAATCAGGTATAACCTAAGCTACACAAAGGCCGTTTGTATGCGATTAGTCACACTGCTTAAAGTGTTCGTGTGTCTGTGTGTGTGGGCAAGTGACGTCAGGGCTTCATTCATCGGAGAGGCCAGTGCTCATCCAACTTTCTTTCAGCGCCGGGGGTGGAAGGGTAAACACAGCGCAGGAGGCCGACAGAAGACACAGAGGGAAGGAAGTTATGGAGTGCAGGGCTTCCTCTCTCTCATCCAGTATAATAGAACACAGCGGCGTCCCCCCCCAAATCACTTCCCACTAACAACTATTCACAAGTACTCGCTGTCACAGCCCCGTATTCCCATCCCCAGCCCCCTTCCATGATCATTAAAAAGAGAAAATCCTTTGCGTGACTCGGCTTCTTCAGCAGAATATGTATTTTTCCCTTTTTTGTTTCCATTAAATCAGGGCTTCTGTGTCGTGATGCTGAATCTCTTTTCATTTTTTAAAAAGCCCCCCGGTCTTTCATCCTAAAGTCAATTTTGCCTGGTGGTTAGTCAAATGCTTTAAATGTGTATAAGTGCCTGTGAAGAGTGTAAGCTTTAAGTGTGATAGACTACCCTGGGACCAGAATGGAGCTGGGAGTGAGGGATAAAATAAGGCTAGATGAACAGGCTGGGCTAAAAATTAATGCTAGTTGGTAGCAGACTGTGGAAGGTCTGGATGGGATTATAATGGGCTGATTATACTGAAACTGTCTCTATGGCAGGATTACAATTTGACATGACTGCTAGAATGATGAAACAAATTAGATGTGTTTCCTTATATATCTTTTCTAAATTTGGTAACCTTTTTTTAGCCTAGGTGGCCTGATTTTACATTTCACTTTCTTGTGCATACTGTATGCCGATGAATGAAACTTTAGGGATTGTTTTATGTTAAGCAGCTGACATTGAGGGTAATCCTAAATTAGTCTCCTCCTTATGAGCTGTGCAGCAAGGAGATCACACTTGCGATAGAAAAGCTCTGCAAAGGCCTGGAGAAATTAACATCTGGGAAAGTCAAAGACCTCACGGCAGCCCCTTACTTGATTGTACTGTGGTCTGTCATATTCTTTTCTAATAAGAAGCAGTGAGATGAAACTGATTTAGTTTGGCACTTGTGTTCAAATGCAGTTCACTGGAGAGGCCAGCATCCATGGACGTCTGAATCACTTTACAAAATTATGATTGAGCTGATCTGGTATTTACAGGACATTTGGCTGCTGATTGGATTACGTTTAGATAACGGCAAGACCGCCACAGCTCCCGGTAAGAAGTGAGACATTACTTGCAAACATTTTGGAAAAGTTAGACTGTATTTTAGAATATTTTCCATCCATCCATCCATCCATCCATCCATCCATCCATCCATCCATCCATCTTCTTGCCGCTTGGATTGGCCGCTTGGGTAGCGGGACAGCTGCCTAAGCTTCCCTCTCCCCAGCCAGAGACCCAATCCTGAGACCTAGACTTGTAGTCAAGACCGCCTAAACCGAGACCAAGACACTACTAAGACCAGAGAGTGTGACCAAGACCAAGGCCCAATCCCAGTTCTCTTTTTTTTACCCCTACCCCTTATCCCTTCCCCTTGGCCCTTGCACTTAAAACGAAGCTACGAGGGCTGAAAGTCATCCCCTACAAATTGGGACACCCCTTCAACAATCGCATACGTCATCAGTGATCCCGCCAGCTTGAGTGTAAGCAGATGTGTGCTGAGCTGTCGGTGCAAATCTGGAGAAATCAAACCGTCTACAGCTGTGGATTAACGTTAACAAGCATATTCCATTTGTGCATGGCATCCCTGCTTGTGTTATATCCTATGAAGGACCTCCATGTAAATAAAGACCAGCAGTGATGTTGCCGGATTTTTTTATTGATCATCTTTCGCTGGAAATTATAAGGGCTGCAGAGCACCGCTGGTTTTCAGCCTGGTAGCGTGTATATAACTGAAGCGTCAATGTAGAACTCGCAATTTATTTTCATGTGCACTTTGCAAAGAAAATGACTGTTAAACATTTAAACAGTATTAAACTACACTATACAATGGTTTTCACACTTTTAAACTTTATTTATGGAGAAATATTTTTATTTGTGGATGTTTTTGGAATCAGTAGCAGCCATCTTGCCAGTGATTTCCATCCCCCTTCGTTTAAAGTGTGCTCCCGAAAAATCTTCGTTTGAAGGGGTATATAGCCCTACCCCTTAGCCCTTCCCCACCGTCCTAACAGGTATCGGGACACCCCTAACCCTACACATGAACGCGCAAAACGGAGGGGAAGGGCCAAGGTGTGAAATGGGTTTCACCCCAAGACTATTTCAGCTCGAGACCAAGACCAAGACTGAACCAAGAAAAAACATAATTTTTTGCCATTTTTCAAGAGTTTTAGAACCTAAACACCATACTGGGTTCAGCTGCTGAGTATAAAATTTAGATTTTATTATTTGGTACTTGATTGGTACTTGAAAGGCTGTATAATGAAATACAAAAAACTAAACAGTGCCTGGAAACTATGGGTTACAAATCCCTTCAAGACCACTAGGCCAGTCCAAGACAATGCAAGACAGAGAGACCTGAGACCAAGACCGAGACCAAAGACTGCTGAGGCCCTGACAAGACCAAGACCATAAAAAAGCAGTCTTGAGACTGGTATGAGACCGAAACCGGTTTTGAGAACTACAAGTTGACTGAGACCACCAAACCGGATCCCCTCAATGCCTCAGCTGCCCCTAGAAATTCTGTCCATAAAGGTTATGAACAGAATCTGTGATGAAGAACAGCTTTGGCGGAGTCCAACCTTCTCCGGAAACGAAGTAGGCTACCCCCACAGGAGTCCCTGGGGGACACAGACAAGCACCTTCTCTAAATCCACAAGACTGGTTGGGCGAACTATATAGAGCTCACAAACGTGACGTAACCACCACTGTAAAATGCAATGTATTGTGGGAAGAAAAGGCAGTGGAGGAAGCAGCGCAGCACGGTTGCTTTGAAACTGGTCTCGCGGACATAGCGTTAAACGCAGAAATGGCTCGGAGTTGCTGAATTATAAACTGCCATAGCCGTTCTCAGGACCACCATAGGAAACAAACAAATAAAGGAATAAGCGTTTATCGGTTTCCAGATTGGAAGAAAAACAGCACAAGACAAAAAAAGAGATGAAACCTCTCCAGTCACTTTTTCATTGACAGTAACACTTAAATACTATGGGACATTCATACTTTTACATCCAGTCGCTTTTTAAGCTGTTATTTTACCGTTACTTCAGCTGAATTCCATCACAATGGAAACACAGTTTTAGATTAAATAGATTAGGGAAAGAAAAAAAACTGTGATTTAGGTCGTCACCATCACGGACACACTCAGAAGCTATTAAACTAATAAACAGTTTTTCCCGGGGCTGCACGGTGGTGTGGTGGTTAGCACCACAGCCTCACAGTAAGAAGGTCGCTAGTTCGATGCCCGGCTGGGAAGGGGGTTTGAACAAATCCAACAGTGGCCTTCCCCTGTGGAGTTTGCATGTTCTCCCCATGTATGCGTGGGTTCTCTCCGGGTACTCCGGCTTCCTCCCACAGTCCAAAGACATGATGTTAGGTTAATTGGTCACTCTAAATTGCCCCTAGGAATGAATGTGAGCGTGCATGGTTGTCTGTCTCTCCATGTTGGCCCTGCGACAGACTGGCGACCTGTCCAGGGTGTACCCCGCCTCTCGCCTGATAATAGCTGGGATAGGCTCCAGCAACCCCCGCGACCCTGAACTGGATAAGCGGTACAGAAGATGATGATGACATTTTTCCCTATTTTTACATTTACATTGTGAATGCTGTAATTGAAGTTGTTCAATGAGGTTTTGAGCTCATGCAGAGAAGGTTTGTTGGGATTTGCTTGAAACATGAACGTACCGATGACAGAGGCAGCTGCACACCTGCAACATGCCGACCTGACGTAGATCAGACTTGCCCAGCAAGCAGCCGGAGCGCTAAACTGCTGCTAACAGCGATGACAGTTCCCTGTTCCTTCACCATCAGCTGGTTGACCTGAACAACTGTTTGCAGAGTGACATTTATGGAGTGAAGCTGCATCAGACGCGTTTCACCAGCTTGACGCACAGCGCGCACCGAGCAGGCATCAAAGACTTGGTTTGGAGGAGCTGGATTGGCTGTTTGTGCAACTCCTCAGATGGAAAGTGGACGGGGGACATCAGTTTCCGTCCATTATTGAATTGTTAGACTCATGTCAAGTGACAAAGATGTTTTTCCCAACATGGACTATTTACTGGTATTCTGTAACACTGCCAGTTCCAAGTTCTGCTGAGCTCGCGGAGAAACTGGACCGGTTTAGTAATAAATGGTCAATCCGCTGTCTTCCCTTTAAACTGAGAGCTGCAATGTGCACAGGTGAACAGGTAAACAGCGATATGGTTGTGTCTTTTACTGCTCCTGAGCCGACAGCTGTGTTCAGATGGTTAAATGGCTTTTTGTGGTGCGTCATGGATCAGTTATGGCTATACGTGCATGTATGTGTTTTATTTCTTTGTTGGTCTTATTGGGCAGCAAAGACTGGTAGGGCTTTTTTTTTTTTTTAGATTGCGAAATGTGCTCTTTCTATTTGACTGCTTTACTGATTTATTTGAGATCATGTCACATGTGACCTGATGTAATACAGTTGACTATTACTGATAAAACACACACATCATGTGGAAACATTTTGTGTTAATAATGTTGTATTTGACAGAGATACGTTCTTCTGAATGTTACTGAAGGTGGAACACTGTTGAAAATAAATTTGGCACACTCAGTATTTGCTGGTGTACACCTAATGTCTTTGTTAATGCAACGCTAATGGTGCGTACAACGGGTTTCTGACCTTTGTTCCCACAATGCATTGCGTGTTTATCATGTGGTCTTGCAAGCTCTATTTTTAATCTTAAATCACTAAGATGAATTCCTTAGATGGCAATTTTTGGTTAGTTAAGACTGACTTTTAAAAGAGTTTTCTCATATAGTCTATCTCATTTTGAACATAGAAACATAATCATTACAGGTAGGGTTCCTGGAGTGTACCCGGGATGTGATTTTTGGGCAGGCCCTTATGAGATTCTATGATCCTGATCATCTGATGGTGCAGTTACACTGCCTGGCCAAAAAGAAATCGCCACCAAAAAAAAAGAAAAAAAGATATACACTAATATTTCATTGAACCGCCTTTAGCTTTGATTACGGCAGCATTCGCTGTGTCATTGTTTCAATAAGCTTCTGCAATGTCACAAGATTTATTTCCATCCAGTGATGCATTAACTTTTTCACCAAGATCTTGCATTGATGATGGTAGATGCTGACCACTGCGCACATCCTTCTCCAGCACATCCCAAAGATTCTCAATAGGCTCAATGCGTCCATCACTCTGGAACAGGGTAAATCTGGACTCATCAGACCACATGACCTTCTTCCATTGCTCCACAGTCCAATCTTTATGCTCCTTAGCAAATTGAAGACTTTTTTTTTCCAGTTAGCCTCACTGATTAGTGGTTATCTTAAGACTACACAGCTGTTCAGTCCCAAACCCTTGTATTCCCTTCACATTGCGCATGTGGAAATGGTCTTACTTTCACTATTAAACATAGCCCTGGGTTCTACTGCTGTTTTTCTTTGATTTGATCTCACCAAACATTTACGTGATCACTGATCACGATCATTCAGGATTTTTTTTTCTGGCCACATTTCTTCCTCGAGGACGATGGGTCCCCACTATCCTTCCAGTTTTTAATAATGCGTTGGACAGTTATGAACCCAATTTTAGTCGTTTCTGCATCTCCTTAGATGTTGTCTCTGCTTGATGCCAATGATTTGACTCTGGGATGTGTCTTTCAACATGGTTGTTAGGAAATGAGAAGCAACTCATTGCACCAGTTAGGACTAAATAGCTTGTTGCCAGCTGTACTATTGCCAACTCTTCAGCGAGAGAAGTTGCTATTGGCTGACCCAAAATTTGCCAGAGGTCGCTAAATGACATCACCAAACCCAGTCAATTTTGCGCATGCACAGTACCATTCAGTGGCAACATACATTTATTATTGATATGCTACAGTGATCATTAACAAGGGTACTGAAGTGGTGACATACACATTTGAGTCATGGTGCAAAGAAGACCCAGGTGTGCCACAAGGCATCATGGGAAATAATCTGGATGAGGAGGCGTGGTCATCTTACAGCAGCTCAGAAGGGCTGCTGTCTGCAAAGGGACAGCGGGAGCAGTGAGTGAGTGCCGGGAAACAGGGAGGGAGGGGCTGATGGCAGGCAGCTCCCGACGATCGGATGGAGCGATATAAACTTTATCTGTCTCCATGATCACCAGGAAAAGTCGCTAGATTTGTCGCTGGGTGCTTTTTTGAAAATTAGTCACTAGAGGGGTCTGCAAAGTTGCTAAATAGCGACAAAGTCGTTAAGTTGGCAACAATGGCCAGCTGAAAGATAATTGCCCATGCAGTATTTATCCAATAGGAGGCTCGTACCTATTTGCTTAGTTAAATCCAGGTGGCGACTTTATTTTGGCCAGGTACTGTATTTTTACATTCTTATGCATACACATATGGAAGATGTCAAGGTATCACATATACAGTACACTTAACTCATGGTACAGAACAGAACAGGCTGGGCCGCAAGGCATGATGGGAAATATCCTAACAAACCCTCCCAGGACCAGTTACACTGAAATATACACAGATTTGAACTGATATATTTCCCAGGACACTTAAGTGTCCTTGGCATGAAATTGTTCAAAATTTTGTGCACAAAGCTTCTTCAGGGCGGGTCAGGCCACGGGCCAATCAGAAAAGTGGTCCTAATATAGCAATGCCCCTGGCCACTGCTGTCATACATACTATTTTCTTTTTTTTTTCGTCTGTAACTGGTCTGCTCTGTGTTTAGCTTGTTAGATGCGGCTGTATATCAATGAAAAGCTACAGCATGAAAGTTGATGTAAAACAAAGACATGTTTCCTTCCTTTTATCATTTACTGCCATAAAACACATTTTATCATTTTGGCCAGACGGCCTTTTTTCGTTTTTCCCCTCCACTGACTCAGTTGATACAGAACAGACACTTCTTTTATGCATGTCTGGGCAGGAAATCTGGCCAAAATGAAAATATTCACATCTAACTGAATTTCCTTCATATATTTTTTTTAATACAAATTTCTAGATGTGTATTTATGATCTAGGTTACCTGGCTAGATGAAAAAGTCACATTTTCATTGCTACATGGTGAATCTCTTGATGAAATAAACTGGTTTTTACTTCCCCGTCGTTGCAACTTAAGATCTCACCGGTGTTTTAGAAGGATTGACTGACGGTCGGTCTGCAGCTTTTAAAGACTGATTTCGTCAGTAAAAGGAGAAAATCAGCTTCTCATCTGGTATCAAGTGAAGTAAAATAAAATGTCAGTCTAACTACAGTAGATATGAACTTAAGCTCTTTGATCACTTTTAAGAACGATCCAAATTGATTTCAGAAAATGTTCTATGTCCCTTGATTTTAAGAGCATCTTATTTAAAACCAAAATAAAGATAAAAACTGGAAGATAGTGCTGAATTTATGACACTGAGGGTTGTTTTAAGGTGTGTTGATGATCAGGCTGAGACAAATGACTATTAGGAAATTTTCTTTCCTTTAGTGTACTTTAAAGGTGCAGTGTGTAACAAAATCAAATGTCAATGACAAAAAAGCAATATATCATTAAAAACTATGTTTCTACTGGTTTTTAATCACGCCACTAAAATAACTGTTATGTTGTTATTCTCTAAGAATGAGCCATTTATATCTACTTACTATTTATGTCCACTTTAAAACCACAGTACCAGCTTTGTTAGGTGTTAGAGCACCGTTTGGGATAAGCAACTCTTTAAACAGGCTCATAAAGGAAGACTTCACATGTAGACAATGTTGAAGAAGTACCCTGTAGTGTAGCCATTGACCATTTTCTCACCGAGGTGCCCCCTAACGACAGCTTATTGATCCTGCATCACCTGAGCTCTCTAGCCAGGAAAACTCAGTCTAATGATGACTTTTGTCTCATCACTTGCTTTTTTCCCTTTTCTCTTTCTTTTCTCTTCTTCCTTCACTAAGGTCCTCTTGCTTTTTGTGATGAATCAACCACGGTGCACATTAAAACCGCGTTGATATTCAGTTTCTGGCATGTGATCCTGTGTGTAAAGTGAAACTCG
The DNA here is from genome assembly GCA_023101725.1 of Atherinomorus stipes. Classification (NCBI taxonomy): domain Eukaryota; kingdom Metazoa; phylum Chordata; class Actinopteri; order Atheriniformes; family Atherinidae; genus Atherinomorus; species Atherinomorus stipes. The sequence continues at coordinate 415,923 of JALJCO010011646.1, forward strand.
GCTGTAACACGATGCAGCATCCCAGAGCCAAAAGGTATGAAATACAGTATCTCAGCTTTGGGATGCTGCTGGGACTGACAGCCAGCCTCCATTCCCGACTGTTCTTGGCATTTGAAGTAATTACTATTCCCATCTTTTCCATTAGATGCCAGTAATTCTTACACACTGAACCTTTAAAGGTTCTAGCTCTTCTGAAAGTCTGAGCTTTCTTCTACAGGAGTCTCTAAACTCAATTAAATCTGTCCTTTATGTAACTATATCTCCAAAATATGTATCCTTATGGCCTGCAGATGGTATCTTTCACACATCTCAAACTTGGTGTGGCAGCAATTTACAGGACGAAAAAAACAACAACAAACTTTTAAGAAAAAATACATGGTCACAGTGAATGAAGTGATTAAACATATTATATCTGTGACATTAGAATAATATTAAATATTTCCAGACCAGGTAGCAAGCCTATGTTACTACTTCTTATTGCAATTACTCAGACTCATTGCTAGTCTAATAGCATACCTGCCTACGTCATATTTTGGCTAATTTGTGATATCCGTTTCTCCTAATATCACTGATTTTGCATCATTGCCTATAAAACCTTAAAATATAATTTAGGTAATTAATTATGCTATGAGGTTCTATGTTTCTGCAATGTGTTATTAGTATGCTTGTGAACAAATGTGTGTGTGCATTTTTCAAGTGAGCCAGAAATCCATTCAATCATGTGGGAATCCACATAATTTCAGTATGGTGTGCCTTCTATCCCCCCTCCCCCATGCTTAGGATTTTGCATAGTTTGCATGATTTATTTATTACCTTTTTTTTTTTTTAAAGACTGAACCGTATGACAGAAAAATGAATGAACAAAGTGGCTAACAGGCCAACAAACTGGCTACAGTTAAAACTACCGGCAGCATGCACAGTTAAAATCACTTCTGAGTTTAATTGGATAAAATCCTTCTGTTCTAGCAGGACTTATCGTGTGAAACATGCATACATACCACTTAAAACGGCACACAGAGAAGATCTAATGGGGCTAGTTGTAGGACCACATGATGGCACTTAATACAGTAAAACGTAATGAAGTGAAGAAACTTCTCTGTGGAGAAATTGTAGTTTGGTTGGAGTGTTTTCATTCTGTTTTCCCCCCTAACAAAACAATGATGATGATAATTAATTAGAGGATGGTAGTGCCTTGTTCTGGAGCGTGATGGCTGCTGGCAGGAATAATCTCCTGTATCTTTCTGTCTTGCACTGGACTTGACGAAGCCTCTTACTAAACACTGTTTTTTCTTCATTGTGTTGTGTGGAGGATGTGAAGAATCGTCCATTCTTTCCTGCAGCTTATTCATCATTATATTCACTTCTTCCAGTTTGAAAATGGTTTGAATTTCCTCTTTTTTTTCCTCTGCCTTTGCTCCTGCTCTGCACCCTCTTCGTTTCCCCTTCAGCTCGTGTCTGGTGTGTTACTTCGCTCATTAATTTGGTTTCAGGATGCTTGATAAGTTGATCATGCTAGTAAACAGCTTTTCTGTTGCCATGGATACTCATCATCACCTAGCGGCACATTGTAGAATGGATTGTATTAACAGGACTAACATTAGTACTAGAACAGAGAAGTCCCAATCAGGTTGTTTTGCCCTCGAGTCTGAGTCATTTGATTTTGAGTTTCACCCAAGACGAGCCGAGTCCTGATCCGATACTTCTATAATACATGGTTAGATAACTTAATATTGGGGTTAACTAATCCACAAAATCCTTTATCCTTATTTATAAAGTTTCTGATGTCTTTAAAACCTTTCCTTTAGTATGTTTTTTTTTCTTTTAACTATCCGGTGTCCAGAAACAAAGTTATTACAGGTGCTATTTCAAAAATCTCAATTTGTCATTATCTCAACCAATTTTTCATTGTAACTGATGAAGATTCAGACCGTTTTCCAGACTCACATTAGGAAGGTGGCTACAGGATGACCCATTTGATATCAGTAAGTGGTTGCAGGGGGACACGAACACCAACGTGTCATCTTGGGGGTTGTGGCTCAAAGGTGTGGCACATGTAAACGATGCCACAACTGAGCTGCGTTTACATGCAGCAGTTTTGATCCAATCGAACACCAGTCAGAATAACAATGCATCATGTAAACATGTCAGCTGATCTGATTGGCCTCAATGTGAAAGACCATGTTAACACTCATTCCGATTGTTTCTGTGGTGTGCTGTGCATGCTTGAACCATGTGGGGGTTACGTGACGTAGCAAATTCAGGGAGAAGCATAACAGAACAGGGCTGTGGCAGATGCAATGTTTTTGTTAAAAACGGAAAGAGTTTAGAATTATTGAGCGTTTTGACAGTCAGAAGATTATAAATTTAAAAAAAGAAAACCCCTCTTCTTCCAAACTAGGAGGCATTGCGCATCTCAAAAGCATTACTATGGTAGCACATCTGTCCATCAAGTTCATACAGCTGATCAGATCACTTTTTCCAGCATCTATGTTAACACGTCAGCTGGAATCCACGATCGGAAAGATTTCAAATGGACCGATGAATTATTTGTTCATGTAAACGCAACTAATGTAGAGGAAGCACTTACAGTATCTGATCCCTGATCAGGATGTAACAGCCGATTCCGATCGAGTCTGCAACCATGGGATCGGCTCGATTTCTGATTACGCGACCGGATCTGGACATTCCTAACTGGAACATAGTTTTATCATTATATATATATATATATATATATATTTAAAAAAAAATAGAAGACAATCTCACAACCAAAAAGATACTCATTGATTAGCTAAAATCACTTTTGTTGTTGACAGTCAAATAGTTTATGAAGCTGAATGACATTTGTAATAAAACTGTCTAATACTTAGCAGTGCCCTCCGCAGTGCTTCGCCTGTGATTGGCCTGTACTTCCGCGGCATATAGTTCCTCTATTGAATTCCACCTAGTTAGTCCTGATGTGAAATCGCCTTGTCGTTTGTATTCAATCAGAATGAGCAGGTCACAAAACGTAATTGGAAAAAAATCTCAAGTTAATTAGTTCACTTTCTTTCTTTTTTTTTTTTCACTTTATTCTTTATTTTGATATAATCTGCACACAAAACAGAAATAACATGATGGAGGGAAGTTCCAAATAGTTTGAAAATCCACAGACTGGCATTTTCTTCATTGGCAAGGGTTCAGACTATCCAGTTTAGTAGAACAATTTCAGAGAGGGAGAAAAAAGGAGCTCCTTTCGCCCATTTTCACAGGTTACTGTTGCATCAACATGTAGCCAGCAGCTCTGTCACATATTCTCCATGTTTCTCCAGTTTGCTTGGAAACATTTGATACACAATAACTTTACTAAAGCTAGCATTGTTAGCTCAATGACACCTCACATAAGCCTGTGGGAGCGCTCGTGTCTTGACAACAAACATCTTGAACTCAGTTCCAGGAACCTTTCCAGTGTTTGAGGAAAAAAGAAACAAAGAAGGAAGATTACATTTATATGAGATCAAAAAATCAAGCATTTAATCCAGGTACCGTAGTCCAAGAAAATCTCTGAATTTCCTGGATTTATGCCAATATGGGCATTTTGAGCAATTATTTCTTGAATCGGAAGAGGTCATTAGTCTGATTAATTTAGAACATGGATCAATCTGGTTGCACACTGTGCTACACGTGTTTGAAAAATAAGCCTTATTAGACTTGGAAAACACTGACAGTGCTTGTTAGGTGGATCAGTTTTTTGTAAACATCAAAAGAATTCTGAAAAATAGCCAAATTTCCAAGTTATAATCTGATCATGTGACTTCCCATATAAATATCCATTTAATCTGCTCGTCTTTTCAGGGTTGGTGCTGGAGCGTATGAGCAGGTGGTGATTAAGCGTTAGACCTCCAGCCTCTTGTGGCCACATGTCTTGTTTCCGTCTTCATCTAATTAGTTCACTTTCGCCAAATGGTGCTAGTTGGATACGGCAGATAACTGCAACTACGCTAAGCTAAGCTAAGCTAAGCTAAAGTCAGTGCTGCCAGATTCAGAGAATGACTGGGACGGTTAGAAAATGCTTCTGCTCAGTTGTCTACTCAGGGGACTGCGGGAGTGTGTGTGTGTGTGTGTGTGTGTGTGTGGTGGTGGTGGTGGGGGGGGGGGATTTCACCCAGGAGTGGCATATGCCTTTTAAAGTAGTGATTTTTATATTTTATTTATAAATAAAAATACTCACATTTCTGCCGTTGCTGATTTCCTCCTTCCCATTTTTCCTGTATTTCTTATGAAATTTCCCCTAGAAAATGTATGTTTCGATGGCCAGATATCCCACTTCCCCCTCACTCTTAACCAGAATCGGGACACCACTACCCCATTCATATGAACATTCAAAACGAAGGGTTAGAGCCAAGGGGGGAAGTGGAATTCACCTTCAGTGTTGCAATCACACAACCTGTTTACCAAAAATTAACCCTAAAAGAACCTCCAGAGATGGAAAGATACTCAATAGTCCCCCCTTTTCTTTGCCCCCCCTCCCCCCCCAGACTTCACCCACTGGAATTGCATCAAGGTGCCAAGACTGTCAGTTTGTAAGGAGACATCCACTTTGTGTTGTTGGCATTCATACTGTAGCAGGAGACAAAAGGTTTGCAAGAAACAAGACAGGAACTGGCTCTGGGTCCTTACTCTCGCCCCCTTCATCACCCCACTACACTAACTCACTGCCTGTTGTAAGCAATTAGGCCACAAGCATTATTTCTGTTTACAACTCGTGTGCTACAAATTCTGCACGATTGTTCCTGAATCGCTTTTTATTGCTGTGTGTTATGTGGACTCTTACTGCCGATATTGATGCTGTTTAGATAGAAGGAGCCAATTTTCCCCAAGATTTTTTTTTTCTTTAGTGTTTAATGCTCTGAAGCAGCAGTTATAGTCCAATATGGTCACTAAAACGAAGTAATATAATACAAATATAAAATAGCTGTTTTATGGGGAGTGTGGCTATTAAATTTAATTCAGATTAAGAGATTCAGGCAGCGTTGTTGATCAATGCTGATATTGATCAGTAAAACCCTATGATATTCATCTTCTTAGACGTGGACCATGGCTAACTGAATTTTAATTGAATGTAAATTGATTAAATTGATTGAGTAAATTGACTGAATCAGCAGCTGCCGTTACACAAACCGTCCCTGTAGCATCAGAATCCCAACAGGTGTGGCGTAGGAACATAAAGCTGGGGAAAAAAATCAGTTTTAGGTCATTATTTTAAATTACTTCCTTGTCTCAGAAATTGAGGTGTGTGAGAGCAGATTTTCTGCTGTCCTAAAGCCTCACAGGCACAACCCTGACTGTTGAGATGTCACCACGATCAAGAAAGGTCATGGCTCCATTCCCACCGCACACAACCGACATGATGAGCTTTCTTTTTTTTCCCTTCCTTTTTTTTATTTTTTTATTTTTTCTTGAGGCTGCATGAGCTGCCATCTTGGTGTGTGCCGAGTCATTATTGATGGGCCTCCATGCTGATGTGCAGACGGGATACTGGAGAGAAGGAGTGTGCTCCTGTCTGTTCGACTCACTGCTTGTTTGACTGTCTACTCTGATTGTGTCTCATCTTGCCTCTTGCTTCTTGTGCAAGTTCTAGTAATTTCCATCCAACCATCTGCTGCACAGCCCCTGCATCCTATGTGGTATGCTTTTTGTTCTGTGTGCATAAAAAGACATATATAAATGAGTGAAATTAGCCAAACTGTTACCTAAACTTAAAATCCGAACACAGATCTTTATGGAGCAGTCTTCACAGCATCCATCATCTCAGCAAGAATTAAAAACACAAGGATTCAATCCTAAAGAGCCTTTGGCAAGTCAAGCATTAAAAATGTATTGTGGGCAACCAAGCTTTGCTTAGACACACAAAACTTTTTATTTCTATTTTTTTTTTTGTTCTTGTCAAGATGTTGAATAAATTAAATATGCCATGCTGAATTACTGGGAAACGTATGTGTGAAATAATACACAAGACACTTCATCTGGAGGAGCTTTAATAAAGTCTTGCATCTTAATAATTTATAAAAACACACATTTTACATAAAATGTTGTGGGGAAATGATTTATTTAAGTATGAAAACAGTGTCTTACTTATTTTAGCTAATTTTCCAGGTCTCCACTGGCTTCACGCTTATCATTTGGAAAATGTGATTAGTGGACTCCTGATCACAGTTTGAGATGCTGCTTGTAGTCCACGGCTGTGAGCGTCATGCCTGTTTTAGCTTGGCTTATAAAAAAGTTTCACATAGAAGGGGAATTAATAATTGTTTTTCTTCTTTATCAACTTGTCCAGAAGACTTTATTACGATTGATGATAAAAGACAGAAACATTGCTCAAATACATTCTATCTTTCCCTATTTTCATATGCGTAGATCTGTGAATATGTTAGCCCCTCCCCCCGCCGTCTCTAACCCACACTTTGCATCTTCTGACAGAGGCCTGGGAGCTTGAGGGTTCTGCAGAGTATCTTAGCTTTTCCTGAGGCGGATCTCTCCTGTACAGAGATCTCTGATGGAGTTAATTGGATCTGTTGAAGCCACTGTAACAGTTTGGAGGTCACAGCACGGTCTGATTCCCACTGACACCACTATTACCTTCACTCCCCTCATCTTTTCAGCTTCCTCCTTCATTCCTTCATATTTGTCGAGTTTCTGTGTTTTTTCTTGATGTTGCTGATTGCGACATTTGTCAGTACACTACTTAGTTAGCCATCACTAGTTTATCATTCGAGATCTGGAAGATCTGCCATCTTTACTCCGGGACTTCCCACCCAAACCTGGTATTGTTGTTTCTGTACTGTAATTCCAGCCACTGGGTTATGATGTATGCCATACCCATCTTTATATTTCTGTGCTGGCCCGTCACAGAGGCCTCTTTGCACAGCATGCACTTGGGGTCCTGTCCGGTATGGTAGACGCTGACCTTTATCGTTCTCGTGCTTACTGCCTGTTTTGGTCTCAATCAGTACCCTTGTGCCGTCTTTCAGTCCAGCCTTCTCCAGTCACTGACAGGGCATCTTAAAGGAATAGTACACCCACAGAATGATGTCCCCTCATTTTCTACTCACCCTCATGCTGAGCAAGACTCTGGAGCACTTTTTTAATATCTCAAATGCAGCCGGAGATCGGACAGGTTTTCATTTCCCCCCAGCCTCCATATAATGGAGTTCACTGGCAACTGAACCAAAAAGGTCCATAAAGATCCACTAAAACTTGTCAATGTTCCTCCATACTGCCTGTCCAATGTAATCCAAGTGTCCTGGGTCGTGTCCATAATTTACTTGAAATGACATCATTTATTATTTTCTATAGCCTAAACAGTAGTACATCTCGCTGCCGCAAAGCGGGCCCCTGCTAGTTCATGACACTACGGAAGCCTCGGCAGACAAGATCGTGCATCCTCTTTTTCTTTCTTTCTTTGTTTTAAGTCAATCGCCAACCCCTCTTGTGTTTGTCCCGGTTTGTCCGCAGCTTGTTTGCTCTTAGCACAATGTAAACCTCAAATTTGTTCTTCAATGCTTGCGTTATTGGCAAAGTAGGCGCTGAGGAACGCAGCTTCCGTAGTGTCGTGAACTTGCAGGAGCACACTTTGCGGCAGCCAGATATTCTACTGTTCAGGCTATAAAAATCTACTAAATGATGTTGTTTCGAGTAAATTCTGGACGCTACCCACTCAGGACACTTGGATTACATTGGACGAGCAGTATGGAGGAATATTGACAAGTTTTTGGGGACTTTTATGAACCTTTCTGGTTCGAGCCCCAGTCACCTCCATTCTGGAAAGTAGCTTTGACCCTCACTAGATCCTGACCTCCCTTTTTTCTGCTCAGTGTTCAGGGTGCTGGACTTGGGGGGAGGGAAGAGAACAATATGTAAAGAGCAACAAAATCATATTTATCTTAGTAAAATAAGATAAAATAACTAAATTAAATCAAAATGACTGCATGAAAACTTTCATTGGGTCTCTATTAGCAACCAAAAGTAACAACAGCAAAGTCAAAGCTGAGAATTAAACCATCCTGATTTTCATTTTTACATTTTTGTTATTAAAGTGCAATCTTCAAGAATATGTTTGTCAAAACTGAGTGTGCACGTTGGCCAGGTTTCATTTCTTGGCTTGCAGCGTACTCAAACATTCCAAGAGTCTGATTGACAGAGGAAAAAATGAGTAGGCGGCTGGTTTAGAAAGCACTCTTGAAAAGTTGAGGATGCACTAACTGATATATATTTTTTCACATCAATCAAGCGTTCTTCAACCAACCACACCGTCTTTTTTGTACCTTTTAATTTCTCTCTGCAGTTACAGGTTTACAAGAAAAATGACCTTCCCCTTTGCACTCGTGATGTTGTGTTTTATTCATTGATGTGGATGAATAAAACTGTATCGTCATCAGCTAGGCATTAACATCATGACTAAAAGTCTTAATGCAGCCTGATGCAAAGCTGCCTCGCGGCTTTTGAAGTGTTGATGTCATTCACACTTTGGTTTAGGCCACTTGTACATGAGTGTATAGGGTACTAATGAGGAAAGACGGGAAGGAGGAGAGGGGTGGATGTGGAATTGGTGGGATACAGCTGGACGGAATGGGAGACTGTGGTGAATAGGTAACCATGGTAACTGCTGGCTAAGATTTTGAATGCAGAGAGAGGAATGAGAGAGCAAAAGTGGGGGAGTCGAGGCGGTGCTGGGGAGGTTGCAGTGTGTTTGAGTTCAGTGGAAGGAGAAAGAGTTTGGGCGAAGGGTTAATATGCATCATTGTTGCAGGTTAATCTTTCATCAAACTGCAAGGTCAGCGCAGCATTTATCCCCCCCGCACCAACACCGCGGACATTGTTGCTAACTGGGGGCAGAGGACGGAGGTCTAGGATATATGTTGCTGCTCAGGGAGGATGGGATGAGTTTGCAAAAGAGTTCCCAGAGAGGAAGAAGACAGGAGTAGGAAGATATCTGGGGAGATGAAGGAAGAAAAGCGGATGTGGAGGAAAGGTTACAGGTGTTGCAACATGTGGCAGCAGTGAGGCAGAATGCGATCAACCCACCTCTAACTAGCTGTCAGCTCCAACTAGTCTCAGTCCTCCATGGACTCTCACCTCTTCCCACCCCAGCATCTGAGCTACCATCTTCACCTCAGCCAGCACCAGCTCTCTTCATCTCTTTTTCATTCTTACACCTTTCCGCTCTGAGATGCCGTCTACCTGAAATAGCTCCGGCACGTAAACTTCACCGGAAAGAAAAAGGTGGCTGGGAATTTAAAAACCAGGAAAACGGTGACAACAGGTCCAGGAATGAGGCGGCGTAGCGCCTGCGTGTCAGGATACGGATGATGAGCGGTTGCCGGGCTGCAGGAGCTGCTTTGCTGCTGACGGCTGCAGCGTTGCCTGTCGTCCCCCCCCCCTCCTCCTGACCACCAGTATGATTTATCGCGGTGTCCTTGTGTGTGTTTTAATGTCATTGAACTTCAGTGTACGCATTATTGATCAATCTTACCCCACCAATCCAAGCCCTCCTCTCCTCCCCCTGCAACCTGAGAACCCTCCCTCCCTCCATCCCTCTCTCTTTCTCCACCTGTTTCATATTCACCCTTCCGTATTGTCTTTTACCTCCATCTCTGTTTTATATGCGCCTCTGTGTTGTTATCCCCCTCCCTCCATCTCTGTCTGCTTTATATTCATCTCTCTATTGAGCCTCTCCTCTCTTCTCCTCGCTCTCTCTCTTATGGAGTGAGAGATTATTAATATTAATGCCTCTTCTTTTCTCCCCCTCTATTTTCCCTCTTCTTCTCCCTTTTTTCATCTTTTTCTACAACTGATCTCTTTTCTGCTCTTCTCACTATTTATACCTCTCTCGGTCTTTATCCCTTTCACTCAGCCTTCCCTCCATCTGTCTCCATCTCTATCTCTTTCTTCCTGCCTGTCTCTCTTTCTCCGGCCTTCTCTCCACAGCTGTTCAGTATTCATCTATTACTGTAGTGTTGATAATTCCCTTCTCTGCCTGCAGCCATACAGTCATCTATCAGATTAATAATCCTTTCTCTCCTCATTCTCTACCCCCCCCACCTTAAGAACCCCTCTTTTCTAACAGTGCCAAGTGAGGATGCTTAGCGTGTCAAATGATTTTGCGTGTCAAAGTCCCATCATTACAACCATCATCATTAATAACCGTATCCAGATTGCTAGATGCCCTTATTTAAGATTATTCAGGTCTAAATAACCTGCAGAGGGGAACAGAGGCTTTCTGCCTCTGCAGGCTGCTAGAGTCCGACTTGACCGGCCATCTATTAGTGCTAATGTAGACTGCACCATTCGCCACCATTCTCCAGCCCCTGGAGCATACAACACTATGCTCGCACAAGAATAGAATTAGCATTTCACTTCCACCTCGATGCTACTTCAGAAATGCTGCTGCAAGATTCAGCTGCTTGTTGTTTTCAAGGTTTGTAACATTGATAATATATATAAGTTTAATCACATGAGTGTAGCAAGTTCAAACATTAATATATCCTTGTCAAATTAACTGTTATACCTTAGTATGATTAGTGTTCACAAATGAGACCCTTAGCAAAATTTACCTGAAGCCTCTTCCTCACACTGGTGGTGTTATTAATGACTAAAAATGGGAAGCAAACGTCTGAGAAACCTTGTTGCTCCCGATGACAGATCTTGTTTTTCCAAGGACAGACTTCCTGTAAAACCCAACATTAGTTTCTGCTCTGTTAATGTTAGATTTATTTCTTTGATTGAATAAAAGGGGGAAAAAAATCTGATAGATTATTAATGTTCTAAACCGTTTGCTAGAGATAATTTTAATGATCATATTTGATAAAAAATTTGTGGAAGTAAATCTGCCTGAGCCGTTTTTGTGATGTAGGCCTGAAGCGAAAAGTGTTTATATTCATTGCCATGTGCCAGATTTTTTACTTTTCACTGATAAACAGTTTGTTTAAAAGATCGTTTTTATTCTTATTGCCCAAAAGAATTCAGAAAATGCAAAGGAACTTTTATTTAACTGTTTTTTTCTGATCAGCTGTTAACAAAAACTCCTCAGGTGTCGCAAAGTAGCATCAAACCTTTTCTGGCCTTTATCATTTAATTTCTTATAGCTATTCATAGCTTATTTAATTTTAAATTGTCCATCCATCCATCCATCCTTCCTTCCATCCATCCTTCCTTCCATCCTTCCTTCCTTCCATCCATGTCACCATTTCATTTCTTGTATGGATAAATTAAATCCCATAAATTTTTTTTATGACCTACACGTTCATTATTCATTAATAATATTTGCATTAGTTCTTTCAAAGTGTTTCCAGTTTATTTTTGAGAAAAAAATGGATAAATTTCCTTTACATAACAAAAATGTTGACTGTGAAAACTTTACATTTTTATTCCCTCTGTCACTAAACCCTCCATCACATTCATGTTTATAATGCGATGTTTAGAATGTAGTAATTGTGTTTATACATATTTTGTTTACAGCATTGCGATGGGGTGTTATTCATTATTTTTGGGGGTTTTTTTGGTCTTAGTTTTTTTCACTGTTTCCTCTTTTTTAAATGACGTCAGCTCATTTAGCATTTTTCCTCTACCTGTTAAAATAAAGCGGTGTTGTAGCATTCACATCACAATAGTTTCATTTATTTATTCATTTTTGATTTAGATTTTCTCATAACTCCGTTGCTGTAAAAGGAGGAGGAAGTTTCTCCTTTAGAAATGGAGTTGGAATCTAAAGCTTGGACAGGACTGTGTGTACAGCTGATTTGATAAGTCACAAATGAGCAGAAATGGCATCTAACAGTCTCATAACACCAGTTTAACCAGGGTTATGTGCACAGCAGCTGTGTTATATTTTCAGTTGGGGTTGAGTAGATTTTTTCTTTTACTTTGAAATCCAAAATCCAACTGACTAGCCATCCTTTTTTTTCTTTAATTGTTTTTTTATTATTATTTTTTTATGAACACTGTTATTAAAAATTTAACTAATTTGAATCATATAGCAGATTTTCTTAACGGGATTTATCTTGAATAATATGTTTCTCTTAATACATTTTTTCTCATTATATTTTTATGTACTTTTAAATACTTTCTTTCTTATTTTGCACCCCGCTGTAATGCTTTTAATGTTTTATATAAAGCACTTTGAATGGTCTTCTAAATGAAATGTGTTACTGTATACAAATAATCTTGCATGTTTGCCTGTAGTGAATTGGACATTGTCTCTGGAAGTGCACTGAGACGACTTTCTTGTGAATTACAAACAGCTGAACTGAGCTGCGATGAAGTTAAATTTATTAATGCAAAACAGAAAACTGTATTTTTAGCAGTGCTTTGGTTTCCTGACACTGAAACCTTTGTGAGCTGCTGAAGGCCTCATTTCTGCTTCTGGGGTTTGTTTCTGACAGATGCTGATGCAATATTCTTGCATATTGTTCTTAATAAAGTTTCAGTTAGAAATAATTGGATAACATCCACAAAATCATCCTTATTTCCGTGTTTTATCAGTTATGTTTTAGCGAAGCATTCTTGCTGTAGTCGGTGCAGAATGTGTGATTACTTCCTGCAGTCCTGCCTCTGATGGCACGTTTATGCATCTCGGTTTTAACTGTTAATCACAGAAATTAGTTTCCATTTTTTCGTGTGTGTGCGTATTTGATTAGTGAGAGAATGTGTGCTCTGGGATTATTTGGGATTTGATATGAGCAGTGACAGAAGTTCTGACAGATTTTTTTGACAGTCCCTCCCATGATAAGCGATCCAGTAGACGTGTACGCAGTGTGTTTCCGTCCGCTGTGTGTTTCAGCGTCTGTGTTCAGACTCTAACGTTTGCTCTCTCTTCCCTCTCTTTGTCTTTCTCTTTTTTGTTCTTCACAGTACCTCCTGGGTTCTTCGTGCTCCTCAAGCCTCACTCAAATCCCCCAACAGCCCAAGAAAAAAAGGGAATAACATCTGTTTATCTGCATATTTCTATGTTCATAAAACAAGAGGAGAAAACACAGAGATCGACAGAGGACAAAAACATCTCGGAGGATGTGGAATTAGAGAGAACAAGCTGTCACCGGAGGACCGAAGGGAAAGTAAAGCGCTTCTCACCAATCCACCAGTGTGGAGTCACCTCACCTGTACCTTCGGATTAAAGAGCAGGGTCATGTCCCAGTTGCCATGCGCATCGCCACGCTGACCTGCCTTCCCGGCCCTTCCCCCCTCCTCTTTCTATTGGCCCAGCTGCTACTGCGGCTCCTCCTCCCTGGGCTGGAATTAGTGGGAGCCGCCTCCTCCTGCCCCTCCCTCTGCACCTGCTCCAACCAGGCCAGCCGAGTCATCTGCACCAGGCAAAACCTGGAGGAGGTGCCAGAAAGCATATCAGTCAACACAAGATACCTCAACCTGCAGGAGAACTCCATACAGGTAAACATTAGCTGGGGGGGAAATCATGGCGCTGTTTGTTAAAAGTGTGCAAACATATTTAAAGGTACAGTGTGTGAGAATTACTGACATCTAGTGGTAAAGATGGGTATTTGAAAGAAAAGAGGTTTTCTTTCAAATGACTTCATATTCCAGCACCACTATGAATGTACGGTGGCTGTTAGTGGCCAGAATTCTCCCAGATATAAAGATTTCATCTGTGATTGGATCCAGTGTAGCTGACTGTCCTATGAATAACTACTTTTATGGTCTTTTAAGGCATTACTTATCTCAAACGGTGCTAATGCCCAATAAACAAAGTTGGTACAGCAGTTTTAAAGTTCAGAGGGTCTCACTTCACTCACATTGTTTTGTCCATTTAGGGACACTGTAGTAAAAATGGCGGCACAAATATGGCATCCTTCATGGGCTTGTCCCAATACCCACCTTAAACCGTGTGGTCCTGTGTGAAGTGCACACTTGGCAGAAGTGCACATGAAGGGTTTGAGTGTGCAGGCTGCAAGTGCGGGAAAAAGGCAGAACTGGGACAGTGATGGTTCCTCCATCATCTTTCACCAAAACGTTGTTTTATGTCATTGCTTCCAAACTCATCTCTGTTCCTGATGAAGAGACCTAAACTGAATAAAGTTCATTTCATCTGTTCCTGTAAAATATATGTTATGAAATCCACACGTGTTTAATAGATAGATAAATGAATTACCGTACTGAACTTTATGTAGGTGGCTGTATAATTTCACTAATACAGGGTTAAATAACTGTCACATTCTAAACTAAATGTATAATAATGATTAAATTGTCTGCTCTGTGACTGTTATTATTAGCATAGAATGTCCAGAAATGTCCACATGTCCATAAAAACATGTACATGTATGTCAGGTATACAGGTCTCCTTTGTTAAAAATGCTGCATCTCAATGGGACTTAGCTGTGTAAATAGCTTAAACAAAAATTAAATACAGCTACTTTTATCAGTAAACTGATCACTTTTATTATTCGAATGCTTCAGTAATTATTTCACCTACAGCAGGAAAAGATTAAATATTTCAATAAACACATCTGAAATGGCTTTTTTTTTTCACCACTGGCATGAGCTCATTCACCAAACATGCCCATGTTCCGACTTTATGGTTTAAAACGTCACACGCAGCAATGAATTACGGGCAATATGCTTTGGTCTGAAGTGTGGATAGAGGGCGCAAAGGGGGCGTGGCGGACGTCCACCCTGGAGCATCCCTGGAGAATTGGGACACACGACGCACGTGAAGCGATTACACATCAATAGAAACACAGTTTTGGAATATATATTCAATTTTTTGGCCATTGACCTTTGATTTTTTTTTACACAAAAACACATATGTCAATAGAATCCATCTTATGCTCAGAAGAAACACATTAACACCAGTTTATTTATTTATTTGTTGCAGTTAAGTTTAATTTAAGCTTGTTTCTTGTATGACGGTCGCTTCGCTGGTTCACTCTTATTTCTATTTACCATCGCAGCACAGCAGACGTCACACAGAAAACATAGGCAAGTTAACCTTAATCCTTTGAAACTGTCTGAGGCCCCTCTTCTGAGAATGCACACATAAATAAATGAATTCACGCAGACGTCATCGTGCACGCATCATCAGAGGCGGTTGGGGATGCTGTGATTAACTTGTTGCGACAGGTTTTCTCTTTGAAACTTAATTTCTAAGAAAAGACAAGAGAGTCAGCGTTTATAATAATAGAAAAAGGTACATAAGCCTCAGCCGAACTGAGAGAATATTTCATGAATTGAAAGTAAGACATATTTCCTCGATGCCATGCTGCTTCTTGTATCTATTACCTTTTTTATCTAGAATCCCTAGACAGCTTTTGTAGTTTTCCAGCTGCAATGGAAGATCGTTTAACCACAGACCATCGAAACAAGGCGCAGGAATCTGTAAATTTGTTAAAGGAGCGGGTTGATTTTCCTTTTTGCTGCAGCATTTGATGTAATTCAACTCATCCGCATGTTGCTGACAGTGCTTTGTTCTTCTGTGGCTTTAAATGAATTTCCACTGCATTTTACCTCGTCTAATTAAAAGCAACGAGGGTTCAAAACATTGTTAAAATTTTCCCGTGCATCTCTTATAATGTGCCGTACACGTCGGACACAGCAGCCTGTTCTTTGGAGAAAACATCTTATTAAACATTATGTGATGTTAAGGGACCATAAATGGGACATCGTGTCACTTGATTTAGTGTGCGAGGATTGGAGAGGAGCCCTTAACATGAAAGGGAAAATTAAAGATGTAATAAGAGTATTTGTTGCGTTTCATTTTCAGCCTACAGATTTCGATTCGGTTTGTTGTATCCTGAAGCTCCACTTGAAATGATTAAAAATCTAAAAATGTTTTAACACCTGAAGGCATCCTAGATTCTCTGGCTTATTTTTTCCTCCACTGAGTACCCTGAGAGTAAAGCCTTGACAGCTCCCACCCCCTCTTAACATCCTCATCCCTCCCTCTCTCCCTCCCTATGCCTATCACCCAGCCTCCCTCTTTCCACCCCCACCCCCACCCTTGCTCTACATACAGAACAGGCAATGGCCTGACTCCAGGAGTCTCTGTGTGCCTCACAGAGGGCTTTGGCCACACATATCTCCAACATTCAGAGATTTAAGGGGCCTTTAGTTGCGCTCACTTGCCGGGTGTCTTTGACTTCTTGCCAAATCAGCTCCAGTTGGACCAAATGCTCATGAGTGGCATCCAGGGTCAGTAGCAACCAAGATTTTTCAGAATCATCTTGTCCTGCAAAAACTGAAAAAAAAAAAAAAAACAAACCTTCTGGTTGTTCATTTGGAAAATGAATGAGGAAATTGCAGCTCTGAATGTCGACACAGTTTTAAAAGTGAATTGATTTAGCTTCATAGACTTGTCTGTCGTAGTGATCTGTGGCAGCACTTTATGTAAATAGTTCAATACTGATTATCGGCTTATTAGCGAGGGATTATAATGAGGTGGTACTGAGGCCCAGAGTGTCACAGAAACACTGGTATAATCAGAACTGCTGTGTTTGGAGCAATAAAGTCAGGGTGAGAAATGGGATTAGTTGGACTATGTGGCTCAGTGCAGCTGATTTTCATTATGTGGCAGTTTGTTGCATAAACAGACGTGATTCCTTTCTGGCAGCAGCAGTTGTGCTGCAGCATGGTTGGACAGTAGGCTGCAAATCAAGCTCTTAAAGGGTGCATTCGCCCCTAATAGCCTGCTAGACTTGCTTCATGTGGGGGTTGCAACATGCTTCCAGTCCAGGTTTGCTTACACATTGCTCTCAAGCCCCATTTCCATCAAGGAGTCCGGCTCGGGACAGGACAGGATGGTTTGGTGCAGTTTGGTTCGGTAAAGCTTGATCTCTGTTGCATCTCCAGCCAACAGGTGGCGTACAAGCTGGATAGCGATAGTTGTGTCTGCTATATATTACCAGAGGTGGGTAGTAACATGTTACACCTATTGCGTTACACAAGTAGATTTTTTAGAGGTGTCCGATATCATCGGCCGACCAATACTATTGACCGATAATGACATTAAAATGTGATATCTGAGAATATCAGTATTGGTTTTTATCATACCAGTATTTCTACTAACGGAACACCAAGATCCGCAAGATTTCATTAGTAAATCTTGTTGCACCATCAGCATTGGTCCAGCATGTAGAAAAGTTCCTGTTATTGTGGAAGAACTTCATTTCCCAGCATTCCTTTCTGAGTCATGTGACTACGGTGCAGCTGCTGCTGCTACAGACTGACTTGCTTTAAAGCTGCTTATAATATGTCTGCTTTTAAGTTGTTAGTTAAGTTACCAAGTTGTCAGAAACATTAGAATTGGCCACATGTTGGCTAATACCTGCTAGCATCTGATATCTGGCTGCCAGATGTCCAAAATGAATTCCTCTGGCTGAGTTAAGGCTGTTTGGGATCTTTTCTCTTGAAGCAAAATATAGTTGTATCTCTCAAAATATAAGAGATACAACCTCATAGTTGTCTGCATTGATTGGTATTGGTTGACATTACATATCGGAAATCAAGAGTTGGGCAATATTGGCAGATATCGGTAAAAAAGCAAATATCAAACAAAATTCAAATTTTTACATAAATTGTACTTTTAAGAGTAGTTTACAACTAACATATTTTTACTTGTACAAGTTTATGGGGAAGAAACAGTACTTCTACTCTGTTGCAATGGCATACATTCTCCTCGATACTTGTATTTGGTTTTATATTACTGCACGTATCACAGCGTTTTGTTAGAGAGACTTCAATATGACCATCTCACAAAACAAATAAGCTTGCTGGTGGATTCCTCAAACAATACCAGCTATGTTTGACTGTGTGCCACCAATTAGATGTAGCCAAGCTCCATGACCATGTGGCATGGTCCTGCACAGGAGCAGAGTGAGCATGCTGGAGCACAAAAACGCAAGAAGGATGGACGTCAAGAATGGCTGGAACAAAAGTGTGTGACGAAGACGAGAGGGAAGCAGTGGGACATCGCTGGTCGCATGTTCAAGCTATGTTTGGCTTACAAACTTCATAAAATAACAGCTGTGTCACGCGCTGTCATCTGTCTGCCCAAACAAGCCGACATTTCAGCTGACAAAAACTCAACCTCAAACTTGAGAAAACACGTTGCAGAAAGTTGCGGCAAGCTTAGCTTTGTGGACTTTTTGTAAAGGTTTCTTTGGTTAGTTTTACAACAGTTCAAATTTTTGTTGGTCATAAAAGAGTAAATGAGCAGACATGAAACACATCACCGAAACTCAGAATCAGTACTCTGCATAGAGCACCCCCAGCGACAAGCTTTGTACCCTTTTAGTAAAAATTGGTACCTCTATTTTTGAGTGTGTAGTCACATGACTCTAGAAGGAATGCTGGGATATGAAGTTCTTTTGGACTAATTGTGACTTTTCTACATGCTGGAGCGGTGCCGATGGAACAACAAAATCTTGCGAGATTTCATTAGTAAAAATATTGAAACAGTGCTTTTTAATATCAATACAAAATTGTAACACAAAATGTCATGGCGGTGCAATGCTTTGCATGATGAAGAAGAATGTGATGTGACAAAAATGTAACCCAAAATGTACCGTTTGGACATTTTAGATGTTTCTATTCAACGTTTTAATGTAATTTATGTGTTTATTTAATGTTCTTATATTACTTTTATTGCTCCTGGGTCCTTAGGTCCCTCCAGTGCTTCCTTAGTGGGGGCCATCTATATCTGGGGTGGCGGGTGGTGATGGACTGGATGCAGGGTCGCTGGTGCCTCGGTGGGGGTTGGTGTTCCATCCACACCTCCCCTGGGCACCTGGGCAGCTGCGGTTACAGTTGTTGTGCCGCCCTGGTGCAGACGGATCCTCTGATGGGGTTCCCTCACTTTTTCTATCTGTACTCAGCCTCAGGTATATCAATCTACTTGAGTTGGGGAGTTTTTCTTTCTTTTTTTTTGCTGTATTAAATATGCTTATACTGTATATGCTGTAATATTTCGGATCTTTTGGGCAGCGGGCGGGAATGTTTTTAAAATGTAAAGCGCTCGAAAAGCACTTCATAAACAAAGATTGATTGGAAAAAGAACTTGAATCGTGGAAATCATCCATTTTTAGTTTCTATGTTGTTTTAAACAACAAAAAATTACCATAAAGTTAAAGGTGGCACTGATCTTGCTTTTTTTTCTTCTCCTGCACCCTGCTCTGATGCTTTTAATGTTTTAAGTGAAGTAAAGTAGTTTGAGTTGTCTTGTTCATGAAATGTGCAATACAAATAAATTTGTCTTGCTTCATGCAAGAGTGCAATATGTCAGCTGGGATAGGAATGGGATGGAAGAATCCTAGAAAATTAGGATGTCTCAGATAAGATGTTCCCTTTCCAGTTTTCGCCTGTGTTATTGCAACAAACTGTGTTCCGACCAGTGGTGACCCAGACACATTGGTGGAAACTGTGGTCAAATGAACCAGAGCTTTTAACTGGTGCATTCCCGACTTTACCAGAGGCAGCGAAAAATTACAGAAGAAAAAACAGTGAATAAGAAAACTTGCTTATCTTTTGGTTTATGTTGGACAACTTTCATTTTCTCTTGCTCATTTTCTTCTTGGTCAGTGGACGTGTTGGGCTATACCTCCTACAAACAACCCGCTTCTGTAACTGCGTTGTTCTGCTTGAGTAAATCTAATAGGAAAGCAAACCCAACCAACAGAAGGTGTAACATTTCTCTGCGTTTACCACTCAATTGAAGCGAGTCCCCAGAGATGAACGCACCCTAAACAACCAGTTGGAATTTTTACCCCTTTGGTTTGCCCTTTTCACGCTGCTTGTTCATGGTGGGACATTTGAATCTTTATTTAAGCACTGAGTCCAGCCTGCAAACACTGGTGCAACATTAGCACCAACTCTTTGTCAGTCAGAGCAAAGAACTGCTTACATCAGCTGAAAGAGTGCAGGGTTGTAGAGACTCCACAAGACCACCTAAAATGTCATGGCTGCCATGTTTAAAAATCCAGAGCTATTGTAGCATGAAGCCTCCTTAATTCAGCAGAAAACAGTAAAAGCTGGGCTTTAACATGGAGGTGAAGTCAAACAAAAAACAAACATTTTTTGCAGCCATGTTTTATCAACATTATTAGTTTTTTTATTTAATGGAAATAGCTATTCACAGACCCTGCTTGAAATCAGCATTTTGAAACACTGGTTGGGTTTGCAAAGAGCATTCACAAACAATGATTTAAGTTTAAACAGCAATTATGAACTACGAACACTATGATCTGCTAAGATAAACTGTCTCTTTGCAAAGTGGTCTTCAATGGAACATTAAAATACATGAGAGGGAGGTTCAAACGTGTTTAATGTGACTTAATAACATGACTGAGGTGGCTGTGGAAAGTTAAACCAGTTCTCGGTTCTTCACAGATACAACTGAGAATGGGCTCTATCACCAGTTATTACAGAGCAATGGATTTACTTCTGAAAAAGCAGGGCTGAACGATACTACAAACTTTGGTTTCAATCCACTAACCTAGTAAATCCAGGACAAGTATGGCAGATACTTTTTGGCTGAAAGTTTACATCATTTAATGATTTTGCCAACAAGGATTGATTATGATTGTAATCATAATATCAACATAGTATATATGTAGATTCTTATGTATCAAAACAATTTTTTATTAACAAACTGAATGGGAGAATTGAGATATTTAAATCTAAACTTTTTTGTTTGTAAACAATATAAAACTAGAAAAGGTGCCAAGGAGCTTGTGTCTCCATTCCACCTTTTTTTTTTTTTTTTCCTTTTTAAAGGATTTTTGGGGTCTAGTGGTATTTATATCCAAGTGGATTAACAGGAAAAGTGTCAGAGAGAGTGGGGGATGACATGCAGCAAAGGGTCCAGGCCGGGAATTGAACCTGCGCTGGCTGTGCTGGTGACCTGTAGCCTCTGAACATGGAGCAGCTGCCCATGTTGAGCTCAACACATCACGCCTGAACAATACCTCCCCACCCAAGTTTCAAATAGTGAATGGAGATCTCTCCCATGTGATATCTCACAGTGACAAATACGCTGTACTTAAAAAATTCCTGAGTTCAGTCAACACCAAAATGTAATCACTTCTTCCCTGTACCATCATCAACATTGTCTGAAAATTCCATCCAAATCCGTTCGATAGCCTACTTTTTGAGTTATAATTTGTGCTGGGCAATGATTAGGATTTTTAATCGCAATTAATCACAGGAATTGTTTGGATTCTTCACAATTAATCGCACAGTTACGTTCAAGATTTTTTTATTCTTTAAAAACACTGCTATATGAAGAAAATACATTTGCTTTTGTTTTACAAGTTAAAAGGCTAAAAACCAAGCTGGAAATCTGGGAATCGTCCTGGACTCAGACCTGATTTTAGCATCACATTGGTCCCAGTTACAGTACATGATGTATTAATTATTCCGAATTAAATCATTCGGAATTAAATTATTCTCCTTTGTGTTTACATGGAAATAATAATTCCGAATGAAGGTTTACATGGAAAATGTGTTACCTAATTCCGCTTTAGAGCCTGGGGTTGGGAAGGTTTCTGATTGGACAGGGGGCGGGCGTGACATATTTATGTCTGTTTACGTCTGCCCAGAAGTACACAAAAGCTGATTCCTGCGCCTTTTCTTTTTCGACTACGACATGATAACCACAAAATAACACAGATTTTCACTGTATTTTGATTGTAGTTTTGTAGCAGCAGCTCAACACTAACATACTACTTCATTTCTGCCGGCTGGTACAAGTCCAGCGGTTATTTCACATATGCTTCGACAAGCGCCATTGCTACTGTAAAAGGACAAGAGAAGGAGCATGCCCAGAATGACAGGAATAAATTCAGATTGAAAGAAAGGTTTACATTATGGGGGGATTATTTTATTCAGAATTAAAAGAGGAATAAACCAACCACTTAGTTCGGAATTAAGTTTTGTTCTGAATTAAAACTCATGTAAATGGGATCACTGAGTCAGTTGTGAAGTCAGTCTGTTATCATTTAATAAACATATGGAGGATTAAAGGTGTCTCAGCAGGATGTCTACATTTATCTTTAGTAGACTAGGCTACTGGGACCCTGTCCCTACAGGAGGGAACCTGCGGGGGACCCGCTGCAACATGTTTTTAAAAAACCATCAAACCATTTTTCCAATATTGCCAACCCTAGCTTTAATGCACCATTAACGCGTTAACGTGCCCACCCCTAGTTATTTTGCTAAATAGGAGATGGACAGACAAACAAACATCCCATTATTTCAATACCTCCAAGGCAGAAGTGATAGCATAAAAAATGCAACAATGATAAAATAACCGTTATTCCCTTTTATCAAGAAAAGTTGTTTCAGAAAAATAAAGTCGACGGTGTAAATTAGCTAAAGAAAACCACAACCTACAATCAGTAGGTTTTTATTCACTTTCTTTGGCATTTTAGCTGCAAAGTCCTCTCCAAGAAAAGTATTGATTTCATTACGTTGGTCTCGAACATTACCAATACTAACCTTGGTATTGATACTATCAAATTGGGATCAATCTGCCCAGCTCTGGTGCCCAGAGTTTTTTTCTGTTAAAGGTAGAGTCCAGAGTCCCCCCACCGCTTCTGTTTGTGAACAACACTGTTCAAACTGAGGGCTCCTCCCCTCAGCTAATGGCCGCTTTGCTCTTCAGCCTATTCAGCTTCAAGCATCTCCTTCAGAGCTCGTAAAAGCCAAACCAATATTAAACCTGGTTTTCCAACATACACTATTGAAAGCTCTAACCGCAAAGAACTTTCTTTTCTTCGCCTGGTCCACCTTTTGTTCCTTTGAGATTTTGAGTGACTGGCGGCTGCTCCAATCATGAGCTTATTCCCACACAGCGTCATGCCATTAGCTCTGTCATTGGCTGTCATTGGCTAGCGACATATACATAAATATACATATACAGAAATGTCCTGAATGCACCGAAACAAGAGGGACCCAACTGCAGTCACGAGACATCACCATATATCCAATCCACGCCGGAAGTCCTAATCGGAAGTTTCTTCTTCATGTAACTTACTAAAATTTAACCCTACCCCTGACCCTTCTCCTAACCCTAACCACCTGACTACACCAAATGCATCTGTTTGCAACCTGCAGATAGATATTCTTAGCTGTGTTTAACTACCGCTGGAGACGTCCTGTATGGATTGGATATATGGCAGCGTCCATATCGGCTATTGTAACTGCAGTTAGGTACTCTTGTAACAAAGGGAAAAGGCAAATTACAGACGGGGAGAGGAAGTTCCAAACACACTGACCACATGAGAGTAGAGGCCTAAAGGAGTGGATTGAGACAGATTTCACTTGCACAAGTCTAACATTTATTTTCAGGAGGGAACCACTGGACTCTACCTTTAATGTAGTCCCAGACACAAACCTACTTATCTTAGGAAAACCAACACCAGACTGCAGTGTTTCCAGCATTGTTTGATTATTTAATTGTACACATACAGTTCCTGCTTCTCTTCTGATTAACCGTTTTGGTTCTGGTGGGTCCACATGACTTTTCAAATTCAGAAGCCCCAGTTTAATTCCTATGAAAAATTTTCATAATTGCAGCTGTCAGACTGACTGGTTTCTCTCTATGAGAAGGCTGGCACGATTGTCATCACTCTTCTAACATCAACATGTTGTTTGAAAGTATATGACGGAGTGACAAGGACACTTTCTTTGCAGCGTTATCGTATAAAAAGTGCCGGTAATGAAACCAGCTCTGATTGCAATCTTTAAAACAAGGTAACTATGCTCTTCAGCTGAAGAGGATTATTGATTTGGGCTTCACTGCACCACCACTATTCATCAATGCAGGGGAAGCTACTTACCAAAAAAGGGAAGAAAAGCTTTGGAAGCTACAGTACAAATTACTTAACATTGAAAGAAATGAAAGTACAACAAAGCTACTTAAGGAAGAAAAGTAGACGCTGATATTGTAATATGATTCCTAAACTGTTCTAAAAAAAAAAAAAATGCCAGCAATCAAATACTCACAGGTCAAACATTAGTTTTCAGTATTCAAGGGGATAATTAGTCCCTACTTGGATAAATCACAATTTTAACTGCAGGTTTCACCGATGAAGCACGTCAGAGTTAGACATTAGCTTAAGTATGGCCATGATGATACTTCCTCAGGCTGAGCCTTGTGAGGTTTATCCATGATGACGTTGTTGCTGTGTGAGCACTGAGCAATGCCTGCCCTTTTGCACATGCACTACACAAAGGTCAAGTTAGTGTGTGGTGGCGGGTGCCAGATGAATGCATCGCCTGGGCATGCCTTTACAGCAGTCAGGATGAAAACGGTCAACAGGGGTTCAATTACAGTACAGCGGAGATGATGAAATGAGGGTAAAGCTGTAATGATTGCTCTTCTTTTAGGGCTCAAAACAATTTTTTGGTTCAAGAGACACAAAAAAGGGCAAAAGTAGTTTTTAAATTCCCGTTCAAAAATAAATATGGTCTTAGTGCTGCAAAGATATTCAAACATGTAACTAAATTAATTAGATGCAGTTCGCTCTCTTAAATTCTGGGTCTCTGTTTTGACAACATCTTTATCAGTGACACAGAGTTCAACATGGATGCCTCGGTTTAATGGTCCATGTTACCATCCGTTGTCTGAAAAGCCAACAGGCCACAATTACCGGGGTGAAAGGGTCAGTTGTTGCTATTAAATATGCATTTAGTTCTATTTCTTACTGTGAATCATTCACTGACAGTTATTCACATGTTCTGTGCAAACTGTTGCATGTAATATGTGTCAGCAGGAGTGCATGTCTTTTAAAGCTATATGATTAATTTAACATCAAAGTAAATAAAACTTTAAAAGCAGATGTTTGATCCGTCTCCATATGAAGTAATAATGCATGAAATAGTCATTAATTATTCCAATGTGTTTATTTAGTTTTTTTTATTGTTACAGAAACTGAAAATGTTGTTTATATACCGAAACCAGCCCAATTACCCACAAAAGATAAAAGCATTTTACATTCTAGCAAACAAAAAATGCACATTATCTAAAAAAAAATCAGTGAACCATGAAACCATGCTCTGTTTCTCAACTCTTCAGCTAATGCTAATGCTAATATTTCAAGCTACAACACGATCCATCTTGAGTCTAACAGTGGTTATAGTGTATAAGCAGAACCAAATACTGAGTGATAAAACAGAAAGACCGTGTCACCTGGTATTTACTGATGACTTGAACTGTTATGACCAGCGTGAAACTAAAGGCTTTGTCACTCTGTTAATTTGGCATAATGATTTGCTTTACAGAGGAATCCAATTGATTGTTGCAGCTTAAAAAGACTAAAACTGAAGACATGTTAACTCATTCTTTTGTAAGGGGATGAAGAGTTTAGACAAAGAGGCTCAAGATAGCCTCTTTAAAATGTTTTTTCATTTTTTAATGTACCCAGGATAAAAATTATTGCAAAGTCAATAAACGAGGTCAACAGAATGTAACTGCACACCCTCTAAAAAGTAGTAAAGGTTACCAGAACAAAAAGTCCCAACTCAAAACAATGAACTGACAATGACACATACAGTACAGGTAATTTATTTGTAGTTTGGTAAAAGCCTACAGCCTAATTAACCAAACTCATTTTATACAGGACCTTTTCTGATTACAAATAGCTATGTATCTGTGGGAATTAATAGTTTTACAAGTGTAAGCTGAGTCTTCACACTCTAATTTGGAATATTCTCTTTCATTTCAGACATGGTGATGTGTGAGGTGCTCATGAGTTTAATCTGCTTGAAAGGAAAGTCAAAGGACTCAGTTTGGAAATGTGATTGGGATTTTAACTCCCTGTTACTGCTGTATTAGATGATTCTTTGTCACATTTTCTCAGCTGCATAAAGTTCACGATGCAACACGGTCTACTGTCCGTTGCAACAAGGTCTGGGTTACAACAAGATGTGTCAACAAGGACGGTGTTTTTAAGAACCAGTCTTTCTAAGTGGCTAGCACAGATGCAGTATAAAACTTCAGAATACAATATTTGAATAAATAAAAAATCATAAATTTTTTAAAAGTTTGTTCTTAAAAGTAGCTCTCGTTAGGTCCCTATCCTGACTAGCTTCTAGCTACTTCCAAGCTAAGAGCTCTCTGACTGCTGTACTGCATGTTACCCATGAGTACCTCGCACAAACTACAACAAATAAATACTATATATCTTTTTACAATGGTCTCATTGTAGTGCCCAAACCTGGTATGCCATACAGAATCCTTTCTTTTAATAGTGCTCTATAATACAGAAGATATGACGCTCCAAAGGACACCTATCAGAGATGCAGTTGTTGAGATTATTTATCAATGTTTTGCAGAAAGATGGTAAATGGTACCAGAAAAATGGTAAATTCTTATTCTGGAGACTGGCTTGGCAGAACACATGCTTTCATTCATTCAATCATAAATCCGTATAGTGTAAAATAAAAATCTCTAAACATTTTATTCATTCTACACATTGTGCAATAACTTTATCATTATTTGTCTCCATAGGTTATCAAGTCAGACACTTTCAAGCACTTGAGGCACCTTGAAATCCTCCAACTCTCCAAGAATCAGATTCGTCAGATAGAAGTCGGAGCATTCAATGGCCTCCCAAACCTCAACACACTGGAACTCTTTGACAACCGCCTCACACTGGTGCCATCACATGCCTTTGAGTACCTCAGTAAGCTACGAGAGTTGTGGTTGCGCAACAACCCCATTGAGACTCTGCCAGGCTATGCCTTCCACCGGGTGCCCTCGCTACGCCGGCTGGACCTGGGTGAGCTCAAGAAGTTGGATTTCATCTCTGATGCAGCATTCGTGGGCCTAATTAATCTACGGTACCTGAATCTGGGCATGTGTGGGCTGAAAGATATTCCAAAATTGACTGCCCTTGTGCGTTTGGAAGAACTGGAGCTATCAGGAAATCGGTTGGAGATCATTCGTCCTGGTTCCTTTCAGGGACTGGTGTCTCTACGTAAGCTGTGGCTAATGCACTCACAAGTGTCGGTCATTGAGCGCAATGCCTTTGATGATCTGAAGAACCTGGAAGAGCTCAACCTGTCCCACAATTCCCTGCACTCTCTGCCCCATGATCTCTTCACACCACTTCACCAACTAGAGAGGGTTCATCTTAACCACAACCCCTGGGTCTGCAACTGTGATGTACTCTGGCTTAGTTGGTGGTTGAAAGAGACTGTGCCCAGCAACACCACCTGCTGTGCACGCTGCCATGCTCCCCCAGGCTTAAAAGGCAAGTACATTGGAGAGCTTGACCAGAGTCATTTCACCTGCTATGCACCTGTCATTGTGGAGCCACCCACTGACCTCAATGTCACTGAAGGTATGGCTGCTGAGTTGAAGTGTCGCACAAGCACATCTACAACTTCTGTCAACTGGATAACCCCCAACGGCACACTGATGACCCATGGGTCCTACCGGGTGCGGATATCTGTCCTGCATGACGGCACACTCAACTTCACAAACGTCACCCTGCGAGACACAGGCCAGTACACCTGCATGGTCACCAATGCTGCTGGGAATACCACTGCTACTGCTGTCCTCAATGTTACTGCGGCTGATGCCAGTGTCAACTACACCTACTTTACAACAGTTACTGTGGAAACAGTCGAGGCTGGGGCAGAGAACGATTATGCATTAGTTGCCATCAATGAGACCTTTATTCGGGTTCACCCTGGTCCCACTCCGTCTGACCTGTGGCCAGATGGAGTTTCTACCACGGATTCATGGTCCCCGTCTCCCCGGGCCACTCCACCCACCTTCACTGTGCCAACTGAGCCAGGCTTCTCAGGTCTGGACGATGTGATGAAGACCACAAAGATCATCATTGGCTGCTTTGTAGCCATTACCTTCATGGCAGCGGTGATGCTGGTGGTGTTCTACAAGCTGAGGAAGCAGCACCAGCTGCATAAACATCACGGTCCCGCTCGTGCCATCGAGATCATTAATGTGGAGGATGAGCTGGGTCCTGGTGCCAGTGGTCGGGGCAGTGGTATCTCTGGAGGCTCCACTGTGACACAGAGTGGAGGTAGTGGAATAGGAGGGGGCCAGAGCCTCAGGCTGCACCACCCAGAGATAGTCAACTTACCCAACCTGGCTCGATCGGAACATCTCAACCACTACTATAAAACCCATCACTTCAACAACAACATGATGGGCCTGGGCATGGGTACAGGCCTCAACAACAACAACAACCCCTCTCCATGCTCTCAATCACAGACCATATCCTGCTCCCAAGTTCCAACTACCACTGGTGGGGGAACTCCTACAGGGGGCACCCTGCCCTCTCCCGTTCCACTGCCCCAGTTGGGCCTACACAGTTCTCTGAAAGGCCTAAAGGGAAAAGGCCAAAATGAACCGCTACTTTTTAAGAGTGGCTCAAAGGAAAATGTGCAAGAGACTCAAATCTGAGAAAAAGTAAGGTTTTAAGTACAAAGCAAGGGGAAGGGGGGATAACAGGCAGAGACAGTGATACAGAAAGCACCTGTGAAGCTGACTGTAAGACTGTAGCCTACTGTCCTTGTGGACAGGTTTCAGAGAAGATCAAGTTTCACATAACCACTATTTTGTGGTAACAGGCAGAAGCAGATAAGATATTGAAGAAGACAGTACACTAGTTCCACCAACAGCATCTGCACATAGCCTGCTATAAACCGCAAACATTAAAATCATTCATTATGTGCAGCCTGCTAGGGTCTTTGCCAAAGTCCAAGATCAAGCCAACCCTTTTCACTCAGTGGACAGCAATGGACAATACACATGTGCAGTGAGTCCCTCTAGGTTGTATACAGATTGCTTCATATATTTCTAGATGCATTCAGTGTATATATTTGGAGGGAAGCATATTATTGGCCATTGAACATGTCGTTAGAATAGTGTTTGGCAGTGGCAGTGAATAATAAACAATGATTTATGTGAGTGGTACGGCACCAGATTTCCAGGAACTGCTAAAACAGAGCTAAGGGGAATTTGGAGCAGTGCAGTAAATGCTTTCCAGAATATCATAACAGCAAAAAATGTTTTTCAGACCGCTCTGTTTTTTCCCTTTCACATTATACTGGCTACTGTCTTCTTTGAAGGAGGAAAGCAACAGAGTGGGCTATCATGGGACAAGAGAAATCCTGAGGTATGAAGGACAAAGAGAGATATAAAAAGAGCTGAACGTACATATTATATATACCGTAAATATATTTTCATTCAAAGAAATAAATTATAAAGAATCTTTATCAAGCTTCTGACTGAAAACTACAAAGTCTGAAGAGTATATATATATATATATATATATATGTATATATATATATATATATAAAAGACATGCGCAGCTGTTTTGGTGGCCATGCCCCTTACAACTTTTCTCAACTTGGAACAAAATAGCCACCATGACTGCGCTTCATAAAGACACGTGCGGGAGAGGGGCATCTGTGGAT
This sequence comes from Atherinomorus stipes, assembly GCA_023101725.1. Lineage (NCBI taxonomy): Eukaryota > Metazoa > Chordata > Actinopteri > Atheriniformes > Atherinidae > Atherinomorus > Atherinomorus stipes. The sequence goes on from JALJCO010011646.1 coordinate 445,350, forward strand.
CTAAAACACTAACCTGGAAGAGTGTTTGGATAAATTTATTTTGGCCTTGACTTTTTCTTGTAGCCACAGAAGGTATTTTCCTTCTTATTCAAATAAACAGGGTCATTTGAGGGGGAAATCTTTACGATCCGCTGCAAAAACATGGCATACAACTACAGCTTCTCGTCTTTTGGTACACAGTAGCGCTGCGGTATCAATAATAATGACTATAATGGTCATAATGATAACAAGCATAGCTCTATGTGTCACAATCATCATTTAATGATCAGCACTATGTTCCAGTATTTTGCTGTAAATTTGCTAATTTCACAAGTTAATTGAGAAAACTCTGAAATCTAGATTTCCTGAAGCATTCATGTTCAACCAGTTTAATAGCTCTATGATGATATGACACTATTGTTACTGTGTTATCATTATTATCATTCATATGACTATTATTGTTACGAGTGCCTACAGATAACAGAGAAGTCATATTTTCCATTTGTATATGACTGATCCTTGTTGGACTAACAAACAGCCGTGGGACGGATTTAACGTGCCACTAAATGACTCCACATCCATCAGCAGGAAATAACCCGGCCCTCAAAATGGCTTCCTCAAAGTCCAACTCTCACCGACTCCTCTGATGTCTCAAGTAGTCAGGGACACTTGTGTTATCAGGCATTAAAGACAGGACATGAACCTTTGACGAAGACTGCACCTTTGCAGAGGATTATTTCACAACTGTATCTCAGTGTTATCGTGTGTGAGCGGATTTGATGGCAGCGGGGAGCTAAATGGACGACAGGCAATGCCGAGCATTTTCAAAGGTAAGCAATGCTTGTATGGCGAGGAAAGGTGGCATATAGTCCAGTAGAAGCTGGTGGATGATGTTTTTTTTTAAAGAAAAGGGACATTGAAATGAAAAAATATAGAATCTTATAGATCTCTTTAAAAAAAAAAAAGAACAAAAAAAAAGCCAAACTATTATAAGTGTTTTTCATTTTTGGTTTTTATCTAGTTTTATTTTTCTTTGTTTGTTTTGTTCTTTTTTAAATCACGTGTTATCTTTATTGTAATATTGTTATTGTTATTATAATTAGCTAATTACACTGGTTATAATTATGAGAGATGTTCTGTTAGCAGAGGTCACTTTGAAAATTAAAAAAAAAACTGGCACATAAAATGGCAGTGGAAGTCTGTGAAACTTGGTGGATTTTCTCCCCCCTTTCTGTTATGATCAACTTTAATTGTGGTATCACTGTTTGTATCCCTTCGGCTCCTCTCGAGACGAGACGTAGCGAATGTCAGCACCGGATCCTCGTTTCTTCTTCTGGTTTTTGTTTCAGCACAGGCGGACGGGAAAGGCCCTGCTCTGGTTTACAAGCTCACTCACGCTGGCTGTGTACTTTTTTTTTTTTTTGTGAATGTCATCACCATCACAGTGCTCAGAGTGTCAACGCCTCGTTGTCATGACGACACGGTCAGACTAATGCGCCGAGCGGCGTCACCATCAGCGCCCCTCTGCCCCCTGTCAGCCGCGTTCCTCTGAGGTGCCGTATCTCAAGGAGCCGGCCAATGTTCCTTCAGTGGTAGCAAATCAACCTGAGCATTGTAACCGTGTCCTCACATAAAACTCCCCCACCCCCCCCTCCCTCTCCATCCTCCACCTCCCCAACCCTCAGCATCCTGCCATCAGGTTTCCCTGGCAACTGTTGCTGCTGCGACAGCCCTTATCACAGCGTCTCGATTTGGGTTTTGAATGCTAAACAGATGAGGGCGGACAATATGGAACTTTATTTGTGATTTTTCCCATTTCGCCAAGTAATTTGCCCCCATAATGTTCCCCCATTTGATTTTTCTTTTTCTTTCTTTCTTTTTTTTTTTACACCAGCAGCTAGATTTCTCACAGGACTACCTTTCTGTCACTGAATCATGCCGTTTGCATGCCCTCCCTGTGTCCCCTATGTATTTAATTTGCATAGACCCCACACCACTAAACACATTTATGCACCTTACACTTGTGATTAACACTTATACCCTGCATTGCTCATTAACATATTCCTCTCCCAGCACAAGGGATCCATATTCCCCCTCTCAAGTTATTTACATATTCATCTGCCTCTGTGTGTGCAAATAACAGAAATTATCATGTGGGCATGCTTGTGGGTATGCGTGTGTGTGAGTGTGTCAGTTATAGTGAACATCATTGGCTGAAAGCAATGACTGTTACAAAAGCTATTTACCCCTAACTCCTCAGATACCGCACACCCCGCCTATTGCCTGTAGTAGCTCATTGCTTGGGAAAGCGCTGTGTAGCCCCTATGGCACCTGTGAAGTGGCACAAACCAGAGGCCATGTTATTGAGGCTTGGTGTAAGAGAGAGCAGCGGTTGAGCTGAAGACACACAGTCACAGTGCTGCAGTGTCTGAGTCACAGAGCAGTGAACACGCTCCCAACAATCTAATGGAAATGCTGTGTTTACTGTGCAGGAAGGGACCCACTCACTCACCCGTTCAGGGGATAGGTGAGAAATCACCAGAACATGTGTGTGTGTGTGTTTGGATGGTTTACTGCATGTACAGCTTTGGAGTAAATGTATAAATAAGAAGAAAAATGATTTTTTTTTTTTTTTTTAAAAAAAGGCTTGTTGTACAAGACTTTTTAAGCTCTTTCTGACTAAGATGTTCAGCATTTGTTGATGAAATTCAGCTTATTGTAAGTGCGTGCATGTGTTGTAGTGTTCAGGTAGGCTCCTGCCAGCTTGGTTGTATAAGGAGGGGGAGCAGGAGGAGGGGCGGTCAGACCTCCATTTTAAATCCCCAGTTTAAACCAGCTCCGTCTGTCTCCCTCAGCTTCAGGCTACTTTTATGATCCTCTAACTGACACTTTAAGTAAAAGCAGGATTCTGTTTTTAAGTATCTTCCTCCTCTTTGCTCTCTTTCTCTCCGTATTGGACTAAATCCAAACGATGTTCGATCGAGCCAACAACCTCTGCTTTTCACAAAAAGTCAAGGCCACAAAAAATTGAGGGTCAAGGGTCAAGTCCAGTGATAGCTTTTGCTTCCCTCCCACCTTTAGCTAGCTATCCAAGGTCAGTGTTTTGGATTTTGCCATTTATTGTCATTTGACCTTCCTCAGCTGTAATAAGAGAGCAGCACCTGTTGGTGAAGCTTAAGTGATTTTTAATGCGCTTTTTCACTGGCTGTGTTTGTGGTTAATCGCCTTGACGGTGATGTGACTTTTAGTCATAACGATGCACATGAAACGATTTGGAGGCTTCTCTCTGAGGGCGAGCGAGGCTGGTGCTGTCTCGGATACGAGAGCACTGCTGGTGCAGCCTACCGCTCGTCGGGGCCGGCAGTTTCCAAAGCCGCGGCCATATTTACGCTGCTCCCCGAGGGGAGAACTGCAGACTTTAACCTCAGCGCTACAACCCCTGCGTGAGCTCCACACTGCTTAATTTCTTTTCCGTCACCCCTCCTTTTAAAAATAGCAGTGAAGCGATAGCAGGGCGTAATGCATTATTGATACATATGGTGTCAATGATGCATGTGCTAAGGCACCAGTGCTAATTTTCTCCACATTGCAGAGGCCAAGAACATCAAACGGCTTGTAATTTATACTCGTCGTTACTGCTATTATTTTTCACGCAGCCATCAGAACGGCCCATGAGAGCCAAATGTTGCAGCTTGTCTTCTCACATGATGGCTGCTGTGATTCTGTTAAGTGCAGCAGTGTTTTGTGTGCCACTGTGTCACCGAGTCCCCCTCCCTCCCTCCCTCCCCTCCCTCCCCCTCCCTCCCCTCCCTCCCCACCCAGCAGCAGCAGCATCCCTCTCTTGCAGCGACTGTGGGATGTTTGGCAGTCAGGGGCTGGTTTTATCACCCTCGCGCTGGTCTAAGGCGGACTTGATGACACCAGCCCTCCGCTGCCCCGGTCATTCTGTTCAGTCACATTATGAGGAAATGAAGAACTTCTGTTTGTCAGCTGTGCGTGGACATTTTCTGTGTCATCACTGTCCTGAAGCCAGCTATCAATCTGACCACATCCTGGAGTATGTGTACATATAAGAGCTGCACACACACATAGGTGCTCTGACTCTGAATGACTGAGTGATTTATTGATTGAGGAGGAGCTTTTTTCTCCCAACAGTTTGCAGCGGAGTGCAGTAGAGGTTAATGCAAACCTCTCAACCGCTACCATTGTGCTTCAGTTCACGCGTGCTTGCTTTATATCCTGTGAAGGTGTCCTTAATTTGAGAATGGCCAAGACATTAGCACATGGCTTATTTCCTTGTTGCCCTGGAAACCGTGTCTCTGGCCACAAAGATGTCCATTTTGGTGGGCTTGTGAGCTGTGAGGGACGGGGAGCGCTGTCGCAGCGTGTGGGCTCTGACGTGAGAGTGATGAGTGGAGCTTCATCCCAGATGAGTATCTCCTCCGTGTCACTCAGCTGTGGGTCAGGGGGCCTCTGAGCTGCAGCTCAGAAGAAAAAATGAAAAATCTGCAGCCACTGAAATAAAATGGGACACGCTCAGAGCCCATTGTAAAATAGTGCTTAATGGGGGTGGTGAAGATGGAGCACTGCTTATCACAGAGCTTCTCATGAATGCTTTATAAAGGGGGAATATCATTGTAACCATGTACAAATCTTGTTACTCCATCCCACCCCCCTTTTTCCAACTTTTGTTGCAGCCCTTTGTGCTGGTGAAACCACTTCAGTGACAAGTTAGAAAAGGAAAAAAAAAGCTTGCTTTTCTTAGATCTTGAAAAGCTGACATTTGGGGCTGTGCAGTTTTCACCCGACAGCAACCATATTGTGCTTTCAAATCGAGATTTGTGTTTGGAAAACAATCGGGGATGTTGCAGCTCATGTTGGGATTTGGAAACATACTTTTGGAGCGACTTCATGCCCGGGAGCTGTGGAAAGCTCCCCTCCGGTTCTGTGATGTGTGTGTGAACTCTGGGACATGAATTGGAATGTTCTGAACCAGCCTTAACTATTCAGGGATGTGCTGACCCAGCAGCTGTGCTCCTCTCAGAGGAGCTTCCACTCTCCCCGCTATCTATCCATACTGTTTATCAGTTTCTTGGCTCTGCATCACAATCCTCCTCTGCAACGCCTGATTTTTGTCACCTTTTAATGCTTTGAGCTGTAAATCTAAGTCTTGTTTGACAGCGTGATAGGGGACAGCGATGGACGGACACATGTACTCTATACAAGCTGGCGGTTTCATAATAGAGCCGTCTAACTCGTATCTGTCTATTAAGGACCCAGAGGACATGAGGTCAAACTCCTGCTGCCCGTCAAGTGCAGAGGTCAGAAGCTGTCTAGTCTCAGAAAGGTGAAAGTAGAGCAGAAATCAGACCTGACCCAGATAAGCCTCCCCAGCTGAGCTCTGAATCAGAGCTGCAGCCTCGTCTTAGTCAAACAAGTTTTTACAAAGCGTGAAACAGTTGTAAACACTCATCAATATGAAATAAACTTTTACTTGCAGTATTGATTTTTCTTGACCCTTTTTTTTGTCTCCACCCGCACATGTCAGCTACAGAGTTGCTACTCTCATTGTTGCTTATTTATTTATCCGATCTGGCCCCGACTAGCCTCATTTCATGTCTAAAGTTATTTCTGTTTGAAGTCGATATGAGCGAGATATTTATGTTTTACCCTAAATGCTTGCAAATCAGCACTCGTGGTGGTCTTATCGAGCCTGCAACAGCTTCTGTCGCTCAAGGCGTCCCCACCCTCAGAGCCCAGAGGAAACGGCGAGGCAGGATGAGCAGGGAGAAATGGAGGGGCGGACTGAAAAGATGACGCTGACAGACATCTTGTCACTCCGTATCTTTACATGTGTGAGCTGCGTGCATCTGCATGAGCGGCAGTATGGATATTTACATATCTGAGTGGGTCTCTTGTGCTCTGTATCTGTGTTTGTGTGTCTGAGTGTGGCGGAGATAAAGACGTGAAGGAAGAAGGGCCACCGCGGTGCTTATATGTCACCCAGCGCCAGAGGGGAAATGACTCCTCTCTGTCCCCGACCCAGGGGAGGCAGAGAAAAAGCACGGCTGACTACTCCTGCTTCTTTGCCTTTTTCTCACCCTCTCCTTTAAAAATGTAGCTAAAGCCTCAGTAACGGCCTCTCCTCTGCTGTCTGAGTCACACACACACACACACACCCCACACACACACACACACACACACACACATGCATAGTCTTACGCTCACTTGCTCACAGAAGTACGTCTTGTATTATCCCCCTTTCCTCCTCCCATGCATCTCATCCCCTTCTGTTCTCCTCCTCCGCTCTTCTCTATCTACCTCATGCTTCCTGTTTAACCCCTCCCACCTCCTCCTTCTGCCATTTTTCACCCCCCTGCAGCTAGATGTCAAGTTATGATTCTCATCCACACATCCACACTCCCCCCATGTTCCCGTTCGCCCCCTGCACCACTGCGATCCTCTCTCAGGAAAACAGAAAACAAACCAAGGCCTCTGATATTTCCTTCCCTCTGTTCAATTAAACATGGCCTCCATCTGCTTCTTTGTTTCGCTTTGGGTTTTTTTCCTTTTTCTTCTGCAATATTGACTATGGTTGTTTTTGTGATTTGTTCTTAAGACTGTGTTTTAACCTGTTCTAATCACAGATGTGCATATTAACACTGGAGGAACATGTCACAGGGGTGTGTGTCTCTTTGTGTGTCAGCTTGAAGGAAGGAGGATTTGTTCTGCTTCAAGGTTCTGTGCCAAATCTTTTTCAGAACATTCAATCTCTGTTCATGTGCCATTCTGAGAAATTTATGAAATAAAAATAACGTTTTTTCACAAATGCCGAAGTGAGATTGTGTTGCTTTTTTTCCCCCAACCCAACAGATCTGGTCTCCGCAGGCGGCGGCGTCTTCCACGAGCGTTAACGAACCTCCGTGAATTCATGCGTTCTCCCATGTGACTTTGTTTGTCTGAGTGTCCTCGTCCTTCAGTCGGCAGCAGCTCGTGCAGGACATGCGTGTGTGTGATCGTGTTCCAACCTGATTTGACGCTGAGGGTGTGGACCGGCTGGCTGCGGGATGCGTACTGTGACCTGAGCCGCTGACCTACGCCTTCGCCCCGCGTCTGCTCGTCTGTGTCTTTGTGTTCATGTGGGTGCATGTCTGTGAGTGTTGATTCGTGGGATGTTGTTTAGCCTGCGGTGAACACTTAGCTTGTGCTGGCTGGGGGTTTGCCAAGAGGTCAGCTTCTGAATGGTTCTGACTCAGGGTTACAATTATTGGCTTACAGCATGTGTGTGTGTGAGTCTATTATTATATATATGTGTGTGTGTGGGTCCTAGGGATGTGTTAACATTGATCCCTGCTTTCCTAACACGGATTCTCCTTGAATATTTGTGGTATGTGTTGTTACATGAAACTATTTTGACATCACAGCTCTGCTGATTATCAGTCTGTGGATCGACAACAGCAGTGAGCTCTGAAAGTGATAGACGTTGTTCAGCAAAGTGCTTCTCCAAATATGTGTCTAAACTTAGCTGTGAACATGCTGACAGCTGAAAACAACTAATGATAGAAAGCACACACGATATGGGAGTTTACCGTCACAAGGAGAGCTCAGTGTCTGTACTGCGCCAGACTGCAGGGCTGTAAATGTCCAGGATGGAACTGTTTGACACCTGGAAAATTTCATAATCTGTGATTAAAGGAGTCATCACCTGTTTTTTTTTCCATATCCAGTCTCCCTTAAATAGCCTTTAAATAAATTTCTATAACTTATCAGAGAAAAAAAATCTAACATTCTGACTCTTTCTTATACCACAACGTTCTCTCCCAAGATTACATGCAAGATTTTGACTGGGCAGAATGTTCAAAATTCAATTTAAATCCATTTACTATGGTAAATCTACCCGGCGTTCTCAGATACACGGTAAAGTGAGCCGCCATTCACCAGCTGACACTCGCGGTTGAAATTCAGTTGCATCGGAGCTGTGTGTGGATAGCGGTCCTCTGCTTAGACACAGAAATAAAAAGAAAAAACGATTGTGACATCAATGTCACAGAACAACAAACCCCAAAGATTTAAAATGAAATACAGGGGATTATACAGTTAGCATCCACCGTTAGCCTTAATAGCAGTTAGCTAGTCTGTCTACCATTATAAAGTAACCTGGGTTTTTAATAGGGATGCACAATATAATCAGCCCCCTATCAGCCCCCTATATCAGCCTTAAACTGAGTATCTGACATCGGCCACCCCACCGATATTTAACCAATATTTAACAGATCAGCCCGCTGTTTCTAAAGTCTTAAAAAGAGAAAAAAAAAATCTTCTTCAAAAACTTCTTTTTTACAGACTTTAAAACTTTTAAAGACTAGCGGTGGGAAAAAAATATCAATACACTGAAATACTGCAATATTTTCATATGTTGATATCATATTGACATTTAAAAATGGGGTATCGATCTGTTTTACAAATGAAATCTTGCTATATTTTATCGTTCTATTGCAAAATCTCGCAAGAATTCACAAAATTTTGTGATATTTTCACATGCTGATATAGTAATATTTAAAAGCGCAGTATCGATCTATTTTACTAACAAAATCTCACAATATTTTATCATTCTGTTACCAAATCTCGTGAGAATTCACGAATGTATCGGCATGTGAAAAATATTGCGATGTTTCAGTGTATCGATATTTGTTGTGTTGGAAACGGATATCAAAACTGCTTTTGCAATGACTGCTTATTTTTTCAGCTTTAATATCGGTATCAATATCGATTATTGGCCACATAAGTTTAAAAATATTGGCTGTATCAGATATTTTATATAGCCAAAATTCCAATATCGTGCATCCCTAGCTTTTAGCAGATTTTGGTCAAATCCCATTCATTCCTGTGAGACCAAATCTCACAGTTTTTTGTGAATTGCGTAAACTACGTAAGACATTTTGGAAAATACAAGCATGTACATTTTAATATAACTTTTGTGGGGGTGCTGGCAAAGAGCGATATAAGCGATAGTGTGTTGCGACCAAAAATAAAGCATAACATTACACAAGTAGGAAGACTTACCAACATCATGGCAGGTGAGACCCTGACAGTTGGAATCGCCCCGCTTTCCAAACGCAGGGTTGATGCAGCTGGGAGAGTAGCGGGAACATTGTTGTTGAGTATAAATTTAATCCACTGATTCATGGTACTTTAATCCTCAGATGCATGGACTCTGAAAACAATGTGTTGATTTTGACAACCAATAAAGCCCAGTTGACATGGATGTGATGTTTAGACATTTTTTCATGCAAGTCTTCCGTGATGGCGGTGCTGCAGCAGCTAAACGGGTGATTTCAGGCAGTGGAAGAGAAGCAGGGGAGGCGAATAGCATAGAATAGCATAGCATGTAGCTGTACTGATGTAAACACAGGCAGAATCTACATCTTGCATTGTGGGGAGCCCATGCTTGAGGGCTACTCTGGTTTGCACAAACAAAAAAACTCAGCCACTTTCAAATTCTGGATTTTTTTGGATAGTTTTAATGAGGTCCAACACCAAAATAAATGTTTTAACGAGGAAAAATGCAATTTCCGGGTGATGACTCCTTTAATTACCAGATATAAGTAGCTTATACTAGATCTAAGACAGGGTTCTGCAACCTGCGGCTCTTTGACCCTCCAACATGGCTCTCAATAACATTGACTAAAAATGATAAATAACTAATAAACATTTTAAGTAATGACATATGTAATTTTAGGACTTTCTTTTGTGGAATTGTGTCATTAAATTTCCACAACATATTACGCAAAAATTGTAGTTACGTTTTTTTTTTTTTTGTTTTTTTTTGAAGATTTATTTTTTCTTGTTATTAGAGTGGAACTTATGAGCTTTTTTTAAGGACATGATTTTTCATAATAATCTACATTTGGTTTATTTTCAGTTCCATTGAGACATGCAGTCTCAGAAGAAGAAAATGTATTTATGCTCTTTTTACAAAAGTTGTTTTTTTTTTTTTTATTTCAAAACCAAAAGGAGGGGGGGTTAAAGTAGATATAAATGCAGTTCTTAAAGAATGCTTACAAATTTCCTGTAGCAGGTATTTATTAGAAATCACAAGTTGTTGTTTTTTAAAAGGCTGTGAAATATTTGCTGCTCTGGACGACTTTTCAGTCCCTCCAGGAAGTTGTGATGTTGCAGTTGTAACTACCAAAACAGAAAGGGGTGGAATTTATACAATAAAATATGTATCCCACATTTCTCATATTACCAGGAAAACATTGTTTGTTGCTTGAATAATTTGTCTTTGATTGAATTTTTGTTAATATTATGGCTTCCTGGAAGGCCTGACTTTTCTTTAGCTGGATTGGTTCTGGATCTATGGTGTAAGACCTGAAATAATGTGAGGGTTGACTTTGCACAAACATTTGGAAGCTGCATCAAATGTCGATGAAAACAGAAAGAAAAGAGCTGTAAATCTAATAGAGCAACATTTTGCTTAAAGAATTGCTGAAAATTAAGTAGTTTACTACTTCATGCGCAAATTTAGCTCTTCTGAACTGAGGCAGTAACATATCTGAAAAAGTTGGGACATGGACAATAACACAAAAGGAAAAGAAAGCAGCAGCTGGAGAAACATGTATGAGCTTGTCTGGTCAGTTGGCAGCAGGTCAGTAGCATGACTGGGTGAGAGCACAGAGCATCTTAGAGAGGCAGATTATCTCAGAAGATAGACAGAGGAACAATTTAAAAACAAACTTGCCTACAATTTGTGGAACAATTTCAAAATAATGTTCTTACAAGATGTGAGGATGCTGCAGGCTCTCAGTGCATCATAAACAGTCCTGCATGGACTTACAGGAATGTTTAGATAAATAAATCCCGGTCTGTAAACACAGGTTATCGTGCCGACACAAATGCAGAGTATCATGTAAAGGAGAACTGATACTGTATGTGAGCATGATCCAGGAACATCCTGTCCTCTTTGGGCCATTGCTTATTTAAAACGAGTCATTCTTGGGGCGGACATATAAGAATGTGAAATTCTTTTAGGAAGTCATGGATCCCATGCCCACCGGATTAAATGGGACATCCAGTAATCAGTGCTCAGTTCTGAAGTCTGTATCTGATGGTTTTTTGGTTCCTTTGAAACATCAACATCTGACATTTGCTCCCATTCTGAGCATGGCTCCTGCAGGGAATCCTTATATTTCAGCAAGGCAATGCTAAACTGCAACACAACAGTGTGGCTTTTAGAAGAGTCTGGGTGCATCACAAAATATAAAAATGCATCAAAGAGCCAGGACTGCTGAGCAGCTAGAATCCTTTATCAGACAAGACTGGGACAAGTTTCCTCCAAACGTCCTGCTGCTGGTCTCCTGCTGGAAAGAGGCAGGAAAGCTAAATGTAGCTCTGTTGGGGTTTTTCTGGAGATGTTGCTGCCATCAAATTCAGGATGTGCTATTGTTTTCATCGACAGAATGGTAATATACCCAACTGTAGCCAATGAAATCTTTTGTGTGTTCTTTTGTGAATAAAATATACTTAAATAACATTTGCAATTTGTTGCATATTGTTTTCATTTACACACTGAAAACATTTTGAGTGCCATTTACTTACTGCAAATTTTTCCAAACAACTTGATGTTATATCTGCAAAATATATTAAACCCAATGTTGCATTTACAGTGTAGAAAGAGTTAAAAAGAATATTGTTTCATTCTTAAAAGGCTTATAAGCAATATTTATGTTATTTGACTTTTATACCTTATTTTGATCCCTTGCTGGCTGGTGCTGTAAATTTATAACAAACCACTTTGTCTTTTTAAAATTTATTTCTTTTAGTTTAATTGATTTGATAAACTTGTTCATTTTCAATGCTTTACTTTTACTCTTAACTTTATTCAGATATCATGAATTCATCCAATATTTAGTTGTAGTTTATTTTATTCCTTTTTTACTGTATATATTTTGCTTTTATACAATTGTGAATAAATTGGGATGTTTTGTTGGACTTGCTTTACCCAACCTGTTTCTCTGCAAACATCGTTTACATGTAAATCTCCCAAAGCTGCTTCAACTTTTTCTTTTTTTTCTTTTTTTTTTGGCCTTTTTTTGCCAAAAAATTCTGTAATCAGATTATTGTAATCCAGTTACACATTATGCATTTCTCCTCCAGTCTTTGTGTGGGTGTGTGCATGAAAAACACCAGTGGGGAACTCTCCTCCTTTGCATATCTCTGCACCATGTTAAAGTGTACAAATCTGGACCATCATGTAATCTCTTGCACCGGATCAAATTTAGCGTTCTGGTCAAAGATGCACGAGCTTATGTGCACTGTAGAAGGTTTACAAGAAATCCAAGGATTCTTTTTACAAAAGTGATTTGCTGGAAACTCAAACTGCTGATGCAACGCCACCTCCATTGCATACATGCTATCAAGGGTGCAGCACAGTCGCACTGAATAAATTATGTAAAACTGCCTCACTATTCTCGTTTTCACCAACACTAGTATCTTCATGACTCAAGGGTAGAAAGGCAACTATGTATAAGATTAGAACAGACCTCATGAAATTCGGGGCAATTTAAATGTGACAAACATTCATGCAACTCAACGGTGAGGCTTTATTTTTCTCTCAGCTCTAGTTATGTTAAAATAGTCGTGAAGGAAGTGAAGGGGAGCTGGGATTGGAATAATATACAAGCTGATGGGAGGAAGGGGTGATAATTTGAGGTATAAAAAAGGAAAAATAGGAGAGGAGAAAGAAGATTTCTACCTTCTTTTCTTATGTAAAGGCCAAGTTGGCTGAATTGTAAGTGATTTCCCCTCCCGCTGCCCCCTTCTGGGGCCTGTCAGCTGCCACTCTCCTCTTCGCTGCCATTTGTTTCTGGTTTTCTGCTCTGGTGCGCCGTTGGCACGGTTACTGCATGAGGTGAGCGCCGAGTGGAGGTCAAGGCTACCGTGAGTCCTGGCTGTGAAGGTCAAAGGAGGGAAAAAAGGTGCCTCTGTCTTCTTTAATTCAGTCTCATATGATGAACAGCCCATGTCACCCTCCCACACACCCCCAAACACCCTCCCTCTGCCAGCTCCACTGTCCCACTCTGCAGTGATACAGTTGTAAAGTGTAACCTTGGAGACAGGGGCTAATCATCCATCCCATAGCCACCCTTTTAATCTGTCTCCCTCCACCTCACCTCATCTCTACTCCACTCCTCTCACTCACCTCCCACGTCCTCTTCACCTTTCCCCAACTCTTCACTGCAACAGGCTATTTGGGCGTTTCACTGGGTTCGACTGTTTCTTTATCAATTATCTGCGTACCCTTTTAACCTCCCCTTCTTCCTTCTTCCCCCACCATCTTCCTCTCTTTTTGTTTGTCCTGTGGAAGGACATTTGTTTTCCTGTGAGGGTAGAGGGGGATCGACATCCAGAGATGAGTTATTGATTAGAAAGCAGGTTGCAGAAGCGAGGTAATGCGACTCAGAGATAGTGAGAGGATGAAGACAGGATGACACATACAACCTATGACACATTCTGCATAGTGCATCAAAGCGCGGAGCCCACGCATGCCAATGTAACATATGTGCAACGTGCTGTTTACACACGGTTACATGCATACAAGATTAACAGTGACACAGATTAAAGAGGTATGTAGTTGTCTTAGAGTAGATTCAACAGCCAGGTGGGCTCTTAAATGTGTAAATACTCTAAATCAAATAATACAGATTAATGAGGTACTTTCTGTCCTTTTGTTTAGGAAGAATCATTGTTGTAAAAGAAAATATCATATTTTATCTTGGCTTGGAGAGAGAGTAACCCAGGTTAAAGCTAAAATTTACATATATCCTCTAATCGCTTTTCATGCACACCAAAGGCAAACAACAATTTACATGTTTCCAGGATTCATGGAGCCTGTTTTTGTGCAAGTACAAGAAACACACGGTTGTTCTGAATAGAAATAAATAAAAAAGCATGCACTCGCCGTCCAGGGTCCTGTGGTGGAGCAAGACTTTTATACATGGGGCGGCCAGAGTGTGGACAAGACTTTATTTGGGGAAAGAAAGAAAGGAAATTATTCTGTTCCTCTTTCTAACTCACAGACACCACTGTGATAAATGTGGTCACATTAGTGAGATAAAACATCTTTATATTAATAATCTGGATCGCCAAGCAGAAATATACCATTTTCCCACTGGCAAAAAAACACATTTAAACCCATAAAAAATTGTTTTTTAGTGGCAGTAGGAAAGGCTCACCGACCTACGTCAACAAGTGTCAAACAACTCTGCAAGCGATGCAGGTTAAAATCCACCAAACTGCTCGGCTCCGATCGGCACGCAGTAGGAACACCAGACCCTGGTTGAGCTGCAAATTTATGTGGTGATTTTGGGCGGTACATCATGACATTGCACCAGATGCGTCACATATAAAGTACCAAAACAACTCTAACTCTACTTCGGCCATACATTCACATCACCTGTGTTCCACCGGCGCGAGAAAATTACCCGCTTATTTTCATCCATTTCGAGGATGGACAAAGCCGCAAAACAAGGAAGCACATTGACTACGGCCAGACTTGCTCTCCATTGTTTATTGATTTCTATCGCACAGATGACATCATCAACGCCAACCCAGCGCGATGGCGCAGCAGTAGGGACAGAGGCCACGCAGCTTGCCAGCAGGGGATCAGACTTGGCTGTTTTTTGCCAAAGGGAAAGGAGCCAAATGCTGATTGTAAGCAGGTAGACCCGCGTTTGTAAATCCCATGTGAACGCACTAATTTCAGTGGGAAAGCGGCTATATTAGCAAAAAGTTAAAAATGGTCTGTAGAAAGGGAAGTAGCATAATCAATCAATCATCGTTTATTTGTCATTGTCATAGATAACAGTGTCATAGATAACTCAAAATAACATTGGAGCATACAACTGTTAAATACTGTAAATGGTAACAATTCCATATGTTTCCAAATAATTGGAAACAACTCTTTCTTTTCATTCTTATGTCTTCTTATACAAAATGAAACTGGTTCTGGGATATATTCCTCCACATTGTCATGCTTTAAAATCAACTAGCAGCTTTGCTAGCCTCCTGTTTAACAGAGAAGGGTCTATCTGCGGCTCACAAGACAGAGGCGTGTCATAGAGTGGGCATGTTGTCAAGTGACGTCACTCGACGACACGCCCACCAGGCCAATGAGAGCATGTAAAATGTAACCCTACCCCTGACCATTCCCCTAAACCTAACAAGACCCACCCACTATGTGACAAGCCCACTATAGGACACGCCCATAGACACGCCGCCTGGGTTGCAAGCCGCAGATAGATACACTTGGTTTAAACTGGCTCATATAGTGATAGCTTAGTCAGCACTAAGCAACATGGATACTGGGGTACTCTGTTCTTCACAGTTTATTTTCAGCTCCAGTGTGAAAATCTTAATTAACTGGGTTAATGTCTACTCCCTAAATACACCCACTGAAAACTGAATATGACCCGGTTTCTCCACATTATTTTAAAACTAATCTAGAGCTCCATAAAAGTTGATTAGCACTGCTACGTAGCAACAGGTTAACAGTCTTACATAACATTAGTTGCATTTGCACAGGGACAAAACCACAGGTGTAGTGACACTGGTGATCCGTCCATGTCTGGAAATATGTCTCTGTTTTCCTTCTCCAATGACCTGTGAATCACATGAAGTAGCACCTGGGGTGTCCCCTCTGCACGTGCAGAGCTAATGCTAACTAAAGCATTTCTTGCTTCAACAGAACTTTCATCATACAGTATGCTTGCTGCTTTGACAAAATCACTGGGAACTGAGTGTAAGTTGCATGAACATGGGTGCAATATACCAGGGCTTCAAAGGGGCTTGTGATTAGTCCAAGAATCGATTATGGAAGCAGCGCAGACAATTAGACAATCGTTTGTTGAAAAAGTAAAGAAAACACGTATGTGCTCACATTTTTTTTAATGAGATCTTTATGCGCTCTGCAGTAAAGATGCTCTGCGTTGGCGCACTGTTCCACCTCAAATTCCAGTGCAACTAGTTTTCATTATCATTTAAAGCACTTCCTGTAATTTGCTGATTTGTCTGGCTCTTTGCTGCCAGGCTCAGTCGGCTCTCAGTGGACATTTTCCCGGCTAAAATCTTGCTGCAAAAAGTGAAATCATTGATGTGGGCTTTGCAAGGTTATAGATGTTGGTCAGGCTGAAAAACAAAGCAATTTATTTCTATTCTTGAAAGGCAACACACGGGAGATCCCATTTTCCACGTGAATGTGACATATCTTGAATGCACCGTTAAACACACCATAACGTAATGAAAAACACACACATTTTGGGCCACATGTGGCTCACGCAGCAGACCAGGTATGACAAAAGCAGTTTGCAGTTAGATAGAGCAGAGAATATGTCATCCCAGGAGAAGGTCAAAACATGCAGCAAAGAACAGAAGATGTAATTTATAACAAAGATCTACCAAGGGACAATATTTCATGCACAGCTATCCATGAAGAGATGTCTATTTTTTTTTTCCCGGAGAGCAAGCATATGTTCTGTCAGACACCGGTAGAAGCATCAACATAACACAAGCCGCTGCGTGTGAATGTGTGTGCACTAAACACAACTCTTTAAAGAGGTGGTGGAGCTGCCTCTGCAGCGCGCCAGGTTTGCAGCATGTTGACTTGTGATGTGACACCTTCACAGGCTCCAATCTGCGCCTTAGCAGTGGGGCTCATGTCCATGCACTCGTTTCCACAGTGCTGACATCAAACAGGACTCTGACAAAAGAGATGAGAGCAGATGAGAGGCGGGAGAGCAAGTATCTTTGATAATTTAATCTGAGATTCAACTTTCCAGAATGCATTACTGTCTAATACAAAATGTCCTGCAACTCTGCAGAATTAAAAGTCCTCTCAGGTTTCTTACATATCGAAGATGACTGGCGTGCACACAGCAGAGCAGAGTCAGCTTTGTCTCACCCCTCCCACCCTCACTCCTGGCTTGCTCTGACTCTACTCCTCGTCTCCTGGTTACATAAAGGTGCTGTGTTTGTTTCCCCCAAGGTGAATTGACTGGCTTCGAGGTGCACGGTGCAACGCCACTGTGCACTTTTACATTTGTTTAATATAGCTCGCAACTTTTGTTGTGCACGTGGTCACTGCTGCCACGGCGCCCCTCCTTCCCAACAGTACAGCACTAAATGATTCAAGTAGTTGCAGTAATCACTTCAGGCCAAGAGGCAATAGTTGAGGTGAATACTCTCTCTCATTTTCTCAAAGTCTCTTCGGTGTCCTCATTCCATTGATTAGCCACAGAGGAGTACTGACAGGCAGCTGCCAATGCAGTCCTGCAAGACTGCCTGTGTGTGTGCACATGTGCATGCAAGGGTGAAAAGACAGCAGTGGAAAGATGAGGGCAGAGCTTGCAGCAGCACACACCTACAGATAGGAGTGAACCTTTCTTATTTACTCTACTACCTAGTTTATAGAGTCACCTTCCTCAGTGAGTCTGGGCTGTAGCGAGCTGTCTGTCCCCTCAGCGGCTGCCTCCAAGCCCGAGAGCACACTTGCTTTTTACTCTAATAGATGTTTTCCATGGCTGAAATAGGAGAAAAAGCACAGACTGCATCACACTTAAAGGAAGTTTAGTTCTACAGCTAAACAAACATGCACAAGCAACTCTTGTTACCTGACCTGGTTCTTTTGTTTCAAGTCAAAATGTCTGCTGTGGAAAAGGTCTGTTGTTTACTTTGCACTGCTCTTGTAGTTGGATTCCTCTAGAGAACACACCGGTAACCTCAGACCATGCAAACTTCAGAATTTGCAGGATGTAAACAACAGCATTTCCTTTTTAATGTTAAAAAACGTGAAAGGGTATAAAAAACAATCATATGGGGAGCCAAAGTCACGCCCCATGGGACCGTCAAGGAGCTACACGCAGGAATTGTGAAAGAATACACATGAACAGTTTTTTTTTAATGAAGTGATGAAGTGTTAAAAACCAAAAAGAATGAGCCCATCCATCGATCTCTTCATTGCCATGAACAGGCTGTGTGCTGTATAATGCGCTGCAATTAGGTGGTCAAATTTCCTGCGCAGTCCAATGGACATCAACTGATGCTGCATATGCGTCCCAGACAGCTTTGATACATGAAGGAGATAGTCGCGGTGGATTCAAACACTGTAAAGGATTCTTCTGCTGTCAGCAAACGACCCAGGTCTACTGAAAGACTCTAAAAAGTGGATCTACGAAGAAAAAGGAGACTATCAGTGTAGTAAACAGCGTTACAGCATCAGTTTGTGTGCGCGCCCCTGCTGGCTTGGCTGGTGGCTGCAGTTCCTTTAAAAACGAAAAAATATGAATGGAAGTCAATGGCGAGAAAATAATCGTGTTCTGGTTCCAGCCGTTCTCTGCCCTGGATTCCAGATATGTTGGTTGTGGATTTAAATGAAAATTTAAATTAATTATATTTTTTCATTTCCAAGGACCTATGGGCTGGATGTAGATGGGCAGGACTTCGGCTTCCTATTGAAAGAAAATCTTATAAACTCAATTTCTGTGTTTCTCACAGAAGATTAGGGAATTAAAAACACTCTGAATCTTGTCTGACCTGGAAAAGATTAACATGATGGTTTGCCTCTAATTAATTCACCAAAGTCTTTCCAGACATAATACTGAGATGAAAGTCATTTCCGAAGAAGAGCTCTCTCCATTTTCTTCTGGCAGATGTCCACCACAGTTGTTTTCTGCTATTACACTGAGTTACAATAACCACTCATGATGTAGCCTATAGTTCCTCCTTCTGGTGACACACAGCCAATTACTTTTTTCCAGACAGTCAATGGTAAGAAGTCCCATTAGGGGACAACTTTTGTTTGACTGATGTGATCATAACTGGCGAAGCAAATCTTTGGAGCATTTTTACTATGAATATTATTATTTTAAGATGCAAATGTGAATCTAGAAAGAAACGTAAATCAGATATGTTTCATTGTGCAGAGCCCATAAGGGCAGGCTGAAGGGGAAAAAATCAATATGGTTTCTCATGAAAGATGAAAAAGTATTTTGTGCTCAAGGGAAAGTATCTGGGATGTATGTGCAAGAAAGTATCTGTATCACTGAATGTGTTTTGCTCACAATAGATCAATCTATGCATTTCAGCTATGTAGAAATACATGATGGGGTTTTATTTTAAATGGATACCATGTAACTTTTGACCCAAACATTAAGTAATGATAAATGATTTCTGGGGCAAATATACATCACTTGACACATGTCGGTGCTCTGAGGGGGCTGCCCCTCCTCAAAACCAAACATTGTAACTTTCCAGAAGCGGATCCATCTCTCATTGGATCATGTGACCTGGAGCACTTTGCTTTATGGCTTGATGACCTCACTATCAGCTGATCAAAGAGGTCTGTAAACACAATTCCCAAACACAGATGGAGATATTTACGATATTTACGATATCTACAGATATCTACGGACGAAACTAAATATTGATTCTAAAGTCTTGAGGTATGTTTTGGTGCACTTACAGTACAGTAAAAATGTTACTGCTTTCATTCAGAAACACCAGGCCAACTTAATGGGTATCAGTGGGGGGTATAAAGTGTGCAAAAAATGGAATGCATGTCAGGAAAGAAGACATGATTCCATAAGAACTCAACCCAAGCAGTGTTTAACTTAGCACCGAAAAGGTTTCTCATGGGCACTAGATAGTTTTTCTCCTCTGTACAAAATACTTTGTTATGCACATTTTTTAAAAAGAAAGCAATATTTAAAGGAATAGTACACCCACAGAATGATGTGCGTTCATTTTCTACTCACCGTATTTATGGACCTTTTTGGATCGGGCGCCAGTGAACTCCATTATATGACAGTTGGGGGGGAAAACAAAAACCTGTCTGATCTTCGGCTGCATTTGAAATATTAAAAAAGTGCAGCAGTCTTGCTCAGCATGAGGGTGAGTAGAAAATGAGTGCACATTATTCCGTGGGTGTACTATTCCTTTAACCTACCGGTACCAAGCATCTTGTGGGCGGGACATGGCAAATAAATACGTGTTTTAATTAGTCTGTCTTCCATGTGCCCACACATGTAAACACACAGTAAACCAGAGTTGTTCAACTCCAATCCTGAGCACCAACCCTGCAGTTTTTAGATGTCTCCCTGCTCCAACACAACTGATTTCAATTAAAGGGCTCTGATTGCCAAGTTCTGCCTAATCATGTTGACCCATCAATCTGATTCAGGTGTGCTGCAGCAGAAACATGCAAACCCTGCAGGACAGCAACTCTTGAGGACACCTTTGTAGTAAACATTTCTTCTAGACCAGTTGCAAATGCAATTTACTTTTGAAGCTGTACTGTTCCGCAGTAGCAGATGATACTGCAACAAAAATGGTCACGTTGCATCAGCAAGGGTCCGGTAAAAGTAGTCCACAGAAGTCTTTTATCCATGAAAAAATGTTTTAAGCAAAAATTGCAGGATTTAAAAGAGTTTATTTTTTCTTTAATGTCATCTACAACATCCGTATGTTTTCAGCTTTTTAAAAAAATCTCTCTGGATTTGTTTCACTCGTGAATGGAAACCCGATAAATGAATAATTGTAGCTGATTATCATATCAGTGAAACAACAGTTGCGACAAAAATAAACAACATTGGACGTCTGGTCACGTTTGACCCAATACATCTTCTATTATTCATATATTTCCCCCCCATTCCTTTCATGTTGTGTATATTTAGCTATGATTTCTAAGAGCACGCACAATGAAAGTCTGAACAAACGCAGGCTACATGAGGCAGCCATCGCAAACACCTGTATGAATAAAAAGCCAACAAACATTTCTACCCCTCCACAAAAGAACAAACTTGTACATATGCAAGGGATGTTGACCATGCAGGGGCACGCCGCCCCTGCTCCTGCCATGCACACACCGGACCTGTTTACGCACAGACCGCTGGCGGCAGCCGCGTTGCCTAATGAGACAACATTATTTATAGTCTGGTGTGACAGCAGTGGCCTCACCATTAGACTGATAATGAGTCACTGGGATATTGATGGATGCTTGTCTATATTGGTATTCACCAAGGAACCAGTGGCACTTCTCCGGGTTGCTACGGATACCAACGTCGCCTGCTAAATGACCCAATAATAATAATGATAACAATGACAGCAGTATGTAGAGACTGAGTTTTAAAACCACGGGGGGGGGGGGGGGGGGGGGGACAGTAGTGAAGAAGGAAAAGAGAGCGATTCAGATGAAAAGAGGCAAAGAAATGTGGGGATGGAGATGAGGTGGTGTGGGTGTGTGTCAGAGGTTTGGATAGGTGTGTGTGGAGGGGGGGGGGGGGGTGGGGGTGTGGACACTCAATCGATGATCAGTGAAGTAGCGTTAACGTTGTTCACACATCCCCAGCCTAACCCGCCTCCCCATCGCCACCCCAACCCCTCCACCCAGCCACCCCCACCACCTCTTTTCCTCTTGCGGCCTCTCTTTCTTTCTTGCTGCAGCGTTACCATGGTGACCAAGAAATGTGGGAATACCTCTGTCCTTCAGAGAGAATAGAAGAGAGAAGGTAGAGATGGAAAGAGACAAAGGGCAGGAGGAAGAAAGGATGGAAGGAAGGAAGGGAAGAGAAGGGAGGACTGGATATGCGGGGGAGCGAGTGGGAGGAGGAGCAGACGTCGCGCGCTGGCTGGACGTGCATTAAAAGCCTTGTTTAGCCCTTGAAGGAGCAGCTAAAGTATAAAACATTGTGATCTCACACGCCGGTGTACACACATAAACAAACGTGCGTCAGAGTCGGCGCTCCACTAAAGCATTCAGCTCCCATCGCTGCCTCCAGTTCCCTGAAAGAGAGTTAGTGGAAAGTGTTTTTGCCAGTCTGTGTGTGCACACACACACACACACACTTTCTCAGCAACACATGAAAGGTTTAAACTATTAGCAAAATAACCAAACTAATAAAAGAGGGATGTTTCAAACAGATAAAGTCAGTGGACACACATGCTCTCCTCCAACACACACATGGGCGCGATTGTGATCACACACATTAATCAGGAGAAAGCCAGGCTCCTATGTATTTACCTGCTCTCTGCTTTGTGAGGCCACGGTTACTATGACAACCCATCCAGACTGAAACATCCTCAGTGCTTTTTGCTTTGCATTGCGTGGTATGTTTTTCCTCACCTTGTTTACCCCAAATTCTCTACGTAAGCCTTCCTTGTCGCCCACTCACACAAGTAGCAGCGTAGCAGGAAAACAAGACGTGATCTCCCTGCTTCCTCTCCTCCACTTTTCTTCCCACCCCCCACCCCCGTTCTGCAGCCACTCCTGTTGTCCCCCTTCTCCCACATCGCTCTCACCTTCATGCCAACCTGCTGCAAAGATCCCCCTCAAATTCATTTTATTGGCAGCTAGCATTTCCATGGAAACATCTCGAAACCATGGTAACTATTTGAACGGAGCCAAACGCTTTCAAAACTGCTGCACTCGTCCCCTCACTCCACCGCTTCTCTCCCTCATGCTATTTTTACCCATCTCCTTTTTTCCCACCACAATATACCTGCACTGACACATGTACAGTACCTCTACGTGTGTTTGTGTTCGTTTGTGTGATGCAACGTCCAACTCTTTCTGCAGCTGCACCTGCCTGAGCTTTGATGGTCTTTGGCTGTGCGATTGGTGTCAGCCGATTGCCTTCATGTGTGTCTGTGCATGTTTTGCATCCTGTCCTTGTGGACTCTCTACAAGAACCTAACGTGATTATGGGTGAGCGCCTATTGCCTAAGCTTCCTCTCCTCCTTCACTGCTTACCTTGAGCTTGTCCTTTCAAGTGTTCCTGAGGCGTGCCTGCCTGTCAAACTTCTGACTCCTCCCGTGGGATGCAGCCTGATGATGTGAACTGGAGTAAAACCGAATTGACTGGACTTCAGACACAACAGCAGCCCACTCCTGACGAGCAAGATACACTCAACAAACATCACGCCAGATACTGACAAAAACAGAAAAGGTTTTATTTTCAAATGCTGCAGTAGATGAGTTCATCACTGAAACCAAAGTGGCCTTAAGAAGAGCAATTTATTAATAATAATCCTTGCTTCTTGGTACAGATCACCTTTCTTTGTGGTTTTCACAGCAGAACACAAAAATTCACCTTATGAAAAGTGTGAAACTGGAAATCATCATGTATTAATACAGCACATGAAAAGTTTATACTACCCAAGAGACAAAGCTCATGAAAGAGTCATATTTTAAGCAAAGGTAAGACATGAAATGAATGTGTATTCCACAGAAAGTCAGTTTTTGCACTTTTCAGTCAGGTTAAGTTAACCAACAAGTTTTGATGTTGTAGTATTTTACTGACATCAAATGGGTGATTTCTGGCTCCAAAACCTGCCTTCAAATACCATTTAAACTTGTAAACGCACACTTAAAAGCCTCTTTTCCTGGATCCAAACTGAATCCGTTCACTCCACTGAGCAGATTCATCTCGCATTTAGCACATAAAACATGTTTTCAGTTGAATAAAAATGAAAGACCCATTGAGCACCAAAGGACAGCTAAAGATGAACAAATCGGCATCATGGGTGAGACGAACACCGCCGTCAAGCTGTTGCCAAACCCTGAAACTCACTGTTGCTTTTTCTTCAGACCTGATGTCTTCAGTTTACTTTACAAACTTTGTTTAATATCTTCGGCTCAACTCTTAAAACTCTGGCAACGCTGATATTTTGGCTTGATGATGCACACCCCGTTTCCACACAGCCTTTTTCTTGTTTGTAAAACTGTCCATAAAGACTCTCCTCCCTAATCTTTTACTAAAGGAACTGTGTTTCTTTAAGAATGGATGGAAACTTCATTGCTACAACAGAAAAGAGACAAATTTTTCTGTTCAGTTCGCTCACTCCCAGCAAAACCAGAAGATATCTGAACTACCAAGTACATACTGTAGATTCTGTTTGACGGACAGCGACATATCGATTCTCTTGCATACTCTTGTGGAAATGGGGCATTAAAATGACATTAAATTCAGATATATTTGGTCTCAAATTTGGAATTTTTCCATTGGTATTTTATTCTTTTGTACCATTTCTTGACAAAAGGGGGAACTTGGAGAATAATGTCTGAAAACTAATTTAAGTGTGTTGTAAAGCATTTCTTTGATAGTAAAGTTCTTTAAAAGATCACCGGTGCACTGATTAGAGTGAGTATAGCTAACAATAATAACAGCAGAAACAACTTTCAGACTTCGCATTTAATGACTGAAGTTGATTGTTTGGGTTTTTTTTGTTTGTTTGTTTGTTTGTTTTTTTAAGGGAATCTGTTCCTATGTAACTTTTGGCCACTAGGGGCACTAAACTGGTAACTTCCCACAGGCCACACAACTGTTGCAAAATGAAACAGTCACTATTTGTGTTTTGGAATTTTGTTTGCAGACCTCTTTGATCAGCTGATAGCAAAGTCATCGAGTCATAAAGCAAAGCGCTCCAGGTCACGTAATCAGTGAGAGACAGCTTCGCTCCTGTAAAGTTACAATGTTTGGTTTTTGAAGAGAGCATGGAGCACCAACATGTTGTCAAATGCTGTATCGTGACCACAGAAATCATTTGTTATACTTACATTATGGTCATGGGTTCAAAGTTACACAGTATCTCTTTAAAGGTGTTTAGGAACCAGTACACCTAGTGGCCAACAGTGGAATTACACTTTCAGACACTTCTGTATCAGCTACCTTTTTAACAGTGGACAACTTTGTTTTGTTTTTTTTTTCTTTCTTCTTTTACACTGTGAATGGTTTCTTGAGATTAGTTTGGGAAGATTTAACCTTCTCTGTTAGAATAAAGTTGGAAAAACGGTTTAACCTTTTAAGAGGACCTTGAGCATGCTGGTAAATCCATTGCAGGCAACAGTTTTCAGGAAACTAAAATGTTTATGTTTGGCCAATATCTCAAAGTAAAAAGTTGCACAGAGAACATTAAGAAAAAGTTGACTGATTACTGTGACAATCATCAATCTTCTCAAACTTCAGCAGAAAAAGTGTTAACCTGGTGGTAAAACTGATAAACGGTGATACTGTCTGGAGACACACAAACAAACTTTATAACAGTGAAGGGATTAATCTGAAATGCCTTTCTATCAATGACTATTGAATAATGTATATACACACAGCTGCTTTTTTGTGTTAACTGCTAGTTAACGCAAATTTCTAATCAGCCAATCACATGGCAGCAACTCAATGCATTTAGGCATGTAGACATGGTCAAGATGATCTACTGCAGTTCAAACCGAGTGTCAGAATGGGGAACAAAGGTGATTTAAGGGACTTTAAACGTAGGCATGGCTGTTAGTGCCAGACAGGCTGGTCTGAGTATTTCAGAAACTGCTGATCTACTGGGATTTTCCTGCACAACCATCTCTAGGGTTTACAGAGAATGGCCCGAAAAAAGAGAAAATATCCAGAGCAGCAGTTTTGTGGATGCCAGAGGTCAGAGGAGAATGGCCAGACTGGTTCCAGCTGATAGAAAGGCAACAGTAGCTCAAATAAGCACTTGTTCCAACCGAAGTATGCAGAAGAGCATCTCTGAATGCACAACACATCCAACCTGGAAGCAGATGGGCTACAGCAGCAGAAGACCACACCGGCTGCCACTCCTGTCACCTAAGAACAGGAAACTGAGGCTACAATTCACACAGACTCACCAACATTGGAACATAGAAGATGGAGAAATGTTGCCTTGTCTGATGAGTCTCAATTTCTGCTACGAAATTCGGATGGTAGGCTCAGAATTTGGTGTCAACAGCATGAAAGCAAGGATCCATCCTGCCTCGTATCAACGGTTCAGTTTGATGGTGTAATGATGTGGGAGAGATTTTCTTGGCCCACTTTGGGCCCCTTAGTACCAACGTGGCAGTTTAACCACCACAGCCTACCTGAGTATTGTTGCTGACCATGTCCATCCCTTTATGACCACAGTGTAGCATCCTCTGATGCTGCTTCCAGCAGGATAACGCGGCATGTCATACAGCGTGAATCATCTCAGACTGGTTTTTTGAACATGACAATGAGTTCATGGCCATAGTCCATGAGTTAATGGCCAATAACCGGGAGTTTGGAGTGAGGCCCCATGGCTACTTGGCCATGGGGTTACTCATTTGCCTTTGCCTGACTGGTAAGCACAAATGACTCTCACCCAGGAGAATGGGAATCAAATCCCACCGGGGCCCTCCTGGCATACCTTGCCGTACTTGTTAATATAAATACTGGGGCTGAAGATTTCTGCTCCGAATCTGCAAAGCACCACAAAGAGTCTCATAAAGGAGGAACTGGACAGCTCATATGTTTTGTGTAGAACGTTTAAGCTAACTGGGTGGAGCTTTGTGGCGAATCTGCATGCATTGTACCCAGTAAGATAGGTTCTAACAAGGAGGCTATGTGTAAAAGTTTGCACAAAGTGGTGAAAACATGAGAGGAAAGTTGAATGAGTAGCTGTGGGAACCAGTAACTAGTGAGAGGTATCAGAGTTAGCTCAAGGCCAAGCCAGGAGATGTGAGCTTGCTGTGGCTCTCAGCCAGAAAGCCGTTTTTAATATCTCAGCCATTTTTTAATATTCTTAAAGGCAATAGAAATTAAGAATATATTATCATTCTAATACTTGCACATATCGCTGTTTAATCTAACTTCTTGTTGAGAGTTACACTAGCTTAGAATCTGATTTAAATGTTACTGGTTTGGGGGTAATTCAGCCAACTGTAATGATATACCACAGTTTTTTTATGATTCCTGAACATTTAGTACAGAGGGAGGGAGCGCGCCTCAGCAGGTGTGGTAAAGAGAAAGAAAACCCTTTAAAAATGTGAAAAAGAAAACAAAAAAAAAAAGCAAAGATGAATATCTAGGTAATAAATAATCGCTGAAGTGGAAGTTAATGTGCAGTATTTGCTGACTCATTACCAGCTGTCTTACATCCCTCTTTAGAAATAACAGTGTCATACATCTTGTGTTATAATGCAGCTTCTTTTTTTTTTTTCTTTTTTAAAAATGTAACAGCTTTTATTTATTTTCCAAAAGCAAGTTTGAGGGGACCTTCTGACTACTTTATCTGACTTATCTTTTTATTTTATTTTTTTTCATTTTAGATAAATATCAGAGTTGTCTCTTTAAGAGCAGGGATTTGTATGTGACTGACGAGTGAGTCAAGAGATATGAAGAAAGCATTTGGGCAGAAATACAACTAATAACACTTTGTGTGACTTCTCTTATGCGCCAAAAAAGGAAGAAAAAAAAGGAAGAAGAAAAAGGCGTAACTGTGAAATTTAATCTGTCCTATTTTTGATGTTTTTGGTAATAATTTATATCTTACCAAAGCTCTGATGCGTCAGTAGGCTTTGATTTTATCTGAAAGATCTAATTGTAAGGCTGTGGTCATACAAGCTTGAGGAAGCTAAAAACATCACTCTACATGAAACTGCGCAGACAGAATAATTTAATGATAAAGGAAGAAGCGGAGATGGAGGGGAAGACATCTCTTTATTTTTTTAAAATTGAGCTGCCCATAATGTTTTCATCCAAGAAAGCCATGAGACAAGTACAAAACATGATGAGCTTCCGCTCTTTTCCTCCTTTTCCCTTCAGCTGTTACAGGATTATTTTCTCTGCTTGCAGAGTTTCCCAACACTCGGTTCCATACAATAAAGCATGGAATCTCTTTCCTTTTGCAAGTAAAGTAAAATTAGCGTAATTGTTTTAATGAAAAGGCCCTGAGGCATCCTTTTTTCACCCTTTGATGGCAGATGAGTCCCTCTCACCTCAAGCACAAGACTGTCCCTGAATTCAGTGTGGAAGCAGCAAGAAAAAAAGCACAACAGCAAAGAAATGTAACGTATTGTACAACAAAAAAGGACCAAAAACAATATCCTCAAATAATAATACAATTACTAAACATAATGCAGATGAAAGCACAGTCCCATACACGAGTCTGTTCCCCAAAGACCTGCTCAGGATTTGCTCAGTGGGAAAAAAAACAATTACAGTGCCATGAAATGAATATAAGGTATATTCAGTTATCCGAGTCCTTTGAAGATGTCTGAGGACGAGTAAGCAAATCTAATTCAACAGCGAGGGTTTGTTGCACAGAAGCCTACGAGGGGAAAAACTCCCAAAGTGCAGAGATTAGTAGGCTGTACTGCCAGTTTCTTCCTCACTGGGGAATCATGTGTGTGTGTGTGTGGAAGAGAGAGAGAAGGGGGGGGGGGGGGGGGGGGGGTATTGCATTGCAACAGGCCAATCTGGTCTGTGACAGTCAGAAGAGACAAACTTCCACATCTGCAGGATTCCTGGGAGCTAATGATGAGGACCCAGCAGAGGTGAGGACATTATGATCCAACGCGTGCAGAGAGAACAAAATGAACAAATTCAGGAGGTTGACTAAGAAAATAAAATGAATGAATAAATAAAAGCGAGAATAACCGCCACATGTGAATGTCAAGCAGCTGATAAGAAAGAAGACCACCGCTGGCTTCCTTCCTTACAACTCCAGCCTTCCCCGTGATGCTTTCATGCTGTTTCCTGGACCACATGTCGCGGAGCTTCTTCCATGTTTACGAGGGGAAAGAAAGGCAAAAACTCTTCAAACATCTGCTGACTTTGCTGCCGTTAAAACATTCCTAGAATTTCAATACTTTTGTTATTCTGAGAAAAACGATGTCTGAGATGTGAATTGTCTGTTTCTTGTTTTTGATTTCCACTGCTTCTTTCTGTCCCCTAACATGTAGCTTGTTACAAAACCAATTCTATCAATTCAAGTGTCTACAGTACATTTAGAGTTACATAAAAATGGACACTTAGGGTGCGTCCTAATACACCCACTAGCCCTACTTTTAAGCCCTACCCCTAAATTTTGCACGTTCCCACGAAGGTAGTGCTTTCCCAATCCCTCTTTGCATGTAGGGGTAGTAGAGATAACGAGGGGTAGTGGGTATGAATGTAGCCCTTCAGAGCGAGGGACGTCAGATGCTGACTTACTGAGGAAGGGCCAGAGAAAAGGGAACAGCAGCGACCTCCGGGGAGCGACAGGACTCGGAGAAGAAAACCAAAATGTACATATTACACAGCTGTTCGTAACGTTAGCCAGACTAGCCACGCTAGCTAGGCTAAAATACTGATGAAAAGCTTGCGAAGGCTTTTCGGCAGTTAACAAGAGTCAACAGTCGTCATGGTGACTTCTTCTCCGTGTGGTTGTTCAGTTTATTAGTCAACCAAAGCATGATGAATGATGAAAAAAGAAAAACGGCCGCAACTGTTCACTGTTGTTGCTGGGTGTGCTGTTATGGTGAGACGTATGTGCAAACGTCACCATGCAGTCGCTTACGTGCCTGAATGTAAATGCAGCAACTGGTGTCCCAATTCCTATGGAAGATTACTAAGCCCTACCTCATGTGGCTTCAACTCGAGGGTGTAATGATAGTGTGCAGGGGCTAGTGGCAGAGGGTAAGGGGTAGTGGTTGACAGTAGGGAGAACATTGGTATTGGCCCTAATTAACTTCCTTTTCAAGCATTAATGAGCTTTTATGTTTCATGTCTATGAGTTGTATGTTTTGTTTATTTTTCTGCACGTGCGAAATGCTTGAAATAGAAATAAAGATAAACCTAAATTAAATTAATCACACTATCTGCGTTTACATGGACCCAAATATACTGATTGCTTTCGGTTTAAAAGTTCTATCAGAATGAAAATGCTCCGTGTTAACACCTCTTTCCAAATGAAAAGTCCCAAACTGAATGAATTATCATTTGATTTCACAAGGGTAGAATAATCCTTTCCCCATCCAATCGTGCGTATCAGAAAGTCATGAAGTTGCGTTCTTACAGCGCATCCTTCGACTAGACATAAATGTACAAGTGATGTTTCCTCACCTTGATGGCAGTGAACAATGTAATTCCAAAAAGGAAAAAAGTTTCCATGTAAACATACCCACTGAAATTTTTTGTTTTGTTTCTGTTTGAATTATGCTCAGTTTCACTTTCAGCATCATATCAGAGCCAGATTTGAACATTAATATCTTTTGGCCATTTCTACCTTGTTTCTAGCTCGTTTTTAGTTTAATTTACAGTATTATGAGCTCTAATTAGAACCAAGGGTGAGCTCTAGAGTAGATAA
Organism: Atherinomorus stipes; assembly: GCA_023101725.1. Lineage (NCBI taxonomy): Eukaryota > Metazoa > Chordata > Actinopteri > Atheriniformes > Atherinidae > Atherinomorus > Atherinomorus stipes. Next base: position 475,473 of record JALJCO010011646.1, read on the forward strand.
CATAACGAGAACAAACCAGATTTCCTTTCATATAAATCAATCTTGTGTGTTTTTAAGTTTGAATAAATTTGATCAACTTTGTCAAAAGCAGTTTGTTCTAATAGTTGAACATTTCATTATCATTTGCAACCACAGAAACTTTGTTGTGGCACCAACAAAGTGTCGACTTAGGGCTTGTAGAAAACTGGCAGCATTGGTGCTGCATCTGTGTTGGATTATCTTGCAGTTTAATTTACTTACACTTGCAGACTCACCCTTTCCTCCATGCAGTGGAAGGGTGGCTGCAAGCCAAATTCAGTGCAGGAGTTTTCAAATACATTAAAAAAGAAAGGAGTTTCTCAGTAGTTTATTTTCATGGAATTGGACAGTTTTTCTTTCTTTCTTTCTTTTTGCAAAAAAGCAGAATGCATTGCAACGAGGGAGTCTTACTATGCAAAACACATGCATGTCCACTCAGTCTAGTTCTCATAATCTCATCCTGCAACAAGAATGAATTAACTGAAAACCCAACATGCACAAAACAAAAATCCTCTGGATTTTGCACTTTTAAGCACCATTGTTGCTGAACATAAAAATCTGAACAACAGATTACACAATAACCTAAACAGCTACAACTAAAAGTTTCATTTTTACCACAAGAAAGAAAAAATCTTTATTTTCTTCTTTACAACTGGCAGCAGGGATAAAATCACCAGGTTATTGCCTAAAAGCTCTCACATGCTTTGTTCTGCAGATGGAGTTGGTAATTGATTATCAACCACCACCAGAAGCCAGCGCTCCCCCTACCTCATCAACCGCAGTTATCACAGCAGTGTATGTCGGTGTGAGAGTATGGCCCTCAGGCCACCCTATGGACAAAAGTCTAGCTCCGCCTCTGGTGCAGACTCATTCTGCTCATGCTCAGCCTCCATATTTAAGCTGTGTGATTCAAAAATGGCTTGAGTTGGTTTGCAAATAAGTCACTTTAGCACTTTAGAAAGGTGTATTCTGTTTGGACTAAAAGAAGGAGGCAGCTGCAGCCTCAATTTAATCTTGTTTTCACAATTTCAGAATCCCAGAATTACCCCTGATGGCAAAGGATAAACTGAATTCTGATTGGTCATTATTTCCATAAAGGAAGCAAAGCTGTTTTTTTTTTTTTTTTGCCATTTTAGCTTTTTTTGTGGTTCGTTAGATTTCACAGAGTAATTTTCGGCTATGTAATCACACCTGTTGACTATCAGAGTGGAAACACAGAGAACTAAGCTAATGATGCTTTATTTTTATCATATGGAGCTTTAATCTCTTTTTCCCCTCTCTGCAATATAGAAAAGGCATTGCCTTCCAGGAACAGCTGCTGCTTTTAACTCCAATACATCCAGACAAGGGCTGAGAGTCACTGGCACATGAATATCAGCCGTATGCTTGGCTGTATGACCATGTATGGGATGTAGTACAGTCTGCGCTGGAAGGCAGACCACAAAGACACAACTAAGAGAAAAATACATCAAGCAGGCAAATTTTTCTTGAGTTGTGAAGCAGATAAGTCTTGTCATCTGTTTGCCCTGTCTTAGAGTTTCTTAGGGAGTATAGAAATATCCAGATAGAGCAGCATTTGAACCTAAAGCAGCATCTGCTGTTAGAAATTTGCTGCGTTACATGGTTGTGCATATCCTCAACGCTTGTGCATGACTGACAGGAGACACTATTACAGCTCCTCCATCAGGTCTGACGTCTGATACATCTGACAACCACAGCAAATGCTTTTCTTTATGTTGTGTCTTTTCTATCTGTAAAGCTCCATGTCTCGTTCAGATCTTAAATCGGTACTTATTAGGTAATTTTAGACTGTAGTGTTTTTAATTATGCACCAGCCGTCCTGCTACCTGCCTGTGTCAAACCCTGTTTGTCTCTAAAAGTGCAGTTTTACCTTGTTTTGCATATGTTTTCATGATTTTGCAGACTGTTATCTCTTTCTCACTATGCAGATGGATTTACATACACAATATGTGACTCACTTGTGTGTGCCAACACATTAAACACCTACACATGTACGCACGCATGTGTGCGCCCACACGTTACTTATGAGTACCTTCTGTTGGCTATATTTATTACCAGAAACAGAAACTGTCTCAGCTACATCACAGCCTAATTTTAAAATAAAAAAAAATCCCTTAAATTTAACAACCTTTTCCATTTTTTTTAATCACTTCTGAGGACAATGTATAAATCAGTAGACATGTCATTTTCTAAAAGTCTTTGAGAATAGGTACAGTAAATGGTGCATACAATTTCATCAGAGCTGCATCTCTGCTCTCACAGAGGATTCACCTTCTAGGGCACAAATACGCTCAATTTAGGGTATTATTTCACCTATAGTGAGGAAAAAAACTTGCAGAAATCCCCAAAGTTCCAGGACTTCATTCACACAGCTATGATTTGTTTTGCTAACTTGCAAAGTTACAGTGGGACTATGTGGTAGTAAAATCTTTAACTAATAAAAATCAGTATTTAGCATTTAGATTTATAATCTAGTGATACGTTTGAAGACATCATCAGGGATTGTACCTGGGTTTATCAGACCTGAAAAGCATCAGGCCCAGTTTCTGTCAGGGAAGCTTCAGACCATGGCTTCTCCCTTGTGATTCACAGCCAGTTAAAGGCATTTTCTGCAACCTCCTACACTCAAGTTGACCTTACTCCTGCGTGCTCCAAAGATGCATAGCCATACAGTACACTGGTTTGGCAGTGATGTCACCGCAACGCTCCTCCTTTCCACCTCTACGGCCATGCACCGTACACTACACCTCCATCTGTGGCATTTCTCCTCAGATTCTGCAGATTTCCTCTTCTTACTCCCACCAGCCTTCTCCATCTGCTCCTCCCAGGGTATTGTGAGCTCTACCAAGACCACTTGTTTTGGCTCAGCACAATGCCAGGTTTGAAGGTTGTGACTGCAATGCTCCCTGGCAATCTGAGTTGTTTACCAGTGTTCACTCTCATCGGCCAGTCGCCTGCTGTGCTAAGGAGTCCTGCTTGGGGTTTATGGAGGACTACGACTTTCAATTGTTCTCACAAATATTTGGTTACACCTCAATACATGGATGGCAACCATCTACAGCCCCTGATAGTGACACCTTTAGCTCAGTTTCCACCAACGGCTCCAGTGTGGGATGGGCTGATATGCATTTCCACAGACAAAGACAAGGAAGAGTGCCAAAATATCTGATCCTACCCATCCCTCTTTTTGGGACCTTTCCGTTGTGGTCCAAATCTAACCAATGTGATTGTAAAGGGAGGAGCTTGACGCGCTGCCATCCGTTGATTGATTATCACTTCCCGTGTGACTCCGTAATGATAAAGTAGAAACAGCAGCATTTTTAATGTCTCGTGGAATTTTTGCTGTTAAAGCCACATTTCATGAAGAAACATCTCAAACTGTTTCAGACCCTCGAGCTGTCATCACATCTTTGTTTCGATGAACACTGTCTCATGGGTTTTCTCAAACAAACTAGACGTAAATGATCTGGATTCTCGCTGCAGGGGTCCAACAACTCATGGTAGTTTTCTGAAATGTTTTGAGTATGAAACCTTTGTCACCATGTTGTGAGGCACATAGAAATTGGGCGCATAACTCCAGTTCTTTCCCCACCTTCCACCCCACCCTTTGGGCACGGTCTCATGGGTTTCCTCAAACGAACTGGACTTGAATGATCTGGATTCTCTCAGCAGGGGTCTGACAACTCTGCACAGTCTCATGGTTGTTTTCAGAAACGTTTTGAGCACAAAATCGTCGTTATCATGCTGTGAAAGCGATGGCAAAACTCCAGTCCAGATGGGGGTGCTAATGGTTACTAACCGACTCACAAGTGTGTCCCTTAAAACCAAAGACAAACATAAACAAAAGCATTTACTGTAGATGGCTGCCCACACCATGGACGCTGTGCTTTTGGTCAACCTGTTGATTGTTTTTCTATAACAATTAATCTCCAGTCAACGGAGAGTAAAAGAATACCTGCAAAAGAGAGAAGAATGCAAGCTTATGTCATTGTGTCACGTCTACATGTCACCACCCCTTCTTCCCATCTCTCCCTCTATACCCAGACTTTGCAATCGTGCAGCCGGCCTCTTTCAACCGTTCCATTCTGACAACTGTTCCGAAGTTTTGGCGTGGTCACATGGCGCATAAAATATGGATCTTATCCCTTTTCTAGACTTGACAACGGTTTAATCATGACAAAAATATCCATATGACCTTGCTATATGTCACATTCTGTGGCATCTGGGCTGACAGGGTTTTTTCTGAGTTGTCCCTGAACACATCTAATTCAGCTGTGACTGCTGATCGTCTCCACCTGTGCTGCTTCTGTGCCTTCCTCCTTTCCTCTGCCAGATCATCAGAACTTGCTCCTGAGTGGATTCAGCAATATTCTGTGAATACCGATCCTGTTAATGACCTGTTTTTTTTCCCCTTCCGTCTCATGCCTCTCTGGTTTTTGGACTATGGAACGTTTCTTGGATTGGATTTAGGATTTTGGACTGGGCTTTTCTTCCCCTGGTAACAGGTCTCACAACCTCCACAAGACACCTGAAGAGCCAACAGCCAGAACCACTATTTTCCCATTACAACAATTCTCATGATGGAGGTTTCAGTCTTGCCCAAGCAGATAAGGTTGGATGGACTGGACACCTCATACCCAACACCCCTTACCTATGACCCCTTGTACCTTGACTTCCTCTTGTAATCTTCTGTTGGCTTCCCTGTTACTTGTAATGAAAAGCCATCCAAGTTAAGATGATACACACATTCTGGTGTTTTTACAGAGTTGTTGCTACATGTGTGGTTAGCTGTTTCACTCTGTCATGGCCTAGATTCTTTGTAGGAGGCCAGTCAATCATAAACACTGCTGGAATATTTAGGTGAATAAAGCAAAAACCCCTGCTGAAATTAGCAAGTTAAAGCAGCTATGCTTTTATCACTCCGTGAACGTAAATTTATCCCAACAAAAGATTCGCGATCCACTTCTCTCATCATCTTTTTGTAAATGTTTGGCTCGCTCTGCTCTTTTCATGACTTCACAAGAAATTTTTAAGTAACCCTTAGCAATATATATATATATATATATATATATATACATACACACACACACACACACACATTCAAATGTACTGAATATACTTATTTCATACTAAAACTGAGGCAGTATACTTGCAGTTTACTTTTTACATACTACTTTTTTTTTATATACATAAGGATAGTATAGAGAAGTATACTTGGCTTATACTTAAAAGTATAAAGAAAATTCTAAGACTAACTACATTAATCCTACAACTTACACTTTAATACAGTACTAACATTTGTACTTGAGTATACTTAATTTGACTTCTGTTACAAAGTAATGATATTTAGCAAATACTAAACCGACTACCTACCTACTTTAAAGAAGCCGTGCGACAGACTGGTGACCTGTCCAGGGTGCGCCCCGCCTCTCACCTGATAAAAGCTGGGATAGGCTCCTGCAACCCCCGCGACCCTGAACTGGATAAGCGGTACAAAAAAAATGACTGACGACTTTAAAAAATATGCTCATTTTTTGTCAGAAGTACAAAAACTATAGGCCTGGCTGGGCCCCCCAGTTTGAGAATCACTGCCCTACTGAATGCCGCCTAGTCGGTCCTTTGATGTGAAATCGGCCTCTCGTTTGTACTTAATCAGAATGTGCAGATGTTACGTCCCAGCTCTGCTAGGGGTTAGGGATGCAAACAAAAGACTGGTTTCAAGATGGAAAAGGTGGAGTAAAGATGTTTATTATTGTTCAGGGATGAATTAAAGCATTAACAAAAACCTGGAAAACTGTAAATGAAAAGGAGATGGGGTTAGCGATGCTGCTCAAAGGAACAAATAAAAAAGACAGACAAAGCCTAACACTAAAAAGGAAACCAAATGGAGAAAACAAACCTAGTCTAGGAACCAAAAAGGGAATGAGCAGCACCATAAACTAAAACCTGTAACCAAAACTCAACAACACAAGTCCTAGCTATCCCAACTCCAAAATATTAGTGCAAATTACAAAGAAAAGGGGATCCAACAATTAAACCATTAACCAAACTTGAACACCAGGAAATCAAAACCTAAAGAAACAAAGTTACCCAAACTAACATCACCAAAAACCATAAATGAAACAAACTAAGGACAACTGTTGCCAGGCCAAGCAGTTGCCCCTTGACTGAGGGTGTGCTGGGTTCTTTTGTAGTTGTAGCAGCCAGCAGGTCCGGGTGGGACTGATAAGTCGTTAGTGGTGGAGGGAGGGAGGAGATGATGGTGGTGTGGTGCCAGGCCAATGAGGACAGACGGATCGAGCAGGTGGATTGCATGTAAAATGAAACACAAAGGGGTTAGAAACCAGGCGTCTGTAACAGCGGATCATGAAACGTAATTGGAAAAAATCTTGAGTTAATTAGTTCACTTTCGCCAAGTGGTGCTGGTTGGATACGCTAGATTACAGCAACTATAAGCTAAGCTAAAGTCAGTGCTGCCAGATACAGAGAATGACTGGGTCGGTTAGGAAACGCTTCTGCCCATTTGTCCAGCTCAGGGGATGGTGGGAGAAGACTAAATTTCACCCAGAGGTGGCATATGTCCTTTAACTAATTATGAACACACTTGAAGTTTAGTGATGATTAGTGTGGCTTCAAGTACACAAAAGTATGCAAATTTTTTAGTACATTTAGCACATTTATTTTTCAGCTGGGAACCTCAAGCAGTTAAATGATTTGAACTGGAACAGACAAAAAGCAGACGTCATTATCCTTGTGCATCTCACACACTCTGAACTACTGTATGATCACCACTTTATATAACACAGAACTAATTAGTTTCGTGTTATGCCATGTGAATATAAGCAATATGCTCAACAAACCAGAGCAGTTTAAATGACAACACAGGGGAAGTTGATTGTGTTCTCTGGCACGGAGGCCATTGCACCAGCCCGTCTGTCGCTGGAAAACAGGTGTTTTCTTTGTTTCTTTTGAATTAAGGCTGTAAATATTGCATATTTAACATCTTAAGCTCTGCAGGGGCTTCTGGGCATTTTTAATAATGGGATGATCCGCAAAACAATGAAGGAATGGTTATTGAGGAAAAATACATGTTGGCTTGCTTGCCTCCCATGTGACCCCTTCTATGTTTAGTCCCAAGAAAATTCAGCAAAATAGCCGACTTGAAAGTGAAAGCACGAGCCTGAGTTATAAACTGAATGCTAACGGTTTCGTTTGAATTGGCTCAGTTTTTTCCTTCTTCTGAACCTGACAAACACCTTGAGAAAACCTTCCTGCACAGACGTTCACCAGCACCGAGCCACCGTCAGACACACGCAGTCATGAAGTTGTCATTGTGAAATGTGAGGCCAGCTCTCTCCTTTAAGACCTCCACCTCCCTGCAGATACATTGAGCTCATTATATGGGTCATGAGCCCAGGGAGGGTTTTGGCTCTTTAATCAATGAATACAATGACACAGGGTATAAGTCACACTGGCTTTCAATAGAGCATAGCATGGCAACCAGAAAGAGAGATGAAGACTAAATGTTCATGTGCAGCGGGTTGGATGGAGATCTGAATGTTTGTGGATCTGCTTTGAGGTGAATGTGTAGAGTTTGATTAGTGATTCATTTAATCTCCTTCAACTACAATGTAGAAGGTATTTTCATTAGGTTCAAGATTTTTAAATGGCCTCATTTTAATTGCTCTAACAATATCTGATTATATCTTCTCAGACACACAATATCCTTTTCTTTGTTCCAGGATTTTTGAACGGCATCCGATGTAGGTCATTTCAGATTGGAATAACTTTCTCTGATTTTGAGATTTCTAGCCCAATTTTTGTTGCAATAAGCTCATTCCAGATGAATTGTGGACCTCTGTTGTTGAATTAATTTGGACGAGGAGTGTGTGCTTGAGCTTTCTGTCTGCATGTTTCTGTTTATTGTTCTGCAAGTGTAACTTCTCACGTGTCTGACCGCGGAGATGTAAGCCAAGATCAGTTGAAATTAGGGCTGTAACGGTACGTGTATTTGTGTCGAACCAATCGGTACACTGCTCTCGGTTTGGCATGACCCTGTACCGAACTGTTGGGCGCAGGATTTGTTTATTTAGCTATTTATTGTTTCATTAAGTTTTTGCGTGCCAACAGACATAATTGAATGACTGGCCGATGAAACTTCACCTCTGCTTGGTGCAGCACGCTGACCATCCTGTTTCTAACAACATGGCATGTCAGCTAGTTGAGGTAGTGAGAGTGCTGTCAAGCCTCACATCTGGGAGTACCTCGTTCTGAGGAAGGGACAAATCAAAAGCAGCTTGCCGACTCAGTTGGGTATGTAGCCACTAAAAAACACTTCCAACATGTTAATGCATCTAAAGCGACACCATACAAGTTTGAATGTTGCTGGTACGACTAGAAAACAGACTAATTTAGCGCAAACATGTATAAAAACAGCAGTATGTTACTTATTTATGCTTTTATTTTATTCAGGCAATCTGACCGGAAGAGTAACCTGCTCTGATGTTTAGTTTTGTGATGAAGATGAGTGAAATGAAAGTGGAGCTGTTTCTGTTAAATGCTGCTCTTAAAACTCAGATGGTGAAGTGAAAGCATGTTTGTTTGTTTTTTTCATTGAAAAGTGTAAAAAACAAACAGCAGGATTTTATTTAAAAAATTTTTTTTTTTTTTTATTTATGGTTATTTTTTACTCATTCAAAATATGGCAGAAAAAACAAAGCAAACAGCTTTGATGTTAAATTTCAGTGAACTTGTTGATCAAACATTGTGTTTTTTTCCATTACTGTACTGAAATAAAACCAAACCGTGACTTGTATACCTCGGTACATACCGAACCGTGATTTTTGTGCATCGTTACAGCCCTAGTTGAAATAAGTGCATGGTCCGATATAAAATGTGTGTGTTCTGCCGCTGTTTCATTTAGTTCCGATACTGTAATTACACAGATGAGACTCACTGCAAGGCTCTTTCCCTCCAGTGGTCTCTTTTTCACTATAAGTCTGTGATTTCATGTATAATTACTCACATAATTATAGTTCCCTCAATCCTACTGTTTCAGGAAGTCTGTTTCTGTCTCTCTGGTGCTTCTTGTCTTTCTCTTTCATGAATGCTCACACATCTGCACGCGCAGATACGACAGTACTTCCACCCTCGTGATTCTGTCCCGCTTTCGCTTTTTTTTTCCATTTGCCAGCCGGTAAAAACTTGTCACTTTTCTTTGTTTTCATCTTCATCTCACGCAGGCCTGTGCTAATATTGGAAAAAAGAAAAAAAAAAAAAGGCAGCAGAGCAGATACAGTGCACAAGAAGTCGGCGGTTTATTCCTGAGCTGCCATGCTCCCTCATTAATTATTCAGTCAGACATCACAAACTTAAAGAGCCTTAAGGTGTGTCGCAGGGAATGAGGGGAAACAAAATGCTCTATTATTTTTTTTTCTTTTTATAGCTCTGGCTTATTTCTTAAAGAGTTGTGAACTGTGCGAGAAGAGACAGCACACACACGTTAGCACTGACAGTAACACTGTAAAGCAACATCTTCTCATGTTTTAAAAGTTTATAAAGGCTCGCGGATGATGCCAGTAGATACAATTAGTATGATTGCTTAGCAACTGAGCATCACTCGTGAGTGAGAGAGGAAGAGGGTAGAGCTCAGGTGGAGTATTGAGGTTACAGACTCCCTTTCTGAAGGATCTGTTTTCCCCAAACCTGAGCATGCTGCATGCTTTCATGTGTCAATCAGCAGAGTAACACCACGCTGCGTCTCAGGCTAACTGACAATGAGATTATATCAACATCCTCTCACACACACATGCCTGTTGAGTCATTTACTGCACAACAGGGTTCAAATTTTAGGCTTTGTACCGCACTGCGGGTTTGCCGAGCATCCAATCGTGGCCTACTTTTAGGTGTCTGGAGGATTTCCCTGCTTTATCTAACCATGAAGGCCACATCTTATGGGACTAACAGTGACAAGCCATATTGGTATTGAAAGTACATTTTGGCTTAATAAATCAAAATCTAAATTAAAAGAAAAACTTGCATTGGGACTAAAAATAGTTTTCAAGCCTGGGAAAAAAAATGGATTGAAAAATAGAAAACAGAAATTAAAGGTGCAGCGTGTAATAAAATCAAAGGTCAATAAAAGCAATTAAATTAAAGCATTATTAAAAACTGTCTATTGTTTAATTACATAACTGAAATAACTGTTAATTTTTTATTCTCTTAAAACAAGCAGTTTAAATCTACTTGCCTTGGGTTCACACACATGGCAGCTGCCATATTTGTGCCATCATTTTCACTATAGTTTGGGATAAAAAACACCTTAAAAGGACCAAAAAAAGACACAATATAAACAAAAATGAAGTAGATACCTGTAGCGTCACTGCTGCACCTGCGGCCGCTGGATCCTCTTGCAGATGAAAACATGTTGATGTCCAGAAGAATTTTGGCCATTGATGGCCACCGTACATTCACAGCTGTGCTTGGCATTAAAGACATTTCTATGTCCATCATTCAGATTTTCAGAGGTGGGGGTTGTAGGGCACGCTCCGTTCAAATAATCTGCATATCATTAGCAAACTGCCTCAAGTTCCTTTTTCTCCAGGCCTGAGGTTTACGGGTAGAGAACAACGACTGCAAAAAGAATCGATGTAGTATCTGATCACGTCTACAGAGCGTGCATTTTAATATTGTCCGGAAAAAAAAGAAGCGGGAAAAAATAAAGGGAAAAAAAAACCCAGGGGGGAAAGGAAATGAAGGAAGGGGGCAAAACAAAAAAAAAAAAAACCCCCCAGACTAACAATGGAATTTTTATTTATTTGGTTTGTTTGGGTTTTTGCTCAGTTTTGCAGCCAGCCCCTAGTGGATGAAGAAAGAACTACAATTTCTTTTAGCATTTTTCTGGATTTCTGTATTAGTCTCACTGTTGGCAACTGGAGGTTGCCGCCGTGTGGAGAAACACCATCCACCGACACGGTCCTCCCTGGACCTGGCAGCCTCACATGAGGACATCCCCTTTGTGTTTGACTGTATTGTGCAACTGGAACCTGCTGTGCACAAACATGGACATTTAACCTGCGGTTTGGTGATATCAGAAGACTTTTTGAATTTCAGAGTGTATTTAAACATCATACAGCTGAATAAAATATGTAAATCATAAAACTAATATTCTTTTTATTAGTTCTATCTTCACAGCAATGGTTTCAACTTTTTTTTTGTTATATTTGATCGATATTTGCATTTTAAGAAGTCATTTATCATCTCTCATGTAAGGCATTTTTCCGATTTCTGTGCCCAAAGAAAATGAAAAGAAAAAAATATATAAATATTTTTTCCCCTTAAAAACTATTTCATTGAGGCCCAAAACATGTGAACCATTCAGTCTGTGTATTTATTAAATAAAGGTTGTAACAGCACTCCTTCTGCTACTGAAGAGCTTCAGCTGAGCCAAACAGGCCTCTCATCTTGATAGATTATATGAATCATACAGTACTACTGTAACTACTATATTTAGTCTAAAATTAACCACAACTGCTGAAATGTGAGCATTTTCTAAAATTGTTTACGTTTAACTTTAACCAAGTTGTCCTCGTATGTGATGGTTTCTCATGAACAAAATCATGACTGGTGAATATGGCAAACAGGGGGATGTGGAAGGCTGTTGCATATAGTCTCCGGTCTGTAATGTTCCTTTTAAAAATTCATTTTTGCTTGGATGGCGTTCAAAAATGTTCATCACTTTCCCTCACTGTGTGTTTAAAAGATGACCATGGTCAAAGGAATGTGGTTGCAAGTCCTCCAGGTGTAGATGGTTATACAGGAAGACTAATTTGCTGGGCAGACCCTTCTGCACATCGCTCCTCCTTAGCAGGACCTTGATCTTCCTCTAAAAAATATTCTAAAAGCTTAATGCCAAGTCTGCAATGAGAGCACGCCTCTGCATATCCAAGCTCTGCATGTCAAGGATTGCATGGATGAAGCATCCATCTACACCTGAGGAAGAGGACGAGGTGAATTCTTATATTCACTTCTTATTTTTTGTTGGTCTTATGCAGTGTCACCTCAGACAGACAGAAAAGTTCAGGTCGATGAACTTTTATGAATATTGTCTTGTATTGTAAAATATTGTATTTTCAACTATTATTCACAGACGTGGTACAGGCCTAAAGGCCTGGTATCAGATGTTTAGAACTCATATTGATAATTTCATGTGTTCGTAAATAAAAGGGCTGAGAGGATATGCATTTCTACCGATTCATCTTCGATATAATGATTTGTCACGATCTATGGGGTTTCAGTGAGTTTTTGCCTTGTCTTAGTCCCGCCTTGTTTCCTGTTTTATTTTGCAAAGTTTCTCCCTTGTGTATTCTGTTCTGCTTTACTTCCTGTTTCCTGACTCACCTGGTTTCATTCAGTAATCTGCACCACCTGTTCGTCATTCCCTGGTTAGTCCCTGTGTGTGTTATATTCCTGGTTTTCAGTTGGTCGTTGTCGTCACCTCCTTGTGTCTCCTTATCATGTTCCCTGGCATCTTGTAAGTTGTCCTGTTTTACTTTTGAGTTGTGAATGAAATCCTTGTCCCGGTAGCCTCCTGTCTTTTCCTGTACAGTATTTGGGTCCTTTTTTCCACTCCTTTGTCCTTTTGATGCGTGAAAGGATTCTTGTTTTTTTTGGGGGGGTTTGTCAATTAAATTTTAAATTGCGATCCTTTTGATTTTTGTGATTCTTAGTTTTGGTCGTTTTTTTTTTTTTTTTAACCACACCAGGTTGTCTGCCATGCTCCACTTTCTGATAAGTATTCTTTATTTTATTTTTTTTTCCCAGGAACGGATACGGATCAGCGCCAGTATCTGGGATTTTTTTGCCAAATTCATCACATCTGGTTAGGTAGGGGGTGAAAACATCGCTTTGCTGCATCGGGGAGCCATTTGATTACCTGCTTTATTACTCGTACTTTGGAAATGCCCAGGAGCTGCGCTGTGTATGGCTGCTATAAACATAACTACCACACAGACAAAAGAAGATGGTTTTTCCACTTCCCAAAACAACAGAAAAAAAGCATAAATGCTGACAGTTCACATTGGAGTCCATCGAAACATCTACAGTAACAATGTGTTCAGATCACTTTGGATGATAAGTAGAACGTATGGGATTATTGTTTAAACCCTGTAGTTGTTTTGTACAGATAATAGAAAACACTTAAATGAGTGGATGTACAGAATCACAGCGCCCCGCCCACTCTGTTCCCGTCTCCTCCGGACAGACTGTGAAAGATCACATTCATCCAGATTACTGCCGTCAATGTTCCCACATAAGGCCACAAGCCCCCCAAAATGGCAGCATTATAAACACTGCACAAAGTCATCATCAATAAAATACAGATGAGCTTTGAGCCACCGGTAATTTGTCATGGTTTGATGAGTGTAAACTCCTGAGAAGTACAGCTAAGGAATGCCACAGTTGCATAAAAATCTGGGAGAAAATTAATATTCAATTTAAAAAAGGAAATAGTTTGAACGCAGGTTGAAACCAAATACATTACAAGATCTGGAAACTGATTACCAGGCTGTTGTGTAGGTCCGTGTAACCAGGCACCAGCAGGCAGACGGTAAGCCGTTTTCAGACTTTCATTGTGGAACATGAGCGGTAAAGTCTATCTGCTCTTTAAACAGACTCGTCTTTTCAAACATGTCACTTCCTTGCAGACTTCTCGCGTCCCGGGTGCTTTCAGACATCAGGAAATGTTGCAGAAAAGTCAGCACAGCCCCACTGTCCCTTCAACTCTGTTCGGAACATTTCCTTGTGCGCTCAGGCAAAATGACGTGCCGCAACATTTCTGCTCTTGTGACATGGAGACCAGCCGGTTCATGTCTGCGACATCTCTGAGGTAAAAGAGCGGAACGCATGTCTGAATGCAGCGTTATAAAGGACAGAGTCCGCAATATTACCGCTTTCCAGTGCAAGTCTGAAAGGGGCTTTAGTCCAACAGACACTCGCTTTGCTTCGTATCTTCTTCTAGCCTTGGCAGTACAGTAAGACTTTTAATATAACTAAAAACATTTCAACATTATTTCAGGCAGATCGGCAGAGAGAGAAATAAAAAAGGGCCCAATAATATTTCGAGGCTCATCGTCCATCAGACGCATTTCACATGCGAGACGTGTTTTCACCCCTTCCTGGTGTCATGGTCACATGAATTCCGGTTCCGGGTTGTGACGTCGGCTCGCGCTGATCCATAACGTCATGTTAATAGTGTTGAAGAAAAACATTTTGCCCTCTGCTGGAGAAAAATGGTAACATTTTTTCACATCCAACTCAGACTAAAATGAAGCATTTGAATTTGACCCCCCCCCCCCCCCCCCACACACACACACACACACACACACACACACAAAAAAACTGTTAATAAAAAAAAAACTTGATTTTAAAAATGGTCAATAAAAAAAGGTTGATTAGATTTCTTTTCATTTGATTTTTCCCGCCGCCTGATAAAGTTGGCTCTGTGAATGTTAAGACTTCTCAAGTTTCTCATCATACAGGCCAGAATGAGAAGACAGTTTGGACAACCATGATTTAACTTCTGAAAGCTGCAGACTTGTCTCTCTGTGGATGGTTTAGATTCTTTTTCCCTTTTATGTAAAAAATTAAATAAAATAAAAAAAATCTGTGTAAAGCCAAATTTTGTATTACCGACTTTAGAGGCTATGTCTTTCTGGGATTGATGGAATACTTCTTTTTTTTTTTATTATTTAGAAAGTGTTTGTAGGGAATTTTCTAAATCTAAAAATGCATTGAGTTATTTTTTTAAGGCTTTTTTTTTTTTTTTAGGTCCAAACTAATTATTCCACCAGGTTTTCTCTCTTATTTGAATCTATGATTTTATTTTATTTATAATACTAATATAAGCTGTTATTATTATAGCCTCATCATATCTTAGCCCATTTTTAACATAATGCTGTGATGTAAAAAGAAAAAAAGGGGGGGGGGGGTCTCAGAGGTCTGAGTGTTTCAGTCTGAGTGCTGCACCGTTTACAGGCCTCCAGGTTCAGAGTTTGACTCAGCGGTGCATCAGTGATATAACAACTCTTGAAAAGCTGTCACTCACAGCTCCAGCTCAGACCCAGTGATGGTCAGTTGTGGTCTTTGTCACTGTGCTCTTACCCCCTCTGCTGGAGGGACATGAGAGACCAGGACCTGATGCAGTCGGTGGGACGGGTCCAGACTGTGAAGCAGCCTCACGTCTCTGCAAGAGAAAGCAAGACTTCCAACCACCACGTGTGTTCAGTAAATCCCACGTTTTAACTTCATCTGTTTTCACATCCTCCTCCGTCAGATGGTCGAGGTGGGGTGTCTGTGTGCGGGTGAGGGAACTCGGGGGTCACTTGGGACGCCGGTCTGGGTTGCAGCACATGGTGAGGCTTTAATTTGGTGTGCAAGGCAAGCCGTGGCGGACTCTCCCAGCAGAGACGGTGCTGTGTTTGTTTTGCGGGTGTGTAAATTAGCGGTAATTCGTTTGCTCAGTAATGACGTGGGAGAGCTAATTAGGGCAATGTTGATGGGTGCATTAATTAGTCTCTAGTGTGTGATGCTAATGAGACCCTGATTTGGAGTGTGTGTTTGTGTTTGGAAGAGTGTAAGCCATGTATCTGTAAAGGCCTACCACTATAGGTCATGCCATGAGGAATGTAGTATTAGAGCATGTGGGAATGCAATACAAAGAGACGGCGTCTGCGTGTCAACACGCTCCACGTATGTGTGTAGATGGCAGACGCAGCAGGGCTGTGTCTGTGTATAAGAGCCTCTTTAATCCCGGTTACTCCATGATGTCTTCCATGCCTGGCTGAATATTGATCCCTCCACTGAACCGTCACAGAGCCAAGACGGGCCCCCGGCTCACATCACACTTGTAACAGCACAGCGAGGAAGCAGAGGTGTGCAGCCGGTCAGTCACACTGCGCCGGTTTCAGCTGCATCACAATCATAAATTCATACCAACGCTATAAAAACGTCCGGGACACACAGAGAAAAAAAACAGACAACACAGGGAGTCGTAATGGATGAGAGGCTGTTTTATAAGTGTGTTCAGTGACAGGTCCACTTCACAGATAAGAAGGATCCATCTGTGTGTGGTCACAGCAGGGAGGACCGACTACACTACTTATGTGGCTTCTCTCCGTGAGGATGTGACAAGGTGCTGAAAAAAATGATGGCATATTCCTGATGTGGCATTCGTCATAGCAGCAAAGAAAGACAAGCATATGTGGAGGGAGGGGGTGTGTGTGTGTGGGGGGGGGTGGCTTTAGAGCCTCACCAGTGATCTATTCTAATCATATTTATTCATGACTATCCCGTTATACATAATCCATTACAATTCCTGTTCAGCTGTATCCTCTGCTGTTTCGTGCTGTTGCTCATTTCTTCGCTTCCTCTCCTTTCTCCTGTAGCACTGTGAGGAGGAAGAGAAATTTAAATCAGCACGAGAGGCCAGTAGATCACCCCGTTTAAAGAAGCTGCATCATGCAGAGTCATCTGTGGGTCTGGAGCGCTCGCTGACAAATGCAACAAGGTGATGTAAATTTAGAGCAGTATACGGCTCACTCGGCCGAACTTTCGGAAGAAGAGCTCAGGGAAAAGCTGAGGAAATAAAGTTCTCTGACCCACATCAGGCTCTTGCTAACTACTACGTTCAGGCAGCGCACCTCGAACCTCCAGCTTGCACTCCACCTCGTCTTCCCCGAGTTCGTTGACGGCCTTGCAGGAGTACCTCCCCCCGTCAAACAGGCTCGGCTTGCGGATGTTCAGAGTCAACACGCCCTGGTTGTTCTGCATCAGGAACTTGGGGTCACCTTCAATCATTATATTGTTCTTCATCCAAATGATCTTTGGCTGAGGAACAGTGTGTTGGAGGAGGAGAAAATTGGCGGGATGCAGGAGTAGGGAGGAGAGGAGGGATGGGGAGGAGCGCACAAACACAGCGAGGGATGTAGGGAGGGGAGCAGAGGCAGCAGGGAAGAGGGAGGTGAAATTAGGTCAACATTTGGGCTTGACAAATCTTTGCCGATTCGGTGGGATAAAAAAGAAATGTCTCTCCAAAGATCTTTCAGCTCCACCTCTTGATCTAGCTTCAGACATAAAAATACATTCCTGCTGCAAAGGCATCAAAATCCTCTCATTGTTCTACACTCACTGTTTGACACTCAAAACTTGTACGCTCACTCTGAAAAACACAGAGCATGAAATCTGAAGCGTACCCTTGCAGCACAGCTATCAGGGGCCAATGCAGGTGAAGTGTTTGCAGTGTGGAGTTATAGTGCTGTAGTGTGCAGCATGCTTATTTGCAAAGCAGTTTGGGTTTCTTCTTCTATGTAATCGACAATGACAGGAATGTGCATCACGCCTGCCCTGCCTTACTCTCACTTGACTCTCATTTTACCACTTATTTACATACTAGAGATGCTCAGAGGCAAGTAAATACTTTATATAATATGTTTCAGCCATTTTTTTTTCTGTTTGAAATGTAGAAGTAAGCTGGAGTGAAACATTAACCCTTAATGAGAGGTATACAAAGTGGTAAGTTAAATACCTTGGGGTTGCCACGAACAGCGCAGCTGATGGCTGCGGAGTAGCCTGCAATCACGCTTCTGTCCACCAGAGGAGCCGTGAATTTCGGGGAGCTGCACATGTCTTTCTCTTTATAGGGTGAGCGGTTATGAATCAGGCCTAGACAGGAGGAGAAGTCTTTAAGAACACAGATGCTGCAGGGTGCAAACCCCCGCGTGCTGCAATGCAAGTAAATGAAAATAAAATGAGTTACACAACCCCGTTGCCCAGAACACTGAGCTTTATGTGCTGTGCTTTAGGGCTGCTTTTCATTACAATAACCTCTACCCCCTCAAATCATCCTTCCTTGACCCAGAAGTTGTTTCCTTTATTTGTTCCTTTACAGCATATGTGAGGAGAACCAAAGGAGAGAGGAGGCCTGTGGAAGAGCTTAGAATGAGGAAGCAGGTGAATTTTCTGTGGTGTGCTACTTCTGCACCCTCACATTCCTTCTCACATCCTTACTGGGCTTCGCGATAATATGAAGATGATAATGGAGCAAAATAAGAAGCTCCCACAGTCTAATATGATGAATATGTGAGCAGAGGAACATAGAATTTGCCTGCTTGCTTCAACACTGGATAGTCAACCTTATTACTTATTCATATGTTAAAATTAAATGTATCTTCGGGAGAATGTTGTAAAAGAAAAGTCCAGATAGCTAATAATTAATGGTGCACAGGAAAAAATATTATGTTTTAGTTTTATGTCTCAAATTCAACCTTATTCATGTAACACAAATAATTTCTGCACAAGCAAGGACGTGGAGAAAATCGGCTTAAAGGCTCAACCAGCTATTACCAGCAAAGTAAAACATAACTCAAACCTCAAGCATATAACATGGGCATGTAACAAAAACATGAAAACAGCCACGTTCAATAGAGGTGTTGATCATCAAGTATCAACCAATGACTTGACTTTTTTTTTTTTCTTTTCCAGTGTAATGTAATTATTTTCCCTGTGGTACCTGAAAAAGGTCAAATGGGATATTTGGGCACATTTAAGTGGTTCCACCGGGATATTCCTGTGCTTCACTTTTTCAGCTTTTACTTCTGATTGTTCTGATAATAACTTAATCTGCTGGCTTCGTAGTTCCTGTGATATGAGTTGCTACGTGCACTGACTGCTCATGAGGAGATGATTTTTCTTTTGGACCCTCTTTCTTGCATCGCACTTATGTTACACACAATGTTGCAGAAGACTCAGCACTTTTTACTGCTTCATGTTTAACTTTTCACTGATTTACGTTATGTTGCACAACTTGTCTCATTGTTGCCATGCAGCTGTAATGTCCCTGTACGATGTGCCCAAGACAAAGTTCTTATAAGGGGACGATAAAGTTTATCTTACTTCCTTACTTGCACTACCAGTCAAAAGTTTGGGCACATTTTCGTATTAGAATCAATGGAAACGTGTGTCCAAACTTTGGACTGGTACTTTTATTTATTTACTTATCTATTTAAAAGTATATACAAATAAATTATTGTAACAAATGAGTTGAAGGGATACAATCCAACATAAAACATGGGAAAAAAACTGAGTGGGAAATTAGGGTTAGAATGGGGTAGAAAAGAGAGGAAAAAAACACCACAGGGAAACACTTGTCATCAAATCGTATATACTTGCTTGCTATTTTCAAAATATTCACTGCTTTCTTGTTTTGTTTTTTTTTTGTTTGTTTTTTTTTGTTTTTTAACATATTTTATAGTATTTTGGACTGGTACTGTATTTACTTTTCTCATTGGATACTTAACTAAGGGAGGGGGGGGGGGGGGAGAAAGGGGATAAAAGAAAAGAAAAAAAAGGGAGGGGAATTACTAGATAAACTGGCTACGATCTTCCAATTCCATTATTTCTACTATAAATACATAATTTAGGCAGTGGTTCCCAAACAATTTTTTGCAGGGCTCCCCCTTTTCATTGACAATTGTAATGTCAATGGCCTCAATTATCTTACTTAAAGGATAACTTTCTTTGTTTTCAACCTGGACCTTATTTCTATGAGTATATATGTGCATATACCCACCAGTAAAATTTCTGCATCACATTAAGTCCTTCAGAAGATATTGCGTTGAGTCACCCCCTCGGTGTAGATCCATATAATGGTGGAGACAGGGCAGTCACTGTACCAGACATTATCTGCAGCAAAACTCCTTGATTTTTGCCAATACTTAACCTAGAACGACGGAACAAACGAGTACTATTGTCCCATGAGTCCAGATTTAGCTTTACATTAGTCATCGGGGTGTTCTACACACCTTTCAGGGTCGCACGTTTACGATGCGCGCTTCCATAGTACAGCTGAGAAGAGCAGCTCGCTACCCAGACAACAACAAAAACACAAATTGCAAAACTGTTTACTCAAGGACAATAGAACTCATTCGTTTGTTCATTCTACTTAAAGCATTGATGAAACTCAGGAGTTTTTGCTCCAGATAGTCTTATGCAGTATAGTGGCTGCCCTGTCTCCGCCATTTTACTGGATGTATCTTCCCAAGGAGTCGAAGTAATGCAGAAACTTTACTGGTGAGTAAATGCATGTTCATGCTCCTAAAAATAAGGTCCAGGTTAAAAAAAAAAAAGAAAGTTATACTTTAAAGATCTTAAATCTGATAAGTTTGCAGTAATCTCACACCACTTTGCTTTCTTTTTGGACCAAGATTAAACATGTGCCCGGTGTAGTTGTGAAGAGATATCTCATTTATTTTTGGAATGACATTTTGGAAAAGAGGTAAAAATAGTCCATGAAAAAGAAGATCAGCATGACAACCACTTACATTTTGCTTCAGTTCTGGCTCAGTGAGGCTGTTTTTGTTGCACTTGTTGATGATAAGTGCTTATAAATAAATCTGAGTTGAGCTGATGTGTTTTGAGTCAAAGTCCATCAGAGCTAGAGTTGTTTTAGAGCCAGCCTTGCAGTTGTACTTTATCCTAAAATTCTCAACATGGACCTTAGTTTCTTTGTATTTCAGGGTGAATTATTACTAGGTGCAAAAAAAAAAACTTTGCAGTCTGAGACCTGAGGAAGAACACAGCGAATGGCAACCATCAGGCACAGAGCAAGTGTAACATTGCAGAGGGGGCGGGGACTTGTAGTGGGCCCTTATAGGCTATTGGCCATTTCATTAAACAAGTCACATATCTGATCTGGATCTGCGCGGTAGGTCTATCTGGCCATGACCAAAAAAGGGACTGAATGAACGGCTATAGCTTCAAATATTAAAAATTAATTCTCACACTTTGATACATATAAATAATATTAAATATAGTCATAGATAAACTAAGAGACTCAATTTGCTCACTAGACAGCAGATAACTCTTGAAACAAAGTAAATGGAACATTACAGTGCCAGGATGTGTCGGTGCCACACAGAGGCAGCTTGCAAACCTGGCAGACTACGACTGTCTGACCCTCGCCCTGCTAGTATTGCGAGAGCGCTAACTCCTAAGTCCTTTGCTAACATGAACTGTTTACTGGTATTCTGGTAACGCCGCCTATTCCAAGTTGCTTTGTGGAGCCTGTTTCCAGTTGTAAACAGGATTATATCCACCAGCAGAGCCACGATGCTCACAGAGAGACTGAACAGCATCTCCTGCTCATCTTTTAAAAAGAGCTCGCAGAGAAACTGGACTCTGATTAAATAATACATGCGTTTAAGTCCACGCTGCCGTCTTGTCCTTTAAACTGAGAGCTGCGGTGCGCACAGCTGCATTATTGTGTCCTTTACTCTGCTGCTGAACCCGATGTGTTCAGATGGTTAAATGGTTGTTGATCATGCATAATGTGGATACTTTATGGCTCTATGAGAGTGTATGAGTACACACGTGAGTGTTATATTTCACTATGTTCAACTTATTGGGCAGCAATGCCTGTTTTTGTTTTGTTTGTGGCGATAATAGACTGCATGTGCTGTTTGCAGGCGATCTAAGATTGCTCAAAAAATCAATAACAGACGTAAAAAGCAGTATTAATGAGGATTTAGCTGCGCTACTACATTGCCATGGAAAGTTGGAGAGCGTGTGGTAAACGCAAGATGACATTCGACCCGATAGATGCAGAGATATTAGTGGAAGAGGTAGATACAATGAAGAATTTAAAATAATAATTATGAAATATAAAGTGGGCCCCTTCATAGCTGTGCGCCCTGGGCAGCTGCACCCACTGCCCCCCCGCCCCCTCAGCTACAGGCAACCACTTTAAGTAACATGGCAGAGAAAATGTAAAATAACCCTTTAATTTCATCTTTTGCAGTCACTCACATGGATTGAATCTCTACTAAAGTGTTGCTTAAGGGAAAAGTTACTTAATTTTCCTCTAAGTTAGCTGCTACATCCACCGTATCAGTACAACCTATGGTCACACACCAAGTTAAATCTACACAAGGATTGTCTAAAGCTTAATTAGTAGCCTCCTGTAATCACTCTCCGCTGTTTTGGGGTTGTTTTGCCTTTAACATCCTCACCACATCCAGCCACACCGGTAATTTATCTCGATTAGTAGAGTGCCCGTTGAATTATCGAGGCAGGGAACTGACTTTTGTTTTATCCTGAGGTTATGTGGGCACTGTGATCAACAATTCTCAAACTGTTGTCAGGAACACAAAAGAAACTGGCTGGTGGGCTGCAAAATTTTCTGGTAGAGTAAGCAAATGCTACAAACACAAAAACAGCGGCAACATTTGGCTGGTGGCAGGTGTTAATTTCCCAGCCTGGTTGCTTTCATAATCTGCAGCCAGTATTAGATGTTATTTATTTAACACATTGTCATAGAGTACTTCTTTTCAGTATAACAAGTGAGAAGTGATTTTCCTTTTATATAGGTGTTGCAGCTCGCTCCATTCTTGTTAGTTTGTCTGTAAGGAAGATTTGTTTTTTTATTCTCATTATTTTTGGCAGGTGCAATGCAAATCAACACTCAAGACAAATTCCTCCTTTTGGTATCTGCTCCATAGTTTTTGCTTAATATTTCAACTGAATACGGCATTAGATGTTCCTTAGAATCAAAAACAGTGCTATTGTGTTAGTGTGCGGTGGTCTTCGGGGGTTTCATCACCTGTTTTGGTAATGACAGCGGTGTTCTTGCTAATGCCGGGATCGTCGCTGAAGCCACAGATGTTTTCGCTGTACACTCGAAAGGAATACTCGTTCCCCATGACCAGGTCGGACACAGTGCAGCTGGGCCTGCGGTTGTGCTCATAGACCGTGAACCACTCCTGATGTGAGACAGACAGAGAGACAGATAGGGAGAAGATGGAGAGGCTCAAAGAGGGTTATAGCTCAGGTCCACATCTAGAAAGTTGAGAAATCTCCAACCTACAGCTTCCATTTCTCCAGTTCCCATTTCTGTTGATTCAGTCAGCCACTTTATTATTACCTTGTTTGGATCCCTTCTTCCCTCAGAACTGCCTGAATTTTTGGTGTCATATTCAAGACTCAGGATGTTGGAAGCATTGCTCAGAGATTTTGCTCCATATTGACATGATGGCATCACACAGATGCTGTACATCTGTGATGAGAATTTTCCATTCCATCGGATCCCAAAGCTGTTCTGTTGGATTGAGATGTGGTGACTGTGGAGGCAGCTGGAGCTCAGTGAACTCATGGTAATGTTGGAGATGATCTGAGCTTTGTGACATGGTGCATGCTGGAAGCAGCATCAGAAGATGCTCCACTGTGGTCATAAAGGGATGGACATGGTCAGCAACAATACACCGGTAGGCTGTGGTGTAGGGATGTAACGATTAGGGATGGGCGATATGGACTAAAAAATGTATCATGATAATTTCTCTTCTTTATCACGGTAACAATAAGTGACGATAAAAACCATCAGCAAAATATTTTGTATTATAAATCTGTCACTAAATTCTGTCTTAAAAGTTCTACAAAATACTAGAAGCCACTAAACTATATGAATTAAGTTCATGTAGTGCACCTGTATTGCAAAACTGCCGTGACACGAGAATCAAACAAGTCCGAAATATGAGAGACCAAATTCCACATTTATGCAAATGATGCAAACAGCAAAACTAACTTGGCTTATTAAAAAAAAACAAAGTAGTGCAACTGCAAACACAACCTGATAAATTGCCATCTCACGATAAGAACGATAAATTCAAATTGTTATTGGGGGAATTTCTTTGACGATATATCGCACACGATAAAATATCGCCCATCCCTAGTAACGATTACTGGTAAAATGGTTAACTGTGATAAAATTCTCAACGATTAGTGAAACCGTTTCAAATTTTAATTATCCATTGCATTTTGGAAAACTCAGTGATGCTGCTCATTGGCTGGAAAAGCAGCAGCAGTCCCGGTTTACAATGTTTCATTTCTGAAAACATGTCAGAAGGCAATGAACGCATCCACGTGGACAGTACTCCCCCTCTTTCCCCCTTTAAGGACAAAGTAGACGTTTAGACCCATTTTGGATATTTTTAAAGATGCTGGGGAGATCTTTCAATAATACTGCAATAATGATTAATGTGATCATTTTAGCCACAATAACCGTGATGTAAATTTTCATATACCATCCTACTGTGGTGGTTAAACCATGTCATGTTGGGACTCAGAGGCCCAAAGTGGGCCAAGAAAATCTCCCCCACACCATTACACCAGCAGCAGCCTGAAGCCTTGATCCAAGGCAGGATGGATCAATGCTTTCATGATGTTTCCACCAAATTCTGAGCCTCGCATCGGAATGTGGAGCTGAAATGGAGACTCATCAGACCAGCAAGTTCTGGTGAGTCTGTGTGAATTGTAGCCTCAGTTTCTGGTTCTTGGCTGACAGGAGTGGCACCAGGTGTGGTCTTCTGCTGCTGTAGCCCATCTGGTTCAAGGTTGGACATGTTGTGTGTTCAGAGATGCTATCCTGCAGACCTTGGTTGGAACCAGTGCTTACATGACTTCCTGTTGCCTTTCTATCATCTCCAACCAGTCTGCCCATTCTCCTCTAACCTCTGACATCAACCAGACATTCTGGCCCAGACAACTCACTGGATATTTTCTATTCTTAAGATCATTCTCTGATCCAGTAAACACTCAGACCAACAGCCATGCCATGTTCAACTTAAACCCCTTTCTTCTTCTTTCTGATGCTCAGTTTGAACTTCAGCAAGTCGTTTTCACCATGTCTGCATGACGGGATGTGTTGAGTTGCAGCCATGTAATTGGTTGATTAGCTCAGTTAATGGTGTACCTAATAATAAAGTGGACGGTAACTGTGTACTGATGATAGAAGCCTCTGTCAATATATAACACATGTAAAAGTAAAATGTCCCAATCCACCAACTTCTCTGTGTGTGTTTGTGTTTCAATGCTGAGCAGGAAAACAGCTGCCTGCTGCAGCCAAAATGATGCTGAGAAACCTTAGAGAACAAAAGAATGCAGTTTAAATCTACACAAAGTGAAAACAAAGTGATTAAAATCAACTTACACATACAGTATAGACACGTGAGCTTCAATTTTAATCAATATCAGGTATTTGGTCAACACAGACTGATGTTTGGAACTTAAATATTCTAATCTATACAACATCGGTCTGAATTCAGAGCACGCAGACACTCCTGTGCGTTCCAGCCGGGTTGTAAAATGCACCATTTACTTGACCCAGCTCATGTGTCTGACCAAGCAGCCAACTCAAACAGCAACTGCCTCAGCTGGCAGAAAAATCAGCCAACATTCACACCTCTGTCAAACTAACTGCGCCTAAATTCAGAGAGCATCCTTACTGGTAACCTCATGTTAAATTTAGCTGCAGACATACAAGGTTTGCAGCTCCATTCTGACATTCCCTCTTCTTTACAAACACATTGCTTTATCTTTCTTGAAGAGAAGCTACAAAAAACCCCTAAAAACCAACAGAGTCTGAGTTAGCACCGTTTCACATTTATGAAAGTCCACTTCAAGTGGCTGGTTTGACCGTAGAGATGCAAACATTGGCTGACTTTTCAGTCCCCTCCAGAAGGCTGCCAGCCTCCAGTGCTAATGTGCTGACTTATCATTGTCCAAATCAATAGCTGGATTTGGCAAGTATATAGCCACTTCTAAGACTTTGAAGTACTTTGAATTCTTTCCTTTTTACACATTGAAGCACATTAAAGCTTCTGTTTCTTTAACACGTTTGACTGACAAAATTCTCTTTTTTAGTCTTTTCTGTTATCGGATAATTCTCTAGATTATCCTTTTTTAAAATCTACATGGAAGAGGTGGAAGGCAAAACGTACTTATATCAAGGTCACAAAATATTTCCAACACGGCTGTTCGCCAGCACCTGTTTCCTCCTCTGTGCATACCTTCGTCTTCTTGTCAGCCTTCTGAATGCTGTAGCCGATAATCTCACAGTTGCCGTCATCTTTGGGTGGCTTCCACTCCAGCGCGGCATTGAAGCCCCAGACGTCTGTGACATGCACGTCGATGGGCGGGCCGGGCTTTTCTGGTGGGATTTTACAGAGACAGAGTGGAGATAGATGTTGGAGGATTTCCTGTGAAACTAGACGGGTTTGCAAGAATGGAAAGCTCAGTCGTAATAAAAAGTGTTCAACGCATGCCGAGCCGGCTGAGATAACTCTCATCCCCGCCAAGATATAAACGCTGCAGAGAGGCTCTCAGAGGTAGAGAGGGGAGGGAGAAAGGTACAAACAGATCTGGAGCAGGGAAATCCCACGGAGAGAAAGAAATCAACACTCGAAGCAGAGGAGATTTGACAGATTAGACAGATTAGAAAGAATGACAGATTAGCAGAGCAAAAGACAAAGGATGAAGGAAAGCTGGTGATAGCTGAATACATCACTAGAAAAATATTTGGAACAGAAACGACAAAGTATGCTTTGCGTGGCTGGAGTGCAAAGAAGAATGATTCGTGCTCGTCATCGATTCTGCTGTGTGGCCTACATGATGCACAGAGAAGCGCAGAAATACTGTACATCGTAAAGTATTTGTCATCAATCTTGCTCTGTACAGTCCTTACACTGAGCAGTACGGCTTTATCCCCCTTGCTCCTACGGCATGGGGACGGATCAACCCAAAGAGGTGGGGGGGGGGGGTGATCAGAGTCCCTCATTAGCTCAACCTTCTCAGCAGAGTAAGTGACAGAGTAGCCCTCAAAATCCAAACATAATCCGAGTCTACATGCAAATAATCTCAGCAGAGCCCCGTTAAATAATCCACCCAGAACCCCCGACCCACGGAGACGAAGCCGTAAGCTGAGGAATGAGCTGGCGGCCACAGTGGCAGTGCAGGAGCCAGGATTATGTGCGGGAGAGGAATGAGCTCTTTGATGATTTGCTACTTTGAGTCCCAGATCCCCTCCGAGTATGAAACGAGGAATTATCGTCAAATTTAAGAAAAAAAATCTTGACATGTCACAGATTTAAGCCCAAACCATCATCGTCTTCCAAACAGGTTATTAACCATGTACCTTTTGAAGTCCGTGAACATGCATGGTCTTCTAATCTCTACTGGAGAACATGCAACAGGATTGTCTGTGAGGCTGGTTCGTGGTTTCTGCAACCGCAGCTCGTACAGGTAAAGTCAGCTAATTCTGTGCATGGGATTTAGGAATGGAAACTGGAAACTTCGGGGGATAAGGTGACTTTCCTCTGACCACCTTTCCACAAATCAGGTCTGGCCAAGGGGCAAGCTCTGCTGGAGAACAGTGAAGCTACTTACTTATTGCTTAAAGATTGTAATTCTTGATCTGCTAGAGGCTGGCTCCAAAACAGCAAATCCCCTTAGACTCCCACGTTAAAACGGCCAACTTCACAGCAGATATAAACATATTTACAGTCTGCTTAAAAAAAAAAAAAAATCATTTAGGTTTAATAGGTCAGGTTTACCTTCATGATTTTTTTTTTTTTTTTTTTTTTGTGTAAGTCATCCGTTTAGATGTTATTTAATCTTGAAATTACACACAATTAGGGGCGTGTCCTTTTGATTGACAGGTGGCAGACTGGGGGCTAGTTTTAGCCATGGTGGCTAATAGCTCAAAGGAAGGCCTCAGCCTGTAGCAGAGTTTCACAACAGCAGATTTTAGCTGGTTAACAGCAAGTCCGAGCGTGTCTTAACTATCTTCATTCATTCCTGTTCATTTCAGATTAGCTCTGTTAGCATTTAGCATAGCTGTCAGTCATTTGCCCCGCAGCTCAGAGCGGCCCTCTCTTTGCCCATTTTAGTATTTTCTGTGACATGATGGCGACGGTGGGAAACGCCCAACTGGCTTCACTTTTAGCTCTTCAGATGTAACCGGATAAACATCCTTTTTCTTTTTAACAGTCTTTGGGCCTCACAAATGAAAACAGCATTCAGTTCCTGTCTCATGCACAGTTACCATGCTTGAAATCCAGACAGTCCACATGGGCACGTTTTGCACAGCACACCTACAGTCCACATGAACAGTGGACCAAAATTCCTGCCGACAGGTGCAGAAGTCTTATTGAACATTACAGAAAACACCTGATTGCCTCACAGTATTGCTTAACAAAATTTTAGCTTCAGTGCCTCGTCATGCTTGTTTACTTGTTTTATTTTTGTATGTTTGATGTATTTCTTTTAAACCACAATTTAAAATCAATGTCAATATTTTCATAGAATTTTTATTTACTTTTGTCAATTTCAACTTATTTCACTGACGGCTGATTTTTTTTTTTCCGTCTTTAATTGGAGGGTATAAATAAGTTTGAGGCCGACTGTATGTCCAACCATGAAAATTGAAATCATGCATCTGTGGGACTGACCTACAATCTGGATGTATATGTCGGCACTGTCGGACATGTTCTCGATCTGAACAGTCAGGGTGTATTTTCCAGAGTGGCTTCGCTCGGCTGAGCGGATGAAGAGGATGGTGTCCACCTCACTGGTACGAGTTCCCACACTTTTGTCCTCAAGGAGAACATCGTCTTTATACCAGGTCACAACGGGGCGAGGCTTTCCCTGAAGGTGGAAGGAGTGAGGACTCAAACCAGAAAAATAATTCAATTACCCTCTAAGATAACAGAGCAGCTTCTAGCTACACTTTTCCCCTCAGAAGCAGCTTTTCACCTTCTCTTTCCCGAGGTAGCAGACCTATGGCTCACTTTCTTCTTGTCTGTTTTTATTTACAACAAGGGGTTCCCCTTTGCTGCTTGTGGTTAGCTTCTTTTCACCAGTGCCATAATTTGCAAGTTGCTGTCAGATGCTATAGTTCTCCCCGTGCCCTTTAAGCGCTCGCTCTCTCTGTTAAGAACAACATTTAGAGAGCTGATTTGAATTCCAGGAGAAGAGAAAATGCTCTGTCAGATTGCAGCCATTGGGGGATTTCTAGTGCTTGGTTTTAAGATCTAAAACGCACAAACAAAATGCATTTGGACATGCTATACAAACATAAACAACAAAAACTGGCTATCTCTTGTTTTTGTACCTGAAATGAACCACATCATGTTTCTTGCAAACCGTTGTAACTGCATGTTTTATGTGGTGGATGATGTGGCTTCTTAGGCCTCGATCTAAGCTCTTTTTTTTTTTCTCTACATTTTTAACCAAGAAAATATAATGATTAGTTGTCGGTGAGTCTGATTTAACCACCTACAAGGTCAACATGAAAAGCACCTCCAGGTTTCTACTGTTCATGCTGCTCCTGCAAATATAATGTGTGGAAGAAAAAAAAAAAAAGACTTGGACTAACCTGGAAGGGAATCACCAAGTTCACCTTCTCGCCCACGGGCTTGATGAGTTTAGATCTCAGATTGCGAGGAAGGCGGATCTTTGGATTCTCTGGGTGGTAGACAAAGAAGAGACAGACAAAGAAACGATGAGTCAAATTTGTGAAAGAGTGGGTGATGTGGGGGAGTAAAGACGGAGGAGGTGTACACCTTTCATGTTTGGTGAACTATCGTCATATGGAAATACACTATAAAAAGGGAAACAGCAGGTTTGAATTAATTGTAATAGTTAGTCTAAGCTAAAAAACTGACTTATGTTTCCTCTGTGGTTATGAATTGATTTCACATTTTGACTGAAATTATCTAAATTGGAAAACTAAATGCGATGATATTTACTTTTTTCACCACCTCTAGTTAAATACATTTATATGTAATAGTGTTTGAAAAAAAAAAAATTCTGGGGAAAAAAGTCAGAATTCTGACTTTTTCAGATATTGGAAAAAAAAATCCTGATTTTTATATATTTAATTTTTTTTAAGTTCTGGAAAAAAGTCAGAATTCTGAGATTAAAGTCAGAATTATGACTTTTTTTTCTCAGAAATTTATTACATTTTTGCAGTGACCCTAATCCTCTTCTGTACATTTAAAAGATGCCAGAAAGCGCGACCACTTGGGCGTTATCGTGAGAAGGGTCTATCTGCGGCTCGCAAGACAGGGGCGTGTTGTAGAGTGGGCGTGTCTTAAAGTGACGTTACTCGACGACACGCCCACCAGGCCAATGAGAGCACGGTAAAATCTAGCCCTACCCCTGACCCTTCCCCTAAACCTAACCAGATCCACCCACAATGCGACACGCCCACTATAGGGAGCCTGAGTCACGCCCCTCTACTTCCGCATCATGGGACCTAAGAGATGAAAAAATATGAATGGAAGTCAATGGGGAGAAAATAATTATTTTCTGGTCCCAGTCGTTCTCTGTCCTGGATTCCAGATATGTTGGTTATGGATTTAAATGAAAATTTTTCGTGCAAAGAAAAAATAAAATACCGCGAAGATTTTCGATAATATCAGGATTTACTTGAAGCCTCTGTGTGGACTACAGCCCTCGCCGCAAGTGATGACGTCGCTCCCTGCGGCGGGCGTGAACCAGACTGGACATCATTCTATCGGCATGATGGAAAGACTCAACATTTCCTGACTTAAAACGGTTTTCACATCTGTTCATGCTCTTTTTCCTGTTCTTGAAAAAAATAAAGTAAAAAGCGGTGACGTGCCGGAGTAAAATCACAACGGTAGCGTAATCAGGCAGCTGGTGACGCAGGTCGGTTGCGACGAGGGCTGTAGTCCACACAGAGGCTTCAAATAAATCCTGAAATTATCTAAAATCTTCGCGGTATTTTATTTTTTCTTTGCACGAAAAATTTTCATTTAAATCCATAACCAACATATCTGGAATCCAGGACAGAGAACGACTGGGACCAGAAGATAATTATTTTCTCCCCATTGACTTCCATTCATATTTTTTTCGTCTCTTAGGTCCCATGATGCGGAAGTAGAGGGGCGTGACTTCGGCTCCCTATAGGACACGCCCACTATAGGACACGCCCAATGGGTTGCGTGCCGCAGATGGATACACTTGGTTATCGTTGGTCAAGTAATCGCCGTCCAATACATGAAGCAGCTTCACACTGGTTGCAACTAGTGCACTGTGGGTGTATCGATACAAATATTGATACTATCGATACCAACCTTGGTATCAGTATTGATCAATACTATTAATACTTTAATGTAAGACTTATAAACTATCAAAATATTCATAAATAAGGAGGAAAAAGTGTTTTTTGGTGGATTTGATTCACTACTCTGACAAGGCCACCATATTCCCAAAATCAGCTTCTCTCATCAAGATATCTGCAAATTCAGACTAGTGGCACTAGTGATGTTTTTTTCTGGACACCTGATTGTAAGATTTTACATGTAAGGGTTAAAAACTATCACAAACTTCTTAAATTAGGAAGGTATGGGATTTTTAGTGGTTTCGGTTCACCTCAGTGATGAGGCACCAACATGCCTCATAACAGCTTCTCTCACTGAGATAATGCCAATTTTGAATTTTTATGGTTTATTATTTTTCTTCACTAAATTATAACTGCGTGAGTGGAGCTAGTCTGACTACTCAATATCAGTGAATTCAGGTCGGGGTTTTGAACAAATTATTTAAAAAAAAAAAAGAAAGAAACTTCTGTAGCAAAACAGGAGGCAGCAACCACAACTTGTAAGTTTGTTTGTTTTCTAATTTCTGTCTTGTCTGAAGCATAGTTCAATGGCTGTTTCTCATAACCAAGTAGCTTATGCTAAGAACATACTTGTGTAGTTGCTAGTATGGACTTGTGGGAAGTACAGACTTCTTGGGACGGAAGGACGCAAGTACACTCGTTGCACATTTGGAAAGAAACGTCATGACAGTTATCTCATGACAGTTATTGTTACAATTAAAAGGTACAAAAGCCCTGCTGATACATGGCAGTCAAGTCCAGTTAATCTGCGCAGCTGTCCTACTGTTAGCTACTGTAAGCTACAATTAGCTGTTCAGCTCCTGTTTCTGAAGCCGCTAGTCACTATTAATAATGGTTTAAACTTTATCAAACCAAAAAAAACTTGAAGTAACAACTCTGTTGTAGAAAAGTTATTAAAACCAATGTTACGTGATATAAGAGTATTTTCTCTTCCAGCATCATTACACCACAATGCCTTATGGGATATAAGGATGCCTGAAGTCCACAAAAGTTACCTCCAATGCAGACTTGGAAAAGTGGGCAGAGCAAGTGCAGATCCGGGAATGTGGAGTGTACTTGTGGCGTACCTTGAATTGGACAGTACTTGGACCTCTATTAATGACATTTCGATAGTACACAAGAACGCAAGTATGCAAAAGTATGCATTTTGGGAATTGCCCATGACGCTCACACATAGCCTTTAGCTAACAAAATGTGACCACTAGCTACCTGCAGGTTGACCTAGTTTCTCTAAATAAGGTTATAGCCAAATAAGGTTATAAAAATGAAGTCAACTTGATCTCCAGGGAGGTCATATCATTACTACACCCAACCCTTTTACTGAGGAGGGAAATCTTGCGTGCCAAAAAAAAACTTTTTTTATTTTCTTTGGAGAATTGACACATGCAGCAATATCAACTACATGAAGTAGTTTATAATGCTGTCATCACTCCTTTACAGAAGTTTTTTTTTTTTTTTATGTGCAAATTTTAACCACATTATAGGTGGTTTTCGTCACAATGAAGTAATTCTGTGTTGTTTCCAGTTTTAATAAAACAAAAAAACACTGTTTAGGGTGCACTGCCCCTTTAAGTTGGAACAACTGAATTGCTAAAATTGCTCAAAATAAAACAAATGAATTTACTGTATATGGAAATCCTTCCCATGATTATTTCATCTTAATTCAAAGGTGATCTTTGTGTGTGTGTGTATGTGTGTGTAGTTGCTGAGTGTGCTTGGATAAAAATCCCTGAGAGTAGTTTTCTCTGCAGTGCTGCTAGCAGAGTTTATTACTCTACATGGTTAGTCTCTGACCCGTTATCTCTCTGATGGTAACGGCCTGAGAAAGAGTGGCGGGGGGGCTCCGTCCAGCGATGTTAACAGCCACAACTCTGAACAGCATCTTCTCCCCAGCTGGGAGACCCTTAACCCTGTACTGGTTCTTTCCCACTAGTTCCTCATTAGCCTGCGTCCACTGGTCACCTAAAAGAGCGAGACATGATAAAATCAGGAGCAATCTCTGTTATGTAATCAGGGTTTAGTGTTTAGCTAATCGCTATTATGCTCATCAAGCTAAAACCTTGTACAAAGAGTCTTAAACTTGCACACGGCTGAGAAAATGCTGCAGTTTTCTGCTCAGACTATGATTTTAGAATGAACTAATACCATTATTTACGACTTAAATCTGCTACACTGCCTTAGAATAAAACAATATCCTCTTAACAGCTACATACTTCCTTCTATGCAGTACTCAATGATGTAACCATCGATGCCGCCTGCTCCAATCTTCTCTGGAGGTCGCCACTTGAGTGCACAGGTAGTGTCTGTCACGTCTTCCACCATGAGACGAGTGGGCTCACTGGTGGGCGCTGGGAGAGAGGAGATAATTAATACGTTAATACCCGGTGTAAATGGGATGGGACGTTAGGTTAAGCTGCCTAAAAATGAGCATTGTGTGAAAAGCCTCTGTTAAATAAGCGTTCTGCTAATGACACATGGCAACGCACCAATGGGCATGAAGGGCTTGGAGTTTCCACTGGGCTGAGAGATGCCGATGCCGTTGACTGCATACACTCTCATTTCATAAAGCACGCCTTCAATCATCTTCTTCGCCTCATATGTGGTGGACTCGTAAACATCAAAGTTGAGCTTTGTCCACCTGGCTGAGCCAACCTTCTTCCTCTCCATCAGATATCCTGCAGGAGGCACGCAAAGCAACAGAAATGTCTCGTGTGAAAATATCATTCTTGTAATAAACAAAGACTAAAACTGCCGCGTCCTCCAGGGAGGAAGACATCAGATGTGAGCTTTCGATGTTTCAAGGCTACCTTTAACAGGAACTCCACCGTCGAATGAGGGAGGGTCCCATGTGATCACAGCAGAGTCCTCGCCAACTGATGTGCATTTGACATTCTCAGGAGGGTTAGGCACATCTGGAGGGGCAGGTTACAGTTGGAAATGAGAGAGGACGAAGCACATAGATGGAAATGAGAGCACATTTTGGTCTGAGAGCATGAGGAAGCATTCTTAGATGAAAGAATGTGCAGATGTGATTTAAATAGTAGCCACATAAACAGTTAAAGCATTTATAACTACAGCTTGTTTGGATATGCAGATTTTGCAGATGGTTTATCCGATTTGTTAAATTTTTTCAGAGTATTTTATGTATTTTTATTTTTTAACTTGTTTTGTGGTTCAGCAAGACTTCGTGACAGGGTTTCTTGCCGAGTAATTTTTACGTGAAGCGCTTTTGAGTAAGGACAGACGATATATCGGCCAGCTAATATTTTTCGCTGATATTTGCATTTTTTGCTGATATCAGCATCAGCCGATACGTTGGATGTGTTGGCTGATGCCTCCACTCAGCATAATTGTAAGACTTTTATATATAATAACAACAACAATAATAATAATAATAATATATACTTTATTAATCCCAATTAGGTGCCAATTAAGAAATTCATTCTCTTCATTTAACCCATCTCAGGTTGAACCTGAGAGGAGTGGGCAGCCAGTTGCAGAGCCCGAGGGAGCAGTTGGTGGGGGCTGGGGACCTTGCTCAGGGGTCCATGGTGGTTCACCTGAGTGCCGTGTAAGGGACTCAAACCCAGGTCTGCTGCTCCAAGCCACATATATATAATTATACACAAGTTTGATGTTTCTATATAATATTTATTTTTAAGTGCACTGTTTCTTCTTTTATATCAAAATAGTTGTAAAATTACTTTTCATTGTATTCTTCATTACATTAATTTGGGAGTCAAATGCAGTATCAGCCATCAGCTGAGTCTAATGAGAAAATATCGGTATCTGCCCCTTAAAAAAATCTGTATCGGTCAATCTCTACTTTTGGGACATGGTCTAACTTAAATGTGCTTTATAAATAAAGTGGATTGGATCACAGTGAATGAAATGTGTTGACTGGCCACCCTTAGATCAACTCCTGTCTTATCTTGCCATCCCATTAAAACCTGGAAAAGCTACTGGGCGGGGAACAAAGAAAGAAAAAGAACTGAAGGGAGAAAAAAGGCAAAAGTGAGGAAAAAGCCACTGACCCACAATCTTGACAAAAAGTTCAGCCTTGTCCTCGCCAGCGGGGTTAGTCACGGTGATAGTGTAGTAGCCCTCATCTTCCTTCTCCGCCCCCTCTATCACAAAGCTGCTCAGGGTCTTCCTCGTCTCCACACGGACTCGTCCCTCGGCCTCTGACACCACCTACCACAGAGGGCACAACAGAATGGAAAGACATGGCTGAAGGAGATGGCATCACATTGCAAAAGCTACTGCAACAATAACACACACACACACACACACACACACACACACACTCTTGAGAGCAGAATGCTTCATTTTCCCTTTAGCCATTCAGCTGCTAACAGCTGGATGGTCTCACTGACGCACACGCACGGACAGTATCTGACGTGTGTTTGATTGTGTCAGAGGTGAACAATGAGAATCCTCCCCATCCTTTCTCACTTCCTCTCCTTTCATCCAGCAGACGACGGGGGCCGGCTCCCCGCTGATCTCAACGTCGAGTCGGAGTTTGTTTCCAGCCACCACGGTGATGGTGTTCTTGCTGCCGGTGCCGCTGGTGTCCAGGTGGATTTTGGGAGGATCTTTCAAGTGATGAGGAGAAAGATCATGTTAAGGAATCAGGAGTAATGCTGACATCCAGCTACAGATAAATTACAGAACAGTCAGCACATTTAAATTACATTTATTCTCATTTAAGAAGATAAATGATGACATTTTAAAAAGAAATAAAACATTTACCTTGTCTGGGGACGTATTCGATCTTTATTTCTACAGAGACAAACACACAAAGAAGTCTGGTTTTAGTGTTGCGATAAGTTAATGATTAAAAAAACTCTTCATCTTTTGTTTGTGCATCGCTCTCACCCAGGAAGTTGAGTTTGGCTGAGAGAGAAATGGCGTAGCCATCCGGGACAAAGGTATAATCTCCTGCGTCTGAAGGCTTTACGTCATCAATCGTCAGCTTGTGGGTCCTGGAGACGTTACCAGATGTTACCAAGGAGACAACGCTAGTAACTGTATGACCTGCATTTATGCAGAAGACGGTTGCCCTGGCAACATACTCCATGAGGCAATATTGCAGGCTGAGAAACATACTAAATAGTTTTCACCTTGTGTGACCGCAGTCGCCTCAGCATATCTCCTGCCGCAGGCCGCTCTGATGGAGGGATTACGGAGAGAAACTCCAAACCCTTGGGATGTCCACTGTTTGTGAGCATGTTTGTAAGTGTGTGTTTAGAGGTTAGAGCCATACAGATTGCAGCCTAGCCACAAAAATGGGTCAAACAAGTAAGAAAACCCTCTGGTAATGGTTTGCCAAGCCATGTGGCAGACAGTGCTTACGACTGTGTGACTGCGAGTGTGTGTGTGTGTTCAGATGTGTGAAACTGTGCGTAACGGATGGGGGGCTTAAAACAACAGCTTTTCCAAATACAAACACGGAGCCACTGCAGGCTGATGTGTGGTAATACCTTCCAATGTGAGTCATTTTGATGCGATCGCTGGCCTGGACTTCAACACCGTCCTTAAACCATTTTCCTGTCACTTTTTCATCAGACACTTCACACTTGAATACAGCCTGTTCAGCTGCCTTCACTGTCAGATCAGCGATGCTCTGCAGAACCTCCAGCTCCTTATCTGGACAGAAATAAGACATATATATATATATATATATATATATATATAGCAACTGTGGCTTGCAAATATGTCAACTTATGCAAATTATCTATATTATTCTTAAATGCCACTGATACAGGTTTAGCAGAAAACCAAACATTTAAAATCCTATTTTTTTTTTTTTTTTTTTACATGCAAGTAGATCTCTTAAGTAATTCCTCTTCATTACAGGAGTTATTGGCTTTGAGGGATGTTCTCTTTCTAATTTGCTGCAGTGGGACAAGCTGAGTGACATCACTCTCACATCTGTATCATACAAAATGGCTGCATATTGTGAGTAGTGACCAACAAGTGCAAATTGTCTTTTGTGGTTGTGTTAAAATGATCTGAATGTAGGGGGCTGATTTTTCTCAGGCATCTAGGTGAAGTTTTAATTTATGAACCTACCAATCAAGTTGTTAGTTAATAAGGATAGACTGATACATCAGCCGGCTGATATTTTAGGCCAATATTTGCGTTTTTAGCTGGTATCGGCATCTGCTGATACATCGGATGTGTTGGCCAGTACCCCCACTCAGCATAATTTACAGACTTTGTATATATGTTAGGGATGTCCAATATAATCGGCTTACCAATATTTTCTGCCGATATTGGCATAAAAATGTGATATTGCAAAATATCGGTAAAGTTGTTTTCCGGATATCTTGAGAGCTCCTTGTTCCATTACGAAATCCCGCGAGATCTTGTTCCTTTTGGAAGCGGTCCAGCTATAGAAAAGTCCCTGTTATTGTGAAAGAACTTCATATCCCAGCATTCCTATGAGTCATGTGACCACAGATCAGCAGCTGCTGCTACAGACTGACTTGCTTTGAAGTTGCTTATAATATGTCTGGTTGTTGATGGTTAAGTTACCAAGTTGTCAGAAACGTAGCCAAATGTTGGCTAATACCTGCTAGTATCTGATATCTGGCAGCCAGATGTCCAAAATGAACTCCTCTGGCTGAGTTAAGGATATTTTGGGATCTTTGCTCTCGGAGCAGAATATAATTATATCTCTCAAACTATGAGAGATACAACCTCACAGTTGTCTGCATATATCGGTATCGGTTGATATCGGATATCGAAAATTAAGAGTTGGACAACATCTGATATCTGTAAAAAAAAAAAAAAAAAAAAAGCCTATGTCGAGCATCCCTTATATAGATTATATTTTTTTACAAGTTTAATGTTTATTTAATATTTGTTTACAAGTGCACTGTTTCTTTTTATATATTTATTTTAAGTGCTTTGTTCTTTTTTATATTAAAAGAGTTGTAAAATTACTTTTCATCGCATGATTCATTTCCAAGTCAAATGCAGTATCGGCCGCAAACATCGGCAGGTTTTATTGGCCATCGACTGAGGCTGATTAGAAAATATAAGTATCGTACTGGCCCTAAACAACCTATATTGGTCGATCCCTGTAAGGTTATATCCAATAAAGTGATTCAATAAACTGACCCCAAACATCTACCCACAGAACATTGTATATTTGTTTGTCTATATGTTTGTTAGATTGAAATTAACTTTTCTGCTCGTCTGCTGTTTGGTTCATTTAAAGAGTCAGTCAAATCCTGCTGCATGCAGAAATACTGAATTAAGACTACGTACATCCCACACGGAGATGGAGACAATTTAGTTTAGAAAGTTTTTCTGTAAAGACTGAGTCGTTTAACAATATGTCCACACAGTCCACAAGAAAAATCAGTGAAATCGCAGTCATACTTGTATATGTAAGGCCTGTAAATGGTGCTGTAAAGAGAATTACAGTAAAACATGAAGCACATGCATAAACTGCACGTATGCTGTTCTACATATCCACTTGTTGCAGACAGTAATAGTGGAGGGAGATAAGATTTTGCTGTGAAAGCCTTATTAAGCTCAGTCGCTTCTGCTGCGTGGCACTAATCCACTCATGTTGTAGCCTTTGGCATGGTTTGCACATGCGGGGGAAAATGGAGCTACAGCATCGTCGGTTCAGTGATTTTAGATTTATTCACCATGGAACTCAGTTTATAAAATGACCATTTTCAGGCCCCCCAAACACTGATTACATGTGGACAAAATGTCCAAGTGATTAAGAAAAACTGGGATACACCATGTTTCTTGTGAAAGTGGGCTAACTCGTCCTGAAAAGTGGGTCTATGCTTCGTATCAAGTGTGATTTGATTGTCGTGGAAACCAAATGAACCATCCTCTGGATTCTTATACCTGGTATGTAGTTTTGGCAGTTTTGAAGTTCAATAAACAAAAAGCCTTTTGCCTTGTTAACACATTGACTGGACTCCATGAATCTGGCGGCATCCGTGTCTGGATCATGTCTACATTCGCATCCTGGTGCTTTTCTGTAGCAGTATGGCTGCAATTTTACTGGGTCAGGCCTGGCAGCATTTATATTTAATTTTCAACTCAATCTGAACCGCATTTCATCACACTGGCTGACAGACTCACACAGTAATATAGATCTTAATTTAGCCAATCATCTGCCTCTCAGAGGAATCTGACAGATAGCAACATTTTTTCTACCAATTTCTTTCACAGTGTCTGTAGTTACACACACAGATTATATGCATAGTAGTTACAGCTCAATCTGGCTTTTCAGTCGGGCACAACTAGGCTCAGCTGAGTCTAGTTGATTTGGACTGTCATGTTTGCACGCATTTTAAAATCCATATGAACTGAAAAAAAACTTCTTTTTTGAAATAGAAAAGATAACTGCATTCATGACAATAAACATTTAAAATGTGAAACAGAGCCAATCAAATGTCTTTGTAATGCTAATGAGGTCAAACATGTAGAAAAGTGATTATTTTCAGTTGCTCTTGTCACATTTTTTATGTTCCTAAGATCATCTATTTATTATTTCTGGGCATGGATTTAAAGCCAAATGACTTTTGATGATGGTTTGAAATTACCACACAGACAGGAGAGCAGCATTACTCTGAACTCATCAAGCTTTCTACTGTATGTGACATAAAATTAGCTTTAAAAAAATGCAGAAACAGTCCTTTTAAAGTAACTTTTTTGTGTCTCATGTCATCAATTATTACTTTCATCACTTAAAATAAAAGAAAACAGGATGTGATATTGTTATCTTTTTCCTCTAAAGATGACAATATCCCATCCTGTGGGAAATAAGGTAATATCTTTGGGGTGTCAGATGATTTCACCATCCAGCTGCAACTTTACGTTTCTAATGTGACTAGACAGCTAACTATGTCCTCTGTAATCTTATCATTTAAGGAGGAGGACAGATAGACGTTTTCTCACACTATAATCAATTAGGAGACTCATCTGGCTTGCAAGTATGCAGCAACTAAGACAGCTTGATAGCTGAAGCCAGATATCAGTGTTGGAGGTGTAGGAG
This sequence comes from Atherinomorus stipes, assembly GCA_023101725.1. Classification (NCBI taxonomy): domain Eukaryota; kingdom Metazoa; phylum Chordata; class Actinopteri; order Atheriniformes; family Atherinidae; genus Atherinomorus; species Atherinomorus stipes. The sequence goes on from JALJCO010011646.1 coordinate 515,576, forward strand.
AAAATTAGTATGACGAATAGTGCGATGAACTTCTGATACAAGGGATTAATGAAGTAATATTAATTATGACATGAGTAATGACTAATTTATTGCTTTTCATGCTTGTCAAAATGGAAAACATCAACATGCACTGATTAGATTTTCTTTAAGTTCCTAACTAGTGAGGGGGAATTTCATTTTAGTCAGTTTTAAGTAGCAGCTGATTACCGTCAAATTGCTGCTGCCGCTGCTGCAGTTTGACTTTACAGCCTGTTAACATTACTTGTTGATGCATTCAATATTTATATCAAGTATAACATTTAAGTCTTTATTTGTTGCTTCCCAGAATATTTATATATAACCTGGTTACATGAAACGAGTCCATGCTAAAGGGCGAAGTACCTTCAACCTCCAGTTCTGCCTTCGACTCTCCCCCGTTGGTGAAGGCGTAGTACATTCCAATATCCTCTTTAGTTGCTTCATTTATGATCAAAACGTGCCTCTTCCCATCCTTTTTGAACCTGTACTTTGAACCTGCCGTTTCTCTATTCAGCTCAACTCCGTCTTTCATCCTGTGGAGGAAAACACGGAAGCATCAATTACACTTCACAGAGAAAAGAGGAAGAGCTGCTGATTGACATGTCAGCAACGTTCTGCATGGCTTCAGAGATTAGCGAGGTGTGTTGACCCTACAGCTGGAGTTGGACATGCCATGAAGCCGTTTTCTTTTAAAACTATCTTTGCTGAACCCTCTCCACCGGAGGTTATGGTCACAGTTTTGGTTTAAATTGGCGACATGAGCGCCACACTTTTACTTATTTGTTTCATAAAGGCAAACTTATTGATCCATGATGCCATTTCATAAAGTTGCCTAGTTACAGAAGCACAAAGCTTGTGTTATATTACCACGGAGACATTATGGATTCAGCTGATGAAGCAGAAAATGCATATCTCATAGATTTTTGTGGTCCTGACATGCAGCCAAGACTACTTCACAATGCTGTTGCTTCTAGAACATATAGGGAACTGATTAGTCGACCGGTATCACAGATAAAACTAAATGAGCTGAATTAATTTCACCAGGAAGGGATTTCCACATATCCTCCATTAAAGTGCTGTGTCAGACTTTAGACATTAAAAATTAAGTTAATTAAAGTTCAAGTGCTCTAATGTGCAGTTATGTTGCAACTAACCGGCAGACACTGAGAGTGCACTGATTCTTCATATAAGAAGCTTATTAACTTACTTATTTGCACAATTAACAATTTTCTTTTCTCTTGCCTTGTTTGTAGCATCGCTGTTGCATTTTGCCGCAATTTTTTTCTCTGAGCAACTCTCCTTTATAACAACCTTCTCCCTACTGGAGTAGGCCACACCTGACCTGACTGATCCATTCTGCTCTGAAAAAAGAAAAGGGAGCAGCTGTATAAATCAATGCCAATTAAGAATATGCAGTTCCCACTAAAATATGCAAGTAAAAGTGCTACCTATCTACGACCCTAAATGCAAAAGGAACTTTCAGCATTTTGATTGTTCATGATATATATGTAAATGAACAGTGCACATACTTTCAAACACATACTTTTGTACCAATTTTTAGGGGGAATGACTGTGTCCTTAATTTTTTTTTTTAAATTAATTAATTAAAAAATACATATACACATGTATTCATACAGTAAGTGTATATCTACAGCCATGGAAAAAATTAAGACACCAACTTTGTCATCAAAAATAATGGTTATGCAATCAAGTACCAACTGTGGTGTGAATCATATGACTAAAAGAGACACAAAAGGAAATCTAGAATGCCTAAAAACTGCTTTTGGCAGTACAATGCCATAGCTATTGATTTAGGAACTCAATAACCAATCAGTTGTCAGGAAAAGCATGGAAAATGGCCAGATATCAGTTCTTAAATTAAACTCTTATGAGCTACTTTTATCATATTTGTTCAGACAAATGTACTTTAAGTAGTATCAGGCATTAAAATGACCAATTAATATGAGAAAACAAGGGTGGTCTCTTAATTTTTTCCATGACTGACTGACTGTCTGTCTGTCTGTGTAAAAAACAATCTGTATAATTTGCAGTGAAAGACTAGCAGCTGTGGTTGCCATTTTTTCACTGTAAAATTAACAGTGAGAATGTAGAGGATTTTACAATATGATGTATTGGAAACCATAAATTTACCTATACACGACCGTTATTTGACAGTATTTCTTTTAAAAATAATAACAGTTAAAACAGCAAAAAAAAAAAATGTTTTTTTAAAAAGAATATTTGGAACATTTACAGTGAAAAACTGACAACCTATCACCCTATAAATTACGGTGTGTAAATTACTATGGTTTGCTGTTCTGGTAACCATAACACTAGCGGTACAAAATTGTTATTTCTTTATGGTAGTTTGCTGCAGAAATAATGGTTGAATACTGAAAAACTGTAAGTTGTACGTAGTTGATACCTTTTTACTGTAAAACTAACAGTTGCAGTGTAAAAGACGGTATCTTGATTAAGCAACTGTAATTTTCACAGTGATTTATATAGATATCTTAGGAATATTTAGGGCTACTGGAGGATGGCAGCCAATTAGCCTGCGTGCATGCCTGGTTATGCCTGCTAGCGCGAAGACAATCGGACTATGCCGGGCTTTATTGTGCCTATGGCTTATCCTCAACTAAAAATGATGCAGTAAATGAGTATTTAGTCAAATATTATCTTATGCACCGCATTCAGAATAGATGTAAAAATAAGAATAAAACCTTTATAATGTAAATGTAATTTCCCATAAAGAAAAAATGTGTTTGCAGTTATGCAGTTTCCAGTCTGCATGATTTCAAGGCTCATAAGTTGTTAGCATGGCTTTAAATAATGGGGCGCCAGGGCAGCTCAGTTTTCCTGAAAAGCAGATGAACCCTCTATAAAACATCACCTGACACACTACTGTTTAGGGAACCTTAAAAAAGAAGTTTCTTGTCAGCCGTTAGTTACTAAGTATATTGTTTCCCCAAGTGTCTTTTTTTCCAAGTACACTGCTATTGTGTCTACCAGTTCTACAGGTCTCTTGGGATAATTGGAATTTAAGTTTTAAGTCATTTAGTTTAAAGTTTTTGTTCTGTTAGTTTTAGCAGTACTTCTCAATGCCCTTTTGTTTAAGAAATAGTCGACCTAACCTTTTAGGTTGTTGAGTTTCTGATAATACACTTATAGTTTTTAGGGTTTAGAAATACATTTTCAAATATACTGAAAACTGCCTTATTATACTTCTATTCCACCTATAATGGTGAGAAAAAAAAAAAATAAGAAAAAGTTTGTGAAAAAAAAAATAGGGGGTTTTATTAGATTCCACAAAAAATTCAGGAAAAAAAAAAAAAATGAAAGATTGGAAAAAAAAAAAAAAATAAAATACTATAAAAAAAAAGAGAATAAAAAAAAAAATAAAAATAAATAGTAAATATATTAAAAAATGAAAAGTAAATGTAGATAAGTATATTACTGACAAGAAAATAAAAAGAAAAGTGAAAGGAAAGTGAAATAGTTAAAGTCTAAAATGAGTATACTTAAAGCATCACCTGCACACACTACTGTTTAGGGAAGCTCTAAAAAACAGTTAACTTTCAGGTTGAATTTTATTTCATGATACAGTTCCTGATGGCTCTTAACCAAAAATAACAGAATTCATTCATCAGCATTTTGTGTGTATTCATATATTACATTAAATTTCCTGAACATATTTCTTTACTATTTGAAATGATTTTGTCTCGATTGTTTCTGTGACCATTTATCTATAGCCTACTCTAGTTATTAGATTTACATAGCCAACCATACTTCTCATCTGTGATACATTATTAACATCAGAAGTAATTTTTCTAACTCTGGAAAACTGTTGCGTGCCGTGAGCCTCCCAACACGATCCCTTCACATGCCTGTTTTCTGTGTTAACTTTCCGACCCTTATTTCATTTTCAATTTTTTGCTGCAATCCTTGGAGAAAAAACAGAGGGGAAAATTAAAGGTTAATGACAATAAACAGCAGAGCAACAGAGGAGAATATTGATAAACAGGAGGATGCAAACCGCAGACAGCTGCTTTATTTGATTGTGTGGTTTATTTAAGTTTTTCAAGTATTCAAGTGATTTGTTGTTCATAAAGCTCTGTGTACTGCATGTGCATCTGCTCTGTTTTTCTTTGCTCTGATTAAACTAATGAAATTCTTGCATGATTTTTATGTTTCTGATTATATTAGTGGCATACAACTGCATGTTTTTCCACTGTAACCCTGTTTTTGTGGAGCAAATTGCCAGAGGACATTAAAGGCATATGCCACCTCTGGGTGAAACTGAGCCTCCCCCCGCAGTCCCCTGGACAAGTGGGCTTAGCTTTAGCTTAGCTTAGCATAGTTGCTGTAATTGGGTGTTTCCAATAGCATCACTTGGCGAAAAGTGAACTAATAAACTCACATTTTTTTCCAATTATGTTTCGTGACCCGCACATTCTGATCGAGTACAAACGAGAAGCCGATTTCACATCAAAAGACTGATGGCATTCAATTGGGAACTATATGCCGCAGAGGTACAGAGGCGAAGCACCGCGAATAGTAGCAAAGGCAGGACGCATGCGCAGCTTTCTGTGGCAACCCTGTTTCGGAAGTTGGGGATGGTGACGGTGTCGATTCCCTCAGGCACTCTATCAGGGGTAGCCAAGTCAAGTCCTTATGAGCCAATATCCTGCAACTTTCAGAGGCCTACCTACTCCGACACACCTGAATGAAATTAATGGCTCGTTACCAGGCCTCTGCACGGCTAAATGACCCCTTTTCCAACACTCCTGAACTGTACAGTTGTACTTGAAAGTTTACATACAGTACTCTCCCGTTAAAGAAAAGGCTTAAGTCACAGTAGTAAATAAAATAACACAAAAGTGAAGAATAATAAATAAAATGTATTAAGTTATGATTTAATAAAATATATAATGTTGATTTTGAATTCTTTTACATTTTTTTTTTTTACACTTGGTCTCAGATAAATTAAAGAATCTCGCTCATGAACAGTAGGTCAAAATATCTGTCAACAAGTGCAGATGTCTTATTGAACAATACAGGAAACATCTGATTGCCTCAAAGTGTTGCTCAACAAAATTTTAGCTTCAGAGCCCCATCATGCTTCTTTGATTTATTTATTTTTTTGTTTTTAATATTTCTGTTGAACCACAATACAAAATTAATGTCATGATGTTCAGAAAATTATTTATTTATTATAAATTCTGTCAATTTCATCTTATTTAGCTGGCAGCTGATTTATTTTTTGTCTTTAATGGAAGGGCATGTAAAGTTTTAAGCACAATGAGGTAGTTCAGGTGTGTTGGAAAAGGGGTGGATCTTAATGTTCCAGGATAGTGGCTCTGAAGGGCTTGGCCACCCTTGCCCAAGGAAAATAAACTTGCCTATTGACTTTGTTGCATAGCACTAATATTATGCATGTATATGTGATTTAATAAATTGTGGTGCACGCTAGGGGGGGGGGGGGGCGCTCTCCTAAACTTGAGTCATAAAAATAAGTCTTGAAATAACATGATCTTTACACATTTGTCAAAATTATTATCATATTTTTACGACGTGAAATATCGGCTGAAACATTTTTTCCTATTTACTTTACAAAAAGAAAGAAAGAAAAATAGGTTTTCCAGATATTTTGTAGAATTCTTAGGCTTGATATGAAGGTCTCACCATCAGACTGATTAATATCACTGAACTTCAGCTCACCATTTGACGTTGGCTCCTTCCTCAGACACCTCCACTTCAAACTCCACCTTCTCACCCACCACAGTATGAACATCATCCAGCAGTTTAGTGATGGTGACTGGAGGCTCTGAGGATAGATGCAAAGTTCTGAGTCATTCATTAAAAACTCACAAATTTGTCACCCTGACAGATGAAAAACCTTAATTTCCACAACAGGGGTACTGTTGCAAAATTCTTGGTGATGTTGACATTTATGTGTTCCACCTTCAGGTTTATGTTCTTAAAGGTTTAATATGGAATACGGACAGAACAGCGACATCACGTGTGTCTAGGTTGTAGTTGCAACGGCAGAAAAACAACTCCAGCCGCTGGGATGCCAGGCTCGCTGCAGATACGCAAGTGACCAACAGTCTGCAGCATGTCCAACAAGTAACACAGAGGAGTTTATAACTGACAGCTAACGTTAGCCATGTTAGCAAACAAGCTAGCTTAACGATCCCAGAGGAAAGTCGCCATTTCTGTGTTTTGACTCCGTGGAAAACATTTATGTGGGTCCATTTAGTGAAGTCTTCACCTAAATTTACTCCAGGTTTTGCTCTTCTCAGGTCACTCCTCCTCAGAAACAGAACATCTCCAGGGCTCTGGAAGCAGCTGCTTCACTCGTCATCTCCACGGTTTTCCCCTGCACAGGCCTGACTATGACCAAAATATCGTTTCCACACAGAGATCGTATTTGGCAACCTGCAATGGCGGTGTGTATTGGCTTATAGATGTAAATAAAATGCCATTATCGAACCCGTCAAAATTTATTTTATAATTATTTTTAGGCTAAATATAATTTTTCTGGGAAATGTTGTATTTTCATTCTGTACACCCCCAAACGACCTGTGGTGATATTATTTTTTTAAAATATAGCTTTTAATAAAAATGTTCCATATTCAACCTTTAAAAGGATAACATAGAGAACAGGTCAACCTAAATTTGCACTTGAATAACATCACAATATACTCCTGAAGTCATTATCGGAGCCCCCGAACACATCTGTCTTGTTGAGGTGGAGGGTACCTCTGGTCTCCTGAGGTGGTGGGAGTCACATTGTGTAACCACATGGTGTGAAGCTTGATGCTCTGCTAGCCTCAGCTATTTGTCATCGTCAGCATCCGGTCCCCCTCCAGACATCTCTATTCCCTCAGCTGGTGAGCCCACAAACTCTGAGCCACAGTCACAGCGCCACAAAAACATGAACAATATGACTGCAGGCCTCACAGAGGTCTTAGATGAGTTTGATGTCTTCTGTGCACTTTATGCTTGTTAGTATGAAAACCTATATATATGTCATTTATTTTAGAAATATAGACGGTATACAAGTGAAGCCAGTTCAGAGCTGAGGGCAGATATCACACTTTAAATTCTGCTCAGTGGAAAAATGACTTAAGAGAGAAATGACTTTATCATGCTGGGTCAAAATACTGGGTACTTAGGGGTACTGTAAACACATCAATTGCTCATGCTGGGCCACATGGTCAGTGTGGGCCACATGGTCAGTGATTGAAACTAAACTTGTGGGTTGCTTTGACTCAGTTGCTTGCCTATCATTTTCCCATCCGTCCAGTCTTTCAGCTTTTCTGAATCCATCGCTGAGACAGCTCAGTCTTCATGGAAATATGTCGCCATTTCTGAACACTCAAAATACATGTCTCTCTTCATATTGCATGATTTCTTCCTTCTTTTTGAGTATTTCAATAACTAACTACAGTATATACTTTTAAATGTTTGTTCATTATTTTATCTTTGGGAGTAGTGCAACTTTATCATAAAACATGTTTTTGGAGATGAGAGGAAAAATGTAAAATATCCTACTTACGTCCAGATCAAACAGATTTCTAGTTTCTAGACACAAAGATGTGAAAAGACTTAGCAGCCTAGTTATTACAGCAAAGCACCTGTTTAATTCTATGATAGCTCTATTAATGAGTTGTGATATTATTCCATAATCCTGTTTGTGGTTTAATCACTGTGGAATTTTCCGCTAGCAAAACCGCTAGCAAATTTTTACAACATGCTAGCTACTTCAGATGTTTCGGACATTTCTTAACACAGTTTTACTAATTGTGAGTGGGCTATATTTTACACCAGTTTCAGCTACCACAGTGCAAATTAGCAACTTCATTTTGTTAGCCCAACATTTGCTAAGTAGCTAGCTGCCAAATGTTTGACATACAGTAGCAGGCTAGCTCTGTCCTTATGAAAATTTACAAAGCAGTCTAGCTAGCTGCTGGCCTGCTTTGTAAACTGGTATATGGGCAATTGTTCAACATTTCCATGTTGAAATGTCTCAAAGCTGTAAATATTTAGTCATTTAATCAGCTAAGATTGGAACTTCAATAACAAGATTTATTAAAATTACTGGTGTACAGCTTTTCTGTCTAAACCAGTTTTCTGTTATTAATTATTCCTGTTTACCTTTAAAAAAAAATTCTATCAGGGGTAAAAGAGTCATCTTCTTATATTTACATTATCTTAATTAGATATTGTAATATTGTACTGATTTTCCAGATGGTTTGTTATATCAAATTTAGTCAACTTTCTTTTCCCATCCTTTTGTGTTGTTTATCCATATTCCCATCAAAAGTTTACAGGAAATCACATACTGTACCAAGAAATTACCACTCACCCTTCAGTTAGCACAGTATTTTGTGACAGTCTTGTCCCAATAGTTTCTTCTCCATAACTTTGTGATAAGCATAAAAAGAATAAATTTCATTCTATTACAGCTTCTAGTTGCAGGATGAGTTTTGATTGTTATTAACAGATTAATAACAATCAAGGCCTTCAAAAAACAGTAAAGGAATATTTCCTGCCAGTGCACCTCAACATATCACCTCATATAAAGAATTACTTATGAATCTACAAAATTTTCTACAATGAAATCAAATGATTACTGCAAGTACAAAAAATTCCCATGCACTTATGTGTCACTTATATCACAAAGCTCTGTAAGTGCTAGCTTTGATGTTGTGTTTGTTGGAAACTTGTTCACCAGAGAATCGCTTCATACCAGTAGCAACTCTCTGTGATTGCTAGTTTTGACTGGCTGTCATCTGCCAAACTCCCCATTGCCCTCACTAATGTTAAGATAAATCAACAGTGAAAGGCAGTGATGTACTTGTTTGCAAACAGTTGCATGAATTACATTTTCATGGACACACATACATGTCAGCGCACACGCAGACACACAATGTCGCCGCACAGGATTGGTATGTGCTGAACATCCTAGCCTCAAATTTGACTTCTGATAGATGAAAAGCAGAATGGGCAGCAGTGAGCACACAGAGTAAAGCATGAGATTAAAAGAGAAGCAGAAGGCCCAATTATATCTATTAAAATAGACACTGAAGAGACATGACAGACATGAAGCAGTTAGCTCGATAACATAGGCCTTAAGCTGATATAATATAATGTAAACCATTCCCCCAAAATTATAAACTACTAGACTATTGAAAAGAAATCACCCAAACTCTGTCAGCATATTTGTTTATGCAACAAAAATACATGAAAACATGCAATACATTCACTAATTTCTTCGCCATGCTCCCATTAAAAATGAGTGAGCAGACACCAGAATGCTGCATGTTGCTGTGTGTGACAAAAAAAGCACTGATATAAACAGACACCACCACAGACACATAAGGGAGCAGCGCTGACAAGTCTCTCAACGCACAAATGACAGTATTTGCTAAGCCGAGCAGAAAACCCTCTCCCTCCTGGAAGACGGATTCCTCCGAAGACAGTGACTCACATACCTTTGACAAAAACCTCGGTGAAGCACTTCTCCTCATCAACCACGCACTCGTATGCTGCGTCATCCGACAGGTTGCACTTGTTGATAGTGAGTGTCCGCTTGTTGCCCACGCTCTCAAACACATACCTGGACGCACAGGGATGATGGGGGAAGATTATACAAGAAGCATAAACAATGACAGACGAGAGAGAGGGAGGCAAGAAGAGAGCATAATGAAACACTGAATTCAGCAAATGGGGCAAAATCAACACAGGGCCTGACGACAACAGTGACTCAGCCTTTACACTATGAAGCCATTCTTTTTTGTAAAAGACCTTCAGAGTCGTGCTCGCGCAGAACGCCCACACATATACATTTAGTTTACTGTGCAAATATAGAGGCAGTCGTCAAAAGGCAATGCTGCCATCTTACGCAATGGAAGGCAGTGATGGATGAAAATTACCATGGTTACAAGCTCTGAGCATTCACATCCGTAACTTGAATGATTAGTCACAAAGTTTAGGCTTAAATCTTTTTAATAAAATGATGCATTTGCTGCAGTGGGACTTTGAAATGTCTTTTGTAAGGACTTGTTGCTCCTGAATTTCAAGAAGTTAACCATATGAAACTCAGTTATCATGTTAGTTTGTCTTTTGGTGCAGACATACTTGTTTTCTCTCATTTTCTTTTGGCTTTTTCTTTCTCAAATTTTCTTCAAACAATTATCTAATGCAAAGTCTATAAAGCTCAAAATCTGTTTTATTTTCTGTGGTTCATATCTCCAGTGTTTGCAAATCTCAAATGGTCACACTAAAGTCTTCAATTTTTTTGTATATTTGATAAGTTCAAATACATTTTTGGCCTAGTTTTGGTGGTTTGTTTAGGACTAGGGGTTGTACGGGAAATATCCTAATCCCAATGACTTTTAGTCTTGCTAGCGCTCAGCGGTCTCAGAGCAGAGCCTGGAAAGACCTCCTTAGAGGCTCAGTTCAGAGCTAAATAAAAGTCTCCTCTCCCATACTAACACTCTTAATCATAACAGGAAGGGGACCGTATTACTTTTATGAACTGCATAAAGATTCTTGAAATAGCAGATGGTGGAGACATTGAAAAAATACCACTCGCAACAGCTGTACCCTCTTCAATAAAACACCAAAAGAAGTCTTTGAAGGAGGAGGGAGAAAAGAGCATAGCCAAGCCGATGCAGACACTGCATAAAGCCCAGTGGGCTAAAGGGCCTCAAAACTAACATATATCTCATGTTAGATATGAACCAAAGTCAGAGCTGTTCTACTAAAGTTTTAATTTAACCCTTTATGAAACTATTGGTGCATTACATCCTGCTGGAGCTTCACTTCCCTGAGCAGCTGCTGCCATAAAATGAACTCTAATAAATCAACAACTCCTCCCTCCTTTCTACATCAATACTGCAGCAATTTTTTTGATAAGGAATCCAAATGAATCTAGTGCTCATATACTAAATGGCAGGATAATGTTTGTACCAGATATGCTTGTGCAAGTGAGAATTCTACTGCTAACTGGTGAGCATTATGCATTAATTTTGTATATACGCACACACTGTCATATCACTCCACTATGGCCATCACCGTAGCAACACGTAAATCAGCTGGATCAGATCAGCTGGCTTAAATCTGATGATAATCACACATTGTTTCTCTTGACAACGGCTGATTTGCATAAAAATAGATGGAGGCAAGCATAAAATAGTTCCTATATTTAATTAGCGATTTCAGTAAAATACCTAAACATTTATTTATAAAATGTTAACTCTGTGGGATCACGTATAAGCACGGAGGTATGTGTCGAGGTGCTCTAGACTCTGCGTTGTGCATTAATACCATGTAAAACACGGCTCCTCATTGTTTAATTCTTAACAGTTTCCTTAATGTCAGCTGTAGACTGTAAAAGAATGGAGCTGGTCCTGTTTACATGGCCACCAAAAGCTGATAAATGAAAGTAACCGTAAAACTACAATAACCAAGTCTGACAGGCGGACTTAAGAGATGGGGTGTTTGGTTTCTATTTTCAGATTTTTCCAGTGCATATGTATTGGCAAAAAATCTCAAAATTCCTATTTTTTTTTTTTTTAAACATCCAGCCTCCAAATACACAGTAAGCGAATGTTTCCCTGTAGACTTCCTCTTGTTGCACATTTTTTGTGTTCTGCTCACATTGTGACCACATTGCTTTTGTCTTTTTTTTTAAGGTCTTTCAATAAAATCATAATTTGTGCATGTGCACAGATGTAAAGAAAAAAACAGACAGACAGAAAAATCATATATGGATATAGAAGCATAAAAACACCCATATATTGATTAAAATCTCTACTTCCTCGTAATCAGATCATTTCCATGATTTGATAACAGATCAGATTACGCTGACTTCACGATCACTTGAATTATCTGGTAATCCCAGAACTCAGAGAATAATCCGATCAGATGGTAGGCATGTAAACAGGTTCGCTATGATTACCATCTTGGTCTTTTAGAGATAGAAGTGTCCATATTTAGATAAGATGTTGCTGGAAACTGTGTTTTGTGGTAATGCATCCATTGAATTTTGTAATTACATTTTAAAATGACCACCAGCAACCTGTTAGTGAGTTTAGCTATAAAGACGATGGCGACATGCTGAAAAGATGTTGGCATCAAATTTCATGGAAGAAGTCTTTTTTTTAAAGGGAGTCCATGTTTTGGATTAAGCCCCTGGCACCTGCTGATGGTGTTCCACTGTCTGGGAGTCCTGCATTTACTGCTTGCCTCATTTAAACTGATTTATAAGCTGTTTTCAGAAAATAAAAGACATAATTGTAGCACAATATAGCATTTAGCACATATAGCATAAATTTTTACACCATATTAAAGCGAAGTACAGCCTAATGTTATATTAATACGATGTCACCAGCTTTATTCAGTCAGTCTGTTTCTTTTCTTTTAACCATTTGTGAGCAAACATTGAAGTGAATAAATCTGTCATCCCCCTCAGTTTATTTCTCTAGACACACTGTGCAGCAGCTCACTTGGCAGATGGTTTGATTTCCTGTCCATTTTTCAGCCACTTGACAGAAGCGTTGGGGTCTGCCACCTCCACCGTGAGCTGGATCTTTTTGCCCTTGTCCACTGAATAGGCTGAATCCAACTTGGTGAGGAAAGCTGACAAGAAAGTTGCATGTTAGAGTTTGAGCAAGCTCTGCTTTAATAGCCACATAATCCATGAGAGCAAACCTGCAGCAATCATAGGCTGCTATACATTCCACCTGTCGTCCCGGCTGTATAACCTCTCCCCCAAGGCCTTTATATGCTGCTAGTATTTACAGCCTGCCGCATTAAAGAGATCTCATTTCCCCCCGGCTGTCTCACTCCATGTGCACAGTTTTGCCTCGTAACATCTCTCCTGCCTCTACCATGCTCCTCACCGTCACTCTTCTTGGGCTCCGCCCTCATCTTCTTCAGTCTCTTCAGCATGCCCCTCAGGTCTGTGATTCCATACTGAAAGGCAATCTTCTCGTAGTCGCAGGGCCTGGCTTCCTTCAAGATTTCCCATACATCCACTTCTTCTTTTGGCCCCTCTGCTTTCTTCTCCTTTCTGAATTCAAGTGATAAACCGGTATGAGAATCAAATTTGAGACTAAAGCAGTTAAAGTTTGGAAGAGGATAAGGGCAACTAAAGAAAAACATAGAAAAATTCTGGGAAAAAAGTCAGAATTTGACTTTATCTCAGAATAAATCTCAGAATTCTGACTTTTCTCCAGAAAATAATAAAAAAAAAAAATAATATGAGAATTCTTTTCAATTTCTGAAAAAAGTCAGATTTCCGAGAAAAAAGTCAGAATTCTGAGATTAAATTCAGAATTTTGACTTTTACCCCCAGAAAATTAAAGGTACAGTGTGTACAAATTAATGACATCTAGTGGTAAAGATGGGAATTTGAAAGAAAAGTTGTTTTCTCTCAAATTATTTCATATTCCAAGCACTGTTGTGAATGTACGGTGGCCATTAGAGGCCAAAATTTTCCCAGACATAAAAATGTTTTGATCTGTGACTGGATCAAGTGTAGCTGTTTCTGTACTATGAGTAACTTCTTTAAATATCTTTGAAGGCGTTACTGATCCCAAACAGTGCTTTAACTCCCATTAAACACAGCTGGTATGGCAGGTTTAGAGTTCAAAGGGCTCTTATTACACACACATTGTTTTGTCCATTCAGGGACACCTTAGTAAAAATGGTGGAACAAAAATGGCAGCTTCCATGTAAGTGCACCTCCAGCAAGTACGTAGATAGAAATTACTCGTTCTGAGAAACATATAACATATAACAGTTAGACATCAATAGAAATACAGTTTTGAATTATATATCACATTTTTCTGCCACTGACCTTCGATTTTTTTCTACATACTGTACCTTTAAAAATAATGGGAGTTTAGTTTTTTTCAGTTGCTGTAAAAAGTCAGAATTCTGAGATGAAAGTCAGCATTCTGACTTTTTTCTCAGGATTTTTGTTTTTCTTCAGTGGCTCTAATCCTCCTCTGTAGAAAAGAGTCTCTGGAAGGTGTCTTACCTTTTCTTGAGTAGTGCACTGAAGTCTAGGTCACCAGCATCCTCCCCTGCATCTCCACTGGAGTTAAAACAAAAAAGATATGGGTTTATAATGGTTTTCTGCTGTCTATTTTACTGTATTGACAAAAAAAACAGTAAACACAAATTATAAAAAGAAAGATATTACAAACACGTTAACAAAGATATGAATAAACACAGATTAACACACCAATAAATGTGGGTCTCTGATCAAAGCTTACCCCTTTTTCATCCTGTGCTCAGGCAGATGCAAAATGGCATGAGTAAGAACATAGAGCAGAAGCATTTGATGAGGACTACAAGCTACCATCATGCCCTAAATTCAAGTGACAGACAAAAATCACAACAGACAAGCAGCACATAAACAGCAGACATGACAGAAATAAGCAGAACAAACATAATTTCCATCCAACACTGTACATGCTGCAGGAGGAGCGAAACAAAACAGTTTAGTGTGAGGGAAGCGAAAGAGGCAGATGCTTTGTCATAAAGGCCGTTGATTAAGCAAATAAAATTTTATTATAGAATATAACATTCATCAGCCACAAGAATTGTTTAGTTACTTGATTTCATTAATTTATTTTGGCTGCTGCAGTTTAAATAAAAGAGAGTGATGAGGAACTTTTACATTCTGGCTGTGTAACAAACACAGTAGTGTGGAAGAAGCTGTTGTATTATCAAGGGAAATTTTTTTTTTTTTTTTTTAACTAAGCTATATTTTCCTCTGTAATTAGGAGGGAAATATTGATGGACACAAAAATCTTTGCAGTCATACTGAGGGAGATTAGCAACCACTAAACAATTGTTAAGAGAGATCAGCACACTGTGGTTGAAAAGACAAATGAAAACGGCATAAATTTGCTGCAGTATAAGTAATTAACTTCATGTGTTTGACACCACATGCAGTGGAAATGCTCAGAACAACAGCAAACAAACTAAATGACCAAAAGAAAAGAAGAAAATGTGCATAAAGTAGCACAAACAATACCTGAAGTGGGTTTTTAGAGCACAAAAAAAGGAAGAACCAGACTGGATGCTCTTTTTCTTTAACAGTTTGTGACATTACAAGTTATTTAATCCTTTAAAACCTTTTTTTTTTATCTGAAACTTGTTTTTTACGAATAAAAGACTTACTGTGGACCAACTCTTACTGGACCTTTGCTGATGTAACGGGATTGTTTTTGTTGCAACACGGTATGGCTTCAAAGGAAGGTTCATCTGCGACTGGTCAGAAATAAATGTTTACTGAATCTGAAGTTGTGGTTGTAGCCTGGAAAGGTAATCATCATTCAAATCTCAAGAATCTTAGCTTTCCAATGGTGTATAATATGTGTAGGTGTTTGGACAGGAGACTGAGTTAAATACATATTAATTGGTCACGTCCTGCCCACGGGATGTCTGACGGGTCAAGCTGACTTCTTATTAGTTATGTAGGAAAATTAAGTTTAATTTAATTCAAATCTAATTAATTAGCATCCCCTTTTTAATTTTGTCAACAAATGTGATGACACAGCTGATATTAGAAGAACTGAAACACAATAAAAAAAAATTCTAAAACTAGGTCAACATTTGTTAGACAATGTAGATACATGATATTACCAAAAGTATTTGCTCTCCTGCCTTGACTCACCAATGAGGAGTGACATCCCATTCCTAATCCATAGGGTTCAGTATGACGTTGGTCCACCTTTACAGCTAGAAAAGCTTCAACTCTTCTGGGAAGGCTGTCCACAAGGTTTAGAAGTGTGCTATGAGAATTTTGGACCATTCTTCCAGAAGCACATTTGTGAGGTCACACACTGATGTTGGATGAGAAGTCCTGGCTCTCAGTCTCCACTCTAATTCATCCCAAAGATGTTCTTTCAGGTTGAGGTCAGGACTCTGTGCAGGCCAGTCAAGTTCATCCACACTAGACTCTGCATCCATGTCTTTATGGATCTGCTTTGTGCACTGGTGTACAGTCATGTTGGAAGAGGAAGGAGCCAGCTCCAAACTGTTCCCACAAAGTTGGGAGCATGAAATCGTCCAAAATGTCTTGGTATGCTGAAGCATTCAGAGTTCTATTCACTGGAACTAAAGGGCCAAGCCCAGCTCCTGAAAAACAACCCCACAGCATAATCCCCCCTCCACCAAACTTTACACTTTGCACAATGCAATCAGACAAGTTCTGTTGTCCTGGAAACCACCAAACCCAGACTCCTCCATCAGATTGCCAGATGGAGAAGCGTGATTCTTCTCTCCAGAGAACGCCTCCACTGCTCTAGAGTCCAGTCCTGCTTTACACCACTGCATCCCACACTTTGCATTGCACTTGGTGATGTATGGATGGATGCAGCCGATCGCCATGGAAACCCATTCCATGGAGCTCTGTGCACTGTTCTTGAGGTGATCTGAAGGCCAGATGCAGTTTTGAGGTCTGTAGTGATAGACTGCAGAAAGTTGGCGACCTCTTTGCACTATATGCTTCAGCATCCGCTGACGCCGCTCCGTTTACGTGGCCGACCACTTCATGGCTGAGTTGCTGTCGTTCCCAAACACTTCCGTTTTCTTATAATACAGCTGACAGTTGACTGTGGAATATTTAGGAACGAGGAAATTTCACCACTGGATTTGTTGCACAGGTGGCATCCTATCGCAGTTCCACGCTGGAATTCACTGAGCTCCTGAGAGCGAATGTTTGTAAAAACAGTCTGCATGTCTAGCTGCTTAATGTCATACACCTGTGACCATGGAAGTGATTAGAACACCTGATTCCCATCATTTGGATGGGTGAGCAAATACTTTTGGCAATATAGTGTAGTAATGAGCTGATTGACTGGATCCACATGGGATTGTCCACTGGTTCCATACATCTCTTGGGATCATACTCTGTGTCCCACTTCTTTTCATTTGTTTGTTAAACCCAAATGGATCTTGTTTGTGTTGCCCATTTGGAACATTTGCACATTTTTCCCATTAGTATTCCACCACGGACCTACATAAGGAGCCCACCTGGGTTTGTCCATGCAGGCCTGGCTTCGTTCACAGAAACAGGCCTGAAACATTCAATCGAGCATAACCCAGAAGGGCCATCCTTTCTAAAATGTTTTTAGACACTTAAAACCACAATCTGAGATTGTGAGTTGAAAAAATCAAGCTCTTTAATTTTAATTGGCCTGATGTTTTGCCCTTTTAGTGCTTGCCAGGGAAGATGCTCTTGCTCAAAATAGATCAGATCAGAGAGATTTTTGTCCCTACAGGGACTGGGCTGAGTTTTCCTTTAAGACAGATATGTGCCTAAAAGTGAGATTACATGCAAGTCTGTGATATAATCGTCAGTGAATGTTTTCACACACACATCAGAATTTAATAAAGTTACTTGCAGAGTAATATGTTGAGAGCAGCTGGGGGAAACCATGTCCTTGCATAATTCCCTTTTTATTATCCCTTACATGCACATTTGCAAGTATAACGTGATGAGAGAGAAACAGCACGTGGTGTTGAGTCATCCGTCATCCTCCTGTGTTCAACAAGGTGACAAGTATTGTGCATGGCACACACCAATAAACATCTACAGGATCAAGTGCTTGTTGTTTTCCACTGTGAATGCTGCTGGCAGCTCCTTCACAACGTGGAGTGTGGCATGGTTGAGGTTCACTGATCTCCGTAGAGGCCGAGATAAGTGCCAATAAATTCAAAGCAACTCCGAGTCATCATGCTCGTCCTGGGGATGAACGGTTCATCCAAGGATAACATCCATCCAGGTTTTCCTGAAGGGAGTAAATTCTCCCTGGTGATAACGCCCTCATTCACGGGGGCTCACGGAACCGCTGAATGGTTGAGTGAGCATGACAACAATGTTAGCTGTGTACTGTGTCCACAACATTTGCAATATATCAATCTGCATCAGCACTTTCGAGACTTTCTGGAGCTCAGCGGCAGACAACCACCATCATGTTGGAAGCAGTCCACTGGGGGGTGTTTTCCAAAATAGTTTGTTTAGACACTATATCCATGTCTGATGTGAAAAACTGGACCGAAAGATCAAAATAAATCAAATAGGGGTCAAGCAGTTACTGTGATGACTGTTTAAAAGCGAAGCATGAAATTAGATGACAAGACTTTCAGTGTGGCGGATGTATTTTATCTAAATTTGGAGTGACAGACAAGCACACAAGGATTAAAATGAGTCCTCATGAGTCTAAATGTAAACTTTGAAGGTGGAGGACACACGCTGTGTGGTTTAAATGTACTGACTACAAGCTTTCACCTGGAGGAGGCTTTGACACGCCTAACAGCATCCTGTTATAATCCCAGTGTTATGTTGCAGCAATACAACCAGTCAGTCATGCTCCCACCCTGAAATAAACGTAAATAAGGTTAAGGATCTGATCAATGCTTTGACGTGAATTTTAGCCCCATTTTTTTTTTCTGTTTAATATTATCATGACATACAGTTTGAATACTTAAATGACTACTTGTTAAGAAGAAATGTAGTGTGGTACTGTGAGAATGCAACCTCTCAGTATCAAAACCCCATCAAACCCTCCCAGAGTGCCATGTCAGCTTGCAGTACGTCTTCCATAAGATATTTTCCCTTTGAAGTCCTTTCAGCCAGCCTACCAGTCGGTAAAGACACAACAAGAGGAGGAAAAAAAATAGCCTGATATGCCCCAGGCACCAAAAGAGGAGCTTGGGCTATTTTAAACTTGAAATATATGTGGGGAGAAAAAAGTATACAACACTGCTGACTAGGAAATTTGAGACCATAATATGGTTTAGAAATATCTGATTCAGTTAAACTTCTTCCAACAATCTACATTAAATATGATAAAGAGATGCACCTAAACAAACCAAGTAGGGAGCACGCTAGGGGCAATGTGGGGGTGGGTGTCAATGAAGCAGATAGTCAACAGCAGAGAAAAGCATTTCCTCCAAACTGCAGTGCGTTAGTGGCAGACTGTAAATCCCCCTGCTATCAGCACCACTTTTATAATATATTATACTAAATTATATTCCATACTGGGCTAATTTGCCCAAACTGCAAACGTTACTTTACGAGTCTGACCAGAAGATGGTGGTTCTTTTTAGTAAATGTCTTTTTTTTTATTTAAACATTTAAAGATATTATATTAATTTAAGAGAGTTATATTTCTGACTATTAACAACTTCATACCAAAGCAGTTTTCACCACTGGTGTAGCCACTGCATATTGACAGGAAAGCTGTTCATTCAATTCAGGGATACTTATTTTTAAGGCAGTGATTAAGGGGTTTACTGACTGATGCTAATCTTACATTCTGTAACAAAGTAGACAATAAGATAACATTAATTTGCCACCACAGGCATTGTGGATAAGCAGTCTTACCAAAGACTGTAAAAAATATGGACGTCATGTCTGAATAGGGGAAAGTGAAGCCAGTTGGGCGTGTCCCGCCAACGCCATCTTGCCGTGTCACATGTGCCGTCCCTGCTAGAAAATACTAAAATGGGCAAAGCTTGGCCTCGGGGCAAATGATTGACAGCAAACATACTCTGGGCTAAACACTAACCCAGCTAACTTGAAACTAACAGGAGCTAACAAAGATTAGCCTCCTAAGCGGCGGGCTGAAGGCAAGGCATGTTTAGACTTGCTGTTAGCTGCTAAAATCCAACAGTTTGCTACTCTGTTGCACGCTGAGACTTTACTGAAAGCAAACGAGGAGGCAACAGTTAGCCACCAGCTGGCAGGCCGGCATCCGGTCTGCCGCCTGTCAATCAAAAGGATACGCCCTTAATTAAGTGTAATTTCAAGATTAAATAACATCTAAACAGATGAGTTATAAAAAAAATTCCCCCCCTTATAGCTGACATGAAGCTAAACTTGACTTATTAAACCTAAAATGATTTTTTGAACCAGGCTGTAAACATGTTTATTTCTGCTGTGAAGTTGGCCTTTTTTACATGGGAGTCTATGGGGATTTGCTCTGTTTTGGAGTCAGCCCCTAGCGGATCAAGAAAGAACTGCAATTCTTAAACTAAACTTCCGGGTTTCACACTTTTCCAGCGGAGTTTGCCCCTTGAGTCTAACAAAGAAGAAGAATGAGACTGTATGCACAAGCTTGTTCCATGAAAGGTATAGTCCGAACTTCCCTCCCCTGTGCAGGTGAAATCCATCTCAAACTGCACTTTTGGGACTTTACTCTTCAATAAACTTAGCGTCTCAATACAACTCCCTCTCCCCCTGCCTGTAATTCGCTCTTTCGTTTTGTTTTGGTGTGTTCAGTATGGAATGATAGGAGTGCCACAATAAAGAATAAATCTGAAAAAGAATAAGGAAATAGATGAGCGAATATAAAGACAAATACCTAAAACTAAATTATTTTCGTATTTTTTAGCTATTTATTTTCACTTAATAATATTATTATTCATATTATTTTATTAATTTTCATTTATTTTTTCCTCATTCATTTTCATATTTATTTACTTATTCATTTTTGTATATAAATCCTTCTTTATTTTCCTATATATTTTCTTTTTTATTTCGGGATGTTTCTGGGTGGAGATTTCTGTTTATATCACCAGCCAATGACAGAGCTAAGGAAATGACGCTGTGTGGGAATAAGCTCATGATTGGAGCAGATGGCAGTCATTCGAACTCTTGAAGGAAAAAAAAAGAGAAAGAAAAACAGCAGATGCACCGAAGAGAAGGTAAGAGCTTGAGATAGTGCACGTTGGAAAACCAGAGTTACAGTAATATTGGTTTGGCTTTTACCCGCTTCTGAGCTCTGAAGGAGAGGCTTGAAGCTGAATAGGATGAAGAACGAGGCGGCCATTAGCCTGAGAGGGAGGGGTTGCTCAGTTTGAATACAGTTGTTTGCAAACAGAAACACTGCAGGGACTGTGGACTCTACCTTTAAATAAGTTGCTGTTTACCAAATACTACTGCACCACTGCTAAACTTAAAAGAATCTTATCCTCAACCTTTGGGATGGTGCTAATTTCTGGATGTCATTTGTAGCTAACAGCTAGACTCAGGATGAGGACAAGGTTAAATTAAATTCTAACAAGTTTACTGAAGAATATTGAGAAAACCAATTACCTTGGGAAAGTAGGTAAACAAACTTAATTTTGAAGATTATTATGAAGTTGGTACATTTGAGTGAGCTGCAGCCTACTTTTTTTGAAGTTCTGGCTACTTGCTATACAGTATTTTAGTATACTTAAATTCAAATCAAGCTGTCACAACTTAATATTTCAAGTCACAAGAACTTAACATTTTTCTGCCAAAATAACTGGGCATTGCTTGAAAGTTTTCTAAACTACGCTAAAGGCTTTTAGGTCAGAGCAACACACTGCACTCAATGCATCTTCCCTGTCTTATGATACTGAAATACCCACTGGATCCCATCATGCATGACATCAGTGCAACTTGGTACTGTGTATTAGACAAGGAGGCAGTTATAGGATTACATGGACGTTTAACTCATGGTGCAGAACAGAACAGAGGGTGCCGCAAAGCATGATGGGAAATATGTAAATAAGTCCATCAACCAGGAACAGTTGTATACAGGTGTTGCACACACCCAGAAAAATCAAGTACACAAGCTTGACAAGTCAAGGAGCAGGTAGAAAGTAAAGAAAACTCGATATGAGCAAGTAAATTTGAAAAACCTGCATGAATTAAGTTTAATACACTAATTAATCTCTAATTAGGACATTTTTTTGCATTTACAGTGAGGAGTTCCTCATGGGAAAAAGGTTGGGTACCACTGATGTGACAAACACTCACCTGCAGCTCCTCTTAGCTGTAAAACAACCTCTCCAGCACAAAATATCCCGTTTGTGTAAAAAGCAACTGATGAAAAACATCAGTCGAGATTTTCTGTCCTTCTTTCAGGCATCTTGAGTCATCATGTGTAAAGAATAATTTAACATCAGCATTTAGTAAAGACAGTTTTAGCTGTCTGCTACTGCGGTCAGGCCAAAGGCTGACATCATTTATGTGCGTTTTCGCGTCATCCTGAGTCAACTTGTGTGTGTGTTTCTGTTGTATGGTTTCAGTGTGTGTCTGCACCAAGCCCTCATCGTTCTCTCTCTCACACACACACCCTTACTGTGCCACATGTGGAATCTTGACCCAGAAACTGTTTTTTGTGTCAGCACATCCTTCAATGTGTCATCACTTGTTGTGATGACACATTGATCCTGGCTCCAGGCCTCCAACGACCGTGACCAGAGCCATCAAAACTCCAGAGTCACATTTCCAGTTGTGTCATGCAGAAAAAACACAGCAAGTGGCCGCAACTGTACAGACTCTTAGATTTAGCTGAAATGAAACAACACTGTTCTGCCTCACAGCAAGAAGGTCGAGCCTTGGCTTGGGAGGTGTTCGGACAGAACCCTCTCTGTATGGATTTTACATGTTCTCCCCGTGTATGCACAGGTTGTACAGTCTGGCTTCCTTCCACAGTCCAAAGACATGCATTTTAGATTAATTGGTCTCTCTAACTTCTACCTGGGAGAGAGTGTAAATAATTGTTTGTCTCTGTGTTGGCCTGGTGACCTGTCCAGTGTGTTCCCCTCCCTCTCCCCCTCTAATTGCTGGGATGAACTCCAGCTTCCCTGCAACCCTGAACTGGACTCGGCAGTATAGAAAATGGATTAATGGAAACGATACAATGGAGTGGAACCACAGCAGATGGATGTAAGAATTCAAGCTGATGGCAGCCTCCCATAAATTCCTGATCTGTTAGACAACACGTTTTCTGATTTTAGTCTCCCCTGGTTCTCGCCTGAAACACTGAATTTTCATCATCTAAAACAACAACAAAAAAGACACTTTAACAGAGTGCTGGTTAATCAGCAAACAGGCTTCTTTGCACAAGAGAAGCAGAGAAAAGGAGGAGGGCCAGGCTGCAACTCTGAAGTTTAGGGGTGAAACTGAGGTAATTTGCACACTTGTTGATCCTCATATACCACATGAAGCAAAGATTTATTGTAGCACCAGGAATAAAAGGATTATTGTCATCCATCCATCTATTTTCTGCTGCTTATCTGGGACCAAGTCATGGCAGCTGACCTGGTCTCTGAGCAGAGATCCTCCCCAAAACCTCCCTCTTGCCAGCTCTGCCCAGTGGACACTGAGGTCTTACAGAGCCAGCTGCAAGACATCATCTCTCTGACAAGTCTTGAGTCTTTCTTAAAGTAACACCTCCAAATTTTGGGAGACTTTTGTTCTTTGGCAACCCCCTAATGACGGTATGCAGCATCTGTCTTGCATCTTGTTTCTTTTCTAAGCGCTGCCCTGCCAGTAAAAGTCAGTCCATTGTTGGCTTTTGCTTTTTTCTGCTTCCTCCAATAATGTTTTCTTGCTTTCCTTTGCTAAATCAGTCATGATACATGTTAAAAACAGCCCCTGGAGTTTTCCCAGCTTCAGTAGGCTGAAGGGAGACAGTGGCTCCAGAAATGTGCTCAATGGATGCCACAGTGCCACCAAAGTGAGTCGGGGTGCATTCACACTAGAATCATCCTGTTAATCGGTCTGGGGCAGGGATTTCTGAAACATTTCACACCTTACTTTGGTCTGGTTCACGTTCAAACTGCAGGAACCAAAGAACACCAAACAGCCTGGTTAAACCCCCGTAGTTTAAAACAAACAAAAAATAACTGCTGACAAGGGGGTGGTACTCCCCAAAACAACCACTAATCAATGATGAAAACACAGGTGGAAGAAGAAAACCAGGCTCCGTGATTTCCGACTTTCATTGGAATGAAAGCGGAAATCTTTCCGCATCTCATCATTACTCCATGTCTATCCAGTTGTTTTTCATTGTTGTTTTCACCTCGTATTTTCCGAGCACACACTGGTAGTTTCATTTTCCCAAACAATACTCTGCGACACTTCCTTCTACTTTTTTCTTCTTGATGCTTTATCACAGTCGGGATGCATCATTTCCTTTTTGGTCCACTGGATAGTCCTGACAGTCCATTTGCAAGTGAGACCCCCGGCTTTCAGGCAGACCAGAGACCGCTAATTCCATGCGTTCTCACTGCACCAAACGACGCAGACTATCCAAGGAAGCAGATCACAGACCAAACAGCCACAGTGTGGATGCACCCTCAGAAGCATGGAAATGTGCATGCTTTAAAGACATCCCCTGGTAGGATATGCACAAAATGTTGTCCCTAACAGACATTTATAAGACATCCTCTCTACTAGAAGCCCAAATCACGTCACGTGGCTCCTTTTGATGTGGAGGAGCAGAGATTTTACTCCAGTGTTGCTCAATCCAGGTCCTCAGTACTCCCTGTCCTGCATGTTCTAGATGTTTACGTACTTTAAGACACCTGGCTCATCAGGTTTGCAAAGAACTTGTCAGTTCAATTGCCACTCCTTTCACTGTGAGTTCAATTGATCTGAATCAGGTTTGTTGGAGCTGGGAAATATCTGAAACATGCAGGACAGTGGGTCCTGAGGACCTGGATTGAGAAGCACTGCTCTACTCTGAGTCACTCCCAGATGACCAAGTTCTTCACCCAGAAAGGTTGAGCCCAGACATGAAAACTTTCTTTGGTTGCTTGTATCTGTGATCCCATTTTCTTCACTATCTAAGGCTAAAGGCTATAGATGAGGGTTTAGAATACAGATCAACCAGTAAATCAACAGCTTTTTCTTTTTGTCTGTGTCCACATCTTCATGTTTTCTCTGTATCCACCTTCCCCTCTAACCTGACTTATCTTCCTAACCTGACTCTGCCAGATGGATTTGCTCCCGCATATCCATCTGGGAATCATCCGTTAGATTAGTTTTGGGAAGGGGTGAAAATACTGGTTAGCTGATTGAATAAGGCATCTGTCTGTCACCACCTATGTTGGTGATAGACGGGCCAAATCAACCAATCAGATCAACAAAGCATATGACGTACTAACAGAGTGACGACGAAAACACAACTCTTGCCGAAACCAGTCGGGAGAAGAGCAAAAACATCTTTTCCCTTTGAGAAAAAAGGCTCCAGAGCAGTGTTATGGTCTTCTTTCAGTCAATAAATATTCTCTAATTCTGATAAAACTTGAGCAATAGCCACGCTGACGCTAGTTTCATCCGCTGAAGCCGCCATGTTGTTTAGACTGAACTGTCACACCTCAACCCGCCTCAAAGCCAACGCTGATTGGACGTTCGTTTAGTGAACTGCTCCAAATTCTCTTCAACAGAAAGTAGCCAGACTGATCTGCGAGTGAAAACCTGAAGCTTGTGAGATCAGGATGGTCTCACGAGGCTATTATCTTCCAGCTAAAAATACATTCCCACAGAATGATGCTGCCGTCACCATGTTTGGCTGCAGTGATGAGAATTCTGCAAACTCCAAGTAGCTGGTCTTAGTGATCCTCGATCTGTTTGGCTGAGAAAGCCTGATGGGGATTCCAAACGTCCTCTATTTAACAGTGATAGAGTGGATGTTTTTGGGTGTTTCAAATGCTGAACACATTTCCCTGTGCCCTTCGACAAGTCTTTACCAGGACAACTGTGTTTCACAGTTCCACAAATAGCTGTGTTGAGTCCATAGGTTAGTTTTCATTCCACATCAACCATCTGTGAAACTTCATGCAAACTGTGTGTGCCTTCTTAATCACGTCTAAAAATGGCAATTCTTTACTTAGAAAGATTTTGCCTTGTCATTGTGGGGACTTGTGGGTAGACTGGTGAGAGAAGAAGTTGATCAAGATACACAGTGTGAAGCAAGAAAATGTTTAAAATAGGTCTGGAAACTTTCTCATCACAGCCGTGATAAGTAACAGAGGTGAGTCTATTAAAGAATGCAGTCAGGCTGCAGACAATCCAGTTGTGTATCAAGCAGGATCCTCTGCATGACAGGCTGAGCTGCATGACCTCCAAATAATGATGTGTTTCACAGACTCATATTTTATGTCTCAGCAACATATTCACATTTAAACCAACATCTCACTTTTCATTTATCACAGCAATCTCCTTCCTGCACCCTCTCCCTCTCTCTCAAACCCGCACTCTTTAAATAAGCACACCGACATCCTGTCGAAAGCACAATATGAGGCTGTCTTTTTACATGTTGACTTTCTCATCTTACCTGTGCCCTTCTGCTCGAGCTCTAATGAAGGAAGAAAATTATATTTTTAAACACAGATTATGACAGTCGGGGGTGTGAGTGTAAAGGTGTGGGCCGATTTGTAATCACACGGCAAACATACTTACAGCACACGAGCGGAGACTTGAAACACATTTAAAAGCCTCATAGTCATGAGTCGTGAGTTAAATACATCCAATAATCTCACTTCACACATGCAGAAGCAGAGATAGAAATAGACGGAAGGAGGAACAGTTGCACGTTAAAAAACCAAAAAAAACAATCTTAAGCAGTGTTAATTGAACATGTGACAGTATACATTGGATCCTCGCCACGAGAGACTCTAGGTGATGCAAAACAGCGAAGCAGCAGACGCATTGAGACGTGACAGAAAGAGAGATAGGGCAGACAGACTGACTGGAACAGAGTCAGCTACCAGGGAGGGATTGACACATGGACAGAGGCACTCGTTGAGACTGACATATGCCCAGAGGCAGTGATCTACAGAGGGGCATATGGGAGACAGTGTGACGGATGACGCGTGGAGCAGAACCTCGCCGACACTGACACTCACGATCGCTTAAAAGCCTCCAAGATGTTGTCCTGCTGGTCCTCTTGTACAGCTGAAACCAGACAGAAGGAGAAAGGCTGGTGAGAGCCCAGCTAGGTTAATTCATTACACAGCAGGCTTGAGCACCAAAGGAATAATGGACTGATGACCTCGCGAGGCCACTAAATGATAGGACCTAATGTGTATCGCACTCACTGAGTTATTGGCTGACAAAGTCAGTTACGTAGTAATGGTGGACATGCTGAATGGAAAATGACAATAATGTGATTAAGTGTCTGTCTCCAGACCTACCCTGCACGGAGACTTCGAATGTGCAGCTGTCGCACTTGTCTTTGGAGGTGACCTCGCATCGGTAGCCACCTGCGTCTCCGTCCACTACTTTGATGATGCTCATCTCGTAAGTGTAGATCTGACAGAGAGCGGATGATATGCAACAAAAACACTCAATTAAATGAACACCAAAGCCCGATCACACACACGTGCACGCACAGATGTACAGTGCGTGCTTTCAAACACACACTCATGGTTCAGACAGCATCGTTGGAGTGATATTAACTTACAGAGAACCGTCAGGGTGATGTTGTAACTCCACTTTTACTGGACTTGGTTCAATTGTGCACTATTTCTATGCAAATAGCAACAGTGTTGGTTTTATCTGAGCATTTTCTATCACATGATGAAATAGCTGTTAAGCAGGGGACATGATGGAAAACTGTAAATTAGTCAACACTGCTGCAGTCACAGAGAAATGTTTATTTCAAAGTTGAGCAGCAAAGACATTCATGAGCATTTCCTTACAAACATGATCAGAAACCAAACGAGGGAAATATTTGCTTGTGTTATAAAGATAAACAGCATATGGAAGCTTACAAGAACAAAATAGATGTCATGTCATGGGAAATCAGGTTTTTCCTCCAATTGTCTTTGTTTTTGCATCGCTCTGCTGGGTATACTGCAGGTTCTCGCATATGATATAAATAATGACTTAAATATATAATACAAATGGAAGAAGTATCCTCATATATCACATAGATTTAATTGTGCGACTGTTCATTTCTTTTCAGTTATGCTATTTTCGTTAATTGAGGGAATTAATCTCTTCACTGAGGTTACCATTTCGTCATTCAACAGCTTCTGGCTGCAAAACATTTAAAAAAGACTCAACTTCATTCATGAATTTCCAAGTCAATCAATATTTCCTGCAAATAATTATGGTATTATGCTATTATCGTGCAATTCACTGCTGATCAGTGCTGTGGTGGTTCTTTTAAAATAGATGTTAGTTGCTATAGAGATGATTTTGTCTAAATATGGCCTGGCTACACCCATTATTATACCCCACTAGAGAAATTGCTGCTGTAATATGTTCAAGCTTTTTTTAGTGTTGTAAATAAGTGTATTAGCTTGCAAAGGTCTTTCAATTAGTGCAAAACAACCACAGCCAAGGTCCATACGGAAATTTTATCAAGAGAGGTCATGTTTGTCAAACTCATTAGAGCTCATCATATGAAGGTCAATACAGGAACACATTAAATACATGCATCTGCACATGCAACAGCTCTTAATCCAGCTTTACAGATGAACTACTCACAAAAAGTTGGGGATATTTGGCTTTTTGGATGATGTCAGAATGAAACTGCACGAAACCTTTACAGATTAACTTAATTCAACCTTCCCTAAAGCCAGAATCAGACTACACGGCTTTTTTCATCGTTCACGATGGTCACTATGTCAGATTTGCACAACATTGCTGTGTCTATATTCTGCGCCCAGTAGGTGTGTTCAGATGGTTAATTAGCTTTGATGATCTTGCATAATGTGCACAGTTATGGCTGAGTGCACGAGTACGTGCATGAGTGTGTCATACTGTATTTGTTCATCTGATGTTCATCATTGTTCATCAGACATTGTGCAATGTCTGTTATGTTGCGGTGTTTTTGTTCAAACACAGCGATTTTTCTATGACTTTGTCACTGATTTATTTGAGAGCGTCACACACGTGAATGTTTGGACCTGCTGTGAACTCCTGTTGACTATTACTGATAGAACGCAACCACATCGTGTGGTTATGTTTCGAGTTAATGAAGTAATGTTCTATTCGGCACACTCAGTATTGTTTTTTGTTTTTTTTCTGGAGGAAACTGATGCCACAGCTCCACAAATCTCTCCACCGCTCCACCGGAGAGCAGCTGCATCTCTCCTCCTTTCCTCCATTGTTGTTTGTGTACCGGCGCTCCTGAGCGTCTCTCTGGTAGAAGCGAGAGGCGCACTGTCCTCCTATTGGTCAATATGAAGGGACACGTTGTAGGACATGTCACACTAGACGGACAAAACCAAAAAGTTCTGACACGCCAGACTTTCTGCGTCGTGGTCTTTAAGCGTCGCAGACGCCAAATCGCCAATCGCTGATTATGTCATATTACACAGAGCAAAGACGTGACGTCATGCGACGGTCCTCTTCGTCATTCTGCTCACATTTCGACATCATCATGACCTAACATATGCAAATTATTAAGGCTTTGTCATTTTTGTTGTGATACACCCACCACTGTTGCTAGCTTTAATTTTAATAAACTGCCTGAGATGAAAGAACTACCATCACATGATTCTGCATACTATAAATACCCTACATTTACAATTTAATATTAACAATATATTGTATTAACATTTTCAGTTAATTTTACCCAAAAGTTGAATATCCCTGAGTTTTTATAGGTAGTGTCCTTTATGCTAAACTACAAAATTCCATTTATATCTTGCTTTAGACAAAAAGTGTCAGCCATTTTTCCTCTGGCTTCAACAGCTCATACTCACACAGACCGTTTCATAAACCTTCATTTTGTCCAGATCCGTTGGTGTAACAAATCAATGCAATGGTACCTCTTCAAAGGCATTTTCAGCACCGGAATACAAACTTCCTACCAAGTAGATTCCCGAGCGTTACCATGAAACTGAACGTGAGACCAGATGCTGCCAACTCATGACCAAAAACAGGGAAGAATTTGAATTTTACTTCCATGTTTTTGGTCGCTGTAGTTTTTTTCTAATCCCAGCTCTAGCTCAGCGACCTCATGAAGAATATGTTCATACAAGTCCAGAATGACGCTTGCTGCGTTTGGTCTTGCCATCTCATATTTAGCTCGCTGCCTGAGGGCAGTATTCTTTAGCTACGGCCCTCAGGGGCCACTGCCACTGCCCTGAAGGTTTTAGATGTTTTCTCTGCTTCAACTCACCTGGCTCAAACGAATGTTGAGATTTCATTTGATTTAGATGTGTTGAAGCGGGAAACATCTAAAACCTGCAAGGGCCGTGGCCCCTGAGGACCAGCGCTGAAGAGCACTGCCTTAGGGCACTGATGCAGAGGACACCTCATACAGTACAGTACATGGAAAGCAGCTAAATATAAGTTTTTAAAAAGAAGCACAGTATTTGAAGCCTTGGAAAAGAAAAAGGCTTGTTGTGCATACTTCCTGTACAAAATACTAAAATATCACATGTTAAGATGTCATCTAAGTGACATCCTCAGGACTTTGCTAGCATATCAACACAAATATAATAAACATTTACCTTGGTGTTCCTGTCATAAGACTCTTTAAACTGCAGGTGCTTTCCAGCCTTGCTAGCCAGATCAAGCCACTTCCCCTTCAGCCATTTCATGGCCGGCTTCCTCGTCAGGCTTGTAGAGTCCACTTTAGCTACAAACGTGATGTCCTTCCCTGCCACCAACAAAGATGAGAGCAGTGATTCATTCGGATGACCTGTCCGTGGTCCAACTGGCTTTTGGCGCAAAGTGGCCACTCCTTTCATCGTGAATATAACTCAGGGGTTTTACGATCAATCATATGACCGTACCTTTTGTAGCCGTGGCACTCTCCGGCTTCAACATGAAGAGTCCAGTCAGCTCGGACATCTGAGGACCCTCTCCTGGTGCAGTGTCTGATGGGAGTTGAACCAAAGAGGACTAATTAAAACAAGGCACATTCTGATAAAAATGGACAGATATTAGACTAAAATAAGAGAAAAAGGGATCAAGCAAACCACAAAATTCTCAGAGATTTGGCTCTTTCATTTGAGATTAAGAAGTTTCAAACTAAAGGTAGACCGATATATAAGTCAGACGATATTTTAGGCCGATATTTGCAGGGGTTTTTGCTGGTATCTGGGTCGATGCATTGGGTGTGTTGGCCCACTTGGCATAATTTACAGGCTTTTTAAATTTAGACTTTTCTTTAATTGTATGAATAATTTTGAGGACAACTGTATATATTTATAACATGTTTAATGTTTCTTTTTTTTTTTACACATTTATTTGAGGTGCTTTTTTTTCTCTTTTTTTTATATCAAGAGTTGTAAAATTACTTTTCATTGTTTCCTTAATTATATTAATCTGGGAGTCAAATGCAGTATCGGCCCCCAATATCGTCAAGTTGTATCAGCCATCGGCTGATGAGAATATATCACTACTGGTTTCGGTCCTAAAAAAAGTCTGTATTGGTCGATCCCTACTTCAAACTATTAAATTCCTCTTTTTTAACCTCAGATCTTTGTTTCTGTTTGTTTTCAGGTTGGAACGAAGCAATGGTTCGATTTCCTTTCAGCACGTTCCCAAACCTTTGCAGTTACACTGCACAAGTTATTTGGGACCCTCTAAAAAACATCAAGGGAAAAAAGACACCCCCTGGATTAAATAGGTCTACAGGGAATAAAAAAAAAACTCCTCAGATCACCTCTGAAGACGTCATTTTAAGGTTGGCGCTATGCACGCAATCATCTGCTACCCTGATACAAAGTAAGCGGATCAAGTGCTTTGTAAAAAATGAGCTGCTCTTTTATCTGCTTACATAATTCTTTTTCAAGTAAATTGATGCAACCTTTAGTAAAGTGTTTGCTTGTCAGTCGATACGCTTTACAGAGATGCTACATATTCATTTCTCTTACCATCAGGAGGCAACTCTGCACCGGAGGGGGAAAAACAGGGAGAGAGCGATGAACACTGTGTCAGTCTGTGCAGAATCTGTGCTGTGCTGTTAACACACCTGTTAATTAGCCCAACGGTAACCTTGACTTCAGGTGAGGAACACTCACTCATTAAATCAGCGTGCTGTCACACACCAAAAAAAGCTCACCTCTCTGTCTGTCTCCAACATAACATTAATACGTCTCTAACACTCAAAAGTCACTTTAGCTGTGCTTAAGTTAGGAAGGTTAACTGTACATTATCTACGTAAACTGCCTCGTTTCTGTCACGCTCAGAGCCAGACAGACCGTAAGTTTCAGAGGCAGAGGTTTACAGACAAGCAACAAGATAAAAGCACGTCGGACCGCCAGTCAAGGAGAGTGAGTAAGGCCCTGTGTGAACATCCATTGGACGAGACCAGTTGCTGAGAGAATGGATCCAGGGTCACGTGTCAGATAAGGCCATGCGCTTCCATAAATTCAGAGAGCCGCGCTGTCGGCGCCTCTTCCTCTCTCTCTGCTTTTATGGGCTCAGTTAATTTGATCTTTTAATCAAAAGTACCCCTGAGGACAGATCCAAGTTCAGATGTTCAGGATGATTTAAAAGGTTTTAGTTAGAATGCTAAGCAGGAAGAACTGATCCTGGGATGGAACCCAGGGGACACTTCTGAATGTTTACACCCTTACGCGGTTACACTGGATACTTGCTGCGTTTGCAATGGAGTTTCTGAGTGAAATTAACTCCGGATACTGTTCTTGGCTTCGGGATTGGGGCTTTAAACTTGGGAGAAAAAAACCCTGCTGAGGCTTTCATACACCCTGTTTGTATTTTCATCAGTTTACAACACAACTGAAAAAGAAAAATCTGAAATGCTGTATTTCAGAGGAAATGCTATTTTTTCATATGTTCTTAATCCCCTTTAGAAGCTCTCACTGATGTAATTTGGCACCAATTTCAGAGAAAATCATTCATCCTAAACAACAGAACTGGTTTATTTTTATTTGCCTCCAAATGACTTTCTTATGGTGTAAAAACGGCAGTGATCTTTACATTTGGAGGTGATGAAGATGATGGCTCATTGTCAGGCTTAACAGCTAAAACATATAGATGCTGTTTTATTTATAATTAAATAAATACCTATATATAAACAAATGTCTACCGCACATACACTACTCACAAAAATTTCAGGATATTTGGCTTTTTGAATGATGTCAGAATGAACCTAAATGCACTCTTACCTTTCCAGGTGAATTTAAGTCAACTTATTTTATCAACTTATCTTCATCTTATTATATATATATATATATATATATATATATATATATATATATATATATATATATATACATATATACACAGTATGCTGTTCTGATCTCCGAAGGGAAATTAGAGCTCTGCATTTTTGCCATGTCTGTATGCATCAGAGAGCAGTGGACTGCTACTTGGATTGTCCTGGGAGCATTTGGTGAGGGTTAAAGGTAGAATCCAGAGTTTTCCCCCTGAAAATAAATGCTAGACTTATGTAAGTAAAATCTGCCTCAATCTGCACCTTTGGGCCACTCCTCACGTGTGGCGGTGAGTTTTGTTTGCAACTCCCCCTCCCCTGACTGTATTTTAAAGTATCTTTTCCCTTTGTTTTGTTGTGTTCTGGATGTTTCTGGGCGGAGATTTGTGTGTTGTCTTCAGCCAATGACAGAGCTTAGGCCGTAGCGCTCTGTGGGAATAAACCATAGACCGTTAATAGAGATGTACATAGTACCAGGTTACGTCTGAATAGAGGAAAGTGAACCCAGTTGGGCGTGTCCCACCGTCGCTGTGTGTCGTGTTGTGTGTGCTGTCACTCCCTTGCAATACTAAAATGGGCACAGTGCGGCCGTGGGGCAAATGATTGACAGCCAACGTTCTCTGGGCTAAATGGAAACTGAGCTAACTCGAAACTAACAGGAGCTAACGAAGATTAGCCTCCCAAGCGGCGGGATTAAGGTAAAACATGTTTGGACTTGCTGGACCCCTTGCCCAGTTTTATAGAAGGGTCAGCCTTCTATAAAACTGTTGTTGAAGACTGATTCTTTTTTCAGACCAATGAAATAGTTTAGAAGATGTGATAGCATAGTTTAACCACTTATTTCAAATCCTTAACAGTATTATATTGAATGAATTCAGATTTAATTTGGTAACAGTGTATAAAAAGCTCTAAAGCTGTAAGAACTTTTCTTTTTTTTTTCAACTACCGTACTGATTACATGGGTAAATGTGTGTAATTTTGCAAAACTAAATATCCATTAAAAGAGGCTTGGTTATTACTGTCACTATTTTTCAAATAAATCTTTTATAGGAAAAAAAAATCAGTGCCAAATTACATATTTCTTCCATGGAACTGATTAGAGAATAATTAGGGATACTACATATACTCTAGTTGACTAATACTGATAATTTCACAGTTGTTACTCATTCAGTGAATTAGCAGTTTATTTTATGAGCACCACCAAATTGAAAATCCCATAAATCTCAGCATGAAATTAAATTAACAGAACAGTAACTGTGTTAATTATGATTATTGCACTATAATGTTCTTTCAGCAGTCGTCTTAAAAAACCACATCACACAAATAATAGTAACATATATCCACCTGAATTGAAGGAAGGATATACAACTTTTTATAAACTGGCCTACGGATTCATTTCACCCCTAAAACACTCAGACATTCACTCGGATGCTTTGGTGGAAGCAATCTACTGTATTTTAAAGCAACTTGAAAGCTGCTCTACTGTGAGATGTTGTCACAAACTTTTCTCTTATCTGTAATATTTGTGTCTCATATCCTTGTTTTACTGTCCGCTGCTTTCATGTGACAGTTTATTACATAAATTTACTGATAAACTGTCACATGAGCCGCTTTGAAGTCGTATCTTTGCATCAGATTCATATTTTTGATCTGTTCGCTGTAGCACATGATTATTACAATGCACATTTTCCAGAAAACAGCAAAGTCAAATATCCCTAGTAAGTTGAATTGACTTCATCAGTTCAATCCTGTTTATGGAGTGAAAATGTGAGAATCTTAAGCAGCAGCGATGGCCGTCACCAGAGCAATCCCATACGAGGAAGAAGAGATTCAGTTTGACGTCTACTGCAAGCACAGAAAAACTGGAAAGCACAAAGCAGGCTGGGATATATTGTTTGGTGTATTTTCCTTACCATCCCTAGGCTCATTGTCGTCTAAATAGGAAGAGACAGTTTGTACATGGAAATGAGTTGAGTAGACAATGAAGAGTTAAAACATTTCCCACAACAAAGCCTCGTTGTCCTCATTCTGCAGACGTGTGTGTGTAAGTATGAATGAAAAAGCTGTTCAACAAAGATCAGATTAAAGACAAAGTGTGTAAGCCTATTTACTGAGACATTCACAATATCTTCAGTTAGGCTGAAGCTACACACACACATACACACACACACTAATAATGACAAAGCAAAGCGCTTACCTACAGTAGGCTGGACATCTGTTAATGAAGAATAAGCACAGATTAAGCAAATGAAAGGGAATAAATGAGTCGTGATGCAGATATAATGTACTGTAAGCATGCTGTACATGAAAACACGCAGGCGTGACGCTTTGCTTCATAAACCAGGCGTGCCTCTCTGGGTTTTGTCGCTAATTCTGTAGATATCAACATTTTCATTTCTCCAAAACTAGCCAGGACAGTGCTCGCCTCCGACAGCAGACAGGAAACAGGTGCCGTTCTGAAAAGTTTGTCATGCACCACCTTCGAAACTCCTGTCACGAGAACAGATGCCAGAACAGATGCCGTCGGAGCTGGAAATATGGGATTGTTGACATCAACATGTGGGAAGGGAAAGCACAGCGAGGATGCTTCTCAACATGCATCACCAGCGGCGACCACTTCTGATCACTTCTCGCTTCGTTATCGGGGATCAATGCTTCATATTATTCATTATTTATTTATTTATTTATTACTTTACTGATTTAATATTTACCTAAAATGGGTCTAATTTTGCCGGGAATCAGGTTTCAGCGTCTTAGCTTCACTCACCCACACTGTGGCTGTTTATGTGCAGAGGTTGGGACTGTGAGCAGAGAGAGCATCAGGATTAACCCAGCCCATGACGGCCTCTGGCTTTGATGTGAGCCAGCAGACATCCATCACTTTGTCCTGGTTGCATCCACATCTGCACGTTTCTACATCCAGCTGTGATCTGATTGCTTTAATACCAAGCGTGAACAAAGTTTTCGACCTTCTAGACACAATTTGTCATAATCATCCCGAGTGATAAATGTGCTTTCACTTTTAGTTGTTTCTAATTTGTTTCAGATCATCAAACTTAAAGGGAAAATATCTGAAAACAACCTGTTGCTCCACTCAAACTAATGGTAACATCCAGCTTTTTCTCAAATGCAATAATACTCCCCAACTCCTTTTAAAAAGATGTGTGATGTCACTGGCACAGCATCAACTTCACTGAGTACATGTTCATGCTTTATTTAGGACTTTAAGCTGAGCATCCATCAAATCAGATCTAACATTTTATCTCTAACAGCACCCAAACCTATAACCTGCAGTTTAGCCTCCGCTTTGTGAGTCGGTAGTCTTGATCACCAACATTACATCATAAACACTGGACTCAGTTTATTTGATCTATACAGGGCTGCAAACACCACGAGGCCAACAAGGCAGCAGAGTATTTTCCAGGAAACACCACTTAAAGGTAGTCAAGGCCATTTTTTTAGCTGTAGTGGTCACGTTTGAATGAGAATATGGGGGGGAAAGTGCTTCTGTGTCCAAAGAGATGAGCAATAATAAAAAGAACTGACAGATTAAACAACATCAGGAAGTTCAGAGCAGACTAAAGCCATTCCTCAGGTCAGATCTTAATGTTTGCTTTTCTGGATCATTGCTTACAAAAGACTCTTTTGGGGTATTAATGCAGGTTATTGAAGACTGCAAATCACCACAAATGAGCTGCTCTGCTTCATCTTTGCACATGTAGGCGCACATTTAATCACTCTGTGTGAGCTGCAGAAAGTAATTCATTTTAAATGACTGTACACACAAATACACACATTCACACACAGGGGCCGATACGTCATCGACTTTCTTGCCCATGCTATCTATTCCAGTTGCTCTGTAAAATGACATAACGTTAAATCTGCTGAGGTGAATTGAAACTGTAAAAATTCAACACTCCCATGTTTGTGCACACAGCTAAAAGCCATCACCTCTCAGGGGACTCGTTATTTATTACTCATAATGTGCAACTGGCAGTGGGAATTTCTTTAAACATATGCCAGACATGAAAAAAAGAGTCCATTGCATGATTCTACCTGATTTATGCAAATATACCATTAAATACAGATCACACTTTATGTTGCTGCTCTGCTGTCAGGCTACTCCACCTACACACCATAATTTCCCTCTTTTAGTTCAACGTATTACCATCTGCTCTGGATAACGTCTGAAAGGTCAGGATTTGAAGACCAAAATGGGAAGAACAAGCTGCTGTTCTTAATCTGTCTGCTGCTTCTCGACGTGGCATCATGCTGCAATGTGCAGGAAAACTCGGTGACCGCCGGTTTCATCAGCACACACACGTCTACGCACAAGCAGTCTCAGAAACATCACGTTTAGCTCTCCTGTGCATCGGGATTATTGCAGCTTCTTCAGGGATTTAAACAGAGTGAACTTTGTTATTCAGGGAAATTACAGGGAAATAAGATTTAGTTGATTTTCACTGGAATTAAATATTGATTCGCTGATCATAAATTATTGAAGAGTTTATATAGCTTTATTATGTTGAAATAATGCAACGTGTGTATCTGCATACAAATTTCATTTTTCTGCACAATCAGCCGCCTGCAGCTGAACTCTCTTGATTTTATAGTAATCGCTGCATGGGTCGTTTGACTTCTTTTTAGAACTAAAGGGTTCAGTTTATATGTAATCTAGATGTGAAAGATCTTCTGCTGATCTGGAGATAAA
Source organism: Atherinomorus stipes (assembly GCA_023101725.1). NCBI lineage: Eukaryota > Metazoa > Chordata > Actinopteri > Atheriniformes > Atherinidae > Atherinomorus > Atherinomorus stipes. Next base: position 553,253 of record JALJCO010011646.1, read on the forward strand.
AGGTAACATCTCGCTTTCTGAACCCTCGGGCCATTCTCTATGTCAGGATCTTCTGATCACCAATAACTGCATTTCATGGTTTTTTATTTGTGCTGCTGATGTTTTTGTTTGTTTCCCTCTAGCTTGTCTGTATTTTTATTGGTGCTCCCGATGATTGTCTGCTTTGATTTCCTTGCAGATGTTGTGGGTTTTTGTTTCCCTGCAAATGGCGAGCTGTCTTGTTTTTTGTTGTTGTTGATTAAACAGCTGATGCTTTTGCCTTCTGTCACTCTTTTTTCTTTTCTTCACTCTTTTATACTCCTGTTTACTTTTTTTTATGGAAAAAAAAAAAAAAAAAGAAAAAAAAAAAAAAAAAAAAAAAAAAAAAAATGTTGAAAAAAAAATTACGTAAACTTGAAGCCTTAGGAAAATTACATTTTCTTTGGTGATTAAGTAGAATCAATTACTTTATTTTTTTTTTTATCATACTGAGGAAGACTCTGGAGCACTTTTTTAATATCTCAAATGCAGCTGGAGATCGAAGACAGGTTTTCGTTTTTTTCTCCAACTTTCATGGAGTTCAAAACCGGCAACTGAACCAAAAAGGTCCATAAAAGTCCACAAAGACTTGGCAATACTTCCTCCATACTGTTTGTCCAATGTAATCCAAGTGTCCTGGAGTGGGTAGCATCCAGAATTTGAAGTAACATGGAAACCATCCATTTCAAGTAGATTAACTTTATAGCCTAAACAGTACTACATTACAGTTTCTATTTGTGCATCAGTTGCAAGTTCACAACAGAACGCTTTCAGAGCCTCCTCTGCTGATAATGCAAGCCGAGAAGAAGAAATTTGCTGTTTCCATTGTGGTAAGAGCAAACGAGCTGAGGACAAACCGGGACAAACACAATAGGGGTTGGCGATTGATTTAAAACAAAGAAAGAAAGAAAAAGAGAACGTGCGATCTCGTCTGCGGCTTCCGTAGTGTCGTGAACTCGCAAGGGCGCTTCACAGCAACTAGATGTACTACTGTTTAAGCTACAAGAATATACTAAATGATTTTGTTTCAAGTATATTATGGACGCTACCCACTCAGGACACTTGGATTACATTGGACGAGCAGTATGGCGGAATATTGCCAAGTATTTGTGGACCTTTATCGACCTTTTTGGTTCAGTAGCCGGTGAACTCCATTATATGAAAGTTGGGGGAAAACGAAAAACTTGTCCGATCTCCGGCTGCATTTGAGATATTAAAGAAGTGCTCCAGAGTCTTGGTCAGCATGAGGGTGAGCAGAAAATGAACGCACATTATTCTGTGGGTGTACTATTCCTTTAAGTATCAGGAGGAGCCTGATATCTGAAGCTCCTCTTGGTAAAGCACATTTGTTGGCAAAACTCAGCATGTTTTTTTATCCTTTAAAACAAACAGTATCCTTTGGAGTTGGTTTACGAGGCGTCATGCTGGCTTTTTTAAATGATTTTCTGACCCTCATTGGGCAGTTCTGATGTCTGACTGGATGATTGTCCTGCACTGATCTCCAATTCATACGGAAGAGGACTAGGACCACTTAAAAAAGAATTTTAAATTCTGAGAAAAAAGTCAGAATTCTGACTGATTTTTTTTTTTTTCCAGTGGCCCTAGTCCTCTTCCGTAAATTCAAGCCTCGAAATCAAAATCCTGAGATATTTTGCTGAATTTTACAAATCCCCAAATGTGGACATTTAACCCTGAGCTTGATCTTTAACATCTTCATTTTACTCACAGGGTGGGAAAAACCTTACCTGCCTCCATGTTTGCGTGGCTGTTTTAACCTGACTCCGCCAGACAGATTTGCTCCCGCATATCCATCTGGGAATCATCCGTTAGAGTAGTTTTGGGAAGGGGCGAAAATACTGGTAAGCTGATTGGATAAGGCATCTGTCTATCACCACCTATGTTGGTGATAGATGGGCCAAATCAACCAATCAGATCAACGAAGCGTATGACGTACGAACAGAGCGACGACGAAAACACAACCACACGCCAGGCTGCTCTCGCTGCTTCCAACAATGGCTCATAAGCTCAGCAAGCAAGAAACATGTCGGCAGTAATTCTGATAGAACTTGAGCGATAGCCACGCTAACGCTAGTGTTATCCGCTGAAGCCGCCACGTTGTTTAGACCAGTGATCACCAATCCCGGTCCTCAAGGACCGGTATCCTGCTGGTTTTCCAGGTCTCCCTGCTGCAGCACACCAGAGTCAGACTCAGACAAGCTCTGGACAACTCTAATTAGTCAATGATTTCAATCAGGTGTGTTGCAGTAGTGAGACATGGAATACCTGCAGGATACCGGTCCTTGAGGACCAGGATTGGGGATCCCTGGTTTAGACTGAACAGTCTCTTCTCGTTGCGTCACACCTCAACCCGCCTCAAAGCCAACGCTGATTAGACGTTCGTTTGGTGAACTGCTCCAAATTTTCTTCAACGGAAAGTAGCCAGACTGATCTCCGAGCGAAAACCTGAAGCTCACGAGATCAGGACGGTCTCACGAGGCTATGGTTTTGTTGTTGCAGACAAACATCTGTGAACAGTTTTTTTTGTTTCAATTCTCTAAAGAAATTAACAACATTTTTGATCAGATGTAAAGATCTCATTGGTTGATGTTCTTAGTTGGCATAAAATCATACAACTATCCACTAACATTGTTTCCAGGGCACTTTACTTTATTGATAAGGGATAATTCCAGTGTTAGATTGGTGCATTAGCTTAAAGAGCTGCAGCTGTGCATCACTGCAACAACCTCGTGTATTTTTCTGTGATGCCACCATCTTTGACAAAATGGCATTTGACACCCTGAGGAAAGAACCACTGAAAGATTTTGACTAACATCTTGTTTAACAGTTATTATTCTACTGTTTACTGCTGTATTTATTGTCAGAATGAAAAAAAAGCCTCCTTGAGGGGAAATTCTAGCATTCCCTCACCATAGTTTTCCTTCTTATCAGTCATTTTTGCCAACTAGTTTGTTCTGAGTCTAGATCCAGGAATTATCAGTCAGCTGATCAGCAGCAGGGTGGAGCCAGATGTTCTTCTGCTGAGAAAGTAGTGACTAAATAAATAGTGTCATGGCGTTAAACGATTTCTTACGTTGGCTTGAACCGCTATCTTTTTGAGGTTTCAGATGTTTATAATGAAAAAAAAAATCCCCATTTTGTTGTCCACCTTGTGGACGTTTTAGATTAAACTCTCACATCAGGAAAGCTGTTGATGCTCTAAATTAAGAGGACTCTGACTGCTATCTACTGCGGGTAACACAATAACTACTACTTTTATAACCGACGCTGTTCAAAGTGCACGGGAATCTCCATAATCTGACAAATCCCAGGGGCGTTCAATGCCTCTGGCTGCATCTGCAGCAATTTATCTGCAGACTAATTAGAGCCAAATGTCAGGCTGAGAAAAGATATGGGAAATTGTTTGAAAAATGATAATAAAGCGCTATAGTGTAGATTATAAATGGAGGCTGTGGCAGATGGTGGGCACTTCTTTTCCTTTACAAAATAATAAAATGAGCCCACCTACCTCAAAGTGCTTCTACTTTTAAAGAAATATGACAGTAAATAGTGAGAGGAGATTACTCGTCCTGATTATACGCCTCAACTTTTTTTGTGAAAGCAGCAGCCTCATCATAAAAGAGCTAATTGAAACACATTAAAGGCCTGCGTCCTTTAATTCAGGTCTTTTAGCTGCACTGAATTGTGGTCAATGAAAGTGGTAATGTTGGAGAGACTGTTTAGTTATAGGCAGGAATACTCAGACAGGTTTTATGTCACATTAGAAGCACACAAACCTTTAGACTCCAGCTGATAAATGTTAGCAATCCGAACAGAAAATAAAAACTAACGGCCAAAACTAAATAAACAGATGCTTAATCAATCATTTTCACAAAGTTAGGTATACATTTTGTTTATGCAATGAGCACATCTTTGTAATTGCCTTTAATTCAACTGGGAATTGCAATGCCTCAAGTCTTCAGCTGTTATCTACACCCACATGATTTAACAATGCTCATTAGAAACTTCTACAGTGGTAGTTGAAGGACAAATGTGAAAGATAAATTTGCATTCCCTGTATGCATTTAGCAGGATTAATATAGCAGGGCTAAAATAGTCAAGACGTGTAAACAGACACACTCACAGAGTGCTTATATACATATGCAGAGTGTGAGATTTGCCCATAAATTAAACACCTTCTACTTTGCTCCTTGATTTCATACAGCTGATTTAATTTCTGGTTCTAAAAGCAAACTCTTCGTGCTAATAAAAGAATATGTAGAGCAGTAACTGATATAGTGTGTGCGTGAGTGTTTGTGTGATGCATTTAGCAGCAGCACGGTGGGGATCATGCATCTCCACACTCAGTCGCATCACCACAGAAGTTCACCCCTTCTGTGTTTGTGTCATCTTTCAGTCTTACCCTCCTCCTCTGCTGGCTTCTCTGAACGAGCAAAAGAAACACCTTATTTTGGTCTTGAGGACGATAACGATAAGAATGTCGATGACATCGAGTGTGTTTTCCTTACCCTTGTCTGAAAATGAGAGAAAAGAAGGAAAATACATCAGGAATTTGAACTTCCTCTGTCTAAATATTTGTTTTCAGTGGTCACTCGGGTTGACCCTAAAATAGCTCATTACTCTGCATAACTCAAATTTCAACAGGCAGCCCGGAGCACAGCTCATGGGGTTCAGATTCAATGTCATGAAGGTACTTACCAGCAGGGGCTGCTGCAGCGTCATCGCCCTTGGCTGCTGCAATTAAACAACAATTATGCAAATTAATTTGTACATCCTCATTATTTTATATCATGCAGCACCAGCAGCACAGCGTCTGCACCGTCACGGCTTTAAAAGGCTGAGACTGTAAACTGTTTAAAGAGCCACATCTTGTGATCTGAATCCTCAGGAGACAATAACTAATAATCATTTCTTTACATAACTGAAGGCATTTGCTTATCTTGTTTATCAGTTAAAATATGATGCAACTCCATATGTATTTGTTTTTTTTATGACCAATGTATCCTTTTATTACGATGAGTAAACTAAATCTCCACATAGACACTGAAATTAATTAAAAACACACCAAATAATATTAGAAAAACTACTTTTTAAATAAATTGTTTAATTTGAATAACATAAACAGACATTTAGAAGATCCCGCAGAGGGGAAAACACATGAGGACAATCTTGTTTGGAGCACCTCTTTCTGATTTCTGCAGGGACTGCCCCCAGCAAAAGAGAATATTGGATTTCAACAAGGGAATACTGCATGATTCAAAGGAGCCAGGTTTACACAGACAGTGAGGCTGAGATAAATATAAGTAAGATTTTCAAAGATCATGAGGAATAATTGAGCTTTAAATTTTCTGAAAGGGGCAGCCTCAAGACAAATGTGCATTTGATAGGATAAGTACATCAAAGTTCCAGGATCCCAAATCTAGGTTACTTTAAAAGCTCAAGGGTGTCTAATGAGATGGTAGATTAGGCATGAATTTCTTTCTGCTAGATAAACTAAAGCACACAGCTGCACAGTAATAATTTAGCTTTAGCAGCGTTCACATCTGAGCCATCTATTTCAATAATCTCACGTCTGCGCCCTCGTCGGGGCCATGTTTAAATGTTAAAAATTGTCTCGCTGCCTCACTTTGCCAGGGATGTAAAGTCGAAGCAGCAAAGCGTATTAAAAGGCTGAGCTGCAGAAATGGATGAGGACATCATCTCCCCAAAAACCACCACCAACAAGCCACAACTGAAGCTGCGGGGCGTCCCAGGAGCCTACTTAACTTTAGGTCTAAGATATCAAGGCTCGGCCTTGGCACTCTTCTTGAGAGCCAGACCGGCACACTATGTTTGGCCTACTGGTGGGGAGGCAGCACTTCTATTTTGGATATGGTTTGTTTTTCAGGCTACAATCTCTTAATGCCCCTGTCAGCACTTCAATCCAAGAGAGGATCTGTGACTCACCGAGCTGTAAAAACTTTCTTTAGGTTCCTGCTGAACCATCTATTCCACGTCTTACTGTAAATGACAAGAAGGTCGTCGCAGAATTTCTGATTATTTTTCTGGTCCCTAAGTTTTTTGAGGCTGCTGATGCCAGTGCAAGCGGGATTAAATGTCTTACTTGTCATGACGTAGCAGAAGACAAGAGGAAGGCTTTGGAAAAACAATCCCAATCCAGCCAGACAACTGGGACATTAAATAAATCTTATGAAATCACCATGGAAACAAATTCCCGCCGATTTCAGATGTGTTTAATTAATAATATAATCGTCTTGCCAGAGACATTTGAAATGCAGAGAAGTCCCACTGGTGTATCCTAATCCAAAAGGAATAAAACAGTCTGTGAGTGGAAAATTTCATATCAAAGACGGCTCATAAATACTAATAAAGCCTTTTAGCTTTATATGAAAGTACAATAAAATCTATCTATTCAAAGATCAGTCTCTTGTCTACAGAAGGCTGCTACCTCTGACTGAACCTCTTCATATTTCGTATTTAATTGAATAGAATTGAATGAGAGCGAGGACATTTTGAACTCTTCCACTGAGGACATCTTTTTTATCAGCTGCCCAGCCCATACACCTGTAATTACACACTAATGAAAACCAGTATGAATAAGGACAGGAGGGAGAGAACGAATATGACATTCCTTTCTTAGATGTCTCAGTTGTCAGAAAACCCTGCGTAGCTTTGCTGAGCATAAGTGGATCACCTGCACATCAGTACAAGATTTCAGCGTAGAATTTTGGCTTATTGGACTCCAAATACGAGAGACAGATGGCAATGTTTGGGACGTCTAAAATGACTGTGTTTAAACTTCTAAAACCTGAGGGGATCCAGTTGGGGGACTTTGAGTAGTCTGGCACACCAACCTGACTAACGTCATGTGTGAAATACACGGCGGTAGTCTGGGTTCCCTCCATTGGAAAGTGATTTTCACTCTGGTAAAAAATTGACGGCGACTCAGTTCTGTAACCATTAACAGTCACAGAGGAGCGACTACATAACGATGCTGTTTCTGATGTGTAAAATGAGCTGCGCATGTCCTTAAAACCACAATGACATGCTACTCTGAGGGCTTTCCTCATACAAAAAGACATTTGCGTCACTTCCCTGTTTCACTGAGTGGTTCTCTCCAGGTCAGTTTGTTCCTGTTGGTTCAGCCGCTCATCTTGCATTGGAAATCACTTTCTAACGGAGGGAGCAGATTGACTGTGTATCTCATACATGGCGTTAGTCAGGCTGGTGTGCCAAGCTAGACTTTGAGAACCGATGGTGCCAAACTGTACCAAGAACACCATTTTTGAGAACTCACCTGAACTACGTGTTCTTTATTAAAAGGGAAGTTAGTTTTTTTTTTTTCAATCTGGACCTATTTTCTAGCATGAAATACATTCATTTACTCACCCAGACAGTTTTGGTGCAACTTGAATTCCTTCAGGAGATATTTAGATCCACTCCAGTTCAGCGTATGTCCAATATAATGGAAGTGATGGGGCAACCGCGCACAGCCTCTAAATAAGGCATTACCTGCCACAAACTCTTTCATTTCACCAATGTTTTGTTACGAAACATTAGTCAGACCGTCCCTGTGAGCTTGAACCGGCTTTTTTGTGGTGATTTGTCCTTATTTAAAGACATTTTTACTGCAGCAGCTATTTTGCGACACCATAACAAGTAAATGTCTGTAAATAAGGGCGAAACACCACAAAAAAGCAGCTTCAAGCTCAGGGGGGGGGGGGGGGCTGACAAATGTTTCGTAACAAGACATTGGTGAAATGAAGGAGTTTGTGGCAGAAAATGCCTTATTTAGAGGCTGCCGCAGTTGCCCCATCACTTCCATTATATTGGACATATGTTAATATTGAATGTATCTAAATATCTCCCAAAGGAATTCAAGTTGCACCAAAACTGTCTGGGTGAGTAAATGAAGATATTTCATGCTAGAAAACAGGTCCAGATTGGAAAAAAAAAACTTCCCCCTTAAAGTTGGGCTTTACAGAGATAATGTTCAAATGAGCAATGGTCATTGAGGTATGACCCTCAAAATAAGATACAACTGAGTGGTCAACAGTGTGATATATCTAATGGGTCATCCTGCAGCCATCCTCTTAATGTGGAAACTGTCCGAATCTTCAAAAATAAGGAGGGTAAAGTGGATTTGGGTGGATTACGTTAACAGCTGTGGAAAAATCAACCAAATGCCGAAATTCAGCTTCACCTGTAATAACTTTATTTCTGGACACTCAATGATAAAACTTCTACAATTATGGATTGAAAACTATCAGAAACTTCAAAAATAAAGAGGACGAAAGTTTTCTGGTGGATTCGGTTCACTGTTGTGACAAGACACCTACATGCCCAAAATCAGCTTCTCTCGCTGAGATAATGCCAAATTCAGATTTTTAACATGGTATTACATAGTTATTTGTGCAATAATTAAGAAATGGATGTGTTAATGTGTTAACTGATGAGAAATAGATAATCATCACCCTCCAGTTTCTTTCGTATGTATGAAAATGGAGGGTGATTTTTATTTCTCAACAAGTATGGTTACTGTTGTAGTGATTAATGTATTATTATTGTTATTGTTATTATTATTATTATGAATACTGGTGTTAGTTGTAATGATAATGATTGTTACGATTTCATAGTGATGACTGGTGTTACTTTTGTTTTTATTAGTCGTACTATCAATAATCCTATTATTATTATTATTGGCAGTTATTGTTATTGGTATTATTGATGGTATAATAATTTTATATACTGTATTTTCTAGTTTTGTGCAGCGAAGGGTGAGATTAAGCATTGTCTTCTTCCAATTCCTTTTGAACAAAGACTTTTCTCATTTTTCTTGCTTGTTTTTAATTGTTTTCCTTTGTTTAAAAAAAAATCACAGATTTGCAATATTATGTTAATATTAATAGCCCAAAAATTCCAAATCTGTTTGATAAATAAAGTATTTTCACGATAATATGGCAACCCCCAGAAATTATCATGTGACCCACATGGGGGTCCCGACCCCCAGTTTTAAAACCCCTGTAAAAGAGGGTCACAGCTACAGTAACGCTACTGTATTTTAGGAGAGCCTGAAACTTTTCATTCCTGCTGTGAGAAATCTCATTTAATCTTCACCAGCAACACATGTATCAACATTTACTCTTCTTAACACGTCTCACATGTTCCCTTTACTACAACTCATAAAGTATTCACACAAACCTTGTGGTTGTAGAGGTATACTCATTAAAAAATATCCACAGTGTTCAGAGGGTTAAACCTTGATTTGGTTTACAGTCATGTGAATGAGAAAGTACAGAACTTAATCATCCTTCCTTAATCCTTACAAGGTTTCATTAACCAAAATCCAGAAGCAGTGTGTGGAGGGCTCAATATCCCCCTAGTTCTTCCAGAGGAATTAAGAAAGTAAGTAGTAGGGAAAGAAGTAGCAGCAGTAGTAGTAGTAGTAGTAGGTAAGTAGTAGATTCTCTGGGTTGCAATTCGATATTGATTCAATTCAATATTTATATAAATGCTTTGATGTCTATTCAGTAAGAAGTTAGAATACACAATCAGAGTTTCTGTTGTCACAGCATACAGTATGTGGTATGTCACCTCACATTTTTGAGCAATAAAACACCTGAAAATGTGGCCTCAGTCCATTGCACATAAATAACACCCAAAGCCCCCCCCCCGCCCCCCCCCCATGGGTCAGGAGGTGAATCTAACCTGAGGATTTGCCGAATCGACGATTGCACAGGGAAATATTGCGATGCATCGATTATTCAATGTTTTCACCCATCCCCTAATTAGCAGCCTGGGGTTTAATCAAATGCACTTGAATAATTGAATATTAACAAGAATAAAAACAGAATTTTTTTAGAGCCTGTACTGTATGTTAATGTGGAGCCAAGGAGGAAAGACATCAACAGTGGTTTTAGGCTTTGTTCACACTGCAAGTAAATGTAAATTTTTCACTCATGTGGGATCCATTATGATTTTTTTAATGACAATCTAAACAGGAACAACCTTTTTTTCTTTCTTTTTTTTTTTTTTTTTTACAAATCCAACCCAGGCCACTTTGTGGTTCTAAATACATATCATACTATATATCTAAATACACATTAAATGAAATGGAAAATACTTTCTTTATCCCAGAAGGGGAATTTAATCATATACTGTACACATATGTATACATAATAAATGTAAACAGATGAAACAATATCATGTCACAACTCTAATATTGATAAAAACACATACTAGCATGTGTAGCATTTATGATTGCTTCCATAACCACAGAATGTGATGTCACATCTTCTTCTGTCCATGCAGGTCACTTCAGGGCTGAGATTATACTCTGAAGTCTTATAACAGTTGCATTTGAAGGTGCTATAGAAGGTGTTTTTAGCATTTCAGAAAGCAGACTGTTAGCGAGTTGCTAACCTGCTAGATTCACAGCTCCTTACGCCGGCCACAGCACAGTGTTCACAAGCCACTCCGGTGTTTAGCAGACAGCAGGTACACATTCTCCCATCACGTCACAAATGCAAATAAAACAGATGTCGTTATCTGAACGTCGCTAACTGCTAGCAAATGATTGTTAGCTACCTGCTGTAAACAGGCGAGAATGTGCTGATGTATATTATTTATATATTTAAAGTTTTTAATTAATCATAGCGTATGGACCGAATATTGCAAAAATTGTTGAAAGAAACTTCTTCTATGATGCCTTTAAGTAACAATGTGAACAACCACTCAAAAAAATCTCAGATCTCAGCAAAAAACTGGAACCGAGCATCAAGACAGGTGAATGTAGCTTTAGAAATGTAATGATGTCACCCATTAAGGGATGACGGGTGCAAATTAGCTGCTATTCTACAGTAACTTTGCACATTTACATTTTGTGTTTTTACTAACAGTATGTTCATTTGTGTGCAGTATGTCCCCTTCAAATAAAACAATTAAAAATTAACTTGAACGGGTCAGGGAAATACTCTGAGGTCATTTCCAAACTGAGTCCATCATTCTGGGAGAGATTTTTCACAAGAGGAAAACATTCAAGACAGTTGCCAATATTTCCAGCAGCGGATGACCCAGTAAGTTCAGCCCAAAGTCAGAGAAACTACAAACAGCCGAAGAGCAACATACCAGCTGACAGACCGCCGTTAGCATGTTAGATATTAACAATTGTGACAGCGCAAACTGAAAAGACTAACAAGAATGGTTTGTCTGATGTTGCAAGAGAAAGCCTCGTCTCTCTATAAAGAACATGGCAGCACAGCTTTGCATCTAAACAAATCACGAGACTTCTGGAACAATAAGCCTTGCTCAAATTAAACCAAACAGATGTTTGGTCAGAATGACCAGCTGCAAACCAACACAGGCACCTGATACCAACAGGAAAGCATGTTCACCCATAATATAAAAAAATGACTATAAAGCATTATAGACTGGCCCAAAGAAAAAAACAACAAAAGGTTCTACACTGCAGCTCAGCGCTGTCTCGCTGCAGACGGGTAACTTAGAGATTCTCAGCAATCATTGTGCATTTTCCTCCATTACTTCAAGCAGCATTCTTTGTGCAGTAAATTGAGTTCACGCAAAAGAATTTCCAAACCGTCAAGGTCACTCCTACCTCATCTATGCATTGTTATGCAGGGATTCTATCCATGTTATCAGCATCGTTCGTTCATTTCTAATTTATAAGCTTTTCTCTGCTCTGCATTGCCTATTTTTTTCCCCATTTGAGTTGTTTGCAGTTTCTAGAAGGTGCTATACTGTTTTTCTCTGCATGTCTTAGGTGGAATATTTTATGCAGGTGACCAAAGAGGAAATGCAAATTGTTCCACAACATCAAAAATATCACATGGAGAAAATATTTATAGCTGTTCGAGGCATATTTTAAGATGTAGATGTTTGAAAACATGATTATTTATGAAGCATAAATGACAACTGGAGCACATATTTTTACAAACGGGTGGCAAAGGGACAGAAGTAAAAAGTGAAATGTCTCGTTGGGTAATACAAGCTTTGGAATAGGTTCTAAGAGAAGCTTGTATCCCTGTGAGTATGTACTTATAGACACAATGATGCTTTGTAGAGACGTTATATTGGCAATCTGATTCTTTTGAACAATTCTGTGGAACGAAGGAAGCGAATCAAGGCCTTTAAGACTTTCTTCATATTGTGTAGGTTGATGTCAGTGTCTAAAAGTGAACGTCTTGCTACAAACTGGTAGCTTATGAATCAGTAACCCTTTTTTTCCTAGGGTCACAGGTTCCAACATCGGCATTTTGTCAAATGAGGATATGAAACAACAAAGCCATTCTCATACCTGCATTTGTCAGGACAAGCACCACAAAAATGCCTTTCTTTCTATCAGATACATTGTTTACAAGACTAGACTTGCAGTTTCATCCTGGTGCACCACATGGTGCAAAACCTCATGAGAAGTTGTGATGAGAAACCTTTCAGAATAAACAGCCCTTAAGGGTAAATTCTAATTTCACCCTTACTCCTAGCTCTTGACCCTAACCCTTCGTTTTGAGGTAGTGTGGTGTCCCAATTCCAAGTGTATCTATCTGTGGCTTGCAACCCAGTGGGCGTGTCCTGTAGTGGGCGTGTCCTATAGTGGCCGTGTCGCATTGTGGGTGGGTCTGGTTAGGTTTAGGGCAGGGGTCGGCAACCCAAAATGTTCAAAGAGCCATATTGGACCAAAAAACCGAAAAACAAATCTGTCTGGAGCCGCAAAAATGTAAAAGTCTTAAATAAGCCGGTCAGCAACCTGTTCCAGCCAAACAGCCTTCTAGACCCGTTTCCTACAATAAAGAAAACACTGAAGCATCAACTGACTTTTAACATTGATAATTAAATAAAACTTTAACGTTAAATGTGTTGCATTTAACATAAAAACGAGAAAACGAAATCACATTTCTGCATCCAGCAAAAAAAATAAAACATTTTAAACTAAAAAAAAGAAAAGACGTCGGGTTGAAGGTCACTTTTTTTTTTTTTTAAATCTATTTTATTTGTTGTATTTATGTAGGATGGAAAAAGACGCAGCTTTAATAATCTACCAGCAGCAAACCAAACACGCTGTCCTGTCTGTGCCGTCGTCCTTTTACAGGCGCGTGCAGTAAGCAGTCTACCCGAAAAATGAAATTACTGTTTCACAAAATATGAACATAGCTACGCAAAATAATCTGGTCAGCAGTGAAAACAAATGAATCTGCCCACGCAGCGCTGAACATGCTCAGTGCATCAGACACGTTTCTTCTCTATCGTCGGCCTGCCTGCTGGAGAAGTGATCAAAGCGCAGCATGACAGGGTCGGAGTGGACAAATAAGCTTTTGCTCGTTTATTATTCACTTTAAATGCCAGAACTGCAGCAACAGCGCAACAGAGACGCTCCGCTGTGAGGCGTTCGTGGGACAGTGCGCCAGGAGGAAAGTTCAGCGCTCCGCGGCACGTCCACACTCAGTGATATTCTTTGTTTGTAATTAATTCCGTTTTTAATGTTTAATTCCGTGATTGCTGATTCAATAGGGCTGTATCATGCTATTCTGCACATCGGCAGCGGCACGTGAGCATGAAGTGCAGTTATTAACACTGATTGGCTGCGTAAAGGTTTGTGCGACGCATCATAGCATGCTGGACAGTTACTCGCCGTTTTACTGCAGCTACCTGCTTGTTGCACCTGATACTCAATGGGCTGCTTTGCAAAATGGTAAAATATAAATTATGTCTTTATTTTAATAGTTGAGTTGGATTTTATTTCACGTGCTGCATTTGCAGTGCTCGGAGAACTCGGGAAAAGTGCGCAACTGTACATGAATCCCTCAGAGGGATCATCATAATCCTCACATTTAGAATAAGATAAGAAACTTTATTGTCTCTCAAGGGGACATTTGTCTTGGTCTTTTAGAATCACATTATTAAAGTGAACCAACCAAAATACAATACACTTTAGTAGAATCGTCATTAATTCATTTTCCAATGCCAGGGAGCCGCAACAGAGGGACTAAAGAGCCGCATGCGGCTCCGGAGCCGCGGGTTGCCGACCCCTGGTTTAGGGGAAGGGTCAGGGGTAGGGCTAGATTTTACCGTGCTCTCATTGGCCTGGTGGGCGTGTCGTCGAGTAATGTCACACTACGACACGCCCATTCTATGACACGCCCCTGTCTTGCGAGCCGCAGATAGACCATTCTCCCCGATTCTGGTTCAGACCGGGGGGGGAGTGGTAGGGCTATCTGGCGCTCAAAACAGAGATTTTCCAGGAAACGAGTGGTATGATATTACCCACAATTTCATGCAAGATACGGGCAAAATGGCGAGGAAATTGGCAGCGGCAGCCAAAGAAACGCGCAAATGTGAGTATTTTTACAAAATAAAATCTGTAAATCGCTAATTTAAGCCCACTTTAAAGGTTGAATATGGAAAAGTCTCTTTTTTTTTTTTTAAATGCCTCCACGAGGCGTTTGGAGGGGTGCAAAATGAAAGTACAGCAATTCTTTTAAAAATTATACAGGATTTAGCCTGAAAACAAATATAAAATAAATTTTCACAGGTTCCACAATGGCGTGATGTTTACACCTACAAGCCAATACACGCCACCATTTCGGGTTGCCAAATACGGTCTCCCTGTGGCAACAGTTAGTTTGGCACAGTTAAGCGAGCACTGGGAGAACTGGTGGAGTTGGCAAGTCAGGCAGCTGCTTTAGAGCCCTGGAGATTTTGTCATCCGTCTCAGAAGAGGAGTGACACGAGAAGAGCAAAAACTGTAGTAAATTTAGGTGAAGCTACACAAGATGGACCCACAAACATTTTCCACGGTATCAAAACGCAGAAATGGCAACTTTTCTCCTGGATTGGTAAGCTAACTATCTTGCTAACTTGCTTGCTAACATGGCTAACATTTGCTGTCAGCGATGAAACTCCTCTGCAATACTTATTGAACACGGTGCAGGCTGCTGGTCACTTGCCATATCGGCAACGAGCCTGGCAACCCAACGACTGGAGTTGTTTTTCTGCTGTTGCAACTACAAGCAAGACACACGTGATGTCGTTCTGTCCGTGTTCCATATCCAGCCTTTCATGTATTACAGACAGTTTTATTACAAATGTGAAAAAATGCTAGTTTCACAACGTTATGTGCATCTGCTCATGTCTGTAACGTATCGTTAACATTAAGCTTGAGTCACAGGCGTCTTCTTTTCCTTTTGTTTTTAGTTTTTTCGGCCCAAAGCTAAAAAAAAATAATCCACTTGCCCAGGAAAGGGAGATTATTGGTGCTGCAGACAGCATTGCAAACTCTTCTGGAAACAGCTGTGATTTCAGTGTACTACGCTATTGACAACTATTGATGATGCATGAGAATTTTGAAGGGTTATCCCATTTCTTAGGGGAATAATTCAATCCCCTAAGTGCTAGGGCCAAGGGGAAGGGCTAGTTTAGGGGTAGGGATGAAAATTGGAACTGGAATTGGGCCTTAGTTTTAACTTCTAATTTTAACTAATCAAATCAATGTAGTGGAGCCAGTTTGTAAGAATGACTAGTAAAGAGCTCAAAGTTTCTTCTGAGGGAGGAGCAGACCTTGAAATCCTGCTTCCTCCGAATCCTTCCACAGCTTTACATTGATCGCTAATAGTGTGATTCTAATAATGTTGTGGTCCCTTACAGAAAAACCACATAAATTTCACATGTGAAGCTCATGTGGTTGCCACTGCTGCAAATATGAACTAAATTCAGATTTATGTGATGCATCGGTCCTGTTGCATTTACAGCAGGGTAAAACTGCTTGGGGAGTCAGCACATGACCGAGGACCCAAAAGTGCTTCCATTAAAAATCCCCAAAAGCCACAAGGCACAAAACTTGTTTGTGTTTCATCATCAAAACTCTTGACAAGATATGCTGCAGGTATATGGGTCATCTTTCAGTTCATCTACCATGACTGCAGAAGGCTGAACCTTTAGAGAAGAGAAAGATCTAAAACATGAAAAGTCGAGGCCCCTAGGACCAGATTGGGGAATGTAAAGCAACACAAAAGCCATTTTTACACATGAGCTCTTTGAACATTTGGAGAATCTGAGCTTTCTTTTCTGTTGTCTGTTCACACATACAAAAACCAGCAGGAGATTCTCTTCATGAGATGAATTCTCACAGCTGGAAAAACTCACAAGTGGCTCCTGGATGGAGCAGGAGGCTTAACTTAGTGGAAAGACTATACAACTAAAATCAGTGTTTTGTTTTTGTCATATCCAGGAAGGTGGACAAGTATCAAAAATATCAAGGAAATGCCCTTGTTTATGGGCTTTGTTTTAGTAATCTGGATTTTCATGCTCTGTCTTCTAGTTTAACTTGTTTATGTTATCTTGAAATGTGCTTTGCTGTTTCTTCTTCAGCTTTGCTTCCTGATTTATTTTGCATGGCTGTTTCCTGCCCATGTTTCATCTGTCTTCATTTACTGACTGAACATCCCTGTTCTGTGATAGGAATCACCTCACTCTGTATTTATACTGTTATGGTCACAAGCAGATCATTGTCACTACTGTTATATTGTTGTTATCTCCAACCTTAATCTTTCTAAGCTGATTTCGGTTTGTTTTGGATTCCTTGTCTTTTTTTTTGACACTCGGCCACATGCTTTTAGTCTTGTTTAGCAAATTTTATGATTGTCTATCTGTCTGCTTCTCTTCTGCAATCCAAAATTTTCATCATACTTGACATGAAAGGGAAAAGAATAAGAAGCAGCCTCTTTCATCTACTGCACTTACACATGTTTATAAGGAGATTTTCTATGAAGCTGATATCCTTAACAAAAATCCAGAGCATGTTCCTCAGAAATTTGAATTTTTACTTGCAGCCCATCTGGAAAAAAATGTCTAGAACATCTCAGAACTTCAGTACACATGTGTAGAAATAAATAAATAGTTAAATCGATGGTACATGATGCATAATAATCTGCATTTTTAAATCTGAACCACAGAGATGAACTGCATGAGCAGTATTCCTCTAACAAAGCTTAAGTCCAGCTTGATTTATCCAGTGCATAGTGCAATAATGTAAGCTATGTGTCGTTTTCTTTAAAAATAAATAAATAAAATTAGAATCTATTTATTTATTTAAATGTGAAAAGATATAGCAATCTGCAGCATCTCAGTCAGTGAGGGTGAGTCTCTGATCCAGCTACAATTCATGATTGTATTCCAACAAACAACTTTGCACATCTGTTAAAATGATTTAATTCTTCCTCTAATTACCTACAAGTGACCTGTTTCTCCTTCAGCCCATTTTCTGAGTTTTTCCTGTTGTTGCTAGCGCTTCCTCCATCACTGCTGGTTTAAAGCTGAGTGCACGCTGCCAGGCCACCAGCAGGACAAACGCGACCCCTGAACCTTCTGTGATGATGCTGGAGGTGAAGCCCAGCAGATGAACACTGTCTGTGAGGATCCATCTATTCTCTCATTACTGTTCATGCTTCATTGACAGTCTTCTCTGGCCTGAATAATTTCACTCAGCAGCCGTCTGTTTCCTTGTCTCCCAGGTATCTGTTAAATGTGATATTGTTTCTTCTTTTTTACTTAATGCGAATCCCTACTCTCAGCACTTTTGGTTCCATCGTTTCTTTGTCCTACTTTAATCTGATTCGACTCTCCTCTGAAGAAAAAAAGGGCTGAGCCAAATGGAGAGCAGAGAGGTAAAGACTGGGAGGAAAGAAAGAACAATAAGTCAGGCCAACAGGGTTCAAGGAGCTGGAGGATTGGCTCCTTTAGTGGGAGAGATGAGATATAGGCTGCGCCATTTATATTTAATAACTACACTGTGAGATGCTTGTTGATACAGAATTTCTTTACTCAGTTTTATCTGACCGTTTGTCAATACATCCTTTTAAATACAGTCAATAATTTAAGCTCAGTGCATTGGTAATTTTAAAACCCTTTATTATTTCCAAAGCTTATCGCTGCCATAACTCTAGACTCCTGGGGGGCGGTAATATGGCCCAGGCCATAAACTGATTAAGTAATAATACTTAAGCCAAGACACAGGGTGAATATTTAAGCTTGGTTAGAAGAGAAAAGCACCAACAGAGAAAAGCAGCTGGCTCAGGGATTCCTCTCCCACCCTGATACTAAAAAATGGATGCATACATATTTGATTCTTAATGGAGCTCAGCTATAAGCTTCCAAATGGCATGTAATGCTCCGTATGTGGCACGTTATGCATATTCTTTTCACAGTTTTGCACTTTAAAGGAGCGGTATTTCCTACTGTGTGGCCCAATAATGATATGAAGCAAGTGTATGTTTTTTTACAGTTTGAATTTCTTTACTTTTTCTATCGGCAAATGGTTGCTTATTCACTTTTCTACAGCACATTAGAAGACATTTCTCTTACATTTCTCTTCAAAGAGTTCAAATTAGAAGGAATTTAATTTAGCTCAGATTTTTTTTTGTTTGTTTGAGAGAAATATTTGCCTCTTTAGCCATTAAATGTGCAGTGTATGACCTGAACATCAGCAAGCTCTGATGTGATATTCAGATGAAACTTCTCTTCTCTATTTTTAGTATTGAAAATAACATTTGGTGCTGTAACCCTAACAGACTGTGTTTGACAGGTCAGTAATTCACAAATGGAGTCACTGGTGGGCACCCTGGTCGTAGGCAGGGCATGCTCGGGGTATTTCTGAAAGACCCGGTCAACAAGACTCAGAAAAGAGGAACACCGTCCTCTGCAGGAAGAGTGAGTGAGCAGAGCAATGGGCCTCCAGCAGCAGGCAGTAAAGGCTAGATGGGAGGGGGATTCAGAGCAGGATCACCTGGGCAAACATCATCCAGACAGACTCCCAGCGGGTCCAGATCCTGTGTTCGTCTGTGATGTTCTGCTAACCCCTTCACACCTCCAGGTCTGGGGGAAGAGGGAGACACCTTCTTGGTCCTTTATTCTGGAACACCTCAGAAGGCTCCATCTGACAGCCACTATTGGTTTAGACCAGTTGTTAGGTAGCTGAGAGTTTGACGCAAGGTTAAACTCTGCTGGAGAACAGTGAGGCTATTTCCAGGTTGCCCAAAAATTGTAGTTCTTTCTTTATCCACTAGCGGCTGGCTCCAAAACAGAGCAAATCCCCAGAGACACCCATGTTAAAAACGCCAAAATCGGGTGCCACTTTTAGCCGTGGAGGCTAATAGTTAGCTGCCTGTTATTTCCAGTGTGACAGTGAGGGGACCTGTCACCGTGCCTCCAATTGATCATGCACCCTGGCTACGTGGCCACAGGGATGTCCCTTTTGCTGAACGGTTAGCGTGCGAGACTCTCACCCGCCATGTTCTGGTGTTGTCGGCAGGATTCATGTGCAACGCTGGTAAACAGTCCATGGATTTGAAATTGGTGGCAGCCTGCATGAAGCATGAGGACGAGCTTGTGGAAAGAGAGGGAGAGATGTGAGAGTGTGGGGTCCTGTCACTATGCCTCTGATTGATCATGCACCCTGGCTACTTGGCCACAGGGATGTTCCTTTAGCTGAATGGTTAGCACGCGTACCTTGCCACACCAGGAAGGCCTCAGTCTGTAGCAGAGTTGCACAACGGTGGTTTTTAGCTGGTTAACAGTAAGTTTGAGTGTGTCTTACCTTTAAACCGCCTATCTCCGTTTGCTCCTGTTCACTTCGGATTAGCTTGGTTGGTATTAGCTTGGCTGTCAATCATTTGCCCCATGATTTGGGGCAAATCTGTCCAAATCTGTCTTTTGCCCATTTTACTGTTTTCCGGGAGTGATGACACACGTGACACAGCAAGATGGCGACGGTGGAAAACGCCCAACTGCCTTAAGTTTCAGCTCTTCAGACTTTGGTTTAAGTAATAAGTAAGTAAACTTTATATAGCTAGCACTTTTCACAGACACATGGTCACAAAGTGTTCACAATGATAAAACCTCAGTATATATGAAGAGTTCATTTGCAAAAACAGATTAACACCATTTAGAAAAAGACTAAGTTTACTGCATTTGCAATTAAACTCTTCATATTAAAAGATAACATCAGCCATCAGCACCAGAGGACTTCATCATGCTGCAAAAAAGATAATTCCTTTTGTCAAATCTGGAAGCTCCATACCGATTAACATTTACAGGGCTTCTCCATACATTACTGAAACACCACTCAGACCAGACCTGATCATCACTGAGGCTATAAAACATCTGATTATTCTTGTTTTCATTGCCCTGGGAAGAACATACAGCAACTGCAAGAGAAACGCAGCATGTACCAGGAACTGGAGGAGGAACGTGAATTACAGTCAGAGCCAGTAAAGGTTAGATACAGACGCTCATTCTGTAAAGTCCTCACACAGCTGAGTGTCAGAGGAGCGCATCTCGATGGGGGAACTGGCCTTGATACAACACCAGCGATCCCAACGGTCGGCCTTAAAGGGTTAAACTGCACAAAACCTGTACAGTATCCGGCGGTACTGCTTTGTTTTTATGTCTCGCTACACATCTGCAAGCTCTCTAAAAGCAGACTGAAACACGCACCTGAAGACGGACACCAGGCTCTACCTGCATGCATGTGCATGTTTAACATGGAGCATAAATGAGGCCTGAGGGGGTCTGATGTTGAGAGAATCAGGAAACATCACTGACAATGTGTCCCAGTGCATCCTGGGAATACTTATTGTACAGGTGACATTATTAACAAAGTCATACACAGGAGCTCATATATGTTCTGACAACATGTTTGACTTAAGTGGTTTCACACCTGGCAGGCCACCCGCTTCACTCCGTACTCATAAACGGAATAAGAGAGCGTTGCTGCATGCATTAATAGCACCGAACAGGGAAAAAAGCAAGGAATGCCCCTTTGTGCATGTTTCCCCTGTATTTCCTTACACTAAACCTTTTCTGTTTTGGTATTTTACTTTACATATTACAGACACTGAATAAGGCTGTTTGGAAATAAAGATCCAGAAATTTAATTTAAATATAGGTTTGCTGTTATTGAGTATTTGCTGTGAAATATATCAGTTATTACTTGGATTATTATATAAACTCCGAAAGACATTCTTCTCTTTTTTTAATCAATCCCATCAACACAATGATTGAAATATGACTTAAAATCAGTCGAATGATACTTGAGGTGTTAGCTTCCATTGCTTATGCTAACATGTGAAACCAGGTTTAAACAGTTAAAAATGATTTAATAAATGAGGGTGTTGTTATTTTTGTTACATAATTTTTCACATTATATCATAAATTCTAGTAATGGATGTAATTTTATCATCAGAGACACAAAAACCTACATGTGGCTTTATTGTACCCTTAAAAACAAACATCGGTAACTTAATAATTCAGAAAACAAGCAGATTAACATTGCAGCCCCCCCCCCCCCCCCCCCCCTGGTCTGTTTCTCTCTGGCGCTCTCCTTCCGACTCGCTTTTGAAGGGTAACCTCTGTGGAATGTGCTTCGTTAATCTCTCTTGACATTTCCCTGTCTTCCTCTGCTGCGTACGTCTCCTGCTTGTTCAGGCAGTTAAGCCAAAGGAGTCAGGCCAAGCCAAACATTTGAATCTTGAAATCTTTCTCTCTCATCACTGAGCAAAGCTAAAAAGGGCACAAATTCCTCATGTGCACGAGTCTGAATGTGCGTCTTGATGGTAGAAGCTGAGCAGTTGTGGATTTAAACTGAGACTGATCCATCTGCCGCTGCTGGAGAAGAAGAAGGAACCTCCGTCTTGGTTTGGTTTCTGCTGGAGCTTGATGTTGAAGGACTGCTGGACGCATTAGGTCACTTAAGCCGTCTACAACCGTGAGCTATGACAGCAGCAGACGTGTTAACTAGACACTTGGGCCAACACGGCCTGCTCTTTGGCTGAGCGCAACGCCAATTGGTTGTAACATATTCCCACTGCTCATGCTTTGTTAATGCAGCCTGCTGCCCTTTACACAGCGCCCCAGCAATGCCTTTCTGCATTTGACAGGTGTGTCAGTCATGTTAATGTGTGTTTTATGGCAGCGTAAATGTATACACAACATATCTGTTGTTGCAAATGAGTTCTTGGAGTCGGGTTTGGTCTAAATGGAAACTACCCACAGAACTACAGGATCTGTTGTGATTTATCACAGTGCATTAATAAAGGCTACGAATTAAACAAAAAACTTGTAAGTTATGAATTATTATGCAACATTACTTGTAAGGAAAGACTGATACAGTACATCAATATTTTTGTTTTTTGCTGCCATCGGCTGATATGTCGGGTGTATTGGTCAATAGCCCTCAGCATAATTTACAGACAGGCATCTATACAGGCAGCAGTTTTTACATACTGTTGCCCTCAAAATTATTCATGCCGTCCAATTACAGAAAAGGATAAATTCACAATAGTAGCTACAGAAAAGAAACTACAGACACTAATGATAAATAAAAATTCACAAAATTATGATTTAGTGAAATAAAATATTGTGTTTGAATTGTGGTTGGAAATAATGAATAAAAAAAAAAAAAAACTGTCCCAGATACATTAGAGCACCTTTCCCGTGAACAGTGGACCAACATACCTGTCAATAAGGGTGTAACGATTCGGTTTAACAAGGATTTGATTCATATCAGGATTCGTGATTTCTGATTCGATTTCCTGTCTCTGAATCAAATCGGATCGTATCATTCTAAATGAACCAATATCGTCCATGAATCGAATGAGAAACCATGAATCGTTATGTGTATCGAATTGTTTCACCCCTACTTGTCAACAGGTGCAGGAGTCTTTTTGAACATTACAGAAAACACCTGATTGCAGTGATTATCTTAAAATGTTGCCTCACAGCATTTTAGCTTCGAAGCCCCATCATGATGTTTTTTTGTTTTATTTTTGGTGTGTTTGTTTTTAATATTTCTGTTGAATCAAAATTCGATGTCAATGTCATGATTTTCATTAAATTTTCATTAATTATTACCGTACTTTATTTCACTGGTAGTTAATTTTATTTTTCCTTCTTTAATTGGAGGGTATGGATAATTTTGAGGACGACTGCACAGCATATTACAAGTTAAATGTTTCTTTTTGATATTGTCACAAGTGCACTTTCTATTTTATAAATTCATTACAAGTTTCTTTCTCTTTTATACATGTATATTTATTTGAAGTGCTTTGTTTCTTTCTTTTTTATCTTAAAAGAGTTTTCAAAATTAGTTTTCATTGTGTTCTTCATTTTATTAATTTTGGGGTCAAATGCAGTGTCGGCACCAAATATCGGCAGGTTGTATTGGCTGAGGCTGAGGCTGATGAGAAAATATCGGTATCGGCCCTAAAAAATCTGTATCGGTCAATCCCTAATTACTTGTAATATTGTGGTAAATACAAAGTTTAGAAGAAATCATGAGTTTCTAAAGGGAAACCCTTTAAATTAATTCTGGTTACTATGTGTCTAGGAACATCTTGACTCAGCCATATTTTCCAACTCATCCATGCAAAAATGACCAACATTTGTTAAAATGTGGGGGCTCCTGCTGTGCAGAGCTTTCTTCAGGTCACCTACTGATTTGCAACCAGATCCATGTTCAAGAAGGCTGATGTTATTTTACAAAGTCGGTTCATATTCAGCTTTAAAGTCTTCCTGAAACGCTCGTCTTTTTGTCCATAACGGTGACACATATTTGGAACAATGAATGATTACCTCAACCTTTACTAAAGCTCCTTTCTGCAGCAGAAAAACAGCCCCAAGGCTCAATGCTGCCACTACAACTTGGGTAACTGATATAAGGCCAGTTGTTCATCAGATCATGGCACATGTCCCATCTGGTTATGACACGTGTCCCATCTGGTTTTGAGAGACTTGTATAGTTATTTTATGAATTAATGCAGGTTTGGGTGTTTTCCTTTGAGTGAAAGGGTTTGGTCTACATTAAATTATGGCTCAGACATAATAGGAACTCAAGAGATTGTTGTTGCTTGGCAGTAAGTGCTGCTCCTGTAAAACTGCCATGGACCCCTCACAGTTTTCTCCTTGACTTCTCAGAATTTGGGAGGCATACTTTCTCTGACTGCATTAATACCAGATTGTTTCTAGTTTTCCTCATATATCCTTTGATTCCTTTAGATGGTTTAAAAGCTATTTTTGAAGCATTTGCATTCAAAAGGAAGCAAGACATCATCAGGATTTCATTGGAGTCAGTTCAAAGAAATTTGATATGACTAGCTGATCCTGAACGGATCTCCATCCTCTGTAATAGCAGCGTGTGCATGTATGCAAAAAGATGTTTGCAACTTTTTTGTTTCTTTCTTCTCCCAGCACCCCAGATTGCACTTTTCTAAATAATGTAAAAAAATACCTTTCGTCTGCACTGCATTGTTTTCATCATATCACAGAAACCCTTCATTTTAACTGATGTGTATGTTTGTTTCTACTTATTCTGTGCACAAAGACACAGCATTTCCTTACAGTATGATACCCACGGTTCATTTGTCAGCAGATGGTGATTTCAGAGAATTAGACTGAAGAGAAGCCTCTAGGTACACAACAAAAAAGGGAATCTCTATCACGCAAGGAAAGTAACATCTGCTCTTTTTACAAACTGTACATCAGCCCATGCCATTCCCATCTATGCTCATATCTGATAGTTTGTGTTCCCTAATATAAATTTGGAGGATTGTATGCCACAAAGACTCAGATTCTCCTCTGAGATTGACCGTTTTACTCACATGTCACCCCGTTGTTAGCTCAGCTGCACCGCCTCCCTATCCACCATACAGAGTACATTACAAAATTCTGATTTTAACCTACAGAGCTCTGCATGGTCCAGTCCCAGTTGACATAGTGAACGTTTTTGGAACCATATGTTCAGAGCAGATCACTGAGGTCATGTGATCAGGATCTGCTAGTTGTGCAACATACAGAGCTTAAGGTGTCAGAGGTTTTGCAGCAGTGGCTCATATTCGCTGGAATTCCCTTCCTGTCGAGCTGAAATGCGTGGTCTCAGTAATTTCCTTTACAAAAACCTATTTTTAGACTAGCTTTTTAACATTTTTTACTCTGCACTTCTGCATGTTTTGTTTTTATTGTGAAGCACTTTGTGAAAGGTGCTATATAAATAAAGGTTTACTTACTTTTAGATGGTGTTTTTTCTTTAAATATTAATGGAGAAACTAAAGAGAAGGCATTATGGGAATGGAAATTTGTCAAACACATAAGACGATAGTGAGAGCTCCGCAGACACTGGCCACTGTGTTTGTCGCAGCTTTCAACTACTTATTGACCATCTAATCAGCCAATCACATGGCAGCACGTCAATGCATCTAATCGTGTAGACATGGTGAAGACGACTTGCTGAAGTTCAAACTGAGCATCAGAATGAGGAAGAAAGGGGGTTTAAGTTGCTTTGAACGTGGCATGGTTGTTGGTTTGAGTGTTTACTGGGAGTTTCACACACAACCATCCCCAGGGTTTCCAGAGAATGGTCTGAAGAGAAAATATCAAGCGAGCAGCAGTTGTCTGGACCAGAATGTCTGGTTGATGGTTGGAGATGATAGAAAGGCAACAGGAAGTCAGATCCGCACTGGTTCCAACCAAGATATGCAGTATAGCATCTCTGAACACACAACACGTCCAACCTTGAAGCAGATGGGCTGCAGCATCAGCATGGATCCATCCTGCCTCGTAGCAAGGCTTGCTGCTGGTGGTGTAATGATGGAGGAGATTTTTGGCCTCCACCATCACCAGAACTCAAATCTGGTGACCTGATTGTCTCACTATGTGTCACCTTTCTAGGACTTTTAAACTTCAAGAGCATTTGTGATGAGTTGAGTCTAGACATTAAAATGACATGTTTGGAGTGATCCATCACTACATGTGAACACTGAATAACAGTCACTTTAAGGCTGTAGATCAGGAGTGTCAAAGTGATTCCAGAAAGGGCCGTGTGGCTGCTGGTTTCTTTCCAACCAAGCAGTGCACACCAGACTCCACTCAGCTCATCAAGGAAATCCAGTCTTAACTTGAAGACTTGATGAGATGAGTGGAGTCTGGTGTGCTACTGCTTGGTTGGAAAGAAAACCAGCAGCCATACGGCCCTTTCTGGAATCACTTTGACACCCCTGCTGTAGATAAACAGTGCTGTGTAACTGTATGACAATATAAGAAAAAGGGAAAGGGGGATGTCAGGGTTCTGCCTGACAGCAATGAAATGTGGCTCACTGGATTATTCAATAGCAAACTCCAAAGCTTTTCGACCCAACTGGTCAGATTACTCCACGAATCTAAGAGTTACTCAACAGCAGGTCCCTGAATCCCCTGAATCGCTCTTTAAAAGCAGCTTTCTCCATTATCACACATCTGGAGCACACGTGGCCAAACTGCTGCAGTCTCACTTACTAGATGGCTGAACTCAGTATGATCCATAACAAAACGTCAGATATTGGTGGAAGAGCATTTTTAAAAAAGACATACTCATGCAGTCTATTTATAAATCTGAGTGTTTGGATGAGTATCAATGGTATTCTCAGCACTTGGCTGGCATCAGCTCAGGGGGCAGAGTGTGACTGATGGAGTTTCACCATTTTATGATCAGGATGGAGAACGATGCTGGGGTACACTTAAGCCTCGGTCCTCTCTATCGCTCAATCACCGGCCAAGTTAATGTGACAGCCTTGGTGATCTTACCTACATCTGCGCAATCAACTGAATTAAGTGTCGTTTCAGGAAGATGGAGGGCGTAAATGGATAAACGGAGAGCAGCAGATGTTGCAAAGCATCAAAGAATAAATATTCCCATAATTCTAGTGTTGAATATAATAATCGCAGGTTGCAATGCAGATTTTCATGGTATAACTTCATAATTAGGTCATCCCGAAGTTTTAAGATAGTCCGATATGATGGCGTAACTGATTTGTTATGCAGGCGGGCTGAGGGGGGAAAAAGAGTGACAATAAGACCAAACATTATTTAAACTGTAGCAAATGCAAATCATATCGCAAGATGACAAACCTATCCCGAAGGACGGATTTTATTATTTTCCTTTTGCATAAAGTACAGAAACTTTCAGTAGTTGTTGCATTGGACACATAAAACAGCACTTTGGAAAGAAGGTTATCCTGCATGATAAACAGGAGCTCACAGGAGAGGTCTCTGCAAATTCAGCTGACCTACTTTTTGTTTTTGGCTGCTGTGCTTCAGCGAGAAAGAAAAAAAAAAAGAATATTTTTAATATTTCAAAGGGCCTTTTTTTTCCCCTTAAACACGCATCAGATCTTGCTAAATTACTTTAGAAAATAACTGCGCAACGTTTACCTCCCCATCCATCTCCTTTATCTTGCATGGATTAAACATCTTAATTTTTGTTTATTTGTTATTCAAATTGCTTCATTAATAAGGAAGCTCTAGATCCATTACAGAGGACAGCAGCTCATTTAGGGAAGGTTTTGAGGTGTTCAGATGATGAATCGTGAGGTTATAAACTCAGAAAAGCTCTTTATGAAAGGATTCTACAGTCTGAGCAATGATAGTTGACAAATGAGGCTAAATAAATCTGCCAAAAACCTCTTAGATCTTCATCTGGGTCGGCGATGCAGTCTTGAGATAGTCTGTTTTGGCAAACTTTGATTTACGGCTTCACTTATTGGCACAGAAACCTGTTAAAATTTAATATTTCCTTCTTATTCTTTATGCTATCTTGATATCAGAAAGAAGAATTGAGATCTCTGCTTGACTCGTTGATAACCCTTAAAGGTGCAGAGATTCCTGTGTTATTCAGTGTTTATGCATGCTGTAATGGTCATCCTTCAGCCTGTTGCGCGTGAGGATGGAGGGATTAGACGCACCAGCATGTGGGGGGAATGTGAGAGATGGGACGGCTGTATATAACTCTGGCTCACAGAGATGATGATAAGAATTATGACTTGTTTGAATTCCTTTGGTAATGTCTTTCTCCCCCCCCCCCCCCCTGCCCTCCGCTCTGCCACACATGAGGAAGATTTATGGGTGAATGAAGGAAGTGGAAAGACGAAGGATTTGGTAATGAGGTTGAAAGAGGAATAAAGGAGGAGCGAAACTGAAGGTTAGATTTTAGAGCACCGCTGTAAACTTTTTTTTGACAATTTCAATGAATGGCCATTATGGAAATAAAGGTTGCTAAAAAAAACAAGCACTAAACGCAATTCTAGTAGAGGGAGGAGGGGGGTGTAGCGCTCAGTAAACAGGGGTGGCTTTCAAATTCATACAAAGCTGTCATGCTCCTCGGCTTTCTAGTTATTTCCTTTTGTCTTCCAGCTCGCATCAGCATCGCCTGTTCTCCAATTAGGCCTCGTTCAGATCACAGACGAAGCTTTAAGAAAAAGGAATCGATTCCAGGGATGCATTCGCTGCACACCGCACAGCTCAGGCTGTGTTTAGGGAGTCTTTGTTAATGATATATCAGTTAACTTTTCACTCTCTTGTTGTTGGATCTCGTGGCACAGTTGCTTGACTCTGCATCTGTCTGTAATCCATCACGCAGCGGGTGCATACCTGTGGGAACTTGATGATGGCCTTGGTATGAGGTAATGCTACACTGGACCAGTTGTGATATGTGCTTCCTTCTACCCTGCAGCCTATAGGAAAGGTTTAACCTTTCACTAAACAACTGCTACGCTGCAAAAACAGGAAGACGGACTTTTTGATCTCCAGATTTTTGGAGCCATTAGACGTCTAAATTTATCCATTGCGTGCATCTATTTATGGCCGTGCTTGACTATGTTAAGTAAGACAGATTTGCATTAAACTTAGGCAATATGGGTAATATCTGAGTTGTACGGAAAAGGAGCAGGGCCACGAAAAAAAATTAAATTCTGAGAAAAAAAAAGTCAGAATTCTGACTTTTGTCCAGAACATTTTTTTATATATTTTCAGGAGATGTTTTTTTTTCCCCCAATTTCTGAGAAAATGGCTTTTTTTCTCAGAATCCTGACTTTAATCTTAAATCTGAGAAAAAAACTGCAGAGATCTAAGATTAAAATTAGAATTCTGACTTTTTTAAAAAATTTCTTAAAAAGTCAGAATTCTGACTTTTTTCCACAATATTTAAAAAAGAAATCGGGATTTTGTTTTTCAATTTCTGAGAAAAAAAAAATCAGAATTGAGACTTTTTTCCAGAACATTTTTTAGATAGATTTTTTTCAGGAGTTTATTTCTTTTCTTCTTTTTTTTCTTTTCAATTTCTGAGAAAAAAGTCAGAATTCTGACCATTTTTCAGAACTTTTTTTTTTCAGGAGATGTTTTTTTTTGGGGGGGGGGGGGGGGGGGGTCAATTTTTAAAAGTCAATTTTGAGAAAAAAAAAAAAGAAGTCAGAATTCAGATTTTAATCTTAGAATTCTGACTTTTTTCTCAGAATTTTTTTTTTCTTCAGCGGCCCTAATCCTCTTACATAGAGTTGCATATCAACTCCCATCACTGGAAAAGCTATTACAAGGCTGTCTTCCATAAAAGTAAAGCTTCACATTTCCATCAGCTGATGAGCCCCTGCTAACAGCCTAAAATATAAAATGGAAAAACTTAAAAGTTTTCAAACTTTATGCCCTCTTTTCTGTCATTTGGTGATGCTGTTCAGCAGATGTTCTTCCCAGTGTAACACGGAGCCATATTTTCATGGTAGTGAGTAATGAGCGAGTAATGAGAGCACAGTTAGCTGTTGAAAATGCACAGCGGGGAGGATGATTGTTTTCATTTGTCCAAGTAGCTTCACTCATAATAGGAGAGATGAGCAGGAGCAGAGTGGTTGGATGTTGTTTCCCAGTGTGCCAGGTCTTTAAAGGATCCAGAATTAGCCAGAAAACACGCAAAATTAAGCCTGTTGAGACAGCTTCATGTAACAGGTGCATTTGTGTAACATACACAGATGTGAATAAAACCCGGTAAATATAATTTCCGAGTTAAATAATCACATTACATCAGCTATCAGTTAGTGCTTCAAGTCCAAGTTAACTGAAGGGTGTCTGCTCTTTAATGTGCAGTTTTGCAGACATTTCTTCAGCCACTCTGCTGCTTTTGATGCTCCACTTCTAATGGTTTTACACTAAGAGCCCGTTTTTGTGTGATTTTACAGGTGTGCTTTGAATAGTGCCGGGCTTTTCCTCCTCTGCCAAACTTGTGGAGACTGTGAGTCATCTTGTCAGCCAGTCTTTAAGTACATCCTCGGTCATTCATGAGGCCGTCTATAAATGTCATCCGCTCAACACATTTCGGACTCACACTCTGCAGCCCAATAATGGTCTGCTCCCACCTCTGTGCTCTGTGTTGGAGCTATGCATTACGACTTCAGATCATTAAAAGCTCAAGTTATTGCACATTTGTGCAGCATTCTCCCCACTGGCTGACAGAAACTTTGCATGGGAGCACATGATTACTTCCCCCAGCTAGATTGTGCTGCTATTCCTCTTTCAGGCTGCTGTGACACAGATTAATGGTAATATGGCTCATTCTATAAGCCCTACTTACCACCCCAACTGTGTTTACTTTGATTTTTTTAGCTGGTTAACAATCTTCTTGTGTCCTTTTTTACACTTTAGACATGACAGATATGCAAATAAACACATCCTGAAGGTCGAAAACGAAGAAAGATGCAGTCTGCAGATGCAGTTTATGTTCAATTTTGTTTCCGTGATTACATTTAGCTTCTGTGTCAGTGTAGTCTTTTTAAAGGATTTGTTTTCGCTCTGCCTGCTAACTTAGAAGTAATGAAATCATTGTGATGTGATAGTTCTCACTTCTCTTGTTTACTTTGTCTACCTGAGGGCTCCTCATTAGTCAAATCTAAGTCAAAGTCTGCCTGTATGAATGCGGCCCCTGCTCTGCCCCATCCTAACAGAGGAGGGAGGGGTGTTTGAGTGGAGATGCTGACCTCTGGCAGTGTGACTGGTAATTAAAAATTAGGTTGTTATTTCTGCAGCGCCAGCAAACCGCCACCCTGCAACTATCAGCATCAACTCTTGTGCATAAGGTCTAATTATTCCATGACTGGCTCGCTATGGCACACCCATCATTTCATCAGATAAAACATCTCACAGTTTTCATGAGAAACGATGGTCCTTGCTGGGTTTTTTTTCTATTTGCTAGGTCAGCCAGGGTCGAACCGAGCACATATACCCCCCCTCTTTATTCGGAGACGTCTCTCGCTTGGTGGATTTGCAGGGCCACAGCCGTCACCCTAACACTTGAGAACTATTCTTGTGGCTGTTTATTAGGATGCGTGCCTCCTCCAGATCATCGCGGCTTCTAGAGTCCCGGACAGCCTTTTCTGTGGGGAGCAAGACGCCGCCGGGAAAGCCACATGAGCTGTAACCAGCTGATCGACAGGGGCAGAGGGGCTCCAAAGCTGAGAAAGTGTGATGAAGTTCAAGACAGGGGCAACAATTTGGGATGGGTGGATACACAAGAACAAGAAGAGCCTGAGAGAAGTTAGTAATGTGGTGTTAGGAATATAATATGTGTGATGTCAGGACACTGGACTGGCAACATGTTGGTAAGATATAATGAAATGCAGGGATGGAATTACTGCGTGATAGGAGAATAAAAAGGGAAAGGCTGTAAGCTCTTCTGGAGGGGAGAGATATCAAATCAAATGCATTTTATCACGCATCAGCGCCGACGTTCACCTCTAAATATGGACTATTTGTTTCCAGCAAAGCACCTTTTTTGGCTCCATCCATTCTACTTTGATAAAGCTCAATATGCTAAACAGATCTCTAAGTTTTTATCCACTCGTGCTGGAGAATTTGAAAGCCACAAAAATGGGAGTTCTGACTTTCTTGCACAATAACGGCGATTGAAATGTGACGTGCATGCAGATTGGCGAGCAGAGACGGATGCCAGCAGGGGAGACGGTGTCACAGAAACGAGGGAGGCAATCAGGGTCAGATAGATTAGGTGTCTGAGGTGCAGAGATACGACGCAAGGTAGTTACACCTGACTTGGCAGAGGTCTCTCTAACAAATCATCCCGCTCATCTCTTCGCTTTTATCTGCCACCTCCTCCTTTCCTCCTGCCCTCCTTGCCACCTTTTGCTCATGCTTGCTCTCATTCCTTACGTTTCAAGCCAGCGGATGATTTATGAGACTTTGAGGTTGCTGTTGACAAAGGCAGCAGAGCATATTTCAGAGCCTATGACTGATAGAAACATTACAGCCAGTACAGTTTAATGTCACATACCACAGCGCTGCGGTCAGTTAATGTTTCACTGCAGAGGTTATTGAATGTTGAGCTGCATGTATTGTAATATTACACTACATTGCTGGACTCACACATATGCAGTTTATGGTGCAATGAAAGGTCTTATTATCAGTTGTGAGAGAGCTTTATTTAAGTTTCCTAACATTTATTTACCATTTTCTTCCCTGATGCAGCCCGTGTACTTTGTGTAAAACATTAAATGACTGAGTTTTAACCTCAAACCTCACATCAGACTTTACTGTAAGTCTGACTTTTAACCAATCCCCGTTCCCGCTTTCCTTCACATAATGAAGTTCAGTTACTGGAGAGGATTCCCTGTCAAACAATACATTTGTCCTAATAGAAGCCTGCGAGATCCATTATAACTACCATTTGTGACTCCCCTCTTAAGCATTTCTTTTGGCTCATTTTATTATTGATTGCCTCCATTTAGCCGCAGAGAAGCTGCACACAATAACCAGTACAATTAATCTCATTATGTTTCACCCTGAAAATGTTTTAGATGTTTGCGATTAAAACAGAAAAGTCAAACTCATGGATATTTATGTTTTTTTCAATGTGATGTGCTCCTTTTTGAGCTTATTTGTGAAAGATATCTTCACATTGCTGTAGCCCATGAACATTATGAGGGAAAAAGAAATAAAAAATGAGTTTTCCTTGATGAAAAAATGTTGATATCACCTTTTGGTTTGTTTGTGGACTTGTGCATTTTCAAGCATTTTTTTTTTTAAATCAAGAATTTGTTCATTTTAAAGCATCTAAACATTCACACTGATCCAGAAACAGGATGATCAGTGGCGTTTTTCCTGCTATAATCCCACACAAACGACCACCTTACCTGGCTTCTCAGGCTCGGGCATGTCTGCGTCTGTTTATAGAGATTCCTATGAAAGCGTCCTCCTTTCTGCTTCTCAGTGGATCTGCCTGCATGTCTCTTCATCCCTTTTTATGACCTTCCCCCCTCCCTCCCTCCCCCCTCTCCCCCAACTGGAACAAGAAAGGAGGAGAGCGACAGAATGGCTGTCACCCGAAACCTTGGCAGGAGCCCCGAGGCTTTGAGGAGGAGGAAGACACCATGAGTGGTAAAAGAGGTTCAGAGTCATTAAGGAAAGTCCAGCCCTGAGGAAAACCTGCCAGCTGATTAACTCATTAGGCCCTGAAGGCAGAACATTATCAAACTGACTGATGCTTATCAGCTCGTCGCAGTTTGACTGAGCGGCGCTACAGTGACCTGACAGCACAGATATGCTTCCTCTTATTAGGAGAGAAAGTGCAAAAAGAAGACATGATCTGGAAGAGCAAGAGGAAGTCTTACATTCCTAAACCATGCATCCATAAATCACTTATTTTGGATTAAAACACTGATGCAGCAAAGTAGTAAAAACATTCAGGTTGCATGAATCATAAATACTATGTTTAAAGTAGCGATTCTGTTTCAGGGTTTTTAGTTTCTAGCAGCTCTAACGTGTCAGTGTGGAGAAACAATAAATCTGGATCTGAATGTATCATGTCAGGTTAGCTGAATATATCATGCATGTTCAGCACAAGTGAGTGTTTGCTCCATTTTCTTGGCTGGAAAACAAAGAGCAGCTTGGTGAGAGTTAATTCTGCTGCTAATGTGGTGATTTGGCTTCTGTAAATGTTCCAATAACGTGTTTGAAATCTGGCTGGAGTTAAAAAATTGGTGGGGAAAGCGTTCCAGTATTTTTCTTCTTGGTGTCAGTGGGAGAGAGTAGTCCAAAATCACTAATCCTGGGGGGATGCTGCGACCCTGACAAGTCAGACTAAGTTTAACCCTCCTTCTCAGCCTGGCAGGCCTAATTTTTTAAACAAGCAAAGAAAAATGAGAAGGTGGAAGAAGAGGGAATCAAATGAGAGCAAAGCAGCATAAGCCATGCAGGCCTATAGTAGAACACCGTCAGCTGTCAACAGGGTGCAGTTTATAAGGCAGCATGCCCTCGCTCAGATGTGAGAAACAAGGTCTTTGACATTAGAGGGAGGTCGCTGAAGTTACGAGTTACAGGAGAAGTATAAACTTCCTGAAGCATGACCGCGTGCCTCCTCTGGGGATTGTACCCTGAACCAGAGGGGTGCACCATGAAGCGAGCCCAACACAGACTTTGTGTCAGCTGCTTATAAAACTTAAAGCTCCAACAGGTACAGCTGCAGTCATGATCTTTTTTTATTAGGGACGTTACTGACACTGGATCACTCAGATGGAGCGAAGTGAAGAGCAGCAGTGTTGGTGAAGTCGAGACAATAAAGAGATGCTGAAAGAAAGGTTTTATTGATGAAAAAAATCTAAATATTCCATGTTTATCTTCTTTAACACGATAACTGGCTGTTATACCTTTAAATATGATGCCAAAGAAGTGCATTTAGTTCTGACTCTGTCCCATAATGACAGGTGGGTACAGAAGAAGATGAAGGCCACTAAAGAAAAAAAGAGAAAGAAAAAAGAAAAAACACCTGATTTTTTTTTCCACATTCTACAAAAAGTCAGAATTCTGATTTTTTTTTTCCTCAGAATTCTACTTTTGTTCTTCTTCAGTGGCCCTCATCCTCTTCTGGTAGGCTGCAGTACTTACTGTAGGTTTTTCACCAAATCAAAACAGATGTTCGTTTTACTCACTGAATGTTAAATTAGATCCACCTTCTCATGTAAAACACCTGAAAGAGGACAATAACTTTAAGTGATTCTTTTAAAAAAAATAAAGAAAACAACTGTGACTTTGTGTAAAATATAGATAAAACAGAATGCAATGATTTGCGTAACTCATCAGCCCATATTTTATTCTAATTGGGGTAAAAACAACATATCAGATGATCCCCTCTTCTTTGAATAAGTGTTTGTACGTGTCTGGGAGCGGAGGAGAGTTTTAGGAGAGGAATGTTGTCTCATTCTGGTCTGATGCAGGATTCTAGCAGCTCAACACTCCCGCTTTCATGATTGGTGAAAGCTCTGGACTGCAGGCAGGCGCCAGTTCAGCACCCTGACTCTGCCCCAGTTTCCAGCCATGCTGTTGTCATGGATGCAGCATGGTCTTGCTGAAATCTGAAAGGCCTTCCCTGAAAGAGACGGTGAGTGGATGGGAGTAGATGTTGCTCCTAAAGGAATTTCCATTTGTGCTCCACATGACCACAGAACAGTTTCCACTTTGCCTCAGAGCATTTTAAATGAGCTTTGAGA
Organism: Atherinomorus stipes; assembly: GCA_023101725.1. Lineage (NCBI taxonomy): Eukaryota > Metazoa > Chordata > Actinopteri > Atheriniformes > Atherinidae > Atherinomorus > Atherinomorus stipes. The sequence continues at coordinate 588,637 of JALJCO010011646.1, forward strand.
AGACGAATGGTGGTGTTTCTGGATCCTGCTCACATGTGGCTTCTTCTTTGCATGATAGAGCTTTAACCTGCATTTGTGGGTTTCAGGGTGGACTGTGTTCAGACAGTGATTGCTGGAAGTTTTCCTGAGTCCATGCAGTGATTTCCAGTCGAGAATCATGTCTGCTTTTAATGCAGGAGATCACCAGCATTCGTTTTTACAGAGATTCCATCCAACGCTTTGAATCTTTTGACGATATTATCATTCACTGTTATACCCAGTAATGTAACTGGCCTGTTGTCACTTAACCTAATTAATAGATAAATATTCCATTAGTTCCTTTTTATTTCTACAAATTTCCTTTCTAACTTTTGTTGCCCTCAATCTAACTTCAAAATGAGCTTATATTTTCCATAAAACGGTCAAATCTCAATTTGAACATCTAATTTATTTATGGTCTGTTGGAGTGAAATATTGATGATATCTGAAAATCACTTCATTCCATTTTTATGCTCATTTTACACAGCGTCCCAGTTCACTGGCTGAAGTCAGGTGACATTACTGTATATAAAAGTATTGTTGAGATCTAATTGGATATCTGATCATTTAATATTTTATCGACTGAGAATCCAAGCTGGTAATTAAACACTGACATGATTAAAAAAGATTGTTTTGGTTCTTTGGAGAGGTTGAAGTTAAAGATCTGTGATGGGTCAGCCATTAAACAGAATAAATCTTGAAGAGATGTCATTGAACTGTATTTTAATTTTTCTAAAATCATCTCACTGATTTACACAGACTTTTAGATGCCAGCTGAAATATTAACCTCAGTTATGCCTGAAAATCTGATGCTAAATTAAACTTGTTTCCAATGTAAAACATCCGCTTAGATTCTAGGGGTGAGACGATGCTTTTTTCCCAATTCGATACTTTTATGATTTTTTTGAATGTCGATTCAAGTTGAATTGCAATTTTTTGATAGTGCAGATGTTTGCAACTTTTAGTTTGCTATTTTAACACCATACCAAGTTTTTTACTATTCTCCGCTTTCTGTTCAAGTTTTTTTCAAGTTGGATACAAGTTACTAGATAGTCGATGAAAAACATTTTGCCCTCTGCTGGAGGGGACGAACACAGACTAAAAGATCAGAATAAAATTAAGCATTTAAATTTGGGAAATCTGTTTTTAACCCCCAAAATGAAAATTCATAAAACAATAAAAACGACATATTTATGTAATTTCATTCTAATTTTGTGATCGAGAATATTTTCAAGACAGGAATTAATGTTCGGAGCTTTTTACTGATGATTTTATCATAATTTCAGATTTTCTTTTAACAAGTTGCATGTTGCATCACTAACTATAGTGATGTAGACACGGTTACAGGGAAATCTCATATTTTAGGCTCATTAACATGTTAATCTCACTGAGTAATCCACCTGTGACAATAAAACAGATCAATATCAGAAAAATGAAAACAAACAGAAGTTGAAAACAGAAAAACTGTCATTTGAAATGGAGTTTTTTTTCTGTTGCTTTTTTCTAATTTGTTTGCTGAAAGAAATGTGTTGTTTTTACTCTTTTTTTTTTTTTTGTTTTGCACTTCTATCATTTTGTCATGAAATAATCATGTTTTAAAACGTGGAAAAAAATTCTCAGTATAAAGTAGAAAAAATGAAATAAATAGCAATGAGCATCTAAAGCGGCCTTTATCTTCCTTCCACTGATTCTAAAAGGCAATGTCATCCAAATATGGAAATGATAAACATCAGTGTTAAATTATGCATTTAATAATCTTTTCACTTTCCATTTATTTCATCTGTATGTCCTTTTTTGTATTCCGCACTCGCTGCCTTGCTGCCTAAATTGCCCAGGCAGCCATAACCTTGGCAATAACAATAAACATTCTTTGATAGTTTAATTTTGGATGGAGAACTTAAGTCAGAAAGAGAGGCAGAGATTGAGGAACAGCTATTTAAGGCAAGTGTAACTTGAGATTCAGATGTCCAAGGAGGACAAAATACCCTCGAAGAAGATTATGGCGAGCCGTTTGAATAGGGCATAATAGGTCCTTGAGTCTGTTACTCTCACTCTACGTTATAAAATAACATTTCTAAGCGGAATAGCCCTTAATAAATCCTACTGATGCATGCGCAGCTCATCTGGTGTGATTTATACTCTGACTAAAGTATCTGATTTAATAGACATTATTCATATATTATTGATTTAAAGTGGATATAGGAGACCAACTGTAGGTGTCCTACATGATCCATTGATCCGCTGTAGAGGATGACATCAAAGTTATTTAACGCTTTCATTAGTAAAGCCTCACTGCAGTGCACATTAAGCCAACTGAAGCAGGTCCCCTCCACCCTCAACGCAGCTTTCCCGCGACACTTGCACACCAGTTTGAAAATTAAAGCTGTCAATGCACTGAAATGAGTATTAATATTTAAATGAATTTAATTTAGGAATCTTACAAGTTTTAACTTTTCTTTGGAGGCTAAAGCATATTTAGGGAGTCAACAGAAGATTTTATGGATTGCGCCTTGAAGTGAAAGAGAAAAACAGACAGTGTAACAGTAAGAGGCACTTTCTCAGCGTTTAAGTAAACAGCTGGGCCTGATTTGGGACAGCAGCATGCAAACTTGGGAATATCAGCAGTTTGTCAGCTGCTCCACCAGAGAAAATAAGATGTTGGACTTATTTTATGCAAATACAAAGAATGCATACAGCTCCTCTGCCCTGCCTCCTCTAGGAAGATCTGATCATAATCTGGTTCTTCTCACCTCCACCTACAAGCCCATCGTTCAGCAGCAACCAGTCATTAGGAGGATGATTAAAACCTGGTCTACTGAGGCTGAAGATGCTCTGAGAGGGTGCTTTGAGGCCACAGACTGGAATGTCCTCTGTGAACCTCATGGAGATGACATCAACACCATGACTGAGTGTGTGACAGATTACATAAACTTCTGTGTGGACAGCATCGTTCCAACAAGAACAGTGAGGTGCTTCCCCAATACCAAACCCTGGATCACCAGTGACCTGAAAAAGCTGCTGAACATCAAAAAGAAAGCTTTCAGGGATGGAGACAGGGAGTTACTGAAGACCACACAAAAACAACTGAAAACACAGACTAAGAAGTGCAAGGAGGACTACAGGAAGAAGTTGGAGAGCAGCTCCAGCAGAACAACGTGAGGGATGTGTGGTCGGGAATGAAGAAAATCACTGGCTTCAAGCTAAAGGGGGACCAGACTGACGGAGGTCTGGACAGAGCTAACGAACTGAACATGTTCTTCAATAGGTTCAGTTCCCCCCTGCCGACAACCCAACATTCCACACACCCTCCATGAGCTCACAGCTTTCCTGTCCCACCTCCACTCTGTCACCCTGCACCTCAGTCATGGACCTGAACACAGCCTCATCTCCCTCCACATCAGGACATCCTGAGACCTCCTCTGTCTCCACATCAGGACATCCTGAGACCTCTTTTGCCTCCACCTCCAGCCTGACTGTCTCCTGTGACCAGGTCAAGAAACAACTAGAAAAACTGAACCGGAACAAGGCTGCAGGTCCAGATGGTGTCAGTCCCAGAGTTCTCAAGACCTGCTCAGAACAACTATGTCCGGTTCTCCAGCACCTTTTTAACACCAGCCTGAGACAGAACAGAGTTCCTGTGCTGTGGAAGACATCCTGTCTTGTTCCAGTCCCTAAAAAACCACAACCAGCTGAACCAAATGACTACAGACCAGTTGCTCTGACATCTCACATCATGAAAGTCCTGGAGAGACTTTTACTGGCTCACCTCAACAAGCAAGTGAATACCTTTCAGGACCCATTACAGTTCGCATATCGTAATGGGCTTGGGGTTGAAGACGCCATCATCTTCCTGCTTCAGAGAGCCCACTCTCATCTGGACCAGTCAGGCAGCACTTTGAGGGTCATGTTCTTTGATTTTTCAAGTGCATTTAATACTATTCAGCCTGCTTTGCTATGTCAGAAGCTCCATAACTTCCAGGTGGATCCCTCCACAACCACCTGGATTTACGACTACCTCACAAACAGACCACAGTTTGTGAGACTGAAAGGTTGTGTGTCTGAGATGGTGGTCAGCAGCACTGGAGCACCACAAGGGACTGTACTCTCACCATTCCTCTTTACACTGTACACCTCAGACTTCCAGTATAACTCTGAGTCCTGTCATCTGCAGAAATATTCTGATGACTCTGCTGTTGTGGGGTGTATTAGTGATGGACAAGAAGCCGAATACAGGGAACTTGTCAATCAGTTTGTGAAATGGTGCAGTAACAATCAGCTCATCTTAAATACCAGCAAGACTAAAGAGATGATTGTTGACTTCAGGAGGAGCAAGAATATGCAGCATAGTCCTGTCTACATCCTGGAAGAGGAGGTGGAGGTGGTAGAGAACTACAAATACCTTGGAGTTCAGCTGGACAACAGACTCGATTGGAAATGCAACTGTGACTACATCTACAAGAAAGGTCTGAGCAGACTCTACTTCTTAAGGAAGCTAAAATCATTTAATGTCTGCAAAAAGATGTTGCAGATCTTCTATAAGTCTGTGGTAGAAAGTGCAATTAGCTTTGCAGCCATCTGCTGGGGCAGCAGCATCAGAACCAGAGACTTGAAGAAACTAAACAAGCTGATCAAGAAAGCTGGTTCTGTGCTGGGGATAACTCTGGAGCCGCTGGAGCTGATCGTTCAAAAAGAATGCTTCACAAGCTGATGAAGATGATGGAGGACACTTCCCATCCTCTCCACAACACGGTGAAGAATCAACAGAGTGTGTTCAGTGGGAGGCTGCGTCAAGTTCGCTGTAGGACGGAGAGATACAGGAATTCATTCCTGCCAGCAACCATCACCCTAAAGAACAAGACTAACTGACTTTTTGTTTATTTATTAAAAAAAAAAAAAAAAAAAAAAAAAAGTGAGCTTTTACAATACTGAATTTCCCTTCGGGGATGAATAAAGTATTTTTCATTTCATTTTCATTTCATATTTGCTTCCCCAGATGTCACCAAGCTGCTCTCACTAAACACATATAAAATGACCGGGATGTTTTATTTCTTCAGAGTGATGCACCGTATGGAGTTTCTGGTCAGAGTCAGTGGTTCAGTCCCCAGCCTCCCCAGACATCATAGGTCCAACCTCACATTGCCTCTGATGCATCCCTCAATATGTGATTTTGTGAATGTACCATTTCTAGGAAAACAAACTACTGTAATCAAAATATTTTCTGAATTGGTGAAGTGTTAAAAAATAATAATTATGATAAATAATGTATTCCAGAAAGTCATATATGTATTTTAAAGAAGACTGAATTGTGGTGAGTGCATATGTTGCTCTACAAAGTTAGCACTTCTTAGAGGCACCTTTGGCTGCGATTACAGCTGCAGGTCTCTGAGGGTGTCTTTGAGCCTGGCACGTCTAGTCACTGGGATTTTTGCCCATTCCTCAAAGAAAAACTGTTTGAGCTTCTTCTTGTTGGAGGAGTTCTGCAATCTTTAAATCATGCTGCAGTTTCCCAATTTGATGGAGGTTTGGGCTCTCTAGGTCATTCCAGCCATTTAAATGTTTCCCCTTTAAACCAATGAAGAGCTGCTTTAGCTGTATGTTTCAGAGATTTTTCCACCTGGATGTTGAACCTCTGCCCCAGTTTTTCTTTAAAAAAAAAAATTGTACCATTATAATTCCCTTTTGACTGTTTCCAGTCTTTGCCAATGAAAAAATCCATACAGCATGATGCTGTTACTACCGTGCTTCACTACACAGAGTTCATGGAAGTGAAGAGAGGTGGTCAGTTTGTACCCAACAGACTAGCTTTCTTAAATGGACAGAAATTTCTATTTTAGTGTCATCTAAAGAGTAACTTCTACCATATTTTGGGATGTTTTCCGGACTTTTGACAAACTCTAAAACATGCTTTGTCTGTTTTGGAGTGCACAGAGTTTCTTTATTAGAATATTTATTATATTTATCTTTGTAATATATGAACATGGTAAAGTTCTTATGGTTTTTGTTTGTTCTTTTTGTTGTTTTTTTTGTTTTGTTTTTTCAAAAACAAAATAAGTAAGAACTTCACTGTACAAATTATTCAAAATGTAAACATTTTTTACCCAGTACGGAGGGAACATTGCCTTTCAACACTCTGTCTCAACCATCCACAATACCTTTGTCAAGATTTTCTCCTATCAAACAGAAGTACTGTGCGGAACAACTTCAGCGAACTGCGTAGAACGTCATTACTTTTTGGTTCTACTGCCGCATTCAGACTGAAGTCGTTTTCAGCATCAAAAACACACTTGATGCCCAAAGTTGGACTCTGGTCCACATTAAATCAGACACTGACATAAAGAGACAAAAAAGACGCTCATCTAGAACAGGGGTGGGCAACTCGGGTCCTTGAGGGCTGGCTTCCTACAAGTATTAGGAGTTTCCCTGCTGACTCCAGTCAATGGGTAATTGTGCAGTGCTTGATGTCGAGCTCTGCACAAGTCACAAGGTGTGTTGCCACAGGGAAACTCTTTACCTGCAAGATGCCGGTATGCCCTCGAGGACCCGAGTTGCCCACCCCTGGTCTAGAGCATGGTGGTGGACCCGGTTGTTTTCCTTTGCCTGGGTCTTTGAACAATGGCGGATGAAGTTGAACAAATGGCTTGGCTTTATTTTCTCCACAAGACCAGAGAAAGACATCGTAGTCTGCACCGTGTCTGGATTCACCAGATTGTTCAGAGGCGTTCTGAGTTTGGTGAGTTTCACCATTTGGTCCAGGAGCTGCACACTGACGATGGGCGCTTTCAGCACTACTTTCATCTGATCTGGGCCCAGTTTGATGCTGTCACAGTGCAGGACAGAAAGTCATCAACCGCCGTTTAGAAACCCGGAACCAGACGCAGATTGCAGTTTATCTTCTAGTGTCTTCATAAAGATTTCATGGATACTTTTTGTATCTTGAATATTTTTGTTGGTATTTGACGCACGTTCACATTGACTTTGCATGTAAACCAGACACCCCATGTTCAGCCTGAATCATATGTAAGAGATAATGCCCGGCGAGGTGTCCATGATCAGAAATTAATGGACGAGCGCATTGATTTACAACAATCAGACTGTTTGACTGGAACTTCTTTTCTATGTGTCCCATATCACTTTTTAACAGACACCCTGCAGCCAATCAGAATCGAATATTCACCTAGACCAGGGGTGGCCAAGTTCGGTCCTCGAGAGTCACAATCCTGCAACTTTTAGATCCACCCCTTCTCAGACACACCTGAATTTCCTCATGTGCATGTCATTCAGCTCTGCAGAGGCCTGATAACGAGCCATTCGTTTGATTCAGGTGTGTTGGAGAAGGGGTGGATTTAAAAGTTGGAGGATTGTGGCTCTCGAGGACCAAACTCGGCCACCCCTGGCCCAGACCATGGCATGTGCTCAAATAAATCAAATGTTGTAAAAAGTGTTGTCTCTGCAAATTAACGTTTGAACGGCTAATGAAGGCGAGTTGTATGGGCTGTTCGCTTGAAAACATCATCAGCTTTAGAAAAAAAAATTTCAACCATTTTTTTCTATAACAAAAACATGAGCAAACGTTTTTGCATAACTTACTGTGTGTGCATTATCTTTGCTCGTAATCTTGAAATTTGCTGCGCTATGCCCTCCAGAGCGAATGCTCTCTGTTGTGTGTTATTTCAAATTAAAACACTGGGTGTCATTGTTACTTATATCACCTTTAACCAGTTTTCATGGGACTTTCTGTGAAAGCAGACCTCTATAACCTTGATATGAAGGTGAAGTTTAAAATGTGAGTGAATGCAACCCAAAGTCTAGGCCCTCAATGGGCTATGATCTGTCCCAGATATAACCCACTTCTTCCAGAAGCAGTTGGGGCAGCTACCGAATAAAGCCATACCATAGAACATTATAGGATAAAGCCGGTAGAAAATAAATCAGCTCATTAACTTTCAAGCCCCTCCCCCCCCTCTCTGCTGTGCTTCAGCTCTGCCTCCAAAGACCCTCCTCGCTACACACCTGTAAGAAACAAAAATGATTCATTTAAGCAAGAAGGAGTCGACTGAGGAGTAGGATTTTTTTTTTTAATTCATTCATTTTTCACAGATTGACATATTACTGTCAGGGCAGTTTTAAATAATAATGTTTTTATTTAAGACTTCTTGTCATTTTGATTCAATTAGATGAAAAATAGAAACTTCCTGCTTCTTTTCTTTGTTTTTTTAATTTGGAGTCAGGTTTTTTTCTGTCATGATTTTGTTTTTTGTGTTTTTCCTCGTGTAATCCTTGTAATGGGCTCTATGCACAGCTCCACTACTTCCTGAACTTATTGTTTCATGTCTTTCATTACTGGATGAATTGATTGCTCCAGGTTTGCCTGACCTCAGTAACTGGCCAGACACACCTGGATTAATCACTTTGTCCAATAATGAAAGACAGGAAACAAAGGAGCTACCTTAAGTTCAGGAAGTAGTGGAGCCCTGCATTGCAAACTCTGATATTATTTATATTTTAATTAGTTTACTTCCTGTTTTATTCTTATTGAATCTATTCCCTTATGTATTCCGCAGTTTTTACTTCCTGCTACTGCGTGACATCCACTTCTTATGTCCTTAGTTCCCATAAATCACAAATACTCCTTGTCTTTCTAACCTGTTTGTATAAAACTTGTTTGACATTCCTCCAGAGGTTTTGGTTCTTTTAGGTAGTAACTTGGATCGTTATTCTCAACTTGAAAAGAAAACATATAAAAAAATAAAGATAAATTTCAAAACATTTTGTTTTCAATCTTTAGAATGCTGTTGTATTAAAAATTCTGTGTTCATTCCTGCACTTGTGGGATTCGTGTGATCTGAATACTACAATATTAATTATTCATAAACAAAGACAGCTGTCTACTTTGTAGCGGTTCAGGAGAAAGTCATTTTTCAGTGATTATCCTCAAACTGAGGCAGCGTATATGAAACTTTGAGACTTGTTTTTTAAACTTTCCGCTGACTTTCTCCACATTTTTCATAATGCTCCATTTTTTAAGACTTGTACAAAGACAGGACATGACAGCATCTTCCTTCAAAGTGGAGGTCTTGTTGTTGTTTCACATAAACACACTAGCTCTCATTTTTGACCAAAAATAAGGTGACACTGTTGTTTAGGGCGGTGACAGAGAGTAATGGGCTGTCCCAGAAAGGGGGAGCAGATACTGTACAGGCCTGCATAGTTTTCGGAGGCAGAGCCCGGGGGAATCTCATGCCTCAGTCACCATATGCTCCATGCAAAGATCTGACACCTTTAAACAGAAGACGAGCCCAGAAAAATACAGGCTAATTCATTCTATGGCATTGTAATGACAATGTGCAAATTGAGTCATTATTCAGTTATCTGCGGAATAAAAGTGCAAATTATTTGGTTATTGTTACAGAAAATATTTGTATAGCTGATGAATAATTAAACTACATCTTTTTACTTTATCACTGCCATTGTAACTATAAAATATTTATATAAATAGTTGCATTTTTTATCAGTTATCTTTTCAAATTAATTTAAATTAATTTCACAGGTGACAGAAATTAATTTTGCAATGCCCAAAATATATATTTATATTTTTTCTACAAGATATAAGTGAACAAATAACGAGTTAGAGCAGGTGGATGTCTAAAAAAGATCTTGATTTCTTGATATTCCAACCGTTAACTGATTATTCCTGGATTCAAAACTCCTTTTCAGCTATTTGACGCCGAAATGTTGACGTTTGAAATGATGGATGCCTTTCACTTCTCGCCACAGTGCATTTATTGCATGTCAGCAAAATTCTTCAGCCAAGAATAAGAATTTAGAAATAATTCACATCAATCACATTTGGCAGAGAGCTGCAGAAGATTTTTCGTCTCTGGTTTGACACTTTCCAGTTCTCTGCTCCTTTGGCAGCAAACTCTGTCAGTAAAGTTGCAGCCAATCTGGCCTTTAGCTGACCTAAACTTTTCAATAGCATTTTGGCAACTTCAGACATGGTTAAATTAGCAACTGGGGTCAGGATTTGATGTATGCAGGCCAGAAGAAAAACAACGATCCATGAATTCTGGCTTAGAGGTGCCACATATTGTGGTCAGCGTTCATTGAGCCTGTTGAGTTGTCAGAACGCTGTAAACAAAGCAAGGCATGAAACCTTGGAGAGGAAACTAACACGTGCAACCCCAAGTGATGTCCTTGATATGTATGCTCATTTTTATCTTTGTGCATCTAACCAAGAGACAGTGTATTGCTCAGTTTGACATTAAACTGTTTTATTCAAGCAGCTTTAAATGGTGGTATGATTGAGGTCAGAAACCGATAACAGCACCCTGACATTGATGTGTAATTAAAGCATCAAATGCAATCTCACACATTCAAAAATATGTTACTTTCTTTATCACAGTGCACAAATATTTAGCTTTCTGCTGATAAAAAAAAAAAAATAGCACTTTTAAGGACCTATAGAAGAATGTGTGGGTGAGAGAAAGGTTGAGGCTTTTTCTGGTCTGTTGGCAGCCTCTGCTGGTCCTGAATGTGTCAGCACATCCAGATGTAGCACATGCATGCCCATTTTTGAACTGACAAACATTAATCTACTGGTATTAAACTGTAATCATATCCAATGCAATACTACACTTACTATTTCATTTTGGGCAAACTTACGCAGGGACTCAACTTGTCAGGTAGGTAAATAATTAAAGCTGTTTTAACTTCCTGCAACCAAAATATGGAACACTAAGCAAAAAATGTTGACAGCCCAAAATAGAAGTTAAGCACTGTTTATATTTGCCAGGAAATTAAATTGCTGCTGACATGCCACAAGACAGCGGGACAAATACAGACCTAGTTTGTTTGCTGCATTCTGTCAACAGGAAAGGAAACTTGTGTAAATACCAAAATGCTAAAAATATATAATTCAAAGGTTGAAACTGCTCCCACCCAGCACTGACACAGCAGGTGACATGTTCAAAAGCACACAGAGGGGAGAAGTGAGGTGAGTTAATCTATCCTGCATTGTGAAGTGTATGCTTTAGTTTCATGCACACAAGTAGGTCAACACATGTTCAAATAAATTCTGAGTGTCTCAGTGCATCTGGGCACCTTTATGGGGGATGTGTCAAAAGCTTGTGATGCCATTCACAAAAGATTCATAAATTAAAGTTAATGAAAGTAGAAACACCCATTATCTTGAAACAAATTACCCTTCAATGATCAGTCAGAAACATGATCAAATCTTAATTGTTTAATTTGGGGAATATAATTTTGAAACTAGACAATTGGTGTTTGATAATAATTATACTGAGACTGGACCAAAGCAAATTCTTGATTGAAAATAGTTCATATTGA